>CM044103.1:3825022-4514543 GCA_024174645.1 Lemna minuta | reverse complement strand
CGCTAGGAGTCAATCCACGTACAACAGGTGGAGTGGTCCATACAAGAGAGATATTGGAGTTGTCAAGTCAATTGACAAAGAGTGTGCACACAAGCGATCCAGCCTAAGTGGAGCAATGTGAAATTGAGAGTTAAATCTATAAACCTTGATCTAAAATTAGTTTCTACATCCATAATACACAATAAATTATGCTTGAATCCACAAAGCATAGAACAACCTAAAGGGACGAAAGCAAAGCTGAAGAATGAAGATAACTAGAAGGTTATAATGGGGGCCTTGTATAGGCCATTTAAATTGGAAGGTCATCCAAACTTATGAGAAATCTAGGGAAAATGTGGGGAAAAAAACAGAAATCTGGGGAAAATGTGGCGGATTAGAAGCTTGAGGAGGGGAATAGAGGCCAAATGTCGAGATGTCCGTTGCGAGAGAGAGATACGTAGAGGAGAAGTGATTTGCAGCAAAATGAAAGATTGGGACGAAGTGATTTGCAGCAACATGAAAGATTCATTGTATCTAGGTCAAAAAATATTTTTGCAAATTGAGGAAGTTCCTTGATATGAGTTGAAGCAATCTTCAAGAAAGTGGTACAAGAAGTTTCACTGATATATGATGTGTATTGGCTATTCAAGGTGCAGTTTATTTGATACTCTATGTGGATGATATGCCTATTGAAATGAAAAATATACTTACGATTGCTTACTTGAAGGAATTGTTGGGTAGGGAACTTGAGATGAAGGATCAATGTATGGCAAGGAAGATTCTTAGAATGGAGATTCACAAAGACCAAGTGGAAGGTCATTTGTGGTTGAATCAAAGGCGGTATCTTGAGAAGATCATGAGTAATGCTAAAGTATTGAGTAATCTGCTCTCTAATTGTTTTATATTGTCTACTACTTAGTGTCTTGAAACTAAAGAAGACATTTCTAAAGTGAAGATGATTCCTCAGGCGTTGGGTCTCTAATGTACGCCATGGTCTCTCAGAGACCTGATATTGCTCATTCACTTAGTGTGGTGAGAAGATCTATGAAGAATCCAGTGAAGTGTATTCTTCATTATCTTAAGGGTTTTTTTATGTTGGAATTCTCTTGGACAAAGGAAGTTCCCTTAGAGTGCATGGCTATTTCGTAGGTAGCTTAGATAATTAAAAATCCATAAATGGTCTTGTCTATGTTGGGCCACAAAATTGCGAATTGGAAATCAACATGTCAACATATTGTTGCAGTGCCTACGATAAAGCTGGAGTACATGGAAATGATGGAGGAGGCCTTGTGGCTGAAGTGTTTGATCAAAGAACTCAATGTTCATCAAAATGGAGTTCTTCTATAACGTGACGTTCAAACCATGATTTTCTTTGTGAAGAACCCAATATTCATCAAAATGGAGTTCTTCTATAATGTGACATTCAAAGCATGCATGGTCCAAGCATAGTAACGTGCAATATCACAAGATTTGTTAGTGGTTGAGTTCTAAAGAGATTATCCTACAGATAGTTCACACGAAAGAGAGTCTTGCTGATTTGTTGACAAGGGTTGACATGGCAGACAAGTTGAAGCATTTTTTGGACTTGGCACACATTTCACGTACCTTGATGGAGGTAGAGCACTTGCAACATGGCGAAGTGACAAGAACCTCCAAGGAGAATGGGGAGTTTGTTAAGCTGGAGTTTGTTGGCTTGTGAGTATGCCTTCCCTCGTTGCGTCGATGGGGGAAAGCGGGGGTTGACTACTCAACCCGCATGGAACACATGAGCACATTGCCCACTTTCCCTTTGTTTTGTCGTTCTTTTGTCTTTTCTATTGGCCCACATGGGACACATAGCTTACTTTCTTTATAAGGTTTCAATGGCCGTGATATGAACCATGTACAGTGCCGCTTTGGGGTTTAATTGCGCACTATGGGCGAGATTTTGGGTTTTCTTCTTGAATTCAATGTGTTCTCTTTCTCTTCTTCTCGTTGGCTACTTCTTGGTGATTGATTCTCTTTCCTTTAGGGGTTCATTGATTCTTCTTTTATAAGAGAATGAAGAATACGCCCAGAACAGCAACCAATCCACAGGGATATTACAATGGTAACATTTTCTATTACTCGTCGTCTGAGTTTATCTGGATTTATCTCTTCCGCATTTAGCCAATCATCCTAGGTTCTTTTTCTACAGTTCCTTAAGCTTTATCTGTGCAGCATCAAATCCATTTTCTTCTCATTCCTTGATTTTCAAAGGATATAACTTCTGGCCAATTTTGCATTTTTAGGGTCATCTTTTCCTCTCACTTTTTCAGGAGCTTCTCTTTCGTCCATTTTCTTGAGAGATTGAGAAAAGACGCTACTGAAGTCAAAAACCTCCTTTCCCATTCTACTCGACGATTTGACTGGAGGTCAATCAAAAAGGGTTTCCCAAATTAAGTATTCGCTCTGCATTCTCTATGTGTGGGAGAGAGACGATTGGCCTCTATTCCCCTCCTCAAGCTTCTTTCCGTCACATTTTCCCCAGATTTCTGTTTTTTTCTTTATCTCCTTTAGTGTCATGAACTTTGCCGTTCTCTTTCCTTGCAGATTTCTCATTTTCTTTTAGTTTTCATCCATCTTCCCGTTCTCTTTTATCCTTCAGATTTCATCTTTCTGCTCTACGTCTCTCTTCCCGCACTATGTTTCTACTTGAAGATCTCTTCCCCCCGCTTACTCTCTCTCTATCTACCCCTCCCACCTCATCGCCCATCGCCGCCGCCGTCCTTCACCCCTTCCTTTCCTCTACCACCGCCATCCCCCACTACTTCTGTCCTCCTCCTCCAGCCACCCATGCAATCCTAGTGTGACCAGTGCCATCGCCTACGCGGGCCACTCCACATTCTCGGTGCTGGGGCCTATTCTCTTGTGAAGCTCAGAAATGAGGAAACCGATGTCCAGCCTCGTCAGAGGCTGCTGTTTCTCTCTCTCTCTCTCTCTCTCTCTCTCGTGGCGCCTTTTTTTGTTTTGCCTTGTGCTGACATGGCAGCGACGTGGCTTCTGCGTACGGTCAGCTGCTGCCGTGGCATCCACGTCGCTGCCAGCTCTGCGCGATAGAAGCGTCGGGGTGAAAAGAGGACAAAACCCAAACATTGGGGTACAGGCTGCTGTTTCGAAACATTGGGGTGAAAAGAGGACAAAACCCAAACATTGGGGGTAGATCTGAGGGTAGATATCGAAGTCGGGGGAAAGGTTGGGGTAGCTGGTGATAAAACCCCTAAAATATATCCAATCCATTCACATACACCTATCCATGAGATAACCGCGCGATAGCGGATGCGAAAAGAGAGCTGAACGTATCCATGAGATCCCTGGGAAGCGCCAACCCGATCTCCAGTCCTCTATCGTCCACGGCGCCCTCGGAAATGGACAAGGCACTCGTCCGCTCGATCGATATAATCTCGATCTTGCATGGTCGTCCCCAGCCGAAGTCCACCTGGTACAGACCCAGCTTCGGCGACCCCGCCACCGTCAATATCCCCGCCGAAGCCTTCTCGTAGATATCTCGCACCCAGTTCTCCGCATCTCCGAAAGGCCCTTCCTTTTCAAGCTCACAAATCACCTTCCATATTGCGGCCGAAGCAATCAAAGGCCCATCTTCCCCCGCTAAGCTCCCTCCGTCGGCCTCCGCCCTGCACAAGCCTAAACAGTTCCCGAAGTAGCTCGCCTGCAATGGAGGCTCCACCCTCGCCCTGCAACCGGTGACGAAGCCAAAGTACTCCTTCTTCCCCTTCGTTCCCCCTCTCGCCTTCACCAGGCACGCCCAGATGAGCCCAACAGCCAAGCTGTACCGCGAAGGCGCGCACTCCACATCCATCTTCTCGACAAAACTCTTTCCCAGCTTTATAAGCTGCGCCTGGCTGAAGGAGAACGTCGCTCGGACGACGCCGTCACGACCGTGCAGGTTCCACGCTTCGAGCCCTTCACTGTCCTTCAACTGCTTCAAGTCGCGGAGGAAAGTCCTTTTAAGGTTCTTGGGGTCTCGAACGACGCTCCTGTCGTAACAGAGAGGCGGACTTCCCCCCCTTCCTTGCCGGCAAAGCCCGGCCCATGTCTTGAGGAAGTGCGCTGAGGTGCTGCCGTCGGCGACAGCGTGTGAGACGGTGATCCCGATGGCGACTCCGGCGCTCGGAAATACCGTCACTTGCAGCGCGAGCACTGGCCGTCTCTTCTCCGTCTCAAGAAGCGGCGGCACAAGGCCGTAGAGTCTGGTGCAGTCCTTTGCGCGGTTCCAGGAGATATCGTGGAAATCATCGCTGCTTTCTGCAACGGTGAGGACGACTGCGTCGTTTGCACTGCAGACAAGTTCGGTCTCGTCATTTGACTGCAGGGTTCCGGCAAAAGGACGGAAGTCGCGGAGGGCGAGGGAGAGGGAGAGCTTGAGCTGCGGGAGGTGGCGCTGGAGGAAATCGGGGACTGAGCAAAAGAGCTCGTAGAAGAAGACCCTCTGTACCGGGTCGAAAGGTAGGAAGATGTAGTCGAAGAAGGTTAGAGGAAGAGTCGCCGGAGCGTCGGAGCCTGGCGCTGGAGAGATCGGCGATTGCTCCAAAACTTTCATGGGGGGAAATTTGGGGATCTCCGGCTGCTTGGTGCCCGTCATATTTCACGACTGCCAAAGCAAGCAGCTCGCCGAAGAAACTTGATTGGCCCGAATTGATTGAACAAATCACGTGCTCGATCAAGATTCCTCTCGTCGCAGGTATTTTATTATGGTGGATCCGCGGGCCCAACGTCCATCTGCACAGAGCACAGAATGCCGTTGGGCGTGAGAGTTTACACGCAGAAGACGTTGAAATTTAGGGTTTCTTTAATCTGAACGCCATTAACTAAAGCTTTTACTTATCAAGATTTCTTTAATCATTAACCCGCGGTATAGACTTTTTCAAAAATGTAACTTTCTCTCTCCGCACAGCAAAGTTCAATTGGTCATATCTTTCTCTTTTGACCTAAAAGTTGTTGAACTGGATTTGGAAATCTCGAAACTAATAATTTCAAGCCAAAGAACATCTAAAATGGATGGAGTAAAGCCTTTGATATTACAATTTTTCAGAAGAAATGATGGTTTCGTAAGCGTCTTCTTTGTGAGGTGATATCTTTTCATTTATAGCTTGAAATTTTTTCTATCGGGTATCACTAGACACAGATTTTCATTATCTACAAAATTTGGTTGAAGCTCATTGTGATTTGATATTATTTTGACAGTTGAATTGAGTTTTTCAAAAACTCATTTTTTTTGGGGGTGCCATCTTTGAATGATGATATCTTTTGATTCCTAGCTTCAAAAATTTCGTATTAGGTGTCAGTTGAGGATTTTCATTGACTACAACTTTGCTTTGGAGCTCAATTCAATATGATGTTGTTTTGATGCATGTATGAGATTTTTTGAAAAAAAAATCAAGTTTTGTCGACAAAAATTCAATTGGAGCCTTTGAATTAACATATCTTTCAATTTACAGAATCAAATATAGTGATTTTGGATGACATTGGATGAGTATTTTTTGTGATTTATGAGTTTGTTATTGAAGGAAAGAGAACAAGTTCACCAAAGGGACTAAGCAAACAAGAAGAGCCACACTTAGTTTCACTTCCTCACAAAACTTCTTTCAAAGATGTCATGTTGACATCTTCTAGATGTTCTAGAAAGTTATTGACATCTTCTAGAGAGAGAGAGAGAGAGAGAGAGAGAGAGAGAGAGAGAGAGAGAGAGAGAGAGTCTCTAGAAGCTTCTAAGGTGCTCTATAAAGGGAGGAGCTCACCCAAGCTTGGAGCAACCTTAAGGAAGCAACCCAAGAGCATCATAAGGGAGTGAAACTCTTGTGAAGGAAGGGTCAAGCTACTTGCATAGTTGGAGACCACAGAGGGGGCAACATAGCATCTTTGGAAGAAGCTTTGTAAGGAAATGACACTAAGTGTGGCTCTTCTTGTTGGTTAGTCCCTTTGGTGAACTTGTTCTTTTTCCTCCTTTTGTCCTAGCTATTTTGGACCTCTATTGTGAACATTTGTCATCCCATTTAAGAAGGTTGTTTTTCTCTATTTTTATTGTGAGCTTTGTCTAAGCTTACTTAAGCTTACTTGGATACAAACTTTAGACTCATTTATTGAAAAGATCCCCAACAATTCCTCCCATCAAGGTTTGACGAATCCCTCCTCTCTCTCTAAAATCAAAGTGGTCATCATCATGACGAAAGGTTTGGAGATTTGCTTTATTTTTCTATCTAAGATTTAAATGATCATAAATCATTTATCTTCATGAATATTCTAAGAATATTCAATTGAATCTCTGCCAAATTTCTAACAAATTTGTTATCAAATTATTTCTATCAAATTTCAGTTTGATTTCCATATGACTTTTAAGGTTATATCAAATCAAAATCTTGTTTTTTTATTAGAATTATTTCCTTTTATATTAGGATTGACTTTGATTAGATTAGGCCCTATCTCAATCGCATCAAATATCTGATTTCAATTCACATCAACTATTTTCTGGTTTTGTTATGTTTGATTTCATCTTAAATTAGAACCAATTATTTATTGAGTTTGGACAACTTTTCAGCTTTGTTGGGCATGATCATGCATTGATTGGTGATGAAGCTTAGGAACTTGAAAGAGGCAAGTCCGCCTAAAGGGGAGTATGGAGTGGCTTGTAGAGTTCTGGGTGTCAGGTCAGAGGAGATTTGACAAGTGGTGACATACTAAAGAACGACCGCGAAGTGAGGTCACTAACTAAGAGCATGAGTGGGTCAGATCAAAATCTCGTGTTCCAACTTTGATCTCAATAAACCAACCAATCAATAATTTCTACTAGGAAACTATTTCTTTTTGGGCTAGCCAAGGCACGGTGGGGGGTGGAGAGGTTGGATACCCTATCCAATATAAAATACCTAGCGTACAGGTAACGTGAGGATTTCAGCGTATAACAGAAAAATTCATAAAGGAATTAGAAAAAAATATCAATTTAAAAGTTACTAATTCACCCCCTTCTTAGTAAACTCAATATCCAATTAGGTAATGTCATCCTCTTTGACCCTAGGTAATGAGATCAGAAATTTTTAGAGAGTAGGAGGTACTATTATGGGGAAAAAACAATAGAAGGGACTTTGTAAAACTATTAAAGGACAAAGAAATAGAATGTGGAATAAAAATATATGCTTATATATTTATATGCTACGATAAATGATGAGAATAAGATTGAGAATGGAATGATATAATGGAGGGGTGAGTGCGATGGAATGGAAGATGATGGAGGAACGGTGAAAAATTGAGAAATCATGTAGTGATGAGATATTATTTCAAGAAAAGAGAAAATCTAGAATCTCAAAAAGGAAAGAGAATTTACAATATCGATGGAGGAAAATAGGAGATTACAAATCTGAATCCTAAGGAGTTAGGATGCTCCCTTTTAAAGAGGTGGGCTCCACAACCACCTCCTAAGTGGGGTGACCACTCTCTAATATGGGGTGACCTTATTACTCCTCTAAGGAGGTGGGCTTACCCCTTACTCCTCCTATGAAAATAGATTCTTCCTAAAAAATAGGGAAGATCTAAATTGATTAGTAATAAATAAACAAGAAAAAATTTGACCTCTTTGA
This sequence comes from Lemna minuta, assembly GCA_024174645.1. Classification (NCBI taxonomy): domain Eukaryota; kingdom Viridiplantae; phylum Streptophyta; class Magnoliopsida; order Alismatales; family Araceae; genus Lemna; species Lemna minuta. Next base: position 4,506,954 of record CM044103.1, on the reverse strand, counting down.
CCCTTCAAGAATGACTTTGACTATCTTTGACTTATTGACAATCATTTTGACCATAATTGACTTCTAAGCAAAAGTGAGTGGCTAATCTCTTAAGAAGGCAGTTTACTGACCTTCAATAAAGGTAAAAAGGTTTGACCAACATCCTAAATAAGTGAAAAGGTTTGACTAACCTAAAAAGGTGATATATTTTAACTAACCTCCTAAAAAGATGGAAAAGGTTGACCAACCTCCTAAAAAGGTGGAGGACCCATTTTTTTCTCTCGTTTTGGACAATTTCTATCCATACTCTCATTACAGCTCACCTAAGTTCTTACATCTACAACTCATAAAAAAAGTCAGAATTTAACTATTTGACTTTTAAAAAGTCAAGTAGGGTTAGTCTCTTAATATAATCAAAATGTAGGAACTAATATATGATAGGACTTAGTCATATTTTCACCACATTTAAATATATAGAAATAAATGTTATAATCTTTATCAGCTCTTGAACATGATAATTGATGCATAAATGTAACTTAAATTTTAGAGTTATGAGTATGGTCAAGTGTCAAACCTTAATAGATCATTTTAGTTAGTAATCACGCATGAAGGAAATCATTAAGAATAACTACTTTGATATTTTCACTACCTTGAACACAAATTTAATTGCATCTCATTCCTCAAGTCAGTCACCTCTTACATCAAGGGCAAACGATTTAATCTTGATCACACGATTACCTATAGAGGCTTCGTGTTATATTTCACCTATAACTTTTTCGAGATCCCATGGTTAGAGATCTGTAAGTTGTAGTTTAAGTGTAATTATCTATCTCGAAGATATATTTTGTGTCTCAAATTTAAGGATTACATACATAACTATCACTTGAATAAACTTGTATATCAGTTTTATAATACTATTCAAAGATTCAGAAGGATCAATTCAATGAATTCTTTTTTTTAAGATACTGATCATATGAGTCATAAGATTAAATATACTCATCATGAGTCACGTTAGATAGTGCTATTCTTTTTGGATAATTTGATGTTCTTTTTGTTCATGTTCTTATTGAATATCTCCTAAATTGGAATATTTAAAATATATTCTTTAACACTAATGGTTGCTATATTATGATTCTATCTATAATTTATTTAGTTATTATATATTTTCAAGTACTTCAATACAAATATGAACAAAAAATATGATAATAATTAAAATTTCATTTGAATGAGTATCAATTACTCATAATAGTATGATTGACTTATAATTCACCCAATATACATCGTCATCTTATGATTTTTAAAGACATTCATAAATGATGATTATTAAAAAAAACCATCAACCAATTTCATCAAACACAAAAGATAATTGACAGAAGTATCCTAATTTATCGTTGTATATAATTTCTCCTTGTATAGTCCTTAGGCGTTCATGTGTACTCCGCTGTCTGTAAACGCACGATGAAGATCATGGTGGCCGTCAAGCGTGTGGTCGACTACGCCGTCAAGATCAGGGTGAAACCCGACAAGGTAATCACCCGAGCTCCTTCCTTGCCTCAAATGATGGCCTCTGTTTAGGCTCTTTGGTCGTCAGACTGGAGTCGAGACGAGCAACGTGAAGATGTCGATGAACCCTTTTTGCGAGATCGCCCTCGAGGAAGCCCTTCGGATCCGTGAATCAGGGGCTGCGACAGAGGTCGTGGCCGTCTCGATGGGTCCCCCGCAGTGCGTGGACACACTCCGCACCGCCCTCGCCATGGGCGCCGACCGAGCCGTTCACGTCCCGGTGGATGCTAGCGCGCCGTTATACCCGCTCTCCGTGGCCAAGGTTCTCCGAACCCTTGCAGAGACGGAGAATCCCGGGCTCCTGATTTTGGGCAAGCAGGTGCATTTATTCCACTAAATTCCCTTTAATTGACTTAAATATTGAAAACATTTCTGATAAATTTCAGGCTATTGATGATGATTGCAATCAGACAGGGCAGATGGTGGCTGGGCTGCTTCGATGGCCGCAGGGAACATTTGCCTCCAAGGTGACATCAATAAAATGCTCTATTATTCATTAGTGGTCTCCCAATTTTCCCCAGATAGATGGGTTCTGACCGTGTAGAGTGAGTGCTTCCTCAGGTTTTACTGGACAAAGAAAATGGCACAGCTATGGTTGAACGGGAGGTTGATGGAGGCCTCGAGACCCTCTGTCTGGATCTACCTGCAGTAATCACGTAATTTTCCTTTTCTTGATTGTCTTCGTCTTCATCGTCGTTGGCCTTGACATCCAGACACACACACACACACACAGAGTGAGAGAGAGAGAGAGAGAGAGAACTCGAAGGAATACTAATAAATTCTTAAAGAGTGAGAAAAGAGTATAAGTTGATATAGAAAATGTTAATTTTCAAAGGTTGAATCGGATTATGAATTTTTTGCAGCACGGATTTGAGGCTGAATCAGCCGAGATATGCGACTCTTCCTAATATAATGAAAGCAAAGTCGAAGAAAATTCAAACAATCACTCTGGCGGAGCTGAAGTTGGAAATATACCCAGGTCTTGAAATTATTCAGGTGTCGGAGCCTCCCAGAAGAAAAGCTGGCTTAATTCTCAGCTCTGTGGATGAGTTGCTAGACAAGCTGAAGAATGAGGCTCATGTTCTTTGACTCGCTCTGAACTGCCAATTTCTGAATGAGGAAACGGGAGAGAGGAGAGAGAGATGCCAAAATTTAGCCCAAGTCAATAATAACAATAAATGTTTCACATATGACAAGCTGAAGTGTAAAAAATTGACTGACATGCCCTGTCAGTTTGATTCACCTGTAGCACTGTGCAAAATGAGGTCCAGTTAGCTTGTTGTCCTGACCATGACAGGTCTGATGCGGCTGAATGCATGATCTATCTGCTGGATTTAATCTAGAATGTTAGAGATTTGTCATCGACTGCTCTTCTTCTGGTTTTGGGTTCTGATCGTGAGGTCTCCTGCCCTCTCTCTCCATCTCTACCCTCTCCCTCTCTTTCAATCTATCTATATGTACCTCTCCCCCTCTCCTTTTCCATGTCTCTATCTCTATCTCTCTATCTCCATTCTCTCTCTTCCCCCCTCCCCCCTCTCCCTCCCTCACTCTCTGTCCTCTCAACTGTTATCTTTGTCTAATATTTTTCTTTGGCTTCCCCTCTCATGTTCTACTTCATTCCTCTCTCCATCCTATAATTTCTGTAATCATTTGTAATAATGCTGTACATTGCTACTGCATGGTATGATCCCTTATTGGATCCTTGCAAGTTTTTTTCCATTCCCACCATAATATGAATGATATTGATTATTCAGTTGGTGTGTACTAGGTTGGATTAGAAGTAAAGCATGATGTAGATATTTACAACTGTAAAGCAGTCTTCTGCTGGTAGAGGAGGATATTTCTAGAGGGATGGGGAAGAAAAATATAGAGGAAGAGGAGAGACTGAACTACCTAAAGGATAAGCTCAACAGTCAAAATTTGATTCTAGTTGGAATCCATTCTCTTCTCTCAATGTTCAAGAAGAAAAGAGAGATTAAGAGGAAAAACTATCCATGGGAAGATTCAATTTTAAAACATCATCACAAAAGATGCTACAAATAGGGTGGAGAAGAAAAGTCTCAAACCCAAAGCCAAGTAGTCTTTTTTATTAAAATCCCTGGCTAGAAGAAACAATGGAGATTATAAGAACCCCACAAATGGGATACACACAAAGCAAAATCCAATGGGTCCTTAGTGGGCCATTCTCTAACACTCCCCCTCAAGCTATAGCATATAAATCAAATATACACACTTGGGAACTAAGGGGTTATACTATAGACCAGTGAAGCTCTTGGTGAAGATGTCACCAAGCTAGTCCAATGAAGACACATCATGTGTTGAAATAACCTCCTTCAATACCTTCAACATCTCTTTCTCTCTCTCTAAAGTAAAGTCTAAGAATTTTTATCCTATATCTTCTCTGAATATTTAATTCTCAAAGGGTCAAAAGAATTGACTCTTGACTTTTGTACTTACCTTTTGGGTTTTAGCTCTCTCTCTCTCTCTCTCTCTCTCTCTAATATATGTACCTGTATATATTTTGTGCCCCAAAATCTTTGTAGATCTGTCCTCCTTGAATAGTGAATGGAGAAGAGTTTCTTTACAATTGTTAATCTCTCCCTAATGTTCTATTTATACCTGACCTTGGGCACACCAACCAAATTATAGATATCCTTCATATTATGGAGGAAACCAAAAAACTCTATTGGATCCTATGAGGTACTATGTAAATGCATTCATACATCAGACCATTTTTGTAAGGATATTCTTGAGAGAGACCTTTACCTAGTTCTTCTCCTTGCATTTTTCTGACCTCGGCAAATGATATCCCAATTGCCTAAGTATGTTGCGAGACATGCAATTTAGAGTTGCGGCCTTGAATATAGTTCACGTTGAACATTGATTATTCGTACCCCAAGTTCTTTCTACCTTCATATTGAAAACTGAAAGGATCCCTAGTCGATCTCAATATGTTTGTGTTGTGCTATGTGAGAGTTCGTCTCAACTTTCGTGGGGGATTTTTCTCTTGTTGTTATGAAATACCCATTCAATGATTTTTCTCTTGGGGCCATTTCACAGAGAAGGAAGCAACCCATTCAATTGGCTTAACTCATGGGTGTTTTTTCTATGAAGAAATAAAAAAAACTGTTTTAATGGCTAGAATTTTCTTATGGATACACTTCATTAGAAGAAAATATCAACTAGACCTATGAGTACAGGTCACAATGTCTTCATAGGTCAACCTAGCGTTCTGAACCTTCAATTTCATTTTTCTTTAGTCTCCTCCATTGATAGAGAATACCATCCTTAACATGGCAATCAATTGAATCATATCATTAATATTCATCTTAATTTGCCTTTTTTTGAATTTATCAACTTGTAGTTGATCTTGCTGTTGACAAATACAGAATTGTAAATGAAAAAATATTCTAGATTGATGTGAAAAAAATCATGAAATTGATGTTGCCTTGATCTTGAAAATTGATCTTGCAATTAATCAGCCTAGTATTTCTCTTACTGAAAAATGAACTCTGTGTGACTTGGAAGAGAGGACATATACAAGTAGTTTAATTACATAAAAATTGGCAATGGCCCCTTCAACTAAACAATCAAGATGGTGTACATGTTTACCACTTAAATTAAACCTAAGATTAAAAGGAGAATGCCTTTATCTTGTCTTTCAATAATAAAATTTCTAACAGCAAGCCCTAAGAGACCTTATCGAAAGTATAATCCACCTCAATATGCTTTTCACACTTATGAATGTAAGTAGAAGAATTGATTGTCGTTGTTTCTCTTTACAAGAATGTTATAATAACATCTTCTAACTTGCATGATCCATCCATTTATATTGAGGCTATGAGAGGAACTCGATTTCAGGATATTTTTAATCGTTGTTTTGAATTGATTACATGCAAAAATATTTGTAATTCATCACTTTGTTTGGTGTAAAATTATGGGTCAAATCTTTAGAGAGGCTAGGTAATGAGATTAGTGACGAGCGGAGACCGTGAAGTCGTCGATTTCACATGGTCTCGTATCAACAAAAAGTCCAAACCTACCAATTTGATGATTTAATAACAAATAGAGGGGTATAATGGTAAATAAGGGTCAAATCCATAGGGAAATAAGATATTTTTGAGAGATATTTTGGAATTTGATCAAATAGGACGATGAATTGGTGATAGAAAATAGGGAAAATGGTGGATTTAGAAAGATAACTCAAAGACGTATCCACGGAATGAAAAATCGCTCTATTTGGATTAGTAATCGCAGAGAAATCAAAGAGCGAAGTGGGATGAAATTTCCAAAAATCAGAAGATCGAAAACCGAAATTGAAAACAAAATTAAACTAAATTACGATCCTAAATTACAAATTGAGGATACATGACGATAGATTAGAGGGAAAACACGATTTCTAACCCGAGATAGCGATCGAAATGATCCAATTAATCGCCGGATCGAGGCTATTCATTCCGCGATTTCGAAAGCGAGCATTGATATTCAAGAGACTAATTCTCCTTAATCGATCAACGAAATCTCACTTTTAATCACTCCGTGGATGCGGAATCGAGTCTAGAAGAGATTAGAAGCGAGAGATTCAAGGATGGAGGGGTATAGATAAGTCAATTTGATGAAATCACCCAAGAATGTCTTACAAAATCGAAGAACACCTTAATTTATAGGCAATTTGGGCGTAACCGTCGGATGGAGGGGTTTAATCTTCATCAACGGTCTGGATTAAATGCATCAAGACGAACCGTTATGGTTAAATTTTGGCCTTCAGATCGTGAATGGATGCTCCTGATGAAGCTTCATGTGAATGCATGATAAAATGCACGAAACCGCCTTCGTTGGATCACGATCCGACGATCAGGATGCGTTTCCATGCATTGCATCTGGGCCGTTATAAATCCTGTTTTAAAAGCACGTGCGTGATCTGATGATCCGGTGGACTTCGGGCGCATGTGATCGATGCGCGATATTCACTTAGATCGCATCCGACGCCTTAAATGATGCCACGTCGCCTGAAATAAAACTAAACGTGGGGAACATAGTCCCACACGGTAAAAATAAGAGGGACTCATCAGGTATATAAGCTCCACAGATTTAAGCGGTTAGCTTAAATGTGATTACGAATGCTTATATGTACTATAACCCTATATATACGAGTAAATATAAATATGCACACACGTGTCACCTCTGCGCCACGTAGGCGATCGCGTGGGTCCGTGTGGCTCTGCCACGTGGCCTTGCGTGCCACGTCGCATCCATGTGGGTCCGCGCAAAAAAATAAACCCCCTTTTTATTTTAATTGGTTAAAATCGAAAATCAATTCAGAAACATCTAGAAAAATCCCTAAAAATTAAAAAATTCATAACTTTCAAAATACAACTCCAAATTAATCCAGATTTTTTTCATTGGATCTGAAATTCAATTATCTATCGTTATAAAAAATCAAAATATTTAAATAAAAAGATTATGAATTTATATTTTCAAAAATACATCCATTTCTTTAAGATTTTAACTTTAGAAAATTAAATGAATGTTTATAAAAATGATTTCTCTCATTATTTAAATTTAAAAACCACTTATAATCTCAAGTAAAGATAGGTTATAAAATCATTTATCTTTAAGTTATCATAATTAACCCTAAATTAAAGCATTTTGAGATTATAACATAAAATTGCATGAAATGATAGAAATGCACTCAAAGTATGATAACATACATATAAATGGAATGTTTTATGCCTTATTTTGCATTAATAATCATGTATTATCATGTTAAGATTGCATGTTATCAATTAGTAGTTTTAAAAGAGAGAAGAGAGATATATAGACTAGGTGATTTACAGTGAAGGTAGAGAATACAAAATATGGAGATGGTAAGAAGTGATATGTATTTGAATTTTAATCTCTATTTGTATGCATAATTAAATTTAACATTGATGATGGAATTTTGGGTGAGTTTGATAATTGAATGGGGAGAAGAAAGGGATGGAGATGGTTTTTAAAATGGTGATGGTGCAAAGATGATTTTGAGAGATTTTTGAGATATGAATGATGATAAAATTACTTTGTAAGAAGGAAAAATGAAATTCCACTAATCATAGAGGGGATTACAAGAGAAAATTATATAACCCTCAGACATACCTTGTTTTTTATGCCAGTCTTAGGCCTAGTGATGCTTGACTCTCACAATCAAGATCTCGACCTTCTGCTTGATTTTGCCTCCATGAATTACTTGAATACCAAATAATGTCAAACATGGGCTTGAGTCACTCCTTTTCCTTCTTGTAGCTTGATGCTAACAGCCAAAGAAAAAATGAGAGGGAGAATTTGGAGTTTCACAAGAGTTTTCAAGGGTTTGAAGGCCTCAAGGTTAGATATCATTCACCCCTTGGAATCAAGGCTGGAGATGTATCTTTGATTGGGGGATGATTTGTTTTAAAATGTTTTAATTTCAAGTGTTAATCTAAAGAGTTATAACGGCTGAGATTAACTACGCCTCGACTTTGATGGACGCGTGGCGACATCTCGAGTATTGATTCCCAATCAGACTGACGCTATCATGTGACCCTTCTTCTTCATATGCGACGTGGCTAAATCTGAGTGCTCCATCTTCTATCAAGCGGACACGACTTAATGGCAAAAATTCACATCCAAGCATTTCATCTGAGCCATTGATTGAAGATGACGAGCCAAATCCAACGGCCACACCCAAATCTACCTATAAATACACATGTTCTTCGACGATGTAAACCATTCAGTGGTGTTCTAAGTAATCAAACTGTTTAGACATCTCAATCCTTGAATCTCTTGTTTATTTGTCTTTTAGATCAATATTTGTGTCCAAGGAGTGTTTGAAAGTGAGATTTCGTGGAGAGAATAGGGAGAAATTGTTTCTTGAATGCCGACGATCATCTTCAAAATCTCGAAATTAAAAGCCTTTGATCTGGTGATTAATTGGATGATTTTTTCCTAATCTCTTCTCTTATAACATCAAATTTATTTTTAAATAATAAATTAGCTTCATTTTTTATTTTGGTTTCTCTCCCTTCGAGTTCGGAAATTCTACCTAATTTTTGCTCTTTGATTTCTTCACAAATCTTAATCCAAATCAAGTGATTTTTGATTCCGTGGATTCGTCTTTGAGTTATCTTATTAAAATTATCAAAATGCCAAATTTCTCACCTTGATTCAATGTCTGATTTTATTAAAGTTGAAGAAATACCTTAAAAATGTTTTAATTCTCTATGGATTCAACCCTTATTCACCACTTAACTCTTTGATTCATGATTTAATTTTAAATTTTTTATGTTTGGAACTTGTTTTGACACGTCTCTACATGTATTTGATGACCTCATAAATTCGTCTCGTCAAATGACGTAGTTGCGAGGGAATTAAATCATATTTTTGATAAATTTCATCGATTTAGATTTGGTCAGCTTTGATTTTTCAGTTTATTTTTAGAAATTATATCATAATCGATCTTTAATTGAGCGATCCAAAGTAGAAATCCATCTTTGAGATCCTTAATTCAATAAGATTAAGTGATTTTTCCCTTTTCTACGGATTACGGATAATCACGTCTTCACGCTCAAATTGAGAAGGTGATGAACTCGATTACATGTGTTTTCTGTCAATGTTGTGTATCGATTTCATGCAATAAAATTTATATATCCTTACTTATTATTGTGTAAGCAAGGGTCGAATCCACAGGGAGCTGAGGTAATGAAATTAGATGTTCAAATGAAAGGTGAGAGATCGTGGAAGAAGTGAAAGCTCGCAAAGAAGTGCAAGCATAAATGAGGCTTGTAGAGATGAATATGAGTGATAATTTGTAGGTTTCTTTTTTAATTAAGAGAGAAATATGAATTCAAATGCAAAATAAATGTAAAAAGAAATTCAATGGGGATGTGATGATGCCAAGGTGAGAAGAGTGGTCAGCGGTAGTGACAGATTGACAAATTGACGTGCAACGATAGGAAGAGAGAGTTGCGAGTGTTGATGATGTCAAAGCCACTACATTAGAAGAAAATAGGAAAGAAAAGTAAAAGGAAAATACAAATTTACTATTTATGGAGATGAACACAAGCAAGAAATTAATCCGGATCATCGCACAAATCTCGTTGCAATGCCCGCCCTAGGCCGGGTGATGCTCAATCCGCTCCGATTGCAATGCTAGCTTGGTTTCTTCTCCACTACAAGATGGAGAATCAAGAAATGCTTTCCTTTGTGACTTTACCTCCTCTCCTCTTCTTTCTAGTAGCCTAATTCTAAGAGAGAGCCATACAATAAGAGAGGAGAGAGAAAAGAGAGCTTTATTTAGAGAGGGTCTTTTAGGGTTCTAGGTGACCAAGGGTGGAGATCTTTCACTCTTACAATCAAGGGTAGAGATGCACCACCCCAAGGACATACAAGGGTGTGGATATCTCCTTTAGGAGGTAATCTTACCCCTAAATGAGGTGGCCTAACCCCTTTTTCAAGAAAAAGTCTCACCTCCTCAAAAGGAGGTAATAACCCTCCTTTTTAAAGATATGGGCCCCACCTCCTAAAAGAGGTGACTCCCAACTCCTCCTTAAGGAGGAAGTCCACCTTCAGAGGGTGACTTCCACTTCATTTTAAATATAAAATAATTTAATTTAAAAATAATTTAATATACGTTGGTCAACTTTCCCTAAAAAGAGAAAGTTGACTAACTTTGACTTACCTTGGCTTACTCAGTGAAGTGGTTGTCTCCAAAAGGATAGGATGATCTTTATAATTATTTAAAAAATGAAATTGACCACCTTTGACCTTTCTTCACACCTTTGACTACCTTGACCTTTAATTTCACCCTTTGACTTTTGAGATTTAGAGTTGACTTGGCCTTTAAAATGATGAAGAAGTCATTTTCTTCTCTATTCCATTTCAATTTGTCTCTATATATTTCTATATGCTTTCGTATCCACAAAACTCTTAAAAATGTGAAAATTCTTCCACTTGAATTCAAAGAAGTCAAATGGGGTTAGTCTCAAGATATACAAACCAAAAGAACGATGTATGACAAGGCATATTCATCTTTATATTTCTATATGCTTTCGTATATGATAAGGTATATTTTATATTTCTATATTTCTTCTCTCTTCCATTTCAATTTATCTCTATATATTTCTATATGCTTTCGTATGTCCTTGCATCCACAAAACTCTTAAAAATGTGAAAATTCTTCCACTTGAATTCAAAGAAGTCAAATGGGGTTAGTCTCAAGATATACAACCCAAAGGAACGATGTATGACAAGGCATATTCATCTTTATACATAATTATCACTAATTAAATGTAAAATGAGTTCATGACTGGAATAACATGATGAATGTAAAAATATCATAAAAACTTGATAACTTGTATTACATTAGAAATCATTATACGTTGAAATTCATTTATTATGATGAAAATGAATGCATCAATTACACGTTATTAGAAGACGTAACTCTCACGGATAGCGACGCTCAGTTATGATTGTTTGTCATTATTGAATAATTTTATAAGTATTTCTTCTATATATATATATATTCATATACATATACAATCCACCCTTCCATTAGATGACAAACAACATGGAGATTGAGGAATAACCCTTTACACGTAGATCTGTTTGAACAATCTTAGCAATCACCTGCCTCTTTCGAGTCCTCTTCGACCGTAGAACTAGTAGAAATGGCCCGAAATGACGAGGGAAATGCAAGGAAACACCTTAGTGACTACGCTAAGCCCGTCCTCAGAACTATCACTCGCATTCACGTACCCCTTAATAGAGGTGCGTATTTTAGAATAGATTCCCATGTTATGAGTATGCTACCTATCTTCCATGGTAAACCTTTTGAGGATCCTTATGGACATGAAGATGAGCTTAGCCAAGTATGTGAAATCAATCAGATTCATAATGTCTTGGTAGATGTAATGATGATGAAACTCTTTCCCCCTACACTTAGAGATCGAGCCAAGGATTGGTTTTTAAATTTAGGAAAATAGTTCACTAGTTGGACCAAGATGGAGGGAGAATTTCGTAGAAAATATTATTCCATAGGAAAAACTACCTCTATTTGAAAGGCTATCCATGAATTTACTCAAGGCTTGAGTGAAACCTTTCACAAAGCATGGGAGAGGCTTAGAGACCTTACTAGGGAGTGTCCTCACCATGGAGTGTCTAACCATGAGCTAATGCAAATATTCTATGATGGGTTAGGCCTGCAAGATAGATATCTTTTAGATGTAGTTAGCGGCGATACCTTCATGAGCAAATTTGAAGACGACGTGATGGAAATGATCATGACGGTGGCGGAGAATAGCCATCACAATGCAGAAATATCATTCAAAAGAGGTGCTTTGCTAAAGGGACAATTGATTGATGCAAATCAGCAGAGAATGACATGCTCCTAGAAAGGATCGAGAAGATGTTGGAAGTGCAGAACCTTCAACAAGATCGACTCAACATTCAGAATGGTTCTAAAAGACTTACACCCATCTCGCTACAAGAAGCGTCACCATGCGTAAATTGCTCAAGACTTAATTGCGTCAAGATAGGTTGCCCAGTCATGACGATTCAAGGGCATGTATGTATAGATAAGGCTTGATAGGAGGGGCGAGTCAACAGGGCCAACAAAATTATTCGAGTTCATACTCGAATTATTATAGTAACCCTGTTTTCAATAAACATTCGTTTGCATGATTTAGGAGGAATAACAATTAGTGATATCCTTTGTCATACAACACCGGATAGCAAAAATCCTACGTAAACACAAGAAATTTGATGTACGCACCCCACAATAACAATCCTACCCTCATGTGCCACAATAAAAAGGTACCAGCATCGGACCCGATCTCGGGGCGATCTCACAATTAGTGGAGCAAATGAACAAGATGAACTTACGGATGGAGGAGATACAAGACTTCATCGAGATGAACGTTCCTCACGTGACTGATAACAAGATGGGTATCAAGTTTCATTTTCTGATCAATTACCATAGCAGGCCATCGCCAACCTGAGGAATCAAGGGGCATCGTGAAGCCTAACACATAATGTGAATCATGTTCATATTGAGACGAGGCTATGGAAACTGCATTAGTTATATCGAGCCTTCAAAGTGTCAAAGATTTACCGGATCCCTACAAGGATCATCCCTTCCACTAAGGCTAGATAGATGAAGAAACACCAATTTTCATGGAGCTAGACAGTGATTCCGAGGACAAGGAAGAATAGACCAAGGCTGAACCTAACCCTGATACATACAAGCCTCTTGTGCCTTATCCTTAATAACTTAATTGCCCAAGAGCCAAGGTAAATGAATCAGACGATCACCTACAAGAAGCCTTCCAAAAGGTGAGCATTACCACCCTTTGATAGATGCCATTAAGCATATTACATCTTACGCAAAATTTCTTAAAGGCATATGGACACCTCAAAGGAACCCCAAAAGGATCCAATTAAGCAAAACAATGAGTTCAATTATGATGGATTCCTTATCGATTAAAAAGAGAGATCCATGAGCACCCATGATCACGAGTGAAATTGGAGGAATGAAATTTACTAGATCCTTGTTAGACACCGGAGCTAGTATCAACATCCTCCCTAAAGCAGTATTTGACCATCATCATGTAAGGCAGTTGTAGCCTTTCTTTTTAGAATTATGCTTAGCGAATGGATTGGTAAGAAAGCCTCATGGTGTAGAAGAGGACGTAATTATAAGAATAGAAGATTGCTATTTTATGGTAAACTTCTTAGTCGTATACATGAACATGACCAATGAGCTTAGTCAAGCCTCAATCATCATATGACGACCCTTCTTATCTACCGTGAAAGCCGTCACACACTGGGGTAAAGGAGATATAATTTTCCAGGTGGGAGAGCATACAGTGAAGGTCGACATCAACAAGTTAATGAAATACCCTTTACAAGCTTTCGAGGATTTGGGCACCCTTGACTTTTGTGATGACTGACGTGTCATTTTTGTGCGTCATTAAAACACAAAGACGATGGTCAAAATTTTTTTATAAAACCGAACTCACAAAGACAAGATATAATAGTCAAGTATTGGGTAAGTATCGGGTCGATCCACAGAGAGCAGGGTTGACTTTAATCGCAGAGTTGACTTGGTCAAACTTAGGTTTAAAAGGAGTTTTAAATAAGAGGAAATAAGATGTAAGATATGGAAATGATATAAATAAGGTAAATTAGAAGTTTTAAGAATTGAAATCTCGGATTTGACAGAGAAAAGTCAAAAGTCAAAGTCAAAGCATTGACTTTAACCAACAGTAGATGTTCTGCAAAATCAGAGAATCAAAAAGAGTCAGAAGATTACGAAAATTAGATATTTAGAAACTAGAGATAAAATGGAATTTATGGATATATAATTCGTAATTTTTGGATAAGAAATGGATTTATTATGAATTATTGAAAATCAACTATCAGAAAATCCCCGAAATGAACACCTCAGAGGAAATCTTCAAATTGAATAACCAAATTAAATCTAAATCTTTCAATTTATATGTCAATGGAAAGCTAAGAACCAGAGGAATCTAACAAGACCAAAATTATCAAATTCTGATTTGTCAATAAAAAGTAATTGACCCCGAAAGTCAACGTTTGACTTCTGATGAAAGATGAACAGTCCGTGGTCAAACGTTAAATTGAAGGGCCAAATGAACTTGGAATTTGATGAATTTGCTATCCACGGAAAGCTGATGAAAAGAGGAATCCAATGAAACAAAAATCAAGTGATTTGGAATTATAATCAAAGAGATATCTTATTTTCAAAATCAGCGACTTTTTGGACCAAAAATTGGAGAAAATGAAGAACACTATGAACTAATTTGCAAAATTAAAGATCTAAACCTAATAAAAATACAAATTACCTCTTGATAATCGATCGAACCTCACTACTAACCCGATTGCCGCAAGAATGGGGCCTCAATTCTCGTGGATTGAAGCGAATTTGCTCGGATTCTTCCTCGTGGACGTTCGGAATTCAAGGGGAAAATTCGATGAAATCAAGAGATGAAATCGTGATTATCATGCTTCAATGGCTGCGTCTCTATACTCTTGGAAGCAGAGGATCACGAGAACTTAAGACCTTCCTCGAAACTCGCTTAATTTCTTCACGAGTCAATCAAAAGTTGAAGAACAAAGAAGGGAAATACATGCTTTTAAAGAGGGAAATTGGCCCGAGGATCATGGGCAATTGAAGCGGTCGTGGAGGTTGATTCATGGCTTCGTGGGAGCGGTTCCTTGGGGCGATGTCATGACTTCACTTCCAAGGTGCATCGGCTTCAATTTCGCGGATGAATCGCCATTATTTTAGCCACGATCGGGCCACGATCGGGCCGCGATCGGGCCACGATCGGGGTCAGGATCGTTTGACGATCGCCTTCATTTCATCGTAGAGGCGATTCCCCCACGTTTGCTCTCCGATCGCGGCTCGATCGCGCCGCGATCGCGGTTTGATCAGACCGCGATCGTGGAGTTCTTCCACGCTGTGTCTGCGCCGTCGGATCGAGATCCAAGTGATTGTGATCCGCACAATCACTGTGCTCCGCGCGATCCGCTGCCGTCCGCACGATGGAGATCAGACGCACCAGGAGACTCCACGCGTGTCGAGAGGTCGCGAACGATCGCGGCCGTCCGATGATGATCGGATGATCGCGTAGTGCCTCCGATCGCGAAAAGCTTCAGCCGTCCGATGACGATCGGTGCCCCCTCGCTCTGCCACGTGTCGCGCATCCAGGGTACTACTTAAACGACTCTTTGAGCACGTGTTTTGATGCTGATCGCGTGGACTCCGGTCCACGCGATCGATTGTTTCGATTGCTTCCCGCCTCGATCCGACGCCCGCCGTGCCGCCACGTCACCTGCAAGGTAAGAACCGTGTGGGAACATAGTCCCACACGGAAGAAATATAAAGGCAGGACGCGGTTAAATAGGGGAGAAGATTCCCCTATTAATTGTCCTAATATCTCCTCTCTACTCCGCGACACGTGTCACACGCGGGCCACACGCGTCCTGCCACGTGGCCTCAGCGCCACGTCGTAACGGCGCGGTGGACCCGCGCGCCACGTCAGCCCCGCCTGGGCCTACTCGCCACGTCAGCCGACGCTCGCCACGTCAGCCGCAAGTAATTTCTCCCCCTTTTTCGCGATTTTAACGAAGAAATTCCTTAAAAAATCAATTAAAAATCAAATAAAAATCGGAGAAAATAGTATAAAACTTCAAAAATTCATATTTCTCAAAATATAACTCCTTTTTAATCCAAATTTTCTCCATTGGATCACAAATTCTTTTCTTTTTAATATCATGTCATTTAAAATATGTTTTCAAGAAGGAAATAAAGATGAATTAAAATTTCATTAAATAAGTTCTAATTAAACATTCTAAATCATAAATTCATCCTAAAATCATCCTTCCAAACATTTACTAAAGTCAAAACTCATTTAATAACTGAGATTAACTTCTATTAATTTAAACAAAAGATTAATCATCTATTAAACATGAAATTATCCCTAATTTATGCATAAATATCAGCTTTAGTGAAATGACATGCCAATGGAGAAAATTCCTAAAAAGTATGATAACATGCCTCATATTCACATAAAATAAGCATGAATATGAGTTAATTAAGATAAGAATTCATGTTATAAATGCATGTTATCAATGACCAAGAGATCAAAGATTGCATAGAAGAAGTCATTGCGATCAATGGAGAAGCAAATTTCGAGGAGCTACCATTGGACGAGCCTACATTAGAGCTCAAGACTATACTATCTACACTTGAGTACTCTTTTCTTGATGCATAGCAGGAAAAGCTGGTGATCATTTCTTCCTAGCTTGATGAGAAGTAGGAGAAACAATTACTTGACGTACTGTGATAAAATGAAAAGCTAGTCGGTTGGACCCAGGCAGACTTAAGGGGATTGGATCCCTCACTATGCATTCATCGCATCTTTTTAGAGGATGAGCCCAGACTTGTCAGGGAAGCCCAGAGAAGGCTAAACCCCAAGGTATGGGAAGCAGTCAAAGAAGAAATTCTTATGTGGCTAAATGCAGAGATCATCTACCCCATATCTGATAGCCAGTGGGTTATTCCGGTGCACGTTGTTCCCAAGAAAGCCAGAGTAACGGTCACTATGAATGAGAAGGGCGAGGAGATCCAAACACACATTCTGATAAAATGGCGAGTCTGCATCGACTATTGGAAGCTGAATTTTGTGGCGAAGAAGGATCACTTCCCCTTACCATTCATTGACTAAATCTTGGACCGTTTGTCATGACAGAGTTACTTTTTCTTCTTGGATGAATACTTGAGCTATAACATGATTACAATTCATCTGAAAGATCAAGAGAAGATGACGTTTACATGTCCTTTTGGCATGTTTGCTTTTAGACAGATGTCATTCAGATTATGTAACCCCCCTGTGACATTCCATAAATGCATGATGGCAATCTTCTCCAAATTCGTTGGCGATAGTCTTGAAGTCTTCATGTTGGCGTACGACCCCCGTCACCACCAAGGCTCGATATTATGGCGGAGGAGGAGCTGACACCCACGCGCGTCCAACCCCCATGACAAGCAAAGACGAAGGATGCTGAGTTCCGCTACATCGGTTGAGGACCTCGTCTCGCCCCACCTCGAGCTCATGCGCGTGGATCTATCTTTCTTTTCTCGTATTGAACTTTATCGGCTTGAACATGTTTTAGCGGGCCCTCTTTCATATCCATTTTCTCCTCTTTTGTGAACCTTTGTTTATTGTAATTATGTTAGGTTTAGGGTCGTGGGCCTCAGGTGATCCCTTTCTCCTCTCGGCCCATCTTGGGCTCTATAAGAGGGGAAGGGACCGCCCCACAAACCTGATAACATGCAATCTTAACATGATAAAACATGATTATTAATGCAATTTAAGGCATAAAACATTACATTTATGTGCATGTTATCATACTTTGAGTGCATTTCTATCATTCTATGCATATTTATGTCATAATCTCAAAATACACTAAATTAGGGTTAATTATGATGAATTAAGGATAAATAATTTTATAACCCATCTTTACTTGAGATTATGAATGGTTTTTAAAGTTAAATAATAAGAGAAATCATTTTTATGAACATTCATTTAATTTTATAAAGTTAAAATTTTTTGAAAAATGAATGTATTTTTGAAATATAAATTAAATCTCTTGTTATTTAAGTATTTTGAATTTTTAGAATGATAGATAATTAAATTTCAGGTCCAATGAAAGAAATTTGGATTAATTTGGAGTTGTATTTTAAAAGATATGATTTTTACAATTTTTAGGGGTTTTTCTGTATTTTTCCGGATTTTTAAAACTGTTTTTCTTATTTTATTTTCAATTTTTAATAATAAATAAAAAATTAAAAAAGGGGCGCGGGACCCGCATGGATGCGATGTGGCACGCAAGGCTATAAATGGACCCGCGCAGCGCCTACGTGGCGCGTATATGTTATATATAGTATTATACTCATATCTAATATAATATAAATGGGTCCCTCGTGTCTAAGGGGACAGAATTTCGAAAGCCGTTATACGGCGTACGTTTTATAGAGCTAAGGCTCTATAATTGTTTCCGTGTGGGACTAACTCCACACTCTACTTACCGTGCAGGCGACGTGGCGCGACGACGGGCGTTGGATCTCGCGGGCGCGTCGATCTCACGCGACGATCGAGTGAGCGCCGGACCATTGATCGCGATCAAGAAACGTGCTTAATTAGAGTTATTATAACGGCTGTGATTGACGCGACGTGGCGGCATCACGCGCGCCGATCAGGTGGAGGCCAGGACCACCGGAGATCATCAAGACCACGTGCGTTTTTAAAAGATTTATAACGGCCGAGATGCATACGCGCGGACCGCATCTCAGCCGTCCGATCACGATCCTAAGGACGGCGTTTTCGTGCGTTTTATAACGCCTCACACGTGGCCTAATCTGGAGCGTCCATCAACAATCCAACGGCCACGATATAAGCATAACGTTTCATTTATGAGGGGCTTAATCTGGACCGTTGATCAAGCCTAACGCATTGATCGGACGGTTTCGCCCAATTTGCGCTATAAATTGACGAGTTATTCGTCGTATGTACTCATTCTTGAGAGATTTGATCTAATTGACCCATCTATTTGCATCTTCTCTTGAATCTCTCTCTTGTAATCACTTCTAGACAAGATTCCGCGTCCACGGAGTGTTTATAAGAGAGATTTCGACGATCGAGCGAGGAGAATTTGTCTCTTGAACACCGATGTTCACGTTTGAATTCGCGGAATGAAGAGCCGTCGATCCGGCGATCAATTGGATCGATTTGATCGTTATCTTGGGTTAGAAAACAAGTTTATCCTCTTATCTATCGTCGTGTATCATCAATTTTAGGATTAGGACTTCAATTTAAGTTTAATTTCATTTCAATTTCACTTTGTGTTTTTCGCGATTCCGAAAATTTCTTCCTACTTCCATCTTTGATTTCTCCGTGATTACTAATCCAAATCGAGTGATTTTTTATTCCACAGATAGATCTTTGAGTCTTCTTTCTAAAAACACCATTTTCCCTAATTTCTCACCTCAATTCATCGTCCAATTTGACCAAATTCCAAAAGATATCTCGAAAATACCTAGATTCCCTGTGGATTCAACCCGTATTTACCATTATACCCCTCAATTCTCTCTTAATTCCCCAAATTGGTAAGTTCGGTATTATTTTTGACGCGATACCGCTTACAATCGACGACCTCGCGGTTTCGTCTCATCAAAACCCTAGCCATTATTTGAGAAAGAAAGGATCGATCTCCCCTCGAGTGATTGCTCCAAGAAGGTCACAGAAGAGGTCCGACCGCCGCCTCCGCTGCACGTTCACGTGCCGCTGTCGCCGTAGCTGCCGTCGGCACCGCCACCCCTTGCCGCAACCCCGTGATACCATCATTGCCGCTGCCGCCGCAGCTCCTGCACGTCTTCTTCATCGCGCCATTCTCTCCACCACCGTTCTCTCCCGCGAACCTTCCCCATCCCCTCTCCCGTATTTCCCTCCAGCTCCCATTCCAGCTATCCTCCTCCTCCACCTTCTCCCCTCGTCCCTGCCAACCACTTCCCTTCCCGATTTCCACCACACTGACGGATACTCGCCGTCGGTCGCCCCTCATTCCCTCCCCTCGATCTGCCTAATTCGCCCTCGTCTTCCTGCCATTTCCGCATCATCATTCAGTCGTTTTCTCGTCACCCTTCCGCCTTCGACTGTCCTGCTTAATTCAATTCCCCCCTCTCCTCGACTCCACGACATTGGCTAGCCGTCCTCACCCTTCCGCTTAGCGAAATTCAGTCTTCGCCCCCAGTCTTCCACTTCCTAACCTCCTGCCGTAACCTCCTACCGGAAGGGCACCAGGAAGCCGGGCGGGCACGTGTTTCTCACGGTCGGCAGATGGGCATGAGTGGATGAGGCAGGCCAGCCAATTGCGTGGCCGGGTGACCGAGCGGTGACCATCGAATGTGGCCCAGGACTGGCAAATTCACCGGGCGCCGTGGTGTCGTAGATGGTCCGTTCCGCCCCCAAGTGCCTGATAACATGCATTTATAACTTGAATTCTTACCCTAATTAACTCATATTCATGCTTATTTTATGTGAATATGATGCATGTTATCATACTTTTTAGGAATTTTCTCCATTGGCATGTCATTTCACTAAAGTTGATATTTATGCATAAATTAGGGATAATTTCATGTTTAATAGATGATTAATCTTTTGTTTAAATTAGTAGAAGTTAATCTCTGTTATGGAATGAGTTTTGACTTTAGTAAATGTTTGGAAGGATGATTTTAGGATGAATTTATGATTTAAAATGTTTAATGAGAAATGATTTAAGTAAATTATAAGTCATCTTGATTTCTTCTTTCTAAATATATTTTAAATGACATGATATTAAAAAGGAAATAATTTATGATCTAATGGAGAAAATTTCAATTAAAAAGAGTTGTATTTTGAGAAATATAAATTTCTGAAGTTTTTATGTATTTTTCCGAATTTTGTTTGATTATTAAATTGAATTTTCCTATTTAAAATCGAGAAAAAAGGGATTTACTAACCTGCAGACTGAAGTGGCGAGCGGAAGCTGACGTGGCGCGCGGGACCAACTCGGGTTGCGACGTGGCACTGAGGCCACGTGGCAGCGCCCGGGTGGCCCGCGCAGGAGACGCACTGGGCGCGCCAAGTGGCAGGGTGACACGTGGGCGCCCGTGTGGGGCGCCACGTATAGGCTGGGTAATAGGGGGGATAGAGACAATTACTAGGGGGAATTCACTCCCCTATTTATACGCATCGGTTCCGTATATTTTCTCCGTGTGGGATTATGTTCCCACACGGTCTAACCTTGCAGGCAACGTGGACGCGTGGCGTGCGTCAGATCCCCTCACGGATGGCTACGATCGCGTGGACCCGAGTCCACGCGATCATTAAATCAGCACGTGCTTAATATATATAGTAAGTGAAGCGATCGGATGGCTTACCTGACGCCAAGTGGCGACGCGAGGAGCGTCGGATTGTCATCAAATGAAGATCGCGCGATCGCGATTTGACGGCCTCCATTGAAGCCGCGTGGAACTCTTTGGCGCGTCAGATTTTCATCAGGAGCGATCTTCATCGGACGGCCCTGAGGACTCGTGGAAGAACTCCACGATCGCGGTCCGATTGAACCGCGATCGCGGCGCGATCGAGTCGCGATCGTGGAGCGTTCGATGCGGAATCAACTCCACGATCGTCGGAGATGTTTTGGTGAAGATCTACAGCGAGATCGACGCCCAATCGACGCACGATCAGGCCACGATCGTGGTCGATCCCGGCGAAAAGCGTGGCCAAGAAATGCGGAAATCGTGGCAAAATTGAGGCCAACTGATGGCCGATCCCGAAGCGGCGACGTCGCCCCAAGGAACCGCTCCCACGACCCTTGGAAACCGCATCCATGACCGCTCCAATGGTCACGATTGTCGGGCCTAATTTGCTTTTTTAAAAGCATGTATTTCCCTCTCTTGTTCTTCAACTTTTGATCGACTCGTGAAGAAATTAAGCGAGTTTCGAGGAAGGTCTTAAGTTCTCGTGATCCTCTGCTTCCAAGAGTGTAGAGACGCAGCCATTGAAGCATGATAATCACGATTTCATCTCTTGATTTCATCGAATTTTCCCCTTGAATTCCGAACGTCCACGAGGAAGAATCCGAGCAAATTCGCTTCAATCCACGAGAATTGAGGCCCCATTCTTGCGGCAATCGGGTTAGTAGTGAGGTTCGATCGATTATCGAGAGGTAATTTTTATTTTTATTAGGTTTAGATCTTTAATTTTGCAAATTAGTTCATAGTGTTCTTCATTTTCCCCAATTTTTGGTCCGAAAAGTCGCTGATTTTGAAAATAGGATATCTCTTTGATAATTCCAAATCACTTGATTTTGGTTTCATTGGATTCCTCTTTTCATCAGCTTTCCGTGGATAGAAAATTCATCAAATTCTGACTTCATTTGGCCCTCCAATTTAACGTTTGACCAAAGACTGTTTATCTTTCATCAGAAGTCAAACATTGACTTTCGGGGTCAATTAATTTTGATTTACAAATCAGAATTTGATAATTTTGGTGTTTTTGGATTCCTCTGGTTCTTAGCTTTCCATTGACATATAAATTGAAAGATTTGGATTTCATTTGGTCATTCAATTTGAAGATTTTCTTTGAGGTGTTAATTTCGGGGATTTTCTGATCATTGATTTTCAATAATTCATAATAAATCTACTTCTTATCCAAAAATTACGAAAATATATGAATAAATTCCATTTTCTTTCTAGTTTCCAAATATATAATTTTCGTAATCATCTGACCCTGTTTGATTCTCTGATTTTACAGTACACCTACTATTGGTCAAAGTCAATGCTTTGACTTTGACTTTTGACTTTGACTTTTAACTTTTCTCTGTCAAATCCGAGATTTCAATTCTTAAAACTTCTTATTTACCTTATTTATATCATTTCCATATCTTAAATCTTATTTTCTCTCATTTAAAACTCATTTTAAACCTAAGTTTGACCAAGTCAACTCTGCGATTAAATTCAACCCTGCTCTGTGTGGATCGACCCGATACTTACCCAATACTTGATTATTATATCTTGTCTTTGTGAGTTCGGTTTTTGAAATTTTGTTTGACCATCGTCTTTGTGTTTTAACGACGCACGAAAATGACACGTCAGTGCCCAAGTGTCATAAGAGGCCCGGTAGCGGGAGCGGCTTGAGGCCAGATCGCGGGTGCTAACTTGGAAGGGCGTAGGCGTAATACTACGCAATGACTTTGACAGCTGTTTGACCCAGTTGACTAAGATCCTCGAGGTCTATGTCAGGAAAGGACTGGTGTATTGTTGGGAGAAATCCCACTTCGTGGTAGGAGAGGGAGTAGTACTCGGGCATCTTGTCTCGGGCAAAGGACTAGTGGTGGATAAGGCCAAGATTGAGGTCATCCAAAGCCTTTCTCTCCCAGCTACATTACAAGATTTATAAAGCTTTCTTATGTATGTTGGCTTTTACAAGATTAAGCCGTTGACCACGCTTATTTGCAAGGATAAGGACTTTATCATCGACAAAAAAGGGTAGTTCACATTCAAGATTTTGAAGCACACACTGATCAGGGTACCGATTCTATGAAGTCCAAATTAGAGCTAGGAGATGACTTTGACAGCTGTTTGACCCAGTTTACTAAGATCCTCGAGGTCTATGTCAAGAAAGGACTGGTGTATTGTTGGGAGAAATCCCACTTCGTGGTAGGAGAGGGAGTATTACTCGGGCATCTCGTCTCGGGCAAAGGACTAGTGGTGGATAAGGCCAAGATTGAGGTCATCCAAAGCCTTTCTCTCCCAACCACATTACAAGATTTATAGAGCTTTCTTATGCATGTTGGCATTTACAAGATTAAGCCGTTGACCACGCTTATTTGCAAGGATAAGGACTTCATCATCAACAAAGAAGGGTAGTGCACATTCGAGATTTTGAAGCACACACTGATCAGGGTACCGATTCTATGAAGTCCTAATTAGGACTTACCTTTGGAGATCATGTGTGATTGACAGAACAAGACTGCAAGGTCATCAATTGCACACGGTCTTGAGTAAAAAATAATTTCAAACTTACCAATTTGATGAAAATATCTCGAATTGAGGGGTATAATGGTAAATAAGGGTCGAATCCACATAGAATTAGGGAAAATTCTGATGATCTCTTCAAATTTGATCAAATCGGACAATAAATCAATGGTAGAAATTGGGGAAAATGGTAGATTATGAAAGAGAACTTCAAGACGATTCCACGAAATCAAAAATCATCAAATTTGACTTTGATTTCGCAGAGAAATTGAAGATCTAAGTGGGATGAAATTTCCGAAAATCAGAATCGCGAATTAACCAAAAATCAACTTAAAATTACTTAAATTAAGTAATCTAAAATGAAATTAAATATGAATAGACGAAAGATTAGTGAAAACAGATTCCACTAACCCAAGATTGCAATTGGATTAACTCAATTAATCGCCGGATTAAGGCTTTTCATCAGAAAGCCAAAAAATCGCGATCGTGGAATTCATGCGTCGATTTCTTCCTCGTCTTTCAGCCAACTCTTGATCTTAAGCACTCCGTGGATGCAGAATTGAGTCTAGAAGAGATTAGGATCAAGAGATTCAAGATATTTGGTATCTAAACAGATCAATTTGATTGATTTGGTCTCAAACGCTTTAAAACTCGGAAGAACATATCAATTTATAGTGTATTTGGGTGTAACCGTCTGATCGATTTAATCAATGGCTCTGATGAAACGGTGCAGCGCGAACCGTTACGATTAAGTCGCTATCGTCGGATCTCCAATGGACACGCAGGATGAAGCCACGTCGACATGCGTTTTAAAACGCTTTGAAACGATCACCGTTGGATCGCGATCTGATGCCTCTGATGCGTTTTCCATGGGTTTAATCCCGACCGTTATAACTCGTGAGATCAACGGTGTGGATTAAACGTAATCCGGTGAACTCTTGATTTACGCCACGTGGTCCATCGATCTTAAGTGAAGATCAACGGTCAAAATCGCACGCGCGATCGGACGTCTACCATGCTGCCATGTCGCCTCCTTATCACGATAATCAATCGCGATCGATCAAACGGTTTTGAAGCTGCCACCTTGCCTGCGATCTTAAAATATTTTGAAAAATCGATATTAAATTAGAAAAATCTATTTTTTATTTTTAAGGTCCTTTTATCCTTTGATCCTACTACTAAAAAAAGGAAGTGTATAAATATATGATCACGTTTTCCTCATAGTGTAGGTGATGGAGAATTATTTTGAAACATGAACACAAGGGTTCAAAGTGAACCTATCCTCCTCCTCCTTCTCCTCCCCACTCATGAGTTTGAAAATTATCCATTCATTAAATGGATGAAGAAGACCTCTATAAATAAATAAAGAGAGAGTAGATCTTAAGGGATTTATTTTCCCTCCTTCCCCTATTTTATATTGATCTAAAGATTGACTTGGTCAAACATTTAATCCTTATCTTTAGAAAACCTAGAATTCCTTGAGTGGACCAAGTCAACCACCTTCTTCCTTGATATAGGATCCTAATTTTCAAACCTTAATCATTATATCATAGGAACCTTGTATAGTTATAAGTAATGATCTCAAAATTGATAGGAACATCTTTGTGATTATCCTTCTCTCTTTAATACCACCTCTAGATAGAACTTATAGGAGAGATCTATATACTACCAATTGTGAAAGGATGGTATTCTACATCTACCTAAAGACAAAGTTTTGCATGAGTATACCGAAGAAGAGATATTTTAAGATTGTGGCGTTCAAGCATAAGGTAGAGCCGGATCTTAAGTATGCGGAGAAAACTTGGAATCTTCTGGAGAACACAATAAGGCCCTCCAAATGACCCGTGATATTTTAAAGGACCGCACCTATGTCACTTCTAATACCAGAACACTGACGGCATCCCATCCACACCTTAAACATCTACGTCATTAACTGTCATCAAGCCATCAGTAAGCCAAAAGCAGACTCCTTCCTATCTATTTTTTGATGTGCAAATCGTGAAGAGAACAAGAAGAAACTCCACGGAGAAGCCAGGCATTTAAGAACTATTAATCATCTCCCTCAAAGCCTCTCTTCAAGAAATATCGTCATCAGTGAGAAGTTCTATCGCGATAATGATCGCGTGGTCCAGTCAATGCCCAGTGGCGAGTGTGGCTACAATGTCTCCAGTCAAAGCCGATGCGAATGGAGACCTCCGAACGTCTGTCTCAGCCTTTCCGTCTTCTCGTCCAAGGAAAATGTTCCCCGTCAACTTAAAATCAGGGAATCGTCATCGATATCAATCGCCGACTTATCATTCCCTCACCGCGTGAGCACTAAAAGACGCCCATCCGAAGCAACCGAAACGACGCGATGCCTCGCCATAATCTCCTTTCTCCATATTCTATAAAATGCACGATTAATATCTATATAATTACATGCATAAATAGCATGTTATCACACCCCCCAACTTGAATAATTGCTAGTCTCTTAGCAATTCACTAAGTAATCTCCTTAGAAAGTCTTATCATCCTTTGATCCTGCAACTAAAGAAGTGAAGTGTATCAATGTGTGATTACTTTTCATCATAGTGTGGACCATGGTGATCTAGATTCCATAACTAGGTTGACTTCCTTAGAGCATAGTAGGGTAGTGCTCATCGGCTAATAGTCGAGTCAAAATACTCAAGTGTAATCAAGGTGAGCATATCTAAGATTTGATGCTATTGGAATGAAAAGATTCTCACACTCTCATGAGCAGATGTAATCCTCACCTCTCTAATTCTCACATCACTCTTTCACTCATTTTGGAGGCTACTTGGTGCATTAGAATTCCCTTCAACTCTTCTTTCTCCCTTAAAGAGTGCATTGCAAAGGTTTTCCTACTTTAGGATGCATCGTTATAAGGTAGCTGAAAGAGTTAAAAAGACACTATTTATAAAGGAATAACTTGGTTAAAAGCAAAAATCAGCATATGCACAAATTGGATAATATAAACAAGAAAGGTACCACTGATGTCTAATTTATTCTCCCAAATGAGGTGGGTGATGATGGTAGAAAAAGATAGATAGATTTTGGTAGAGATGGTGTGGAGTGGTGAAATGGATATACACATATAGGAATAGAATGGTATTGGTAGGTAGAGACAATTTTCCCATATTTTTCCTTCTTTTTACTTCCTTCTATTCTCTTCATCTTGTTTTTCCTCCTTTTGTTTCGTTTTTTCTTTAGTCTTCTTCTTTTCTTCTATTTCAGATTTTTCTTTTCAGTTTCTTCTTCTCTTCTTTCTTCCTTTTGGATATTGTAAATTTCTTAGAGAAGAAGAAGATAGCATTTGAAGACTTTGCATAAAACAAGGATATGGAGGATGTCTTGATGTTTGAAGAGAGTATTCAAAATTCTTGAATGTAATATGAAGGAATATTTGCTTCTAGGGGAAATATTGGAGAAAGGCTTGTGTATATGGTGGAAAAGAAAATGTGTGGCTATGGTTTTCACTTGGGAGTGTAATTATAATCAGTGAGGCTGAATTTTGGGTGTCTAATTGACTGGTTTGGAAAAGGTAGAACTAAATGCCTAAAGGATAGAATAGGTGCATCAAAAATTATGGCACATTGCACTCTTCTAAGAGAAAGATCGGAAGTAAGGAATTCCCACACCAAATAGGTTCGGCTGATGTAAGGTAGGGGATAGGAATTTGCTTGGACTTCACTCAAAATCTCTCCTTTTCAATCCAATAGCACTTCAACCTCTGATTACTCATTTCCTTGGTGCCCGTTAGATACCCAACCCCAAAGAAGTCAACCACTAAAAAGAATCCATAGGTTCTCTAGATCACTTGGCTTTATTACTCAAAATGTAATCACATGGGCTATGAGGCCCTCACTTCTACATCTCTAGGAATAGGATCTCTAAATGATAAGACTTATAAGGTATTTAAAAGTAGTAAAAATTTGAAAAATAGGAGTTTTAAAATAGTACAAAGTATAAAAATTTTGAAAATTTTGAAAAGGTTTGAAAATTTCTAAGTTTGAGTTTTTCTAAGTCCTCATAGATAAAGTCGTATGGCCATTTGACGAGACTAAATCGTATGGTCGTTGAATACACACGACTTAGTGTCAAAATAAAGTCCTAATATTACCAATTTGTGATTAATCAAAGTAATTAATTAGTATAATGGTAATTAAGGGTCGAATCCACGGAGAATTAGGGATTTTTGAGAGATACTCTTGAAATTCGGTCAAATCGGACGACGAATTGAGATTAGAAATTGGGCGTTTTAGTATATTAAGAAAGATAACTTAAAATCGAATCCACGGAATCAAAAATCAGGTGATTTGGTGGAGAATTCGAAGAGAAATCGAAGTTTGAAGATAGGAGATAATTTCGTTTCGAAAAACGATAAAAAACCGAAATTAAATCTAAATTAAACTAAATCTATGATTCTAAAACTAAAATTAATGCTAAATGATGAAAGATTATGAAGAATTCACCCAACCTAACCCAAAGTAGCCTTTGAAATGATCCAATTAATCGCCGGATGCAAGGCTATTCATTCCGAATTTTCGAAGACGAAGATGGAGTTCAAGATGTAAATTCTCCCTTATCTTTCAATCAAATCTTGATCTTAAGCATTCAATCGACGCGGAAATGAGTCTAGAGTGCTCTCGAACAAACGGGACGCGATTTGGAGTTCTACAGAGAGAGTATTTTGGATTTGATCGCGAACCCTTCTTCCGTCCCGAAGAACGGTTTTTAAATAAAACGAAATTAAATCCTGGCCGTCGAATCAATCTTCATCGCGATGGATGGCTTGGATGACGTGCCCTTTAAGATGAACCGGTGTCTTGTGATGATCGTCCGATCTTGATCGTGCGATCACGATTAACTCAGATATCCTTTTGATGAATTAATCTGGACCGTTATAATTCGCGATCGGACGGCTGATCTTCATTCACTTAAAATCTAATTAGTGCACGTGTTGAATCTCTGATCGCGTGGACCTCGTGTCCACGCGATCGACGCCGCTCGATCATCGCACTGGCGATCTGACGCTCCATCGCTCGCCACGTTCCCTGAAAATAAATAAAAGGAAGCGATTTAGTCCCACTAGGAAGAAATCGAGGAGATTTGTCAGTATATAATATGGAGCGATTATGCGTTATTAATACTGTCCCGTTATACACAGGGGACCCCTATATATTATATTATTCTGTATAAAATCTCCATGCCACGCATGCAGGCGCCACGTCACCGCTGCTACGTGGGCGGTCCATGAGTACACGCGCAGAGATTCTTCCCCATTTTTCCCATTTTTTTAATTAATTTAAATATAAAAAAATTCGAGAATAAATCAAATTAAATTCAGAAAAATTCCAGAAAAATTATATAAATTTGTAAAAATCATAACTTTCAAAATAGAACTCCAAATTAAGTCAAATTTGTTTTGTTGGATTCAGAATTAAATAATCTATCATTATAAAAAGTCAAATTATTAAAATATTAAGATAATTAATTTATATTAATTTTATACATTTATGTATTATATAAAATAAATTCATATAAATACATAAATGTTGATAAATGTGTTTTCTCTTCTATTTTCAACTTTAAAACATGATTATGATCATAAATATAATTAGGATTAAAGATTGAAATGTTTAATTATGCATAATAATCCATAAATTGATGTATTTTAAGATCATAACATGAATTTACACAAAATGATAGAAATATGCTAAAAAGATGATAACATGCATAGATTTATGATTATTAATGCATTAATTTGCAATAATATCTATGTAATTACATGCATAAATAGCATGTTATCAGTAAGCGAAAAAGGACATGTTGTTTTTGATAAAGAATTTGGTTACCGGTTCCGATTTATCCCTGTGTTCATCGTGCTTTCCCCGTATCTCCATTATTCTTCCTTCATCTCATTCACTCCGATTCTACCTCCCTTTCTATTCTCCCTCCTTTCTGTCTACTTTCATATTCATCAAATCCGAAGCCTATCGAGGATATCTGGATCGTTTGGTGATCTTGGAAGCGTCATCTTCGCAACTATCTAAGGTAACATCCTCTCCCATCTCAATATCCTGAATGATAGTTCCGTTGAAATATCATAAGTCCACATTAGGTGCTTCTTCATCTATCTCCTACAACAACCTTCCCGATTATGTTCGGTATTCTCCTCTCCTCATCGTCCATGCTGTTTCTTCCTCTATCCGAGATCCCTCTAAAATAATTATATTATTTTAATAATATAATAACTACATACTACCGATCTTCTAACTCCTGTCATTATATCTTATCTCACTATTCTCTTAAATCTCTCACCGTCAACCTGTCGTTTCCATCGCTTTCTTCACCCACTCTCTATCCTCTACCATATAAAATATATTCTCGTCTATTATCGCCCCTACTTCTCTATTCTCTTCTTATTTTATATTTTATAGCTATTTCCCCCCCCCCCCCCCCAATCTCTCTCTATTTCTATATTATTATATATAATCTCTTCTCGTTCATACTTCCTATCACTATTCCGATAATATTCTCTATTCCATATTTCCTCTCTTCTATTTATCACTGTCATTATTCCTTCAATACTCTCTTCTTAATATTCACTCTTTTACTCACTTTTGTCTCCATTATTTCCTCTACCATATACCATCATTTTAAATTATCTATTCTCTAATTGATTCACTGATATCAATTCATAGGTCCTCCCCTCATATTGTAGGATTTAGAGTTATCTCCTAAATATCCTACATCAGTAGGCCATAACGATCTAGATTCCATCTCTAGGTTGACTTTTTTAGTGCATGTTAGGGTAGTGCTCATCGGCTAATGCTTGAGTCTAATTCTCAATTGTAATCAAGGTGAGCATATCTAAGGTATGATGCTATGGTGATAAAAAGATACTCGCTCTCTCATGAGCGGATATAATTCCTTACCCTCTCCATAGATACATCACTCCTTCCCTCAAAATGGAGGCTACCTAGTGTTTTAGAATTCCCCTCAACTCGCTTTCCTCCTATAAAGAGTGCAATTCAAAGGG
This sequence comes from Lemna minuta, assembly GCA_024174645.1. Classification (NCBI taxonomy): domain Eukaryota; kingdom Viridiplantae; phylum Streptophyta; class Magnoliopsida; order Alismatales; family Araceae; genus Lemna; species Lemna minuta. Next base: position 4,476,250 of record CM044103.1, on the reverse strand, counting down.
ATTCATATCTTTGGGATGCATTGTGTGATGTGGCTGAAGGAAATAAAAGATACTATTTCTAAAGGTATGACTTGGTTAAAAGCAAATATGCAAATAAACAAAGTGGATTTTTAAAACAAAGAAGGTACCAATTATGACAATTATACTCCCAAATGAGGTGGATGGTGATGGATAAGATAGATGGTGGAGATGATGGTTGAGGTAGAGATGAAGGTAGAAGATATTTCCCACTTTATTTTCCTTCTTGTAACTTCTTATTTCTCTCTTTCTTTGGAATTTTCTCCTCTTTTTATTATTATTTTATTTTTTAAACATTTCAGAAGACTAGCATGAGGATATGGAGGAGTTTAAGGATTTCTGAAGAGAGTGTGTAACTGAATGAAGTGTAGTGTGAAGGTATAAGTACATGTAGGGGAAATATGGAAAATGTGGTGGATGTGCGAATCACTTGGGAGTGTTTATTATCAAAAGTGAAGCTAAAAGCAAAGTGGTGTAACTACTTGACTGCTTTAGAAAAGATAACTACATGCCTATAAGGAAATATAGGTACTACAAAAATTATAGATCATTGCACTCTTTAAAAGGGAAAGTCTAGAATCAAGGAATTCCTTACACTAAGCAGTTTTGGCTGATGATAGGTAGGGGATGAAATTTTATCTTCTCTGAAATACTCTCCTTTTCAATCCCATAGCATTTTAACCTCTGATTACTCTTTTTCCTTGGTGCCTGTTAGGTACCCAACCCCAAAGAAGTCAACCACTAAGTATAATCCATGGTTTCTCTAGATCATTTAGCTTTATTACTCAAAATGTAATCATATGGGCTATAAGGCCCTCACTTCTACATCTCTAGTAGGTCGGATCTCTAGATGTCAAGACTTCTAAGGTGGGGTAGAGTAGATCAAATTTTTCAAAAATAGGAGTTTTTAGAGTGTAGACTTTTAAAATTTTTGAAAATATTAGAGATTTTTCTAAGTCCTCACCCCCAACTAGAATCTTTCATTGCCCTCAATGAAAACTACATGCTCATGTAAAGATAGTAAAAACATCGAATCATGGCATGAAAAAGATACGAAAATGTGATGAAAAAAGTAAGGTTTAGAAAAACTCATTAATCTATGATGCTCGTACGGTGGATTGCGTGCAGGTGCGCCCTTTCCTAGTGTAGTTCTCCGATATCTATAAAAACTTAAAAACATATAAAAAACTAAGAGGTAAGATAATCTTGGGGTGCCTCCCAAGAGCGCTAAGTTTAATGTTTTCAGCCAGACTAAACAAAAATGAAACCTATGACTACTGATGGGTCGAGGGTGATAGCGTCACGTCCTCGAGTGCTCAAGAAGATGCATATTTACCTTATCTGCCGGTGCGGGTGGCTCTGATGTTAGGTACGGATTGAGACGATGGCTGTTTACCTTGAATTGTCGACCAGATTTGACGTCGGAGATGAGTGCTGCTCCGCCATCGAACAACTCCAGAACCACGTAAGGACCATCCCATCAAGAGCGCAGCTTCCCAGGAAAGAGCTTGAGGTACAAATTGTAGAGCCAGACCTTGTCGTTGACCTAGAATGATCGTCGTCAGATGTGTCGGTCGTGAAAGGCCTTCGTCTTCTATTTGTAGATCACCGCGTTCTCGTACACGTCGTGCCTTGATAACATGCTAATTCGAAATGACAAAACATGATTATTGATGCATATTAAGACATAAATGATTTCATTTCTATGCATGTTATCATATTTATGAGTATTTATCTATCATTTCATGAAAAAGTTACTATAATCTAAAAAATACTTTAAATTAGGGTTAAATATGATGATTTAAAGATAAATAATTTTATAACCCATCTTTACTTGAGATTATAGATGTTTTTAAAGTTAAAATAATGAGAGAAATCATTTTATAGACATTTATTTACATTTTCTTAAGTTAAATCTTTAAAGAATAAATGCATTTTTGAAATGGAAATTAAAACTCTCATTATTTATTAATTTTGACTCTTTAGAATGATAGATAATTAAATTTCGGATCAAATGAAAGAAATTTGGATTAATTTAGTGTTATATTTTAAAAGTTATGAATTTTCTAATTTTTAGGGATTTGTTTGGATTTTTTTGAATTTATTTTCGATTTATAAGTTGTTAAAACAATAAAAAAAAGTGGAAAAGGGGTTTATTTTCGCGCGGGACCCATGTGGATGCAACGTGGCACTCAAGGCCACGTGGTATAGCCACACGGACCCACGCGAGCACTTGCGTGTTGCGGAGGTGACACGTGACATGCATATTTATATTTACTCGTAATATTAGGGTTATAATAGATATAAGCATCCGATATTTCGGATTTAAGCTAACCCTTCTAAATGTCGCATGTTATATACCTGCTGATATCCTTTAATTTTTCTCGTGTGGGACTAAGTGCCACACGGAATTTTAAAGTGCAGGTGACATGGCCGAAGGAGGAGCCTTGGATCAGACAGTGGAACGATCAAAGCGCATGGATCGCGTGGACTCGCGGTTCTCCTGATCATCATCAACGCACGTGGCTTAAATAAGGAGTTGTAACGGCTATGATTTAACGCGCGTGATGGCATCCAGAGCGTCGGATTGCGATGCAACGACAGCGATCAGATGCGTTATATAACGCTCACCCACGTGGATTAAATCCAAGCCTTCCATCAAGATCGGACGGCCACGATTTAAGTGAAACGGTTCACCGTGAACCGTTTCATCTGAACCGTCGATTGAAATCCATCGGACGGTTACGCCCAAAATGTGTATAAATAGAGATGTTCTTCCGATTTGTAGAGCATTCGAGAGCAAATTAATCCAATTGATCTGTTTAGACACCAATACTCTTGAATCTCTCAATCCTATCCTCTTCTACACACAATTTCGCATCCACGAAGGGTTTGAGATCGAGATTTGGCTGAGTAGAGAGGGAGAAATCGACACTTGAATCTCCACATTGCGGTTTCTTTAGATTTTTGATTATCCACGATTAATCGAGCTAATCCAATCACAATTTGGGTTAGTGAAGGCGGTTTTTGCTAATCTATCATCCATTTATGTTTAATTTCAATTTAGATTAGGAACTGAAGTTCAATTTTCGTTTAATTTTTCTCAAAATTGCGATTTAAGTTTCAGAAATATCTCCCTACTTCGATCTTCAATTTCTCTATGAAATCAAAGTCAAATTCAACGATTTGAAGTTTTCTTTCATAATTTACCATTTTCCCCAATTTCTATCATCAATTCATTGTCCTATTTGATCAAATTCAAAGAGATCATCATACCCCTCAATTCGAGTGGATTTGACCCTTATTTACCATTATACCCCTCAATTCGAGTTAATTTCATCAAATTGCTAAGTTTGGACTTTGTTTTGACATGAGAGCGTGTGGAATTGACTACCTCGCGGTCTTTGCCCGTCATGCCTCAACTGCTATAACTCCTGAAGCTGGAGAAGTCGTTCTTTCCATGCTTCGTCCTGTGATATGTTGAGATTTTTGGTAGCCCAATAGGCTCGATGCTCTAGCTCATCCAGAAGATGGCAGGCTTTCCTAAAGATAAGCCGGAAGGGAGACATCCTGATGGGTGTCTTGTATGCCGTCCGGTATGCCCATAGTGCGTCGGGAAGCTTGTGTGCCCAATCCTTCCCATCTAGTCGAATTATCTTCTTAAGTATGGTCTTGACTTCACGATTACTTACCTCTATTTGCCCATTCGCCTAGGGGTGGTATGACGTGGTGACGTGGTGATGTACTCCGTACTTTTTCAACAATGCTCGGAAGTGAGCATTATTGAAGTGTGAGCCACCGTCGCTAATGATGGCCCTCGGACAACCGTATCGGGCAAAGATGCATCGTGTGAAAAATCTCAATACCTCCCTATGATCGTTTGTCCTAGTGGGGATTGCCTCGACCCACTTGAACACATAATCAACAACCAATAATATGTACTCTTTCCCGTTAGAAGGTGGAAAAGGTCACATGAAGTCTATCCCCCAAAGGTCAAAGATTTCCACTTCAAAGATCGACCGCATTGGCATCTCATCTCGCTTGGAGATGTTTATCGCCGCTTGACATTGTAGGCACTTCGTGTAGAAACGGTGAGCGTCCTTGAAGATGGAGGGTCAGTGGAAGCCGCTCTGTAGGATCTTGTCCACGGTCTTGCGCGCCGCAAAATGTCCACCGCACATCGATGAGTGACACATCACCAAGATGTCTCCTTGCTCTTCCTCCAGTATGCATCGTCTGATGATCTGGTCATATCCTAGGTGGAATAGGAGTGGTTCTTCCCAAAAATAGTATTTTAGCTCATGGGAGAACTTGTCTTTTTGATGATGATTCTTGTGGTCCGGGATCGATCCAATCACGATGAAGTTCCCGATGTGTGCATACCAGGGGGCGTGACTCGAGATTGCAAGGAGATGCTCGTTGGGGAATGCGTCACTGATCTCTCCTCCTCCTGAGACTTGGAGACGCGATAGGTGGTCTGCCACCGAGTTTTCGCTGCTCTTCTTATCTTTTATCTCCAAGTCAAATTCTTGAAGGAGTAGAACCTATCTTATAAGTCGTGGTTTGAACTCTTTCTTGGCCATATCAAGTCACACATTTCCCCGACAAGCATCTCTTGGCCATATCAAGTCATACTCCGTGGTTTGTGCACATCGTCAACTTCCAATAACATGCATATGTAACTTAAATTCTTACCTTATTTAACTCATATTCATGCTTATTTTATATAATTATAATGCATGTTATCCTAGTTTTATGAATTTTCTCCATTGGCATGCTATTCTACTAAAGTTCATATATATGCATTAACTAGGGTTAATTCTGTGCCTTATTAATGTTTAATCTTTTACAAGGTTAAATAAATAGAAATTAATCATTAAATTTACTTGGACTTTAGTAGATATTTTGAAGAATAAATTTCGATTAGAATGTTAGGATGATATAAAGAAGATTTCTTAAGAGATTATCTTAATTCATTATGAATTCATCTTATATTATTCTTTTAATTTATATTTTAGATGGCATGATATTTTGAAGAATAAAAAGAAGAAATTTGTGAGCCAATGGAGAAAATTTGAGTTTAAAAGGAGTTCTATTTTTAAAGTTATCGATTTTTGAATTTCTTAGATTTTTCTAGAATTTACTTTCAGTTTTTATCAATTTTTATAATGTAAAAAAGGGGTTTTATTTTCCACAGAACCTGCTGACATGGCGCGCGGGAGCCGCACGGATGCGACATGGTATGCAAGGCCACGTGGCAGAGCCGCGCGAGCCCACGCGACGCTCAGTTGGTGCGGAGGTGGCGCCTAGGTGGCGCGAATGGGTGGTAGGGCCACGCAGGTCCACGCAGATGCCCGGGTGGCACCATGTGGCATGAGGGGGGGGGGCTGGCAGGTGAAGGGCCCAAGGGTTAGTGGGCCTGGTGAGATAATTGGGGCGGTAGCGCAAATGCGTTACGCCCCTCTATGTTTTATAGACGACTTTTCTTCCCTTTTTCTCCATGTGGGACTATGTTCTCGGGTGATTTTCTAATTGTAGGACATGTCGCGTTATGATGCGCGTCATATGAAATCGCACTGATCAAGATGGGTCAATCGGGTGAACTCCAGTCGTTCCGATCACCATCAAGCGCACGTGCATGAATTGTGGATTTAAGTGAAGTGGTCGACGGCGTTTAAGGCGACACGTGCACTCACCTCGATGCGACGATGGAAATCGGACAGCAGGATTGGCGAGATTGTGAGATCGTGGTCCACGATCGCGTGATCATGGCCATTAATCGATCTTCACCGGATCAAACGGCCCGGATTTTTTGCGCGTTATCTCCTTATAAAATGATGTTCTTCCCTTTGTAAACATAACTTTTGATAGAATCGTGAAGCAATTAAGTGATTTTGAAGGAAGATCTTGAGTTCATCACGATTCCCTTGCATTTAGACTTGATCACGACTCGATTGAGCAGGATTCGTCGTGATTTATCGTTGGATTCGATCGAATTCTCCCCTTGAACGCCGAACGTCCGCTGAGGAAGAAATCAAGCCGATACTCTTCAATCTACATGAATTGAAGCCAAATCTTCATGGAAATTGGGTTAAGCAGTGGGAATCGATCATTTTTTTGACGGTAATTTGTATTTAGATTAGATTTAGTAGGTTAATTTTGTGTTTAAAGTCATTTTGTTCTTCATTTTTGCCCAAATTTAGTTCGAATTGTTCTGATTTTGAAATAAGGATATCTGCCTAATCTTAACTGTGAATCACTTGATTCCATTTTCATTAGATTCCTTGTTTCATCAGCTTTCCGTGGATAGCAAATTGTGAAATTACATGATCATTTGGCCCCTCAATTTAACGTTTGACCAACCACTATTCATTTTCAATCTGAATTTGGGCGTTGACTTGTGTGATCAATTACTCTTAAAATATAAATTTAAATTTGACAATTTTGGTCTCTTTGGAATCCTCTAGTTGTTAGCTTTCTATTTATATATCAATTTCAAGATTTTGATATCATTTGGTTAGTCAATTTGAAGATTTACAGTGAAGTGTTCATTTCAGGATTTTTCGATCTTTTGATTTTCAATAATTCATAATAAATCAAATTCTTATTGAAAAATCACGAATTTAATATTAATAAATTCCATTTTCTCTCTAGTTTCTGAATATATAATTTTTAAAATATTCTAAGCTCTTTTTCTTCTTTGATTTTTAGAAAGTCAGCTGTTGGTCAAAGTCAATGCTTTGACCTTGATTGTTGATATTTCTCTGTCAAACCAGAAGTCTAAAATCTTAAAATATCTTATCTCATATATTCAGAGCATCTCTATTGATTATATATCATTATCACTTCTTTAAAACCTTAATTAAACCTAAGTTTGACCAAGTCAACTCTGCAATAAAAGTCAACCTTGTTCTCTGTGGATCTACCCGATACTTACATTTTACTTGATTTTGTATCTTTTTCATTGTGAGTTTGGAATTAGAAATTTTTTTTGATTGAGGTTTGTGTGTTTTAACGGTTGCATAAGACGTTTTGTCAACTTCCTCTTACTAGCATAAAAAAAGATAAGTCTTTCCATGAACTCAAGTACTACTTTTTGGGAAGAACCACTTCGATCCATTTAGGATAGGACTAGATCATTCGGCGATGCATCCCAAAGGTGGAGCAATGAGACATTTTAGTGTTGTGTCACTCATCAACGTGCGGAGGACATTTTTCTGCTCAAAAGACCGCGAACATGATCCTATAGAGTGGCTTTTAGTGGCCCACCATTGTCAAGGACGCTTACCGTTTTTACACAGAGTGCCTACAATGCCAAGCAGCATTAAAAATCTCCAAGTGAGATAAGATGACGATGAGGCCTATACTTGAGGTGGAGATATTAGATCTATAGGGGGTTGACTTCATGGGACCTTTCCCACCTTCAAATGAGAAAGAGTACATCTTAGTAGCGATGGATTATGTGTCCAAGTGGGTCAAGGCTATCCTGATGGAGAATTGTCTCATCATATGAACACAAGGGTTCCAAGTGATCCTAGGTATGAACTAAGGAAGAGAAATCATTCTCAACAACAACAAAATACTATACTCCTCCTTATTCACGAATTTGAGAAATTATCCATTCATTAAATGAATGAAGAAAGCCTCTCTAAAACATTGAAAGAGAGTGTAGATCCTAAGGAAATTATCTTCCCTCCTCCTCCAATTATATACTGATCTAAAGATTGACTTGGTCAAAAGAAATTAAATCCTTATCCTTAGATACTTAGAATTCCTAGAATGGACCAAGTCAACCACCTTCTAGCTTGATATAGGCACCTTAACATCCAAACCATATCTACTATATCATAGGTACCTTGTATAAATCAATGATCTCAAAAATCAGTAGGAAACATCTTGTTTAAATTCCCTTACTTCTTTGACCAACCACCCTTAGTTATAACCATCGGGGAGATCTATATGTGATAACTCATGGAAGTAAATATCCTTGGTGATAACCTCAAGTCAAGTCCTTGCATGAGTAAACCCGAAGCCAAGATTGATCAAGACTATTATGAAGACAATTCAGCATGAAGACAGCTCATGATGATAATTAGTATGAAGGAAGCTTATAACAAGGAGGACTACCTCCCATTTAAACAAAGCATTCACCATTAATGACAAAGATGAAACTCAATCTGATGTATATCAATGGACAGTCCTATTAAATATCATCACACTTTCCAAGATCGTCACAAGCTAAGGAGGTTCTATGTCTCAGTCATCGGCCATCATAAGTACAAGGAAAATATATTAAAAAAAACCATATGGAGCGAGATCTCTATGATTCTTAAAGACTGTGAAGACTTAGCATTATTACTGTTCGCCGGTCAACTACTGACATCTCCAACGACCACAACTACCACCAACCGTTAGTAAATCAAAAACATTCCACGTCTTCCCTCCTTCTTGATGTGAAAACCTTGAAGAGAACAAGAAGGCTTCCACTAAAAGATGCCTTAACTGCCCATAACCACCTCTTCTACTTGCGCTGCAACCACTCACATCTCTTCATCTCTTCCTCTAAACCCTTAATCCTATAAAAGGGGACGATTGTAAGAAAGAAAGGATGTTGTTTTATTGAAATGAATTCTTTTCCTTGATTGTAAACTTTCTGTGTTCATCGTGTTCTCAGTCTACTATTCTCCTTCCCGAAATTCTCACCCCGAGTTCTATCTTCCTATCTTTTCTCCCCCTACTGCTGTCATCTTTCATCCATTTTAAGTTAAGAAGCAAACAGTGATTATATTGCATTGTGTGTTGATTTCAAAAGCATCTAATTCACGTCAAACCCAGGTATCATCCTTTCTCTATTTCCGTGAATGATAGTTCCTATATTGAAATCGTAAGTCCAACATTACACTTACCTTCTTATCTATTCTCTATCTCTTATCTCTTATCCGAGGTAATAACATATCAGATAATCCCCAATCATAGTTCTATCCTTTCTTACTATTCCTATCATTATCCATATCGTTCATCTCATAAATCGTATTATCATCTCATCCAATCTCCTCTCTTTGCATTCACGTTCATTATCTTAATCTCATATTCATCTATACAATTTACTCTCATTATATACTCATTAATATATAGTAATAACCTTTCACATTATTAATTCTACATTATCTCCAAATTCTAGAATTATATTTGGTTTATTCCTTGTCTTTATATAAATCTCATCTTCCTTCAAATCATCTTTCTTTCTCCTCGCAACCATCCTCCTTATCATTATTCCTCAATTCATTTTCCTGAATTATCCTCTCCATATCTCCACTGATTCATATTTACATTCCTCGTGATATCATTCATAGGTCCTCGCAAATCTATAGGAATATTTCATAAATAATTCCAGTAGATATTCATATTATATCTCACTCATTTCTCCATCATATTTCTATACTTACATCATTATCTTCTTGCATATCATCATTTTGAAATTTCCTACATCATACCCCCACTAAAATAAACAACCATTGAGAGGTGCTTAGATTTGTCACAAGATAAATCTTTGCCTGATATGGATGTCTGAGGGCCATTATCAAGTGACGAGGCTCACACTTCAATAATGTACACTTTCGTGCATTGTTGGAGAAGTATGGAGTACTCCATCGCTTCACCACACCATATCACCCTTAAGCGAATGGGCAAGTCGACGTAAGCAATAGAGAAGTCAGGAATGTATTGAAAAAAATTCATTTAACCAAATGGGAAGGATTGGGTGCACAAGCTTCCAGATACACTATGGGCGTACATGATGGCCTACAAGACACCCATCGAGATCTCCCCTTTTCAGCTCATTTTCGAGAAAGAATGCCACCTTCGAGTTGAGCTTGAGCATCAATCCTATTGGGCTATCAAAAAGCTCAACTTATTTCTAGACGAAGCAGGGAAACAAAGACTTCTTTAGCTTCAAGAGTTACAAGAGCGAGGATGCGTATGAGAACGAGGAGATCTACAAAGAGAAGACTAAGGCCTTTCATGAAAGCTACATTAGAAGAAGAACTTTTCAAGTCAATGATAAGGTTTGGCTTGATAATTCTCGCTTTAAGGTCTTTCCAGGGAAGTTGCGCTCGTGATGGGACGATCATTATGTGGTTTTAGAATTATTTGAAGGTGAATATGTACTTATCTCTAAAATCAAATTCGATATAAAACTCAAGATAAATGGCCATTGTCTCAATCCTTACCTGACATCAGAGCCATCCGCACCAACAGGTACGATGAATCTGCATCTACCTGAGGAAGTGATGTCTGTATCACCCTCGCCCCATTAGTAGTCGTGAGCTTTATTAGGTATTCGTTTGGTTGAAGACGTTAAAATTAGTGCTTCTTGGGAGGCAACCCAAGATTATCTCACTTTTCTTTTCTTTTTGTACTTTTCGTTCTTATTTTTGTAGTTGTCTGACGATTGATGAAACGTGCGGTCGTTGAAACAAATGATCGCCGGTCAAAAAGTATTTATAATCCCGAACTCACAATGATTTAAAAATCAGAAATAAAGTTCAATGATGAGATCGGGTCGAATCCATAGAGAGCACAGTTGACTTCTATCAAAAGAGTTGACTCGGTCTACTTAAGTCTAATTAGGGTTTTAAAGAAATTAATATTTTATATAGTCAATGGAAATAGTACTAAAAGATAAGATAAGATGTTTTAAGAATTTTGAAAAATAAGTGTAGAAGAAAAGTCAAAAGTGAAAGTCAAATCATTGACTTTGACCCTACTTTGACTTTCTGTAAAATCAGAGAAGAAAAAGGTGAGCGAAAATTATATTATTAGAACTAGAGAGAAAGAGGAGAATTTTGATATAAAGATCATGATCTTTAGAGTACAATTGGATTTACTATGACTTTTGTAAAATCAATGGGAAGAAAATCACCGAAATTAAGGTTTTAGTCAAAATCCTTAAATTGGCTGATCAAATGATATCCAAATCTAGCAAATCTCCTATGCATAGATAGCTTACAATCAGAGGATTACAAAGACACCAAAATTGACATATTTTACCGTCTATATTTTTAGTAATAGCCCTCGAAAGTCAACACCCAAATTTGGATTGATTTTGAACAATAGTTGGTCAACAGACAAATTGAGGGGTCAAACCTTGATAAAAATTTGAGAATCAATATCTACGGAAAGCTGATTGAACAAGGAATCCAATGAAACTAAATTTTTGAGAATTGGAACTAAGAACTGGGAGAAATTCTTGTTTGAAAATGAACAAAAATCAGTGAAGAAATTTGGGGAAATGAAGAATTTCGATTCCTTAAAACTCTAATTACCTATCTTAACCTAATCTAAAGGACCTAAAATGTGAGTATTACGAATGTATCACACTACTAACCAGATTGAGGGGAAGATTGAGCTTCAAATCGCGTTGATTGCTGTAAATTTCTTCGATTTCTTCTCCGACGTGATTGTGACGTTCAAGGGGCAATTACCAAACGTTTCTCATAATGTTCGTGAAATTCTTGCTTCAAACCATGTGTGATTGAGTCTAGGATGCAAGGGATTTGATGGAATGAATTGATGCGGTCGTTGATTACATACCAATTTGTGTCAAAAATAATACCAAACTCACCAATTTTATCAAATAATCATGAATTGTATAGTGGCGAATAAGGGTCGAATCTATAGAGAAATAAGGGAATTTTGAGAGATCTTTTAAAATTTGATCAAATCATACAATGAATCATGGTGAGAAATTTTGGAAAGTGATATTTCTGGAAATTAGGGAAACAAATCCATAGAATCAAAAATCATTGAATTTGGATCAAGATTCACGGAGAAATCATCAAGTAAATAAGAAAGAAATTTCTGAAAGTAAAAATCATGAAAAACCAAAATAGAAATTGAAATTGAATAAAATTACGATTCAAAATTGAAAGCTAAAGCTATACAAAGGAAGATTAGGATGAAACACAATCTCTAACCTAAGATTGCACTCAAATTGATCTAATTAGTCGCCGGATCAAAGGTTTTTCATTTCCGAATTCAAAAAACAATCGTTAATGCCATTAGACAAGTCACTATCACCATCCTACTAGTAGATGTGATTCAACACATTCCATCTTACACTGAGTTTCCTATGAGCAAGACTATTAGCTCGATTATGTTGAGTATGCTTCCTCGAAAGCGACGTGATCCGGGAGCTCCCATGATTAGTTGTGAGATAGTGGCAAGAATTTTACTGAGTCTCTTCTCAACACGGGGGCTAGTGTCAATATCCTCCTGAAGGGACTGTATGACACGTGTCCACTTGGAGAGTTGCAACCATTATTCATTGAGTTGAGCTTAGCAGATGGATTCGTGAGATGACCTCACAGTATTGTGGAGGATGTGATCGTGAAGGAAGAAATTTGTTACTTTCAGGTAGATTTTATTATCGCGGATATGAAAACCATGAAGGATTTCACTAACACTCCCATCATACTAGGGAGACCATTTTTAGCTACCGTGAAAGCCATTACGGATTGGGGCAAAGGAGAAGTGATATTTTAGGTAGGAGAGAGTACTATGAAGGTGAGCATAAATAAATTGACGCGACATCCTTCACATGCATTCGATGAGGTAGGCGCCATCGATATTTATGAGGATTCAGAGATTAGGAGTTGTATCAAGGAGACGATGACATTTATCAAGGACGGGAGCGTCGAGGAGCTTGAGAACGATCCCTTTCCCTCGAGTGAGATGGTACCCGAGCTCAAACCACTACCTTCTACCTTGATGTATACATTTCTTGATCATCAGCACGCCAAATCCGTGATTATATCCTCGCAGCTAGAGAAAGACCAAGAAGAGAGATTACTTGAGGTCTTGCAGGGAAGGAAGGAAGGAAGCAATCGGATGGAGTTTTTCAGATTTTAAGGGAACTGACCCCTCTTTGTGCACTCATCGTATTTTTCTAAAGGAGGATTCTCGTCCCTCTAGAGAGGCACAAAGAAAGCTTAACCCTAAGGTATGGGATGTGGTGTAGGATGAAATCCTTAAGTGGTTAAACGCATGCATTATTTATCATATCTTCGATAGTCCATGGGTTAGTCTGGTGCATGTAGTTCCCAAGAAGGCAAGGATCACTATGACCACGAATGACAAGGGCGAGGAAATCTAATCGCGTCTTCCAATGAAATGACGAGTATGCATTGATTATTATAAGTTGAACGCGACAATGAAAAATGATCATTTCCCCTTGCCATTCATTGACCAAATCCGTGATAAGCTTTTTGGTCAAGGATATTATTGCTTTCTTGACGGATATTCCAGGTATAATCAAATGGCGATTCACCCCGATGATCAAGAGAAGGCCACATTTACATGTCCTTTTGGCACTTATGCGTTCTAACGCATGCCATTTGGATTATGTAATGCTCCTGCCACTTTTCAGAGATGCATGATGGCCATTTTCTTCAACTTTATAGGAGAGAGTCTTGAGGTCGTCATGGATGACTTTTCAGTTTTTAGGCCGAGCTTTGATATTTCTTTAGAGCACTTAATGCAAATCATCGACGTTTGCGTTACGAAAAGCTTATTGCTTAGTTGGGAGATGTCTCACTTCATGGTTAGAGAAGGCATAGTGCTTGGGCATCTAGTCTTAAGCAAAGGATTGTAAGTGGACAAGACAAAGGTTGAGGTGATTCAAAACCTTGCGCTCCCAAAGTTGATAAAGGAACTATGAAGTTTCCTTGGGCATGTCAGCTTCTATTGGCGATTTATCAGAGACTTTGCTACAGTCTCAAAACCATTGACTTCTCTCTTATGCAAGGATAAAGATTTGATCATAGAGGAAGAGGGAAAGCAAGCCTTCATGCATATGAAGCAATCTTTAGTGGAAGCACCTATTTTATAAAGCCCTAATTGGAACTTACCTTTTGAGGTCATGTGCGATGCTTCGGATTATGCAGTGGGGGTGATTTTGGGGTAACGTATCAACAAGAAGTCGATTGCCATTTGTTATAGGAGTAAGACGTTAGCTGATGCCCAACTCTATTACATGACTACCGAAAAGGAGTTATTGGCGGTCGTCTTTGATCTTAAGAAGTTTATGCCTTATGTCTTGGGCAACAAGATCATTTTATACATTGATCATGCCGCTTTAAAGTACTTGCTCTCCAAAAAAGAGGCTAAACTGCGACTGATTTGATGGATTCTCTTTCTTCAAGAATTCGATTTGAAAATTAAGGACAAGAAGGAAAATGAGAACTCAGTGGCTGATCATCTTTATTGACTCCAGAACACTTCTTCTGAAGAAATTAGTGACACATTTCCCGACGAACAACTTCTCACTGTCATGACTAAGGCACCTTGGTTTGATCATATCATAAATTACTTAGTCACGAAATCAGTCCCCGAGTATTAGAACACTAATCAAAAGAGAAAATTCTTCAACGATATTCGATATTATTTTTAGGAATAACCCTAATTGTTCAACTTAGGAGCTGATTAGATTATTTGGCGATGTGTTCCGGAGGAGAAGCAAGTTCATATATTAGTGATGTGTCACTCGCTAATATATTAGGGATCGCTTCGGTTTCTTTCCACACCGCAAGATCACAATCCTTTGATTGTGAAAGAAGGGCTGCATCACTATTACCATTAGCTACTCTAGGGTAATGCAGCGGATCCTCACGCACTATGTCTTCTAGACCCGCTTCAGAAGATTATCGACAAGGGCGCTGAACTTCTCCATGAGAATCTTAGGAAGCGCCAGTCCGATTTCCAATCCCCGTCCGTCTTCCCCCCACTCTGCTATTGAAATGGCGCTCGTCCTCTCGATCGACACGATCTCGATCTTGCGAGGTCGCCCCCAGCCGAAGTCTACCTGATACATCCCCAGCTTCGGCGACCCCGCCACCGTCAATATCCCCGCTGGCGCTTTTTTATATATATCGCGCACCCAATTCTCTGCTCCTTTAAAAGGCCCTTCTTTTCCCAGATCAGTGACCACCTTCCATATCGCTTCAGAGGCGATAATATCTCCGTCATCCCTCACCAAATCTTCCCTATCAACCTCCACCCTGCAAATACCTAAGCAATTCCCAAAGTAGGTATCGGGAGCCGCTGGTTTTATCCTCGCTCTGCACCCGGTGACGAACCCAAAGTATTCCTTCCTAGCCTCCGGGTTACCCTTCGCTTTCACCATGCTAGACCATATAAATCCCCCTGCTGTGGCGAAGGGAGAACAATCCCTACCAGTCTTCCGGTAGAACCTCTCCTCCAGCTTCCTTAGCTTCTCTTTGCTGAAAGTGAACGTCGCTCTGACTAGATCCTGGCGACCATGGACGTCCCAAGTTTCTAGTCCCCTGTCTTCCTTCAGCAGCTCCAGGTCGCGAAGGAAAATCCTCGTGAGACCCTTTGGGTCCCGGATTACGCTCCTATCGTAAGACGGCGGCGTAATTTTGTCTCCTAGTCGGCATAATTCGGCCCACGTCTTCAAAAAGTGCGCCGACGTGCTGCCGTCAGCGACCGCGTGCGAGATAGTTATCCCTAAGGCAAGACCGGAGTTAGGGAACAGTGTTGCTTGCAGAGCGAGAACTGGCTGTCTGGTTTCCGATAATGGTGGAAGCGACGGGATGAGAGGATAGAGCCGGCGACAATACCTGGGATGGTTACCGGAAATCTCGCAGAAATCGTCCTCAGTAATGGCCACGGTGAAGGGCACAGAGTCTTGAATGCTGCAGTAGATTTTAGGGTTTCCGTCGGAGCAGTTTAGATGCAAGCAGCCGGCAAGAGGGCGGAAGTGGCGGAGAGCGAGGGAGAGGGAGTGCTTGAGCTTGGGGAGGTGATGTTGGGTGAAATCGGGAAAAGAGTAGGGGAAGTCGTAGAAGAAGACTCTCTGCACGGGATGGAATGGGAGGAATGTGCAATCGAAGAAGTTGAGCGGTAGAAATTCTGGAGCATGGTTGCCTGGTGCGGGGAATACATGAGACTGTTCCAAAACTCTCTTCCCTTGAACCTCCTGTTGTGCTGCTGCCATCGTGCTGGCTCCGAGTAGGATACCGCTATCACTTCATTTACTGTGTGGTGGACGAGGAGGACGCCGCTATCCCTTCGCAGCTATTTACCAGTGGTAACAACGAAGTCAATAAGCAAGTTGTTGTAATAACTTATTCACTTGGGGCCCTCTTTTGTCTTTTCATACTTCATTTTCTTTTGCACGTGACCATTTGGAGGGTCCTTTTGGCATTTTCTTTCATCTCTTCTTTGGAGCCTTGTAGGAGGAGTTGAAGGGGTATATCTCCGAGATATCTGGAAGATCGGTGGAGTAATTGCTGCTTTTCATCAAGAAGGGTTGACATCCTTCTCTCTTATTCCTCCTGTCTTGATCTCATCAGAGCATTTTTTTCTTGAGTTTCCACATTTGACATGGAGTTTCTTGCTGTTTGTGGGAGTTAATTCTCCTATTCGAGGTTAGTAGTCTTGTTCTCTATCGGAAAATTCTGTATTTCTATTTTATCACAACTCTTCTTCTGTGAAAGCTCTGTTCGTTCCAGTCCACATCATAACACAAATTCCACGAGATAAAAACCAAATCGGATCTCGTACTCACAAAACTAGCAATAATCTCTGCAAGCTATCGCGTTGATGAATTGATGACGGCCCACAAACTCCTCATTAAACTTTGTCAGAGGGAGGAGAGAATAGTAAGAGAGAGACTTCAAATTTGGAAGAGGTTATCGTTGGCTGAATCAAGATACTGCTTGAGGGGGAGAGGAGCCCGGGATCATAGAGGACTAGAGGTTGTGGCGCCCTTATAATTTGGACCGAGATGATAGCACATGTACTAATTACTTAGGCGTTAAACCTAATTCTTTTGTTAAATAATCTCGATCGCTTCGGCAGACAGAGATCCCAAGGGCAAAGGGCCCCCCGAGACTGGGCAAGTTTGAAAATCAACCTGGTAGATACAATAAATAAAAAAATCAGCTCTCCCTCTCCCTCCCAGCGCTCTGCCACATTCAAACACTGTTCTCTTCGAACGAGCACTGAACAGTGCCTTTATGTCGATAACTGCGAGAGAAACGAGGCGGCCATCACTCCGCTTCCATTTCGATTTGGGGAGGTCTCGCAAGACAAAAATACCATGGCTTATGTGTTGAATTTTCACCGGTCGACGATCTCGAGTTTGATCGAATAATGCCAAACCTTTTTTTTTAATTATAACGGAATAACTCTCCAACTGTAATTTTTCCCAGCCTCCATTTTTCTCTCGAAACCGAGGTTTCTCTCGTTTCCGATCCAGAGGAGAAGGAGCCACCCTGACGATCAAGGCGTTCACTCTCGGCCATGTACATCGCAGAATAAGTTAATAGTTGAGAGGCGGAGAGAGAGTAGGAAGAGGCACTATTAGGGAGATATGAGATGAGCAGACAAAGATCAAGAAGGTTAACTCAATTTAAAAAGAGATATCAAGAAGGTTGACACCTCAAATAAGATGTGGAGTTCATCCCATTGAATAGATAGATGCACACATGTTTAAGTAGGATTGACTGGACCTGGGCACAATGTTGGAGATGTTCTCATCAGAGATCGTCAGTTGAAGATGGTGGATTCGAGTGTTCGATGAAATGCCGGAACACATAATCCCTTTTATTTTTCTGTTTTAGACGTTTTCTCTTCCTGTGTAATCTGAGCTGTCCATCTTGCATGTTATAATGGCTCAGATCACGCCAGCGCGACGATTTGTCAACCATCACCTAAGGTAGTTGTTACTGTAGCGAGAGTAAACGGGTATTAGATCTGTGCCTATTTAAAGACCGAAGGTGCATCCTCATGATGTATTGAGTTCTGTTCTCATTTTATCAATCAATCTTGTTATTTCTTAGACTCTCTATTCTCTCTTGAATAGAGAGAATATTAGAGCGATTTTGAATCCTCATAGTGAGACATGAGGAGAGTTTCTTCTGTTGGCATTAGAGCGATTGTGATCCAACGCTTCGAGTTTCAATCACGCCACGACATAGCGAGAGTTCATCTCAAGAGCTTGTCATAACCGGAGGTTTGAAAGGTGCTGAGCAGCCAACTCATATCGGAACCTTTCCTATCTTCAGCAGGCTCAACTATCATGTGTGGGCATCACATATGCACTTACATCTTGAAGGACTTGAGCTGTGAGATGCCATTGAATCGGATAATGTAGCTATGAAAAAGGATTGATAAGTGATGTCGATTTTGTTCAGCACGATCTCTGATGAGGTCATGCGTGAACTAGATGTCGAGAAATCGCTGAAGTAGATGTGGAACTCTCTGAAAGTTAAGAGTGGAGGCATGACATGAATTCGCAAAGCCTATGTACAATCTCTTAAGAGGATTTGATTTTGCGACTTCTACATAAATATTTCCTGCATATTTATTGCTCTATTTTTAAACATTTTCTCTTCCCGTGTAATCTGAGCCGTCCATCTTGCATGTTATAATGGCTCAGATCATGCCAGCTGATCGACGGTTCATCAATTGTCACCTAAGGTAGTTGTTACTGTAGCGAGAATACACAAGTGTTTGATCTGTGCCTATCTAAAGACCGAAGCTGTGTCCTCATGATGTACTAAGACCTGGTATCATTTTGTCTATCAATCATGTTATTTCTCACACTCTTTGTTCTCTCTTGACCATTTTTCAAATCCTCGGAGTGAGACGTGAGGAGAGTTTCTTCACAACACATAATGACCAGCTCATAGGAAGCAATGGTAGATGCACTGATAAGCTCGCTTCTTTCTATCTCTCTCCCCCACTCTCTTTCTTGATTATTCTTCCTTCTATCTCAAAAGGAAAAATCAAGTGATTTCCAAGAGAAAAAATTTTTTTTGCAAGTAAAAGTTTGTGAAAATTATCAGCATCTGTATGATTTTTTTGCGGTCAATCATTGTCAATTCTTTGGATAAATGAGATTAGGACTCTAATTGAAATTTCAGCAAAATAGAAAGCATTCTTCTGATAAAAAAGATTGGAATATTCAATATCTTTTAGTTCAACATCATCATTCAACTTTTTTTTACTAACTACAAATCTATTGGCAGAGAGTTTCCTTTGTTGAGTTCTCCTATGGGTGTAACCAAGACACAATCGATCTGAACGGTAGAAACTGGTCTAATCAAACCCATCACAATTTTTAGTTTAGGAGATCCTTCATCAGGTTTCTGAATTAGGTAAAAAAATGTTGAACTACAAGTAATGAAATCTTTGACACAAGGGCTCAAGCAACCTGGAAGGGAATAAGACAATGATTTTGATGATGTAGCAGCTCCAAAATTATTTGTGGAAAAAAAAGAATTGTCATCATTTTGTCAAATAACCGCAAATAGAAACTCTAAACTTAAGGAGTGTAGGATTTGAAGGATGAAATGAGCTCACAAGATCTTTATAAGATTTCTGATAAGAAATCCAAGATCACACACACACACATAATATGGAAAGATGAGAGATAGAGAATAAAGAGGAGATAAACTAACTAAAACAATGAAATTTCTTCATTAATTCTATATCTGTCCTCTTTTACAATCCCCTCAATTTATAGGTTTATACATCTAGAAAATTGTCCAATAGAAATAGAGGCTTAATCAACAAGAAAAAGGTAAGTCCGCTAAAAAGGTTGGTTGAGGTAAGTCAGTGAAGAGATTTGGTTTTCCCTTATCTTGTAGTGCTGATAACAAAATTATTCAGCACATGCATCAAACTTCAACATTCCCCCTTATCCAAAGCTGGTCCCACCAAGTTCTCATTGAAACTTCATAAAAAGATGTATGCTTCAAAGATTTTGTAAATCCAACACCAACTTGATCTTTTGTTGAGCAAAACTTCACTTCAATAGTACCCAATATTACATAATCTCTAATAAAATGACAAAAAGTTATTTATGCTTTATTCTTCAATGAAACGTTCAATTCTTCATCATTGATATAGTTGACTTGTTGTCACAATAGATCATTTTTGGGCTTGATGATACAAAATTGAATTCTTCTATAACTCTTATCATCCAAATAGCTTCTTATATTGCACATGATGCTAAAATATCATCTTTCTTGTCAAGATGATAAAGTTGTTATCTCTAGATTCTTTCAAGTCCAAGCTACAACACTTGACCCTAAATTAAACACATATCTATTTATGATCTTTCTATCATTACATGATCCAACCCAATTACAATCCAAATATCCAACCAAATCAAAATCTTAAACATTGTGATATTTAGGATCATACGATCCATAGATCCATAGTCCAAAAGCCCAATCACTATTCTAATATTCTAAGATCTATAGTTCTACAAATATATTTAAGTATTCTCTTTTCAACTTTGATACCACTTGTAAGATTTGAAGGATAAAATGAACTCATAAGATCTTTAAAATATTTCTAAAAAATAATCCAAGATCGCACACACATCTAATGGAAATATGAGAGATACAAAATAGAGAAGATAAAAGATATAAACTCACTGACATAAAGAAAATTCTTTTATATTTCTATACCTTTCCTAGATTACAATTCCCGCTATAACAAGCACTTTAAGCGCAGAGGAAGTCCCTTGGTCCTTCTCATTAGTTGCAAGTTTTGGTGGCTCGAAATTGATTTCGCTACAACAAAAAGGCCTCATCTCGCAAAGCCCGACTCATGAGGCGTCCTCTCACAGTAGGGAATCTCCTCCTATTGGTTTATACATCTAGAAAAGTATCTAGTAGAAATAGAGACTTAATCAAAAGAAAAGATAAGTCAAATAAAAAGATCGGTTGAGGTAAGTCAATCAAGAGGTAATTGTTTTTTTTCTTGTCGTACTGATGTGGCAATCATGCAGTGGATGCATCAAACTTCAACAAGGAGCATGCATGCAATCAAAATAGTCAATAATGTCAATGCCACCAAGCCAACTAATCTATCTAGCAAGCAAGGGGTCATTGGAAATTTAGAGTCTCTCGTCCTACTGCCTTGGGTTGAGAGAATACCAATGGAGGGATTCCTTAAGATCTCTTCCAAAATAGGTGGTTGAAAAGGTGTGGAGTTTTTCGTTCTCTCTCAACATGTTGAGTTGGGCCATGGCTAGTGCCACAACTAAGGGTGAGTGGAGAGTGGCTTTGAGGATGCTGAGAGGCAAGGTTCTGAGCTCCAAAAAAGGAATAGGTTCTAATTCTTTTGAAGTTCAATTTTGACAAGTTGAAATTAGAGAGCCACAAGGACTGCCTTCTCCGTTGTGCCCTTTTTCCAAAATATTACAGCATCAAGTTGACTAGCATATTGACTACTAGCTGGCAGAAGGATTAGTAGAACGGAAGGTCAATGTCACCCAATTGATATAGTTTGTGACCACGAACAAGCTGCCATAATTTTTCTCAAAGCTACTTAATTTCTGGAAGATGTGGTGATGGAAGAAGAGCTATTGAAAGTCCATGATGTGGTCTACGAGATGGTGCTCTAGATAATTTGTTGCTTCAACTAGGCCGAGCATAGAATTTTCTAGAATTTTTGTGGAGAGGTAAGAAAGATGCCACAAGGATATCAAATATGGCTAGTCATTATAAAATATTGTTCAAAGTGCCATGCTACCAAAGTTTGTGAGATTTCTAATGCATTCACTTGCCAGTCCATGCCACTTCTTATCTATCATTCCCCAAACTAGAGTTTCAGCCAAAAGGATTGGGAAATATAAAAAGTTGGTCACACCCAATATTTGACTAACCAAATTGTGTGATCCTTAAATCCACACATCAATGGGTCATAAATAAGCCCAACTCTCTTAAAATTAAAGTTAATTGAGATTAATCAAGAATATCAATAAGATAGGGTCGAATCCATGAAAAATAAGGGTTTGCTTTTCAGAAATATGGGTCATAATAAGAGTTTTTAGAAATTAAAAATTTTAGATGACAAATTGAGATGAAAATTAAGGGAAAAATATGATTTATAAAGAGAACTCAAATATCTTTCTCTAGAATTAAAAAAATACAAAAATCAGAAATTAAATCTAAGACAAAAATCAAAGGAAAAGATGAAAGAGAGAAAATCATTTGCAATGAGAAAGAGAGTGAGGAAAATTGATGACATATAATTATTTTTTTTACAATTTAAACAGAAATCTAATGCTAAATGATGATAGCCTAGGGAAATACGCAAAATTAACTTGAAATCAAGATGAAATTAATCGGATTAATTATTCGATCAAAAGCTTTTCATTTTCATGATTTGAAAGTGAAAGTTTGATATTCATGCAAAATTTTTCCCAAGTCCGTCATTAAAATGTTGATTTTAAATGCTCAATAGACACATAAATGGGTTTATAACACAATTAAATCAAGAGATTCAAGAAAGGTGCAATCCAACTAATATGATCAATCAAATTTGAGAATACACATATTGTGTAAGAGGATAACTTAAAGAAGTTCAAAATTAGGCCTAGCCTATAGATTGCCTTTGCCATTGTGCAATCAATGGCCATGAATGAACAATAAAAGGCCAATCGACACCTTTAAAATGGAGTATTGAAATTTCGTCATGTCATCACTTGAAGATGAATAACTGATAACATGCTAATTAGACATGATAATACATGATTATTAATGTATATTTAGGCATAAAAGATTTCATTCCTCTGTATGTTATCATATTTATGAGTATTAGGGTTAATTATGATGAATTGAAGATTAATAATTTAATAGCCCATCTTTACTTGAAATTATAAGTAGTTTTTAAAAGTTAAATGATAAGAGAAATCATTTTTATATATTCATTTTTATTTTCTAAAGTTTTGAATCTTAAAAAAATGAAAGTATTTTTGAAATAGAAATTAAATCTCTTGATATTAATTAAGTTTGACTTTTAGAATGATAGATAATTAATATTCTGATCAAATGAAAGAAATTTGGATTAATTTGAAGTTTTATTTTGGAAGTTATGAATTTTCTAATTTTTAGGGATTTTTCTGGATTTTTTTGAATTTTTAATGAATTTCTAAGGATTTTATGGAATTAAAAATCGATTTTTCAGAATATTTTTATTGTGCAGGTGACGTGGCATGATCTGGATCATCCTATCGCATCGCGATCAACGGTCAAGACGAGGAGGCGACGTGGCCGTCTGTGGAGCGTCCGATCGCGCGAGGATTCTCAACCATTGATCTTCACTTAAGTGGACGCGGGTACGTGACGAAATCGGATTCATCGGATCGCGTTTTAATCTTGAAAGTTGATCAAGAGGAGTTATAGCAGTCGATATTAAATGGACGAAAAATGCATCAAGAGCGTCCGATCGTGATCCAACCGCGGACGTTACGTAAGTTTTTATAACACATGCGACGTGGCGAAATCTCGGTGGTTGATCGGCAATCCAAAAGCTTCATCTTAATGGTAAAGATTCGCCTTGATGCGTTTCATCAGAGCCGTTGATCGAAGATCAAGCGTTTCATCTGACGGTTACGCCCAAATTGCATATAAATTAAGATGTTCTTCGAGATTGTAAAGCATTCGAGAGCAATTCGACTTAATCGAACTATTTAGTCACCAAATATCTTGAAACTCTTGATCCCAATCGCTTCTAGACTCATTTTCGCATCCATGGAGTGCTTAAGATCAAGATTTCGATGATTGACGAGGAAGAAATCGATGGTTGAACTCCACGAATCGTGATTTCTGAATTTTGATGAATATCTTTGATTCTGGCGATTAATTGGATCAATTCTTGATTAGGTTCGACCGTAGGGATATAAAGTTGTGGCGAGTTGCGAGAGGACGAGTGAGACCGTTGGGAGAGCGAGACCGGAGCGGGAGAGAAAAGAAGGGTTATGTTTTATGTTAAGAAAATATAATATTCTTAGGTTATGAAATAAATGACGAAGTAAATAAAAAGAGTATAAAAGGTTCTTATTTCTCATAAGTTACAAAGTAACAAAGAAATAAGTTTCGTAATTAAAGTAAAGTGGTGCGCCGAAAGATTAACACGGGACATTTTACTTTCCTATTATATTAACACATAGGCTTCGCCTTTTGAGAATGCTCGGTCACTACAAGAAGCCAGCCACAAAAAAAAAGATCCACTGCTCCGGGGTAGGGGCAGGGTTTTAGTCGGTATTGCCTCTTCTCCCGCAGGGGTTCCTCCAGTCCCTGCCTGCTGGTGGTTCCAAGTTTACCGAGGAAGAGAAGAATAAAAAGAAATAAAGAATTGCTTCTTGAGGTGCATGGGTGTCGACTGGAAACTCAGTGTGACTTGCCCGGTAGGTTTTTTCCCTGACTGATGGTGTGGGTTAGGGATCATGTTTCATCCTAATATATCTTCGTTTAGGTATTAATTTCATTTTTGAATCATAATTTTAAGTAATATCATTCTTAATTTTGGATTTTTGCTCTTTATATTTTCAAAAAAATACTCTCGGATCAATCTTTGATTTCTCCGCGAAATCAAAGTCAAATTCATTGATTTTTGATTCTGTGCATTCGTCATTGAATCCTATTTCATAAAATATTACTTTGCCTAATTTCTATCATCGATTCATCGTTCGATTTGATCAAATTCGAAGAGATCATAAAAAATTTCCGTAATTCTTTTTGGATACTACCCTTATTTACCATTATGCCCCTCAATTCGTGAATTATTCATTAAATTGGTAAGTTTGAACTTTTTTTTGATACTTGACCGTATGTATTCAATGACCACTCGGTCTCGTCTCGTCAATCACCATATAATCACCTCTGTCAAATCTTGATCCAATGCTCCAAAGATGCCCCAAGAGGGCTCCATTTTTGGTGATCTTTACTGAAATAAATTCAAATAAATTTTGAAAATCCCTAAACATAAGAAATTTCATACCTTTAAAAATGTTACTCCTTATAAATTCAAAATTTCTCCATTAGATGAGAAATTAAATAATATATTATTATGTCCCTTTTAATTCAAGAAATAACAAGAGAATAACATATATAATTTAAAACCCACTTAATTCACTAAGAAATAAAACTAAATAATTTCCCAAGCTTAATTAAAAAGTCTTCTCTTTTTATTTTCATGTATATCTGAATAATCTCAAACAAACAAGGCCACCATCAAAAGAGTTTTAATGTTTTAAAATTTCAAACTCTTAAATTGTTCAAAAATTAGATTTCAAATATATTATTTTGGGATTTTCATGAATTTGGCATAGAATGATGAAAATGCACTCAAAATATAGTTACATGCATTATTAGTGTTTAAATTATACCTTCAAATGCACTAATTCTAAACTAATTACACTTTTATAGTGCATTTTATCACCTTTGCTCTTCTAAGAGGTTTTACTCATTAGTAAAATTTGTTTTAAGCAAGAATGAACCCTCTATTAGAAAATATCACCTTTGATGATGCCATTTTCAATTTTTGAGTCTATGGATCAAATATAAGTTGATATAATGAAGAGAAGACAACACAAGACTTTTCACCTTCACTTAACATGTCTCAGGCTTTATATTAAAATGATTGTGGCTGAGGAAAAAGTTGAAGAAACAACACAGATCGAGGAGGAAATAAAAAAAATCTCTAGCCTTTGCTATCAACTATGCCTAGAATATGGACATAGAGTAGTTGAATGAATCGAAAGATTCTACCAAAATTTCCAAAAGCCCACTCCTTAGTGTATCAATAAACAAATTCCTAGTGAAAACAACAAAATTATATATGGCAACAAAACTAGAAGCAAGCTTTACAAGGTATCATTATGATGCAAATCCCACATGCTTCCTCATTTGTTTGGTCCCAAGAAAAATGATGACACAAACCATGTCACTCCTCATTATGATGCAGGACCGGTGTACAACACTGACCACACACCGTACTACAAAGGATGAAACTAAGGTAGTGAGATCCTAGGGTGTACTACAATGAGATGGAGATCGACTAATGCAGTCAAGCAGAATACCATCCCGCGTGTCGCCTCCGTAGGTCTAAGGTGGCCGAGTAGAGTCAGTCCGGGAAACCCTCAGGTCCACGTCCTCGCAGACGTAAGGCCGTGAGTCATCGAGGGTAGCTCGACACTCAACCTGACGGATTGGACCACGATAGGAATCCTATCAAGTCGTTTAAGCACTCGTCCTAATCTAAGTTCCGACGGCGGTGGAGACAAGCATGGGAAATACTGTAAAAGATATAGATCTTCAACGTAAAAGAGAGGGGATGTGCGCCTAACCTGCGGGGCGCGAGCCCGGTCGGTCGTGATGATGGAGGCTGTTCGTACAATGCATGAGCGGGCGGCAAAGGGGAGAGTCGAGTCGGCGATGTTGGATCGCGACGGTGTCGGCACAAATTTTGGGTGGTTGTCTCCTGCGGATCTCGCGGGCGAGCGGGCAGAACGTGAGCGAGGAGCAGAATGTGTGAACGAACCGCGGACGCATGAACGCGAGCAGCAGGAGGGGTGACGGTGATGGGACGCGCGAAGACGGACTTCCCTTGACTGACGGCTCAGTCAGCCGGGTCTGCCGGAGGAGTGTGGCTGATGCCCAGCAGGCGGAGATGGGACGGGCCGTGGGAGAGTGTAGACGTGGTGAGGGGGGGGGGGTTGGAATTCGGTGTATGCGGGCAATTCTCGACAGGTCGGCGACGTTTGCGACTGTGGTCTGGCGATATCGTTTCTGAGGCAGACGTTGGGCGGTCGTCGCAGATTCGCTGCCGGAAGGGTGAATCGTGGTTTTCCTGTAGGGTGGGGAAAGGGAGTCCGATGGCACACGCGTCGATTTTGGGAGACGCGGGTGGGTCGTGTGCGGGAGTGTCTGGGTAAGGGAAATTGAGTGATGGTGGAGGGTTGGAGGATGTACTGAGGTGACAATCAGAGATGGGGGAAAGGGAGAAGAGTCGTGGGGTTATGGGGGTGGAGTCGGCGCCGCAATTCCATAGGAGAAAGGGGAACAACGACAAAATTTCACGGAAATGTGGTATGCAATCGGAAATTCAACAGGCGCGAGCCTAGAAATTCCGCAGGTGGAGAGAGAAAGAGATGCGCTCGGGAGAGTGAGAAGACGAGCCGCCGGAGAGAGAGAGAGAGAGGGGAAATTGCACGCCAGAATTCCCTATAGAACGGTGATTCGGTGACGAGGGTTGGCAAATGGTTGACAGAAGCGGGCGCGGGGAGGAAGAGAGTAGGAGAAGGTTAGCGAGGTTGGGGAATCGGGATGGGCAGGAAATACAGGGGAATCGTGGTGGCGTCTGAATCTGGAGAAGCTGAGGAAATAGGAGAGGCGGTCTGGAGCGGTAGTGGAATGTCGGGAGGGTCTCCGCGGGAATTTCAGATCGGGATTGGGAAATGGCAGGGGGAGGGGAAGGGATGACGGGCGATAGCGTGGGTGACGCAGAATCGGGATTTGGGAAGTGGGGAAAATACGACAGGGAAGGAATTCGGGAATGTGGGTGGAGGTGGTCTTGCTGGGAATGGTGGTGGGGTGGAGCTGTGGAAGGAGGGAATGACCGGAGGGGATGGCGGTGCTGCGGTCTGTTGGCGGCGGCGACGACAGGAAGGCTGCACGCTGGTATCTAGTGAACAAGGCAAGGGGAGGCGTCGGTCTCGGCGGCGGGCACGGCGACGACACGTGGTGGTGCGGTGGTGGTGGCGACGACAGAGGCGGCGATTGGTCTTCTTCCTTGATCTTCCTTGAGCAGCCACTTGAGAGGGAGGATAATCCTTTCTTTCTTCAAATGACGGCTTGGGTTTGTGGGGGGGGGGGGGTCCCTTCCCCTCTTATAGAGCCCATAATGGGCCGAGAGGGGAAGGGCCACTTGAGGCCCACAACCCACACCTAACATGCTCATAGAAAGAAATAAGGTTCACAAAGAAAGATGGGCTTCACCAATGGGATCCCGAAAAGGGAAGAACCCACCCGGAAGCCTAAAAGAGAGAGAAGAAGATATGCAAAGGCCCGCTTAAACATGTGCGGGCTAATAAAGTTCATAATAAAAGAAAAGACGGAAAAGATAGCTCCACGCGCGCGCGAGCCCGGTGAGATGTGTCGTGGCGAGATGAAGTCCTCACTTGGTGTAGTGAAACTCGACATCCTTCGTCTTCGCCTGTCGAGGGGGCTGGACGCGCGTAGGTGTCGGCTCCTCCGGCGTCGTAGTGTCTTGCCTTGGTGGCGACGGTGGCGACAGGGGTCTCATCCAACAAACATCACGCAACCATAAAAATACGATGGCCAATACCTAATAATCATATGTAATGGCCAAGGTTCGCATAGCTCTTTTTAAGGATTAACGATTATTAACAATCATAATCAATAATGCTTGAACATGATTGATTGTGATTGATTTACAACTCAATTTTGAATTGAATGAAATCAAGATTGATTTATTTGATCGATTAATATCAAGGGAGAAAATATAAATATTAATAAATATTTTTTTCTTGATTTTTCCCCTCAATTGACTTGATCCAATTTCCTTGCCCAGTTTGGAATTTGAAAGACTTGTACCTCAAATCGACATAGAAAACAAAGAAATGAACTCTTCATACACAAATCCTCTTATATTCTTTACACTCTAATGAGAACTAGTTCTCTAAATATTTAAAGAAATACTAGATATCATAAAAGATCTCAACTGGCACCACCCAATTCATCTTGCAATGTGCATAAACTTTTGCTCTCTCGAATTGAGCAAGTGGAAAAGATTTAATTTTGGAAAGGGAGGAGAGAATGAGAGATGGTAATGACTATTTTCTAGATAACACCTCATTGTTTATGGAATGAATCTGAAAATAATCTCTCATTCTTTCTTAAGCTAGTGGACCTAGAGGTTGTGGTAGAGCTAGCAACTTTTTTAGAATGGAGGTTTATTGGCAATGAAGAGAGATAGATGGCTAGTGAACAGAAAGAAATGAGCAAGGTAACTAGATGAGAGAGGGAGAGAGACTTAAGATAAAAAATTTTGCCCTAAAATGGCATCTCATCTAAAGGGACTCATTTCCACGAGCATGCAATCATGAAAATTTTTTTATTGGTACTTGATGAAATGATTTCATGCGGTCATTGAAAACACACTTCCTCGTGTCAAAAAAAATTCCAAACTCACCAATTTGAAGATTTAATCATTAATTGATAAATATAATAGTGAATAATGGTTGAATCCACAAAGAATTAGGGAAATTTTTTAGATATATTCAAAATTCAATCAAATCGGATGATGAATGATGGAGAATTATTTTGAAACATGAACACAAGGGTTCCAAGTGAACCTATCCTCCTCCTCCTCCTCCTTATCTACCAATTTGAAAAAAAATTATCCATTCATTAAATGGATGAAGAAGACCTCTCTAAATAATTAAAGAGAGTGTAGATCTTAAGGTAATTATCTTCCCTCCTTCTTCTATTTTACATTGATCTAAAGATTGACTTGGTCAAACAAAATTAGCCTTATCCTTAGATAATTAGAATCCCTTGAATGGACCAAGTCAACCACCATCTTATCTTGAAATAGGGTCCTTGATTTCCAAACCTTATCCACCATATCATAGGTACCTTATATCATTTTAAATAATGATCTCAAAAGAAAATCAGTAGGAATCTATTTGTACTTTCCTTCTTTCTTTGAAAACCTCCCATAGATAGAAATATAGGAGAGATCTATATCTAATTACCTATGGAAGAAAGTATTTTGTTCTACTTCAAGCCTAAGTTTTTGCATGACTGAGACCATTGGAGATGCAACACCACCTCCACGATTTCAAAGCTCCTGAAAAGCCGTTATGAAGATAATCAACAGGAAGTTCTCTTCTATTCACTCGAAGAAGCCTTGTAAATGACAGTCAAGCCACGATTTCCTCAAGTTGTAATAGCTTAAAGAAGCTTTCATATTGAGTACTCTCAACCACGACAGCAATATCTAAACAGCTTCTGCGTCCTTGACCATCACAAAACACAAAAAAACTACTTTCCTTTTCTCTTTTGATTACTTTCCTCCGGTAAACTGCATTGAAAATATCTTCGTTCTCGGGGCAAAGCGAGCATTGGCAATTCTGTTCTCACGAGAAGTGCAAATGTGCGACAAGACGGTGTGCGACAAGATGTCTGCCAATGGCGTCACCTGTCCACCTAATCCGCAAGCATTTCCAACGACAGTATCTCCTAAAATTGAAACGCGGTGAATGCTACAACTCGCCACGTCGCCACGGTACGAGATAAACCCTCTCCACGTCGCCACAGTACCGTCGGTCCGAATGATATCTGGAGAAGACTAAAAGTGAACAAAAGTGAACTCGTGTTGTCTGGACTAAAGGTTCGGAAACATCATCCACTTGCTGCGAATGAAATGTCCGACAGAGAACTTCCAACTTCCACGAGGATACTGATCGCGAGGAGACTCCCTGCACTATCAACTTTCACGCATGCAACCCACGACGGCGACACCGTCAACGTCACCCCAAGTCAAAGAATACCATCACCGGTATTATCGCATGTTATCATCCTTTGTTGCTTCGTGCAGTATCAACTTTCTTCGTCGGGTCAACGAAATACTCGCACGATAAGAGGATAACGGACATCAAGAATCCAAGCTAAGCTCACACTTCTCAGATTGGCAGGCAGCCTCAGGGGCATCAACAAAGAATCTGCCTCTTCTATAAATGCCTTCCATGTATTCTCCACGCGCGTCGACAACGAAGAATACGTGGAAGTAACGGAAATTCCGGGAATCTCTAAGACTACCGGGCCCTACGACACCCATCCGAAATAGCCAGTCAACCAAGCGGAATTTAACCCCGCCGTGACGCTTCGCCACAACTTCCCCTCTTTTTCTATAAAACAGAAGTTTGTAAGAAACAAAGGGACATGTTTTTTGAAGAGAAATTGGTTACAGGTTACTTGTTTTACCTTTGTGTTTCATCGTCTTCCCTGTGTCTCCATCACCCATCTCCCGCACCTCCTTCGTCTCCTGAGTTCTATCTCCCTCTATCTTTTCTCCCTCCTTTCTGTCCGCCTTTCATCCACTTCAAATCTGAAGCCCATCGAAGATATTCAGGATCGTTTGGTGATCTCGGGAGCATCGTCTTCATCCCGCCAAATCAGGTAATCATCCTTTGTCCCTTCTCGTGATAATAGTGGAAAATATATTATCTTAAGTCCATTGTTAGACCGCCCTTCTATCTCTTCTTTCTCTTCCACTCTCTATTTCCTACGTCTCTTACCCTCCTTTCTCTCTTCCCACATACGTTATCTTCTATTATATAAGATAGTATTTTCACCCAGTTCTTCTCTTTCTTCGCTCTTATCATCCCTTCTCTTCTCATAAATTATCTAGAAGAATAAACCTTACTTCTTCCCTTCTTAAATATTTCTCTCTCACTTAAACACATTACCCTCTTCTATTATTAATCTTCTTATCATCCCTACTAAATCATTATATATCTTTATGTTCCTGAATTATATCATACTATATTCTCACTGATTTATAAAGTCATTTCATATTGATATCACTTCATAGGTCCTCCCTAATTTGTAGGAATATTAGTATTTCTAAAATATCCTACATCAATGAATTAGAGTGAGAAATTAAGGATTTAGTATTTACAGAAAAACTGCAAGACAAATCCAAAAAATAAAAAAAATCAATTTGAATTAGGATTAGTACAAAAATCAACAAGCAAAAAAGGGGATAAAAATTGATGGCGAAGAGAGAGAAAGTGCTATAATTTCATAAAATTAAACTAATCTATGCATCCAAATTAAAATCTAATGTTACAGAACAAAAGATTAGCAAGAAAATACATAATGTGCCTAAAATCGTGCTTGAAATGATCCAACTAATTTCCAGATCAAGGCTTTTCATTCAACGTTTTGAAAAGCAAAAATTCAGAGTTCAAGAGACAAAATCTTCCTTCTCCCTCGATAAAATTTTGATTTAAAAAACTTTTAGGACTTAAAAATGAGTCTAGAAGAGGAAGAAAGCAAGAGATTCTGGGATTTAGATGTCCAAAAGGTTCAATTGATTGAAACATCAAAGAAATGTTTTACACTGTCAAAGAAGTGACTAAATCGATGCAAATTGGGTGCAGCTGCTCGATTGCCTCTTCATGTTCAATAAATGTCTCAAATGTAACGCCTAAAATACAAATCAATGCCTTAAAGTTGTTGCCATTGGATTTGTGATGAACTGCTATGATTTTTCCATGTCGTCGCGTGAAGAGGAAGGGTCCAGCGATCACATTTGTTGGATCTTGATCTGATGCTTCTAAATGAGCCATGCATGACCCTAAGTCCCCTAGTCTCATTTAATCTCAACCGTTATAACTCTCGTGATGAATGGCTAGGGTTTATGGTGAGTTATAAGTCGAATAGATGTCCAATCACATCATGGTGCGTACCCCATCATGGTCCAATCACATCATGGCTAGGGTTTTTTAGGATTTTTTCAGAAAAAATCCTAAAAATTAGAAAATTCACAACTTTTAAAATATAACTCTTTTTTCATCCAAAATGTTTGTTTGATTAGAAATTAAATAATCTACCATTCTAAAAATTCTAAGAAATAACAAGAGAATAAATTTTTATCTCAAAAGTACACTCATTTTCTTTAGAAAATAAAACTTGAAAATAAATGAGTGCATACAAATATTTTTTTCTCATTATTTTACATTTAAAACTCCATTATAATCTCAAATTAAAAATGAGAATAATCTATACTAAAAATATCAACTTATGCATGATTATCCCTAAAAATAATGTATTATGATATTATAACTTCAAAGTGTCTAGAATGAAAAATATGAACTCAAAGTATGATAACATGCATAATAATGTTATCAATACTCAATCGATTGCAGTCAACTAAAAAAATGGTCATCCCCAAAAATACTAGAAAATACTTTTTTTGCAATTGAGGGGAAATAGATCAATATCCAGATGGTTGATCAAGACACCAATAGACCCAAAATTCCCATCCTTAATCATAATCATCACGTTAATATCTATAATATACTTCATGTTAAAAAAAACTACCAACAATTAATTTAGTTTTCAGATTTTTTTCCCTTTTACATGTGAATTTCAAATTACATGGCTTAAATAACCTAAAGGTGATTAACCTTACTGAGAAGGGATGAATAAGCAATCTAGAGTATTTATCCAGAATTTCTTCTTAACCTATATTTTACATCGCTTGATCTCTCAAGCCTCCAATGCTTGTCATTGTATCATGGTTCAAGTGAGGTAATTCATCCATAGTTCTAGTCTCGAGGTCCCACCTTGAAATCTATCTTAACCTATCTTGTATAAAATAAAAATAAAATGCTATCAAGGTTTGATCCCACCACGTATTGGTCCAAATCTAGGGAAAAACCCTAGATCTCGTTTGATTCCAAATAAATTCTCCAAAAACAAAAACATGCAGTAACTCACCAATGCCCAAATAGCACCTCGTCGATGTTTTGACCTCCTTCGCACAAGACTACCATCCTAGCTCACCACGAAGCTAGAATCTTCATCAAGAAGCTTGCATTGAATCAAAGCTCATTGTTGTTTGTTCCTGCTAGACTAAGTGCTCCGACATATAAAACTATCATGCCACCACAACACAACACACCATGTCTTCCACATCTCACCAAGAGATTATTTGTCCTTGTCTCATCTAGATATCTTGTAACTTGTTTAAAAAAAAGCAATAATCAAAGTTAAGAAATCATTTGAGGGATCTCTTGGGGCAATGATGCTCTTTAATTCCTCAAAAAAGCTTTCTCTCCTCGCTTTAGATCTTTTCTTACACTGACGATCATGTAATAACCTAATGTTTGTGTAAGTGATTTCTCCTAACAAATTCTGAA
This sequence comes from Lemna minuta, assembly GCA_024174645.1. Classification (NCBI taxonomy): domain Eukaryota; kingdom Viridiplantae; phylum Streptophyta; class Magnoliopsida; order Alismatales; family Araceae; genus Lemna; species Lemna minuta. Next base: position 4,442,451 of record CM044103.1, on the reverse strand, counting down.
GACATAACAGTTCTTCAAAATAAAATAGACTTGTTCAATATGAAATATACTCCCGTCATCTTGAGAATCCATGAATTCTTTTACGCAATGGTTAAAAAAAATCCACTTAAGCTTAATAATAAATGGTTAGCCCAAAAATACAAAAATCAAGACTACAGTGTAGAACTTTGTCTTTAATGATACGACAATAAACTCTCTAGTAAATATTTTTTTTAATCAATGGGTAAATTAAATACAAAAATACTCATTAGCTACTGCATGTTTCCTATTAAAAGTGATGTTAGAAGGAATCTAAAACATATTTAGAAATCATATTTATTTTTTTATGTATAGATCAAATTAAAGTTCCTTTTAAGTCTCATGTAAAATAGATTAAAAGTAGGATCTTATAATTCTTCATTAATATTTATAATTCTTTATTAATCTAATGTGAAACTAATATTTGTAAAATCATTATCAATGAAAATGCAAGTTCATGTATCCAACAGTATACTTAACTCTTTTAAGTTGATCCCAAAACTTAGAATAGAAGAGGAAGGTTAAAAGATTGAAGTTATTGTTTATTTCTTGCATTTTTGGATGAAAAAAAGTAGAAAAGAATGGTGAAGACGTGAGAGGACTATGAATGATGCGATGAAATTGATCACGTACTTCCAAATCTCATAACGAATATAAAAAAATTTTGATTGGACAATAAAATAGGAATTGAAATATGGAATTGTAGTCCTAGAAAAGGAAATCATCCCAAAACAAATATTCATTATAAGAAAACTCACTCTAGCAATGGTCTCTCATTGATCACTCCAAGAGTCCATTAATCTTTCTTGAACTTGGTGACTTGTAAGAAATGAATAAAAAAGAGAAGAAACCCACTAAAAATGATGTTTAGTACTCAAAAGATGATCAATCAGCACTGAATTTCTTCCAGCTAGCTAATTCTAAAGCATCTAGAGAATAATTGAAACCCTAGCCACCGTGAGGATAGAGAGAATGAAATGATGATTGTGCCCATAGAATTTTAACTCCCAAATCCATCGAGATCATGCAATATTGTGATTTTCAATTTGGAGTATTATGACCATTGATTTTGCTTTCAATAGGTCCTAACTAATCGCTGGCCATCAGATTAGTAAGATCAAGATCACAGTTAGGATTGTGCTATATGAAAGCCTAATATTGGTCTCAATATTAAGAGAGAGTATATGAAATGGTAGCTATTAGTCATGTGGTCCGCAGTCCTACATCTCATAATACGTTTAATGGTGCACTTCTATTCCCCACGCAAAAGCAATCTTGTGGATCTGTTCCCCAATATTGGGTGATTATGGTGTTGCCACATGTCTGGTGAAAAAAATTTTCGTCTCACAATGAAAAAAGCAAAGAAAATAATTGGATGCTTAAACCTAATGGCCCATTTAGGTTTTCAATGGTTAATGATGAAAATATAAGAAAATTGACTCTCCCCATGGTGCTACCATATTGTGCCTCATGTACAATCTTCCATGTCATCATGCCAAAAAATTTGATTTTCTTATTTTAGACATCCTTAAAAGTACTTATAAAAATATAGGTTAATCCAAAAAAAAAATTAAAAATTCAATAAAAATCCAAAAATAAGAAAATTTCAAATAAAGATCTAGAAAAATTTGTAACTTAAAATGCTCATTTATTTTTGTGGAAAACTCCTTTTTGGATGAATTTTTTATCATTTTGATCTTCATCATGTCCTCTTCATACTGCAGAAATAAAAATTTAACGATATAAAATTGATAAATTTACATTCAACTCACTTGATTTTCTTCTCACCATTGTCCATATCATCCTTCATGTATGTCCTACAAACATGAAAGTCATATAACTATAGTTAATTCACACTTTTTTCCTTGAATAAAGTTCAAATGTCACTCATGCATATAATTAAGCATAATTTATTAAAAAAATCAGCTTATGAATTATATGACATAATAAATGCAAAAATTTCATCAAAACATGAATACATGTGTAATTTTAACTTGAAATGTCTCAAGGAATAAATTTGGTAATTTGGTGGTTTAGGATACAAATGGAAATCTTAACTTGGATATTTAAGTGAGTTCTGGAAAGTTTTCTTGATTTCAGTCAACTCTCTTTTTTCCCCTCTATGGCAGCTCTCTTCATTTCAGTCCCATTATTTGATTTTCTTCTTAAAATACCTGAAATGGTTTTTAAACTAAAAAATGGGAGAGAGAAATTTTTTTATTTAGGTCATGCTTTCATTCTCAAAATTGAGAACTAGGGCCATAATTTTTTTAATGATTTTTTTGAATTTTTTTATTTTTCTAACTATTTTCTATTTATTCAAATTTTCAAAGGATTTTTCCAAGAATTATAAACCATAAAATAGGGTTTTATTTGCACGTACAAAATGTGGCACACTGACATGATAATGCGGACATGTGGCACAAAGGGGTGGTGATACATAGTCCCCAATCAATGCTTTGTGTGGCACCATCAAGAGGAGTTTTTGTCTTTAATCTTTAACCTTTAATAGGTTTTCCTTTTGTAATATAAATGATTTTCATTATAAATTCAATGTGGGACTTATAATTTTTTATTTTGTAAGCACATGAGGTGCCCATTGGAAGAGTTTTGATCTAGTGGACTTTGTCCACCGAGTCCTTATCTTTTTCACATAATATGAGGTGAATAATATATTTCAATGGGAATATTATGCTTTGTACCTCTCTCTCATGTGGCACCACGCAACCATGTCATGTGGCCACTTGGGCTTTATGCACCCACCACTTGGGAGGCTCCATGTATGTCAATGTCATGCCCAAATGTCCAACCATCTAGTGCCACATGTTACGGTTTGATGGGTCTAAAAAAATTTAAGATTTTTAAACCCTCCTAATACAAATTAAATTTCTATAAAATAGTTGAAAATCCCTTTAAAATCCTAAAAATCCAAAGACTTATAAATTCAATTTCTCCCAAAATTGAACTCATTTTTCACCAAATTTTGTCCATTCGATCCATAGTTTAAATTCTCTATATTTTTTCCAAAAATTTTGAAATCATCAAAAGAACCAATGGTCATTTTAGAGAATTAATTTTGGTCATACCGATTTAAAAAGGGAGGTTGACCAAATTTTTCCTTCATACTAATTTTGGTTCATCCTAAAAGATAGGATGCTCCATTTTCACATGCAAACCTAATTGACCACATTTCTTTATAGGGTTGACTAACTGTTATAAGTTGGTGGAGAGTTTTTTCTTCTTCTTTCTCACCATAACTTGAATTTTTGCTTCCATCCCGTAAACCTATGCCCTTGCATCCGTATAAATCAAATAAGATGTGAAATTTTGACCATATGAATTCAAAGAAGTTAAATGGGGATATTCTCATGATAAATGTGATACAAAGAAATGATATGTGATAAGCCATAGTCGTGTTTGTAACCTACTAGCACTAAATAGATGTGGATTGAGCATATAAGTGGAATGACATGATAAATGCAAAAAAATCTCATAAAAACATGATAACATACATCATATTAGCAAGAATTATTCATTAAAATCTTCTAATAATGGTAGAAATGAACACATAAGTACACATTAGCAATGACCTCTCTCTTAGTGGTGGTAACCTTACTACTTGTTAAGAAGGTGGGCTTCCCTAAGAACAAAGGGACACCCCTCTCTTTTCCCATAAATGTGTATTCTTCATAACAAATAGGAAGGACTAAATTGATAAAAAAAGAGATTAAATTTTACCTCTTTGACCTTTCAAAAATTTCTTTGACAAACTTTGAGTTATCAAGAGTTTCTATTACCATCATTGACTTACAAGGAAAAATTACTCAGAAGACTCTTGAAAAAGTGGAATGGTTTGGCCTAACGAGGTGGTTGACTAACCTCATTAAAAGGTGGAAGAATGATTTTCTTCCTCTTCTTCTTCTTGATAGTTTTCATCCATGCTCTTATTAAATTTCACCCAATTCCATACATCCATGTAACTCATAAAAATGTGGGAATTCAAAAAATAGACTTCCAAGAAGTAAAGTGGGGTTAGTCTCATAATATAAATGAAATGAAGGAAATGATGCAAGAGAAGGACTTAGCCATATTTTGACCACATTTAGCCATTAAGAAATATATAATCTTATTTTTAGAGTCCTCATTAGCTCTAAACATTGTATATGATGCATGGATATAGCTATTATTTAAGATTTATGACTGATATACAAATAAAGAGGTCATATAAGAGAGAGAGAGATTAACATAAGGCCCGTAGAGTCCCACTTATAAAAGGGTAAAGAAAGAATTTGATAAAGAGAATAAATAAAAGAGGAAGAGGAGACAACATGAGGAAGATCAAAAGAAAATAAAAATAATAGAGGATGAGGAGCGATCTAATTTTAGAAGGAGAGCATGATAACATGAAATTTATACATGTAATTTGGTGACGTACGACCCCCATCGCCACCAAGGCACGACACCACGGCGCTGGAGGAGCCGACACCCATGCGAGTGATGGGATCTGAGGTTGATAACTTTCTAAAAATTTTTGATCAAACATCAAAATGCAACAGAATTCATTGAATCGGATATTCAAAACATTGAGGCACCAAGAACAGATGATCCTATCATCTAATATGTATGAGAAAACATACTTACAGGTTTCCTTGAAGGAGTTCTTGAAGCTATTCAAGTGTCTAGCCTCTAGCGGTATCCACACAGTATCCAAAATCCCTTCTACTATTACTTTTTCCCTATAATAGTATCTCAACTCCTCAAAAGCACTAATCTCATTACCTAAGCTCCTTGAGGATTTGACGCTTACTTTACCAGTGTACAAAGTGAGGAATTATAAATATTTTTGTATCAAATCGATTTAAAACAACGACTAAAAATATCTCCAAATCGAGTTCATCAGGTATGTGGCTACATCTAATTGGGCGTTGATTCATTTTATTAAAAGGATGAATCCTGGCCATTGATCTAAGGAGTCAAAACAGCTACGATTCAAAGCGCCTCTGCGAGATCTGAAGTGTCAAAGCACAATGAGATGGATGAGATTAAGTGATGCTTCCTCTTCACGGGCGACGTGGAAAATATTGAAGCCCTTCATCACAAATCCAAGGGCTATGATTGAAAGGCATTGATTCACCTTCCGTGCATTTTATCTTGATCGTTAAACATAAAGATGAAGCATCAATCGAATGGCCATGCCCTAATTTTTGCCTATTTATACTGCCTCTCTACAAATGGTGTACTCATTCTTGGACTTTTTATTGATTCAAAATTTTTTAATAGTATAATCCTTGAATATCTTGTTTTGATCATCCTTTATAGTCAATTCCATGTCTAGGGCTTAGTTTATACTCAATTTCATCAAGGGAGAAGGAAGAATTCACTGCTTCAACTCTGAATTTTTGTTTTTTCAAAATATAGAATGAAAATCCTTGATCTAGTGATTAATTGGATCATTTTGAGCACAATTTTGGGTTAGATTACATGTTGTCTTCCTAATCTTTCATCCTATACCATTAGATTTTAATTTCTATTAGTAGATTAGGTTAATTTTATGAAATTTCATATTTCTCTCTCTCTCTCTCTCTCTCTCTGCTATTCTCTTCTTATTTAGCTCTTTGATTTCTCCGCGGATAGTTATTTAAATTGAGTGATCTTTGATTCTATGGATTTCAATTTCAGGTCTTTTCAACGACTACAAGATTGTGCTTCATCACTTATATCTTCACCAAGCCCCTTAGCAATATATCCTATGACTTCTTGGGCACCAAGCTAGGCATATTTGATGTATACATTCCAGCTTGCGGGGGATTTTTAGAGTGTAGCCCAATATGCCTATTAGGGGCCTTTGGTCTCCCATGGGACATATCCTCATTCTCTCACTTCTCTCTTCTACATAAACACATTTAATCCTTCTATTTCAATATATCAAACATAGTTTCTCTTTCCACTATAATTGACAAAGTCTAATTTTTTGCACAAGAATTCATAATTAGACAAGTTTACTTTTCAAATTCTCCAATGACTAAATAATGGTTTTATGTAAACACCTAAGGATCATGTAATGAATAAATAAAAATGTCTCACTTCTTATGTCTTGTATTTTTATATCCTCAGATCTCATCTAGCAGAGGAACTATTCTTAATATGCCCAATAAGTTAGGATTGATAAGGAAAGCATAAATAAGGTATGACACCATAGTTCACTCATGGGACACACTCCATAATCAAATTATAGGGAAGAGGAGAGAAACATATATAGGATGAGGAGAGAAAATCTGGAGGAGGGGAGGGGGAGGATGGGAGAGGGGAGATAAGAGGGGAAAGAAGAGAGTAAAATATTTAACTGGAAAATTCTAGTTGCCAATGGAGAGGGGAGAGAAAGGTACTTTCTTGAACACAATAATCATCATTATTTTCCTTTTTCATTAATTAGAAGTTTCAAAATCTTTTAAAACTTCCCAAATACATACAAGTGTTAAAAAACATCACAAATAGGCAAATATTTGGAACATAAGAAACCATTGTAAAAATGCAAAGTCATAATTAATTGGCATTGAAATTTATCTTTGAATTATCAAAGCATATCAGTAAGTATAAACATATGCTACCAAAAACATAAAATATTATAAAAAATGATGAGAGAATCTTCTTATTGAGTTGACTTTGACTTCTAGCTGATGGCCTTGTGTTTGTGTGGTTGACTTTGAATTTCTCTAGTGGACTTTGGCATAACTGCCCTTGATAATCTTAAAGAAGTAAATGCAGACTCAAAATATGCATATAAATGGTCTTGGATGTGTCTAAATGATGATCCTAATGATCTATATGTTGAATGTATGATGTATTAGTCTTACTTTATAAGAGGACGTCAAAAATTCCTTTGAAATTCATTAGTTTATCTTCAAACACACTTGAGAGAGATCAAATGAAACAAGTAGATGATACAAATCCCAAATGAGAATTTCTTATCAAAGATTCAAAAATTTCACCAAAGGAATTCAGAAAAATAATGTGTGAATTTTCTTTTGTTTTTGGACAATGACTTTAGAGGATGAATCCAAGAAATGGACGAAAAAGTTAGATTAAGAAAATCAGTTTGAGAGAATAGATTTCTGATTTTTTAAAATAAAAAAGGGATAGAAATCAGATACTAAAAATGATGAAAATCAGATGTAGAAAATAGTGGAATTATGATTTAGAAAAGACATAACTCAGATGTCAAGAAAAGATAGACATTCAATTATGAAAGGGTTAGAAATCAGATGTTGAAAGAAATGGGAATCAGAATTTGAGAGGGTAAGAAACCAAATTCTGAATGGAATGGAAATCAGATTTACAAAAGGATATGAATCAAATTTAAAAGAGGAATAGAAATCAAAATTAAAACAAGAATAGAAATCACATTTTAAATTGGATTCAAGGTCGTTTGAAACTAAAATTAGAAAATGAAGTTTTTTTTCAAAAATGATTTAAATATAGAGAGAGATCTACAAATAGATCCATTGATGATCTAGAAATCACAAAGAAGATGAGATTACTGAATTCAAATTTGAAACCAAGAAACAATCACACTGAACAAAAAACTCAAGATCGACACTGAATTGAACCAAAAGAGAGATCAAATTGGAGCCTTTTGAAGCGATTTCAACAAGAGGTCAATTTTGGACACTGATTGAAAACATCATCACTGATTTCTGTTAAGGAGAAGAGCCTAGATCTTCATCTTGGAGAAGAGCTCAGATCTCCATCAAGAAGAAGAACTGACCTCTGGTAAGGGTGAGAGTGAGAGAGTTTTCCCAAGAGAGACTGGGAGGAGGGGAGAGAGAGTGATCATGTGTTGTTTTTTGTTTTTATTTCACCTTGCAATAAGTACTCCTAATATTACCATCGGATGAATTAAAGTGTAAAATATCTGAAAATGAATTATTTATCAAAGAAAATATATGTAAAAGCCTAATATTTATAAACCGTAAAATATATAATGAAAACTTATTATATCAAATATATAATTTATAGAGTATTTTATATGAAATATTATATAAACTAATATTATGTATCGTATATCAAATATCATTTGATATATATAATGCAATTGAATAACCATGATATTGTAATTACTACATAATCATGAGAGAAGAAAATAAAATGAAATGGTGTGGAATTTATTTGTAAAAATTAGAATCTATATTTGGTGACCATAGGAGATATAAAGGCTTATTTGTATAGTGTTTGAGCCTTTTTATGCCGATGTTGCTGCAGGTCATTCCCTCAAGCCTATGTAACTTAGTCTTGCAAGGACATACCTTTCTAGCATAATTTTGGTGAAAATAGCAATCAAGTTCTCAAATTAATTGATATACTATTTCATAAGCATCAACAAACCAAAAATGTGAATTATCAAACCTATATTTGACTTACGTTTACATGGTATCAAAAAATATTTATCTAAATTATATCATAATGAAAATTCAGATAGTAACATACCCAAACAATGCTCGATCTCTTTGTCACTACAGAAGGTCACTTTATGTGGTGGCGTACGACCCCCATCGCCACCAAGGCACGACACCGGACGAGCTGACACCCATGCGCGTCCAGCCCCCACAACAGGCGAAGACGAAGGATGCTGACTTTCGCTACACCCCTTGAGCACTTCGTCTCGCCACACTCCAAGCTCGCGTGCGTGGACTTATATTTCCATTGCTTATGAACTTTTCAGACTCACACGTGTTTTAGCGGATCCGTGTTACCTCTCTCTCCCTAGGGGTTTCTTAGTGGACCCTCCCTTTCGGGCCCCACTTAAGAAGCCCACTCTTTGTGAACCCTTTTATTCTATGATATGTTAGGCTATTAGGTTCGTGGGCCTCAAGTTGGGCCCTTTCCCCTCTCGGCCCATTTTGGGCTCTATAAGAGGGGAAGTGACCCCCCCCCACAAACCCTAGCCATCATTTGAGAAAGAAAAGGAGAGATCTCCCTCTTGAGTGATTCTTCTCGAAAGATTGTGGAAGGAGACCAACCGCCATCGCCGCCGCCACTGCCGCCACCTCTCCTTACCGCAATCACGAGGACTCTGTGACAAACGTCGTCGCCACAACCAAAGCTGCAGGCGTCGCCCCTTGCCGCCGCTATCCTACCTAGTGTCGTCGCCGCCCTAGAGTCACCGCCACCGCCACTTAAAGCTGCCGCCGACACCGTTCCAGACGCCCGCACACGTCGTGCGTCGCGACGCCCTTGCCCGTGTGTCCTAGGTTCGCTCGCCCAAGACCCCGGTGCCCCTCGCTGTCGTGCCCTAGGCGTGCCCATCCTACGCCCCTGCGCTCGCTCGCCCTCCCAGCCGCACCCACGGGCCCTCCCGGCCACGCCCGCACATGCCCCTAACCTGCTCGCGCGGCCGCACACCCTACCCGCGTGCCCTACCTATACGGTCGTCTTCACAGCCGCGCTGAGGACTCTGCCACGACTGCGACATCGCCGATTAGGCCTACCTCTATTGACCGTCTGTGCCACGTATGAACGACCTCAACCATCATGACCGACCGGGCTTGCGCCCCGCAAGTTAGGCATCCATCCCCTTCCTATATTTTGAAGTACTTTTATCTCTTCTAGTATTTCCCGCACTTGCTTCCACCGCCATCGAGACCTAGTTTAGGTCAGTTGATAAGACGACTCGAGTGGATTGAGACCGTGGTCCAATCCGTCGGGTTGACCGTCGAGCTCCCCTCGACGATCAAAGGCCCAACGTTTGTGAGGATGTGGACCTGGAGGTCTCCGGACTGACACTACTCGGCGCACTCGAGGGGCTTTGGAGACAATGTGCGGGAAGGCAGTTGTTTGTAGGCATTGATAGATCATCTCATCATTGTTGGTCGCCATAGGGTCCCCCTTCCCAAGATTCACCTTTAGTATTTCGTTGCACGATCGGGTTTACTAGCCTGGTCTTGCATCAATATGCATTTTGTCTTTCATGGAGATTACATAATATCATTGAAGCTGACTTCAGAGCAGACCTCATCTGTAAAGGAGTATAGAGCTATGCAAAGACCACATCAGAGATCTGTCTCGCTACGTGAGTGACTTGACAATTAGGGTTTGGTGAGAGCACCCCATGAAACTATTCTATATAAGTTGATCTACAAGGAAAATCGCTTCCAATCCCATTAATCATAAGTGCATCAAACGCACTAAAAATAGGTACCTTCTCCTGGGAGATAAGGTCCTCGAAAGGTGTCATCAAGATCATATTCGTGTAGTTAAAACATCAATTCCAGGACATGTCCTCAGGTTCTCTCCCGTCAGCGTCATTTCATGATATGTTATCAAAGATTTGTCTTCCAACTTTGAATGCTATGCACCGTTACCTGAGTTTAATTAATAGAATACTATGCGTTGAAACTTTTTTCAGTCAATCGGGTCGGTCAATCTTGTAGGCCTAGCAAATGGAAAACTTGGCCACCACAGTCATTGCAGGCTAGATCAATTTGCTTTGCCCGTGCTGTTCCCCTCGCCCTTTTATCAGCCATAGAACTTAACCGCCGGCCACGTGGCATCATCGATCCCTGCCACGCGCTCGCTTCACGTTTCAGTCCGCGGCCGTCTCTTTCTGAAGGGCTTTTAGAAGTTGGTCAACGTTGACGGGCTTTTTAGAGTGGAATTTAGACTTTTCTTTCGGATCATGGCATGGCGGATAAATGACGCACAGTTTCGGCTGCTCTTTTTGCTCGTTATTCCGAATCATCCTCATCTTCTCCGTCTGCCCTCGTCAACAATATTTGCCGTATTCGCGTAGAACCTTTGACCCTTTCGCCCATCCCCGTCAATTCCTCCAAAAATAAACATACGGGCCCTCATCATTCTTACGCTCTATATACAGTGAGCTCCTTGTTTCTGTTCTTCTGTGCTACTAAAAATGCCGCGGAGAAGACGAATAATGGGTGAGTCGTTTTCATGTCTAATCTCTATGGCGTTGTCATTTGTCACTCTCGTCGGGGGCAATTTGCTCCGATCAAAAGCTAATTGTTTGACCAATCCACCCATGGAGAATCTAAGACGACGCCTGTCGATCCCTTTCTCGCTGAATTGGTATTCGACTCAAATCATGAGCCTCTCAGCCGTCCGATTTGACCTTTGGGGAAGAGGGCCACAGGATCTCCACAGAGCTAGCGGAGTTTAAATGCCTCCCACGGGGATGCCTTCCCTCCCAACCTTCAGCGGTAGAGATGGAGGACGAAACAGGAAGGATTGGCGATAAAGATGAAGGGGATACCAAGTACAGGGGAGTGCGGAAGAGGCCCTGGGGGAAGTTCGCGTCGGAGATACGTGACTCCAGTAGGAACGGGGTGCGGGTTTGGCTCGGTACGTTCAACTCGGCGGAGGAAGCGGCTCGCGCCTATGACCGCGCCGCCTACGCCATGAGAGGATCTCTGGCCGTGCTCAATTTCCCCGAAGAGTACCGAGAGAGGAACCTGAGAACATCTTCTCGGTCCTCGGCGCAGGGGAGATCGGCTGGTTCCTCCAGTGAAGAGAGGATCGAGCTCGAGTATCTGGATGACAAGTTGCTGGAGGAACTTCTGTCCTCTGGTGAAGACAGAAATAGGAGTAATGACTGAATTCACCTTCTTCTTCATCTTTCTCGTCGTCGTCAAAGCCGTCTATTGCTTCATCTTACTCTTCTTTTTCCTACTCTTCTCCTTGTTTTCCTACTATTATTGCTATTGCTTCATCATCATCCCTCATGTGCTTCGCCATCTTGTTTCTCCGGCTTCGGTAGAAAATGGGATGAATGGGATCCTATACAGCCATCTATCCCGTGAATTGAAAGCTCATGAGAATGTGAAGAGTAAGCGAAAAGCTTCTCAATGCCTTGAAGGGAGCAGAAAAGAGCAATCTCTCTTCTACATTCTCGAATGAACTTGAAGGCCTGAAAATGACTTCTCTAATTCTCTGTCACGTTTTAGTTACCATTACAACGGCATCTTGAAGGAAGGTCATCTTGAAGGCTCAAGTGAATCAAGCTTTATCTCAGTTAGAGAGAGATAACTTCAAGGGGCAAGAACCACATTGGACAGTTCTAGAACCTCAGAAGCTAAGCAGGACCATTTCTCTTCAGCTGTAATCCTACAGGCTACATAATCTAAGTCATACTCATTTTGACCTACGAGACATCCAGCAGATCCCAAATCAGAAGGGCGACGCGCAGAGAGAGAGAGAGAGAAGATCCCAAGTTATTCATTTTCGGTAATGCCGGGAGAAATTGATCAGTTCGGCGAAGTCCAATAGTAAGATAGAAGATGGAATATCCCATTAATTTGAAAACAATGATTGATTTAAGCGTGGGCAGATTACACTAATAATAAATATGTGAATCCGGCGGCGAAGGTTTGAGCGGTGGATGCTCGATACATGGAGGACACCTCGAAGCCGATAATGATCGGAACCATCATTTTCCGTTTTCTGACCCCCCACAAACCAGCCCACCCCACCCCACCCACCCTTCGAATGCCCGGTTCGTTGTGTAGCTCGCGTCATCAATCGAGATTGACAAAGATAAACAATAGAGGGTCAAAGGCTGACTATTGAGTTTCTTAAAGTACCTGAATTGACTAATGGGATCAATAGGAGCACAACCTCTTCGTCATGGCTCTCCTGAGAGATGCAATAAATCAGGGTTGAAGTTCAAACTGCCTTCAGCCATCCAGGAGTATCGCCGCGGCCTGGTTATCTCTTGGAACGTTGCGACACGCACCGACGGGTGTGTTATGTCAAGGACCGCAAGAGGGGCTCGAAGAGACGTGCTGCGATGTCGGATACAGGGTAGCCTGTGAATTTTTTAAGCAGGAATTCTCTGTGGCACAAAAGGCCGATTTCTTCTTGTTCAATATGAGAGCGACACGTGTCGGGCGCCGCCTTCTTTTCGTCTTTTAGCAGGCAAAACGCTTTCAACTTGCCGGACCCTCTCGAATTGTCGATCATTTAAAATGGCGAGAAAGTTTCTCTGCGTCATCGAGAATTGGATTGAGCGGCTGTTGTGCGCAACAATCTCGAGAAGTAAAGCTCCGAGTTGACATGTACATAACTCACCAAATTTGGACGGTCTTTGGACAGCGAAACTGTTGTGGGTATTTAAAGACTGGTCAGAGATGGAAGATAGATCCAGAGCTCTTAGATTTCGCATGGTTCCTTTACTATGAATTCCTTCTTCCAAGCATCGGAAGACCTGCCATTCGATGAGAACGACACTCAGGAAATGGCGCTGTTGGACGTCATTGCAGGGGCCTACGGTTTGACCGGAACACACGTAGAGTGCGATCTGAGAAAGGGAGAGAAGGCAAGGTACAGGGGAGTAAGGAAGCGACCATGGGGAAAGTTCGCTGCGGAGATAAGGGATTCGACGAGGAACGGCGCTAGGGTTTGGCTGGGCACCTTTGACAGTGCGGAGGCGGCAGCGCTGGCCTATGACCAGGCCGCCTTCTCCATGAGAGGGCCCTGGGCGGTGCTCAACTTTCCGGCGGAGCGCGTGATAGATTCGTTGAGGAATCTCAAGTTCGAGAAGGCTGATTCCTCTCCTGTAATGGCTCTGAAAGAAAGGTACCGATTGAGATCTCGGACTGCAAACAGTAAGGGGGCCCAGGCCGCAGATGCGTCGGCGGAAGAGTCTGCAGAAATGGAGGACCTCGGATTGGAGCTACTGGAGGACCTTGTCATAGGCTCCTGCTAACTCGCCGCCATGATAAGTTCTCTCTCTCTCTCTCTCTCTCTCTCTCTCTCCCCCTCTCTCGCTCATCATCTCATTTGTGGAAGATTGGATCAAAGAGTAAAACTCATCGGAACGGTATTTGAAGACAAATTCATTGTCTAATCGGAGGTCTATCTCCCTTCATAGAATCCTTTGTGGAACATGCAATCAAACCATAAATTCATTGGTACGGCATTCAAATATGAAGCCTCAGCGTTCGAAATGATCTCTCTCTCTCTCTCATCCCTCAATCATATTTGGATGATGCTGTCAAACAATAATGCTCATCCGTACGGTATTTAGGTACAAATTCATGTTACTCATTGATGTTACTCATTGATGTCAATCTCTCTACCTCCCTTCTAAATAATCCATTTAGGTTATTACTAAACCAGGTATCTCATTGGTACTTTTTTAGAAGAAAGTCTTAACTGCCGATATCTCACTCTCACTCTCACTCTCTCACTCCTCTCTCTCTCGCTATCTCCCTCTCCCTCTCCCTCTCTCTCTCTCTATATATATATATATATATATATATATCCATCTTTCTTCCATCTCCCCCCCTCTCGCTCTCTCCCTCTAGGTCAAGAAATCTTTTGTCAAGAATGCCATCAAGCCATAAACTCTATGGTACGCTCTTTTAAGTAGAAATATTAGTACCGATACGTGATCTATCTCAAATCTTAGTCGAAATCTGTGGAGGATGGTAGCAAAGAAAAAACTCTTTGGTAAGATCCTTCGAGGCTTATACGCTACAGACCTTCTGAAATATTTTATTAAATCATAAATTTAATTGGTATTGTTTTAGAGGACAGTCGTAGTGATGATTAGTCATCTCTCTCTCCCAAACATAAGCCCCACTGGCATGGTTTGAGAAGACACATTTCTGATCTCTCATCCTCTGTTATATTCATAGACTTACGCATGCATTTGTGAATCTGCCTATCTATCTCTTAATGTCCACACGACGAACCAGGTGGAGCATTTAGTTCGCAAAAAATCAAAGGACTCGGCTTTGCTCATCGCGAATTCCTCCCCCTCAACCCCCGCCCCCAAAAAAAAAAAAAATCAGAGGACTCGGCTTTACAACGGTGTCTTTCTTACCTGTGATGGAAGGGGAAGCTGGCGCAGCTCGCAGGAAAATGAAGAAATAAAGAAGATGAGCGGGGAGGTCGGCAGCGTCAATAAAAACCAATTGTGAGTGATGCCTTGGAGGTGTTGATTCGGAGGCTTTGACATGAATAGAGTCACCTCAGACGCTTGCGGAAAAAGATTGATAAAACCTCCCAATCATTGAATAGTATGCTGAACCTCAACTGTTCTTGATGCAGAGCTCGCCGGATCCAACTAGAAGAGATAAATCCTTTGAAGAGATGAATTCTAAGATACCCTTCTGAGGGGTTTTATCCATGTAGGGCATCGGTAATGCCCAAGAACAGGTCCGATTAAGACAATTAGACGGTTAGAGTTTTATCGACTGGTAAACAGAACAAATAATAAAAATAATCGTGAATAGGTCCTGTTTCACATTTACTAACTAAAGTCTATACTCGTAGCTTGATGCTACCCTTGAAATTTAAGCGTGTAGATCCGCCATGTTGACCACATTATTCCGAATTCTAAGTAAATTTCTTCAGTAACCCCATGCAATATGGCTCTTAATTCAGCCCCTACAAAAGATCATAAAACAAATCCTTGTTTTTTACTCTATCTCCAGAGAACAAGCATAATGAATTTGCAAGTCCAATTATTTCTAAATTTATAAATTTAAAATTTCTCCTTTTCTTTTTTAAATTGGGCCCCAATCCTAGTAATCCTTTCAAGTGGCGGGGATGTCAGGGCGGTCCATAAATTGACATTAAACAATCACTAAACAAGATGTATTTTGTCTAGTTTGAGACATGATTTGATCTTTCAACCAATTTCTAACGAGAAAGTTCATCTATGTTAAAATTTTCCTCTTTAGATGACTTGTGATTAGATTCAATCGGCTTAGGATTTGTCAACATATCAATAAATGACAAATTAAGAGCGTGTGTGTGTAAACCAAATCATGTCTACCTAAGAGTAAGATTAATCTTTGGTTCTGCCTCAAATCGATAATCTTACTCTTAGGTAAACCAAATATTACACAAGTTGTCAATGTCAACAGATTTTCATCCATTGACTATCTCCAAGATATGGTCCTCTAAATTTTCATTAAGAATCCCCGTGTATGATGAAGAACATGTATCAGTTAGATTATCTTCAATGGGATAAAGATGATCTAGCGTTCTTCATTCTGTTTGTTCTCTTGGGTTCTAGAGTTTTCATTTTCTATATGTGAATTAGAAATGATCTCCTCTAAAGGTCTTCTAGGATTTGAATTTTCCTCTTGTTCATGAGAAGCACCCATATTAAATTATTCAGAATTTGCATGCCCGTTTAATTGTTCTACTATATATATTCTCTAAGGAGAATTGTTCACTAGTCTCCTTTTCAAGGGTAAACATTCAACTTCTGTGGGTAGAAAAATTGATTTTCATTCAAAATATACATCTTTGAAATAATATATTTATTATATATCGAATCCAAATACCTTTTCTTCTAGAACCAATGTAAAAGCACATTGTAGAACTTAAGAAAAAAATTGATTTCATGATGAAGTAGATGGACCCCTGAGCATCTTGATAATTCATTTAATAAAAATATAAACTATCTCTATCGATAAATACTTCCATTAGATGAGAGTTCTTGTACATTGTGATGAATTAATCTAACAAGTGTAGAAGAAATCAGAGAATAAGGTGATGTGGGACAAAGGGAAAAATTCAAAATTTGCACAAAAGGATGTTGTTTACGCTGGAATTTAATAGAAAACTTAGATGGATCCAAAATAAGGTGTGGGCTCCCAAAACTTAATCCCATGATTATGGAGACTTATGGGCCATTTATATACCTTCAAATGAATCAAATTCAATGATTCAGATAGGTTTTCACAACCAGTGTGAATTGGATCACCAATTATATGAGATGTGGCTATCCTATGGATTCTCTCAATGATATGTGCTAGGGATTTTAGGGATTTGATCTAATCCTGCAAGCTGTTATACGAAAACGGGTACCTTGTTGGAGATTCTTGATCTATTGAAGACCCTAGATTTGAATCTGAAGACCTCCTTCTTGAAGGATTCCATGCTTTACAATGACTTAAAGAAGGATGAAAGTGAGAAGAGATGGAGAAGGATCAAGTGGAATGAAGAAGATGGAAGATCATAAGAGATTGATAAAAATTCATTTGAATTTTTTCCACCCTTCAAGTCAATGAAGATCTTATTTTATAGGAAGGGTGATTCTAGAAAGTGCTTCAAACTTCTTCCTTAGGATCAGTGTGTTGTGATAATGCAGAGGGAATAATCTCATTCTTAGAGAGCTCTGAAGTATGGTCAGCCTCTTGAAGAGTTGAGTAGAATTTGTCTCCCCTTGGAACTTGATCTTGATTATCATGTGATGAAGTGATATTTTGGGAATGATCTCCATCAATTCACTTGAGTAGGAAGAATTCAGCTCTGATTGACTATTCATTGTACTTGCAAAGAAAATTTTCCAAATCTTGGGTGCAAGATCAAGGGGATCCCTCAAAGATATCCAATTCTATTCTAACATAAGAAGATATGTCCCTTTTAAAATGAATTATCTTTCACTTCCTTTGGGAGTAGTGATAATTCGATTATTTGTAATGGAATCCAATTTTTCTTGTCTTGTTTTGGCCTAAAGGTAGAATTCAAAGGTCGGTTTCACTCACAAAGAAAGGAGATCTCTAGAGGATATCATTGAGAATAATTGATAATCCTTAAAACTCAACCAATTTTAAAATATTCAAAGGGAATGAAACTCCCCAATGTGGTGGAAACATATTTCAATGGAGGAATGACGAGAAATGTTATTTTTTAATTATTTTATTTACTTACCCTTGTTAGTGAACACACGTGATGTAAACAAATGATGCCATCATCGATAGCTGATTCGATGCCATACTCCATCAGGCATCCCAAAGCTAAAAGGAAGGTTCCTTTTAGCTTTTTCAAAAACCACAAAATCAGTGAAGTCATTTTTGGGAATCTAGTATGCACCAATTATTGTTGCTTTTTCCATATTTTAATTATGATGCAAAATGAGATAATGATTTGCACTAATAATGAGAGAGAGAAATCAATTGCTAAAAATGCTCCATTTTTTAGGCTTGATATACAAAAATCTAAAAAGGAATTTTAGCTGAAATTTTTATGGCCAATTGATCTTTTCATTCTTTATCTATCCATACCTTCCAATCTTTATTTTTTACATATTATAACAACTATAACACTTGATGATACCTAGGATTTAATTTTTTGTTATATGCCTCTAGCATTGGCTAGAGGGAGGAAAGATGTCATCAAAAACTCATTATTTGTGTTTTGAAAATTATTATAGTTTTTTCTTCCTTTTTCTTTTCATTCTTTTTGTTGTACATAAGAACCCTGGATTACTAAAAATGTATTGGCTTTGGAACAAAAGATTGAAATAGGGGTATCACTAGATTAAAACTTTGGCTACAGAATACTACAAGTTAGATTAAGATCTATTATGTGAATCATTTTATTTTATTATATGAAGATTAATCATATTCCCTTTCTCTACCCCAATATCATTTTTCAGAAAATAAAATTCAACCACTTGTTCACTCTAGACATGATAGTTTGTGATTAAGAATAAAATTCTAGAAATATTATTGCATAAGTCTAAATAATAAAAATGACATATTAAAAGCCCTAAAATTGGGCTTATCCATTGGCATCATTTCTAGGAAGGTAAGTGTTTTAAAACGACAAAAAATTTTAGATAATGTTATTATATTTCATTTTTAAAAATTCATAAGTAATGTGAGTTTTCTGATGGTTTTCTTGAGTTTTTTCTTAGAAGGAACGATAAGAGATCCTATCATCCTATTATGTTTTTGACCCAAAGTTTTTGCAAAAGCATCTCAAAATTAGATCCTAACCTTAAGATTGATGGGATCTAAGACTTCATAAAACCCCAAAATTTTGAGAAAAACTTCAAATGTAGAGGAAGACACTAAATCAAAGATTCAACAAAATGAAGTCCCAATAATATCATCTGGTCTACAAGAAAAAAATTTTGCTTACAGGGTTCATTGAAGGAAATCTCAAAGCTATTCAAGTGTCTAGCTTGCAATGATATGCATGATGAAAATGATTTGGGGGTATTTTTTTAGTCGTTGCTTTGAATCAATTTTGTGTAAAAATATTTATAATTCCTCACATTGTATAATGGTTAAGTAAGGGTCTAATCCTTAGGGAGCCAAGGTAATGAGATTAGTGCTTTTGGGGAGAAGAAATACTATTATAGGGAAAAATAATGGTAGAAGGGATTTTTGGAGAAATATAGGACTATGAAATGGAATATGGTATGAACAAAATTTGAAATAGATATATTTATATTCTATGAGAAATAATTTTTATAAAAATAGTAATAATATAATGATAGAATGAAGAGATGAGAATGATGAAATGGAAGATAATAGAAGAATGGTGAAAAATGTGTAATTAGGAAATTGTTAATAATGAGAGATTGTTTGAAAAAAGAGAGAATAAATCTAAAATATAAAAAGAGAAATAGGGGATGACAATAGAAAATCATATCCAAATCCTCACACAAACCCTCATTTTTTATGGCAATCCAAGGCCAGTGATGCTAGACTCGTTATGATCTCGATCCTTCACTTGATCTTGCCTCCACAAAAAACAATACCAGGCTTGGGCCTAAGCCTCTCATTTTCCTTCTGGTAGCCTAATACTAAGAGAGAGCCAAAAAAAACAAAAAAGGAAGAAGTAGATTCTTTTATGTGCTAGGTTAAAGAGGTTCCATTGAATCAATGGTAAAGATTTAGTCTTTTTGGGTGCAACCAAATGAATGGTGAAGATTAAATCCATAGGCCACGACCATAATCACCTCCTAAAGAGGTGGGAGAGCCCCTTTTAAGAATGTGGGGACCACAACCACGTCCTTAGGTAGTAGGTTAACCACTCTTTAAGTGGTGGTAACCTTACCACTTCCCTAAGGAGTTGGGCTTACCTCTTTCTCCTCCTATAAATATGGATCCTTCATACAAAAATGAAAAGATCTAAATTAATTAATAATAAATTAAAGAGAAGAATTTTGACCTCTTTGACCCCTCAAGAATGCCTTTGACCACCTTTGACTTTTTAAGAATCACTAAGACTATCATTGACTTCCAATAGAAATGGAGTGACTAGTCTCCTAAAAAGGTGGAATGAATTGACTCCCCATAAGAAGGTGGTTGACTACCCTCATAAAAAGGTGGAAAGGTTTGACTAACCTCCTAAAGATATAACAAGCTTTTACCAACCTCTAAAAAAGATAGAATTTTTACTGACCTCATAAAAAGGTGGAATAGTTTACCTAACCTCCTAAAAAGGTACAATGATTTACCTCACCTCTTAAAAGATGGAATGGTTTGACTAACCTCCTAAAAAGGTAAAAAGGTTTAACTAACCTCCTAAAGATATAACAAGGTTTGACCAACCTCCTATAAAGGTGAAAAGGTTTGACTGACCTCCTAAATCGGTGGAATGGTATGGCCGACCTCCTAAAAAGGGGTAAAGGTTTGACTAACCTCCTAAAGATATAACAAGCTTTGACCAACCTTCTAAAAAGGTAGAATGTTTTGACTGACCTCCTAAAACGGTAGAATGGTTTGACTGACCTCCTAAAAAGGTGGAATAGTTTGACTTACCTCCTTGATCCTCTAAGAATGCCTTTCACCACCTTTGATTTTTTAAGAATCACTTTGACTATCATTGACTTCCAAGAGAAATGGAGTGACTAGTCTCCTAAAAAGGTGGACTGAATTGACTCCCCATAAGAAGGTGGTTGACTAACCTCCTAAGAAGGTGTAAAGGTTTGACTAACCTCCTAAAGATATAAGAACCTTTGACTAACCTCCTAAAAAGGTATATTGTTTTGATTGACCTCCTAAAAAGGTAGAATGGTTTGACTGACCTCCTAAAAAGGTGGAATAGTTTGACTGACCTCCTTGATCCTCTAAGAATGCCTTTGACCACCTTTGACTTTTTAAGAAGCAATTTGACTATCATTGACTTCCAAGAGAAATGGAGTGACTAGTTTCCTAAAACGGCGGATTGAATTTACTCCCCATAAGAAGGTGGTTGACTAACCTCCTAAGACGATGAAAAGGTTTGACTAACCTCCTAAAGATATAACAAGCTTTGACCAACCTCCTAAAAAGGTAGAATATTTTGACTGACCTCATAAAAAGGTAAAATGGTTTGACTGACCTCCTAAAAAGGTGGAATAGTTTGACTGACCTCCTTGATCCTCTAAGAATGTCTTTGACCACCTTTGACTTTTTAAGAAGCACTTTGACTATCATTGACTTCCAAGAGAAATAGAGTGACTAGTCTACTAAAACGGTGGACTGAATTGACTCCCCATAAGAAGGTGGTTGACTAACCTCCTAAGAAGGTGGAAAGGTTTGACTAACTTCCTAAAGATATAACAAGCCTTGACCAACCTCCTAAAAAGGTAGAATGTTTTGACTGACCTCCTAAAAAGGTAGAATGGTTTGACTGACCTCCTAAAAAGGTGGAATAGTTTGACTGACCTCCTTGATCCTCTAAGAATGCCTTTCACCACCTTTGACTTTTTAAGAAGCAATTTGACTATCATTGACTTCCAAAAGAAATGGAGTGAATAGTCTCCTAAAATGGTGGACTGAATTGACTCCCCATAAGAAGGTGGTTGACTAACCTTCCAAGAAGGTGGAAAGGTTTGACTAACCTCCTAAAGATATAACAAGCTTTGACCAACCTCCTAAAAAGGTAGAATGTTTTGACTGACCTCCTAAAAAGGTAGAATGGTTTGACTGACCTCCTAAAAAGGTGGAATAGTTTGACTAACCTCCTTGATCCTCTAATAATGCCTTTGACCACCTTTGACTTTTTAAGTAGCACTTTGACTATCATTGACTTCCAAGAGAAATAGAGTGACTAGTCTCCTAAAACGGTGGACTGAATTGACTCCCCATAAGAAGGTGGTTGACTAACCTCCTAAGAAGGTGGAAAGGTTTGACTAACCTCCTAAAGATATAACAAGCTTTGACCAACCTCCTAAAAAGGTAGAATATTTTGACTGACCTCCTAAAAAGGTAGAATGGTTTGACTGACCTCCTAAAAAGGTGGAATAGTTTGACTGACCTCCTTGATCCTCTAAGAATGCCTTTCACCACCTTTGACATTTTAAGAAGCACGTTGACTATCATTGACTTACAAGAGAAATGGAGTGACTAGTCTCTGAAAACGGTGGACTGAATTGACTCCCCATAAGAAGTTTGTTGACTAACTTCCTAAGAAGGTCGAAAGGTTTGACTAACCTCCTAAAGATATAACAAGCTTTGACCAACCTCCTAAAAAGGTAGAATGTTTTGACTGACCTCCTAAAAAGGTGGAATAGTTTGACTAACCTCCTTGATCCTCTAAGAATGCCTTTGATCACCTTTGACTTTTTAAGAATTACTTTGACTATCATTGACTTCAAAGAGAAATGAAGTGACTAGTCTCCTAAAAAGGTGAACTGAATCGACCCCCCATAAGAAGGTGGTTGACTAACCTCCTAAGAAGGTGCAAAGGTTTGACTAACCTCCTAAATATATAACAAGCTTTGACCAACCTCCTAAAAAGGTAGAATATTTTGACTGACCTCCTAAAAAGGTAGAATGGTTTGACTGACCTCCTAAAAAGGTGGAATAGTTTGACTGGCCTCCTTGATCCTCTAAGAATGCCTTTCACCACCTTTGATTTTTTATGAATCACTTTGACTATCATTGACTTCCAAGAGAAATGTAGTGACTAGTCTCCTAAAACGGTGGAATGAATTGACTCTTGACGAGACGAGACCGCGAGGTCATCGATTTCACACGGTCTCATGTCAAAAATTAATCCAAACTTACCAATTTGGGGAATTAAGAGTGAATTGAAGGGTATAATGGTAAATAAGGGTCGAATTCACAGGGGAATTTAGGTATTTTTAGATATCTTTTAGAATTTGGTCAAATTGGACGATGAATTGAGGTGAGAAATTAGGGAAAATGGTGTTTTTAGAAAGAAAACTCAAAGATCTATCCGTGGAATCAAAAATCGCTCGATTTGGATTAGTAATCAAGGAGAAATCAAAGATGGAAGTGGGAAGAAATTTTCGGAATCGCGATGAACATAAACAGAAATTAAACTCTAAATTAAGCTAAATTAAGATCCTAAATTATAAATTAAAGTTACATGACGATAGATTAGAGAGAAAACGTGATTTCTAACCTGAGATAACGATTGAATCGATCCAATTGATCGCCGGATCGATGGCTATTCATTGCGCGATTTCAAACGTGATAATCGGAATTCAAGAGACAAATTCTCCTCGCACGATCATCGAAATCTCTCTTATAAACACTCTGTGGACGCGGAATCTTGTCTACAAGCGATTATAAGAGAGAGATTCAAGAGAAGATGCGTATAGATAGGTCAATTAGATCAAATCTCTCAAGAATACATAAAAACGACGAAGAACTCGTCTATTTATAGGGCGAAATGAGGAGAGCCGTTCGATCGATGCGTTAAGGCTCGATCAACGGTCGTGATGAAACCGCCGGAGAGTGAATCGTTACGGATAAATTCCGGCCGTCCGATCGCGATCTGACGTGTGAGATGAGGCCACGTGTGGAGGCGTTATAAAATGCACGAAACGGCGTCTGTTGGATCTTCATCGAGCGTTCAGGATGCGTTTTGATGATTTGAGAAGTCCACCGATCGCGATCGATCCTGACCGTTATAACTCGGCAGATGAAAGGTCGAGATCAATCGCAGGGCTTCACTTAAGTTCTTATTATAACACGTGCGTTGATCGAAGATCGGATGGACCGCGCTCCACGCGATCGACGCCTGTCGATCATCCGTCCACGAGATCCAACGCTCATCGTCGCGCCACGTCACCTGCGCATCAAAAGACTGTGTGGGACATAGTCCCACACGGAATTAATTTACGAAACCGTCGGGTTTATAAGACCCGACGGTTTAGAGGGGTAATAACCCTCCCCATATAGGGCAGTCTAAAGACCCCTTTTATATATAGTGTAAATAAATAAATATAGATATATATACAGCGCCACGTAGGCCCTGCGCGGGTCCGCGTGGCTCTGCCACGTGGCCTTGCGTGCCACGTCGCAGCCGCGTGGGACCCGCGCCCTTTTTGCCCTTTTATTTATTTATTTTAAACATTTTTTAAATAGAAATTAAATCGGAAAAATCCAGAAAAAATCCCTAAAAATTGTAAAAATCATATCTTTTTAAATACAACTCCAAATTAATCCAAATTTCTTTCATTTGATCTGAAATTTAATTATCTATCATTCTAAAAATTCAAAATATTTAAATAACAAGATATTTAATTTATATTTCAAAAATACACTCATTTCCTTAAGATTTTAAGTTTAGAAATTTAAATGAATGTTTATAAAAATGATTTCTCTTATTATTTAACTTTAAAAACCACTTATAATCTCAAATAAAGATAGGTTATAAAATTATTTATCCTTAATTTATCATAATTAACCCTAATTTAGTGCATTTTGAGATTATAACATAAAATTGCATAGAATGATAGAAATGCACTCAAAGTATGATAACATGCACATAAATGTAATGTTTTATGCCTTAAATTGTATTAAAAATCATGTTTTATAATGTTAAGATTGCATGTTATAAACTCTCCATAAGAAGGTGGTTGACTAACCTCCTAAGAAGGTGGAAAGGTTTGACTAATCTCCTAAAGATATAAAAATCTTTTACCAACCTCTTAAAAAGATGGAAATTTTGTACTGTCCTACTAGAAAGGTGGAATAGTTTACTTGACCAGCTAAAATGGTGGAATGGTTTACCTGACCTCCTAAAAAGGTGGAATGGTTTGACTAACCTCCTAAAAAGGTGAAAAGGTTTGACTAACCTCCTAAAGATATAACAAGGTTTTACCAACCTCCTAAAAAGGTGAAAAGGTTTGATTGACCTCCTAAAAAGGTGGAATGGTTTGACTGACCTCCTAAAAAGGTGGAATGGTATGGCCGACCTCCTCAAAAGGTGGAAAGGTTTGACTAACCTCCTAAAGATATAACAAGATTAGACCAACGTCCTAAAAAGGTAGAATGTTTTGAATGACCTCCTAAAAAGGTGGAATGGTTTGAGTGACCTACTAAAAAGGTGGAATGGTTTGACTGACTTCCTAAAAAAGTGGAATGGTTTGACTAACCTGCTAAAAAGGTGGAATGGTTTGACTGACCTTCTAAAAAGGTGGAATGGTTTGACTAAACTCTTAAAAAGGTGGAATGATCTGACTTACTTCCTTAAAAGGTGAAAGGTTTGACTAACCTCCTAAAAGGGTGGAATGGCTTGACTAACCTCTCAAAAAAGTGGAAAGGTTTGACTAACATCCTAAAATGCTAGAAAAAATTGACCAACCTCCTAAAAAGGTGGAGTACTAATTTTATTCTTCTCCTTCTAGATAGTTTGCATCCATGCTCCAATTGAAATTCACCCAAGTCATTGGATCCACATAATAGATAAAAATGTGAGAATTCAACTTTTTGACTTTCAAGAAGTCAAATGGGATTAGTCTCATAATACAATAAAAATGTAAGAAATGATGCATAACATGACTTAGTCATGATTTTCATCACATTCAACCATATCAAAATGGATATTATCATTTTTATAGTCTTTATCAAAATTTAAACAGGATAAATGATGTATGAATGTGACATACATTTTATAGTTATCAATGCACACAATCACTAGAAATTAGATCTCCTCTTCGAGCTTTTCATGAAAAGAGAAATATAAGAAAGGGGAGAGTTTCCAAAAAGGCTTCCATGGGCACCCATAAGTGTGCTCATTTCTCCCCCTAATTATTGACTTTCATGTTGAGATATTTTCATAAAAATTTCTCAAAATTAAAGTTATATCCACCAAGATCCATCAACCTTATGAGTGTGACCCTCCTCTTGGTCCATACATCTTGCTAGTTAATAAATGTATAGAACTTGTAACACTTTTTGGTCAATGTTATCAATTATCTAAGTCAACATATAGATTAATTAATCAATGAACGATTCAACTCAATTGATAAGTCAAGCTGCTAGCTGAGAACTCTAAAATATTAGTCACATTCATGTATCATTTGTCATATTTGAGTGATAATAAAGGATGTAACAATGAGAACATATATTTCTATATGGCTGAATGTGATGACAATATGACTAACTCCTATCATGCATCATATCTTATATTTTAATTATATTATGAAACTAACCCCATTTAATATCTTTAAAGCCAAATAGTTGAATTACCACATTTTTATGAGTTATGTTGATGTAAGGACTTAGGTAAAGTTTAAATGTGAGCATGGATTCAAACTATCTAGAAGGAGAAGAATAAAATAGATACTCCACCTTTTTAGGAGGTTGGTCAACCTTTCCCACCTTTTTAACTGGTTAGTTAAAACTTTTTGCCTTGTTAGGACGATTTTCAAGCCTTTTTGCCTTTTTAGGAGGTTGGCCAAACCTTATCATATCATTATGAGGTTGGTCAAACCTTGTTATATATTTAAGAGGTTGTTCAAGCCTTTCCACCTTTCTAGGAGGTTAGTCAAACCACCTTCTTAGGGAGGGTCAACCCATTCCACCTTTTCAATTGACTAGTCACTCTATTTCTCTTGGAAGTCAATGATAGTCCAAGTTATCCTTGACAAGCTAAAGGTGGTCAAAAGTATTCTTGAAGTAGTCAAAGAGGTCAAATTTATTCTCTTTTATTTATTATTAATTGATAATCTCGATTGTGTGTGTTTTTCTTTGTTTTTGTGCATTGATTTCATGCCATAAAATATAGCTCCTTACTTAGTATAGTGTCAGCAAGGTTCAAATTCACAAGGAGCCAAAGTAATGAGGTTATGTGCTCAAAAGAAAGATGAGGGTAAAGGAAGATATGTAAGTTGAAATGGAGTACGTGGAGGTAAGTATGAGAGATAATTTTGAGTTTCTCTTATAATTAATAAACAAATTAAAAAAGAGAAGAGATAATCAGATTAATAGAGATGAAAATAGAGATAATATGATCGAAAGATAAGAAGAATAGATGGCACTACAAATGAATAAATGCACCGCGAGGGTGAGAGTGAGAGATGCACACGGAGATGATGGCAAAGCTACTATAATAAAATAAAAAATATATATATAAGTCTACTGTATATGGGGATGTCCACAAGCCAAAATCAAATCTATATCGTTGCACAAACCCCGTTGGTGTGCCCATCCTAGGCTGGGTGATGCTCGATCCGCTCCGATCACGATTCTTGCTTGCTCCCTTCTCCACTAAAATATTGAGCATCAAAAAATGGTCCTCCTTGGGCCTTGAAATCCTCTCCCTTTCCTTCTGGTAGCCTAATGCTAAGAGAGAGCCAAAAAATTTAAGGAGAGAGACAATGAAGGCTTTTGAGTGTAAAGAGGGATAAAGGACTTTAATCATTTAAATTTTTTTTTTCTACCTCTATTCTTCAATCCAAGGGTATGGATGGATACAGGGTTAAAATATGAATCTAGAGATAAAATTTTAGCTCAAAACTTTATCCAGATCATGAGATGTATTGATCTTAATTTAGAGAAATCATAGCCATTTATTGAGACCCTCTTATTGCACCCAAAAAAACTTGTTTCAGCCTTTATAAGTGTGGAGGGGCTTTTCTATAAATTTCTACTTCAAAAATCAGAGAGGTATTTTTGTAAAAATGCTCAAAAATCAGAAAATATCCCTAAAATTTTCAAAAAAATTCTAGAAAAATTTCTAAACTTACAAATTGAATATGTAAAAAAATACAAATCTTTTTTCCACAAAATTTTCTGCATTGGATCAAGAGTTTAATCCTCTATCTTTTCATCCAAAATTATCTAAAATCATGAGAAAAAATCAAGGTCTCATTTAATAAAAAAAAATTTTGGTCCAATATCCTTAAAAATAAGAAGGTTGACCCAATATTCGCTCTAAAATAACTTTATGATGATCCCTCTACCAAATCCAAACCTCATTTACCACTTATTTCATAAAAATATGGTTTTCTTGGTGTTAAAATTTTGTGGAGAGTTGTTTCATCTTCCCTCTAATCGGCATTCATATCCATGCTTTTCTACTTGCATACCTATATCCCTACATCCTATAACTCATAGTAAAATGTGAGAATTCAGCTGCTTGACTTTGAAAGAGTTAAATGGGGTTAGTCTCATAGTATAAGTAATTAAAAATAATGACACATGATATGACCTTTTATTTTTTACCAAATTAGTACTAAATAGATACAAGTTGAGTGTATGAGTGGAATGAAATGAGGAATGCAAAAAAATCATTAAAAATGGTAGTGTGCATTATATTAACAAGAATTATGTAATAAAAGCCCTTCATAATAATGAAAATCAAAGAATCAATGACATTTATCATTAATAAATTTAGATATTTCCTATTTTTTAGGAAAGATCCATATTTATAAGAGGAGAGAGAGGTAAGCCCACCTCATTAAGAAACTAGTAAGGTTACCACCTCTTGGAGAGTGGTCAACCCACTCCCTTAGGAAGTAGTTGTGGGGTCCACCTCCTTAAAGGGACTCTTCCACTTCTTTTGGAGGTGATTATAGTCCTTGCTTATGGATTTAATCTCCACCATTAATTTGGTTGCAACAAAAAAGACTAGATCTCCACCATTGATTAAAAGGAACCTGTTAACCTAACATATAAAAGAATCTTCTTCTTTCATTTTTGTTATCATGCCATCATAAGGAAAAGGCGAGGCTTAGTCCCAAACTTGGAATTTTTTGGTGTTCAAATTTTCTTTTATTTGGTGTTCAAGTTTGTTGTAGAGGCAAGATCAAGTTGAGGATCAACATCGTAACGAGTCAAGCATCACCTAGATTAGGACTAGCATAAAAAACAACGTTTGTGTGAGGATCTACATTTGATTTTTTATTTTAATCCCCTCCATGGATAATTTAGAACCTATTTCCCTTTTTATCTTTTAGATTTTTTTTCTCTTTTCTTTAAAGAATCCCTAATCATTACCCAATTTCCCGATTACAAGAGTTTTCATCATTCTTCCATCATCTTTCATTCTATCTGATGGAGAATTATTTTGAGACATGAACACAAGGGTTCTAAGTGAACCTATCCTCCTCCTCCTCCTCCTCCTTAGTCATGAGTTTGAAAAAAACTATCCATTCACTAAATGGATGAAGAAGACCTCTCTAAATAAATAAAGAGAGAGTAGATCTTAAGGGAACTAACTTCTCTCCTTTCTTTATTTTATACTGATCTAAAGATTGACTTGGTCAAAAGAAATTAGCCTTGTCCTTAGATAATTAGAATCCCTTGAATGGACCAAGTCAACCACCGTATACCTTTGATATAGGTTCCTTATTTCCAAACCTTATCCACCAAATCATAGGTACTTTATATAATTTTAATTAATGATCTCAAAAGAAAAATCAGTAGGAACACCATTGTGATATATTCCTCTTTTCATTGAAAACCACCTTAGTTAGAATTTTAAGTGAGATCTCTATTTTATTACTGTTAGAGGAATCTAACTTCAAGAGCAACTCAAGTCAAAGCCCATGACGACAGCTATGATCTCTATCAAAGAAGATAGATCAAAATGAAGAACAATTAAGAAGAGCACCAAGAAAGATTATCACAAGCCCAATTGTTTATCACCATATTTCACATTGAATCAAGCTTTATGAAGCATCCGTCTCAGCCTCCCCTCCAGCTCGCCCTAAGTATTTCTCAACGTCAAAAGGCTTAAGTATCATCCTTCAGTCATCATGGAAGCCATTTATTATCTGTTACTACTGACGTGGAATACATTAAAGACAAACTATATGAAACAAGATCTCTATAACTCTAAGAAGTATTGAAGACATACTGATCATCTCTCTCAGCAATGGTATAGAGTCCAAGTGAAGTCAATTTCAAGAATGAAGAAGAGCTCAGTCACGACCTCTTCAGTAAGATTAGGGATGAAACTACGTCAAGCGGAATTTCGTGGTTTCTAAAGAGCCATGAAAAGTAAAACTAATAGCTGAAGTATTAGCTACCCAGGATGATAGTGGAAGTGATGCTTCAGATCGTATCTATGAGCGATTTGAAGCGTTGGTTGCAGCCACAACCGAGAAACGAGCTTCTGAAATTCTCTTCAGGTTGGGCTTCGACGAGGCAATGCAAGCAAAGAAGAATGAGGAACGGCTTGACCCTCTGTCGAAGAGCTTCCGTCAATTCCGAAGACGCTCGACAGCTGCCCGGTTCATACGCGGAAACATTCTTCCCCCCCTTGGAGGATCTCTCTCCTGCACAAACCTCTTGGGAGCGATAACACCCGTCTTCTTCTTTTACCAAAGTATCTCTCCCTTTCGGGGAACTGCTCTCTGAGAGCCTTCTCGAGCCTGGAACCCGCGACTCCCATGATCATCCACTTTCGCTCCCTCTCCTTTTCCTTTTTCCCGTCGATCCGGAGACGGGACGTGGAATTTGCAATCACTGCCCGGAGGAAAGAACCCTCGGAATCCGCGTCTCCCCTGGAAGTGAATCATGAAGAATACAAAGCATTCACGAAGAAGTATCACACGCGAATACGGAATCTCTCCACGTCGCCACCTTTATCTGATGAACCCGACGGCGGCCTATTTTTGGGAGCTATGTCCTTATCGTCAGTCCGTCGAATGAACGTCAACAGACGCACAAAATGGGTCAACCCGTCAAACGACGTGAATAATAAACGGTATGAAGCGACGCCTGAATAACTTCTCGTCCGTGAAAATACCTCCGCAAAACGAGGCCTTTCCGTAACTTCCTTCCCTTACTTTCTATAAGAAAGACAATTGTAAACAGAAAGAGAAGTTGTTTATTGATAAAATTTGGTTACATGGTTCGATTTATCCCTGTGTTTTCATCGTATCCTCCCTGTGTTTCTCCCGCAAACCTCCATCTTCCGAGATTCTATCCTCCTTTCCCTTTCTCCCTCCCGTTCTTTCCGCTTTCATCCTCCTCAAGTCTGCTGCAAACCGAGGAAAATCTTGGATTGTTTCGGAAATCCTACGGCATCACTTCCCGTCCAAATCCAGGTGATATCCTCTCTCATTTGATGGTGAATAATAGTTCTATCTTATAAGCTATAAGTCCAAGCGTTGACCGTTGAACCTTCATGAGTTTTTCCTTCGCGTCTCAGCGCCTTCTTCTCCAGTCTTCTCTTCTTATTTTATATCTATTCTTCCCCGTCTCTCTCTCTATTTATATATTAAATATATTTTCTAATCTACCATTCTCTCTTCTGTGTTAACATCTATATATATATATATATATATATATATATAGGTCCCGTCGCCACCTTCTCTCCTATCTGCTACCCGTCTTTTCTTCCTCAACCGAAAACCATCTCACCCATCTTCTCTTCATGTTCTCTCTCTTGTCTACCTCTTCTATCGTCTACCTTCCACATTATCTCCACTATCATCACTATCTAAATAATTATTATATAATCTCCACTCTTTAATTCTCTATTTAGTAATCTCTGTCCTAACTCCCTTAATATCTATTTATATTCTCTATTCCCTATTTCATCACCATCATTTCTATTTCTCTTAATTCCTCATTATCCTTTTACCATATCTCATCTGATTTTCTACTTAGTTCCTCCAGTGATATCACTTCATAGGTCCTCCCTCATTGTAGGAATATTTCAGGAATAATAAAGTAGATACTCACATTCATATTCTCGCTTCATACATATCTTTATTTGAAATATCCTACATCACTATCATTCTCATTTCTCTACTCCAACATTCCATTCTCAATATTTTCATCATTTTTATCATAGAACATAAATATATCTATTTATAATTTCTTTCATACCATATTATATTTCTTTATCCCTCCATATTTCTCTAAAAATCCCTTCTACCATTGTTTTTCCCTTTAATAGTATCGCTACTCCCTAAAACCACTAATCTCATTACCTAATCTCCCTAGGGATTTAACCCTTACTTTACCATTATACAAAGTGAGGAATTATAAATATTTTTGCATGAAATAGATTTCAAACAATGACTAAAAATACCCCCAAATCGAGTTAATCACTAGCCTATTGGGTGTTGAGCTACACCACGTGCCATAAGAGATATAAAGTGTATAATAACTCCTTTACGAAATTTTGATATCATCAATTTTTGTGTACATATAATCCTTCATCTTCACGAGACTCATAAATGACTTAGTGTCTGGTCAACTATCAAACCTTAATTAATTGCCTACGTTAGTATTAAAGCATGGAAGAAGTCACGGAGACACCATCTTTGATATTTTCATTATCTTAGCTGACTTCACCATATCACATTCCTTGAATCATTATTATTTAATACTTAGGGCAGACGACCCCATCTTGACCACTGAATCACCTTCAAGGACTTTATGTTGTATCCAATCTATGATGTTTTGGAGACCCTCAAGATGTCTTTCGTGTCTTATGTCTAAAGACCACATACAAAACCATGACATGAATCAACCTGATTAAGAGCTAAGTATAACGCCATTTAGGGATTCATATGGATCAATTGAGAAAACTCTTTCCCTATAAAGGACCTATTATCTATCCATAGTGTCTCCTCACCAACAATTATAAGATCGGCCATACTTATCATATAAGGGAGATCAAATAGTGCTATTCTTAATAGATATTTTGATTTCCTTCTTAAGAAAATTGGAAATAGTTTTCATTGCACTATATATAAGGAATTAACAAACTAATACTCCCCTTACGTGGGCACCATGTAGGAGCCTTTTGCATGCCATGTGGTGCCCATAAGCATTCTTGTGTGTTGCCACATAGGAACCTTCTACATACCATGTGGTTCCCTTAGGCTTTGTCATGTGTTGCCACGTAGGCATAGGCAGCAACATCAACTATTCAGGGTTAGTCGCCATAGTGGGCCCCTCTTCACCAATTTTCACTTAAAGAAATTTAAAATATGTTAAAAAAATTCATAAAAAATCCCTAAAAATTTTCAAAAATTCAGTACTATAAAAATGCAATTCCTTTTTATTCCAAATTTCATCATTAAATTAGAAATTAAATAATCTATGATTATATGTCATTTAACTTAAGAAATGACAAGAGAATAACTTAAAATTTCACTTAATTAATGTAGAAAATTAAAATTAAAATTAAAGAATTTTCAAAGTTTATTTAAAAAAATTTCTTTTTTTATTTTCATATATATCTTAAAAAACTCAAATAAAATAAATTTAATATTTGTAACACCAAACTCATGAATCATGCAAAATTAGACATATAATATAACACTAAGATATTTTAAGATCATTGGCACGGAATAATGGGAGTGCATTGAGAATATGATAACATGAATCAAAAATTATTCCATGCACTAATAATCAGGTAATTACAAGACTATATCTTATCTTAAATATGCAATTTGTAGACCCGCTGATCATTTCATGTTATCTTATCATTTATTTTAGCTTTGGAGCAAGATCATGCATTACTTGAAGGCC
This sequence comes from Lemna minuta, assembly GCA_024174645.1. NCBI lineage: Eukaryota > Viridiplantae > Streptophyta > Magnoliopsida > Alismatales > Araceae > Lemna > Lemna minuta. The sequence goes on along the minus strand of CM044103.1, from coordinate 4,408,984 downwards.
TACCATATTATAAATCTGGAATATTTTGCAGCCTTCATGAGATTAAAAGTGTTAGTCCTCAGATATGTTAAAAACAGATTTGTGTTGATTAAAATGTTATACCAAATTGTGCATGACTTTGATGTGCTAGTATACGGCACCCAATAACAAATTTTTTAGCATTTTCAAATTGCCTACATGAAGCTCACATGACACCATGCAAGTGACATGAACCTTCTTAGGACACCTAGTCATCAAATTGATTAGGTCATTGATCTGGCTCAATTTTATTTACATCAACAATCTTCACTTCAAGGCAAAAGCTCCTGGTGCATTTTCATTAGTTTATGATTCAAAACAATGTGATGAATAATTAATGCCAGACTTCTTAATATGTCAATGATCCTCCCCAATGAACCTTCGTAGTGTAAAATATGATTACACCATGGACATTAATCTACAGCATTCAAAATCAATCTAATTTGACTCATTTCTATGATCTTCGATGCCGCCTATTCTTGATCTCTCTCCCCCTCCTTTCAAATTAAAGTGGTGTAGGCTTAATTTTTCAATTTCAACCTATAAAAGGGGTATTCCAACATCAAAAAATGATTTCTACCACCATAGAAAACTCTCTTGATTTTTCAAAAACTATATAGCTACTTTGGAATATGATTATAATTTTTTTTTCAAAAATGAATTGCAGCAATGGATATTCATCTCTCTTCGTGACTCCTAGAGAAAATTCTTCTTAGAATGGGTTGGATCAAAGCCCAAGTGCATTCTTTTTGGAGGATAAATCATTTGTCGTCTTTTGAGTGTTTTCATTCAAGGCTCAATTTAAGGTAAATTAGATTCATTGCTTAGTGTTTTCAGATTCTTGATGAAATTTTTTACTAAAATGATGCTTATCTTTTTTTTAGTTCCAAAATTTAGGTAGATAAATAGTATTTGGCCAAAATTTTCTCATCTCCCTAACCCTAAATTTATCTCCTCAACTTCTTGTGTGATTCCACTTGATTTCTGCAATCTTATCTTGTGGAAAAAGTCAATTTGACTATTCCCAAATGTGTCCTTGTCCATATAGCTTTGAATATATTTTGGGCATGTATTCATTTAACTAGTTTGACAGGATTTAACATTTCTAAGCATGAATTGACTACCTAATTTCATTCAAATTTTCCAATTTCATCTGATTTTGTGAAATATGTGTCCAATTTCATATTTGATGAAAACATGCTTAAAAGTGATTAATATATGATTTATATAATTTCATTTTTAGCTAACCTAGCATAACTTCATCTAAGAAAAGTTGAAATTATCAAATTATGTTTTTACTTTGATTATGGTCACAAATTTAAAGAAAATAAAAATAAAAATGAAGAAGCTAATGCTAAATTATATGAGACTAATGTAGTTCAAAGCTAAAAATAAAGAGCAAAAGGATAAGAGGTTAATGTTCTTCTTAAGGGAGGCCTTCAGATTTTGCACATTCGATAGATCTTTTGAAGAGCTCTACACCAAATTCTATTTTGGAATCAAAGAGAAATCAAACCATTTAATTGTTTCATGTGTGATTTTAGAAGAAACTTTGAGCTTAAATTATTTCATACCCGTAAAGGTACTGCCTCCCATGGCTCCATGACAGTCTTATTTTTTACACCAGAGTATTGCGCAAAGCAGCAACCTTCATATGAAACAACACGAAAGTTGTTATTTTGCTCAAGTCTAAAACTATTTGATTCCTCTATTTTTTCATGTGTCTTAACTATCTTGATATGTTTAAGAGAATTATTTTCAAGTCATTTTACTAGCCCATGGAGCCCAAAGAACAATAAAGACCCACGTGTGTGGCACAAAGAGCATAGAAAATCTATGTACTAGTTAAATTGTAATATTTTTTTAATGTGAGATTAATAAAACTCTAACACAATTGAATAATTTGATAATAAAATAAAAGGGGGCCGCCTTACAGCCCATGTAAACCTTAGCTTCTATAGGGGATCTCAGAGGGTAGTATATGATTCAATTTGTCAAAAGTTATAGGCTCAATATAACTTTGACCTTTTAAATTTTAGATTGATCCTTTTGATAAGGTTCAAATAAATATTCCACACATCGTAATGCAAGCCCAAGAAGCACAACAGGGAAAAGGAAGTATTAGATAACCACTCCGCTTAAAAGTAATTTTCAAACTCCAATAGCTCTTCCACACTCTATAAACTTCACTAAAATCTATATTGTCCTTGTGCAACTAAGAGACTTTATTAAAGAGAAACTATAACAATTCATTCTCAGAAAATCAAGATCAAGCCGTTAAGCAAAAATGATGTCCTAAATTGAAAGGAGAGACTTGTGGTGGGATGAGAGAGGCTCTTTTTTTGACTTCATGGGCGATTACATAATACCATCCCATATTTTGGATTCCGCTTAAAATAAATCCAAAAATCACCCATTTTCTCATTCAATAGAAAGAATAATTGAAGGAATTCAACCTCAATGAAATATCTTCTCCATGTATTAGAAATCAAGGGCTAAAGATCATCGACTTTACATCAAGAAATTCCAGGAAATGTAAAGGATGATCTTAATTTATGGTCCTAGAGTCAAAATTTCAAATATTATAAAATTTTAATCTCGACTTTGCCTTTTCTTAACTTAAATTTCAATCATGAAATCAAGAAATTATTAATTAAGAGAATGCATAATTGAGGCTGAGAAATGAAGGATCCCAAGGAATATCTCATTCCCTTCTAATGAGCCAGTAAGACTAAATATACATGATTTTTCACCACTCCAAGGAAAATTCATTGAAAAGCACCAGGGAAGGGGTTTACAAATTTATTGCTTAAAAATTAGTATTTCTTGGTAATTACCTTCTTTTCCCTTTGAATTTAATGCCAAATGAAAGCACAATATAAGGTATCCATTCTTTTTCAAGAGTGATATGATTTGAAATTACCTCTTTTTGTTTTCGAAAATCTAAACGAATAATAGTAAATCCCCAATTCTTATGTAGATTCCTTACAGATTAATGGTAGATTAATATATTAAGTTTTACCTTTTATAGTCTATCATCATCCGGCCCAATATATTTATAATTTTTAATGTATATTGTTAATTAGGATTATCTTTTCAAACTTAAGAGACAAAGCCATTCATTCATATATTAGGAATATCTTTTCAAACTTCACATCTACCTATTCTTTTTTCATATCTATATATTCAAAAAAATCCCACTCAAATTCAATGTCAATAAGGATTTGACCCTTATTCTAAAATAAAATGAATCAAGAAAATTTTATTTTTTTATGAATTAATATGTTTTAAAAGACAGAAAAAACCATATCATAATCTGATTCATCAAGTATCTAATTTGAATTTTCCGTCCACTACTTGACAATTTCCATGATGTAATTATTATTCTATGCAGATATGACATCAAATAGTTCCAATAATAGCTTAAATCTTTATTTTAGTTCGTTAAGCTTTTACTTTGTACTTTCAACAACCGTATTTTTATGTGTGCCCCTCTCCCCCTCCGCCCAAGTGTCTAGTGTAAAAATCCAATAAAAAAATGTACAAAAATTTTCAAGAACATATAGAGAGATCATAAACCTATTCATGAGAATATTTTGTTGTTATTTTATAGTTTCATTCGAGAAAAAAAATTTTGGGCAATCAATTTCAGTAGGATTCTATTATTAATTTGAGAAGTTTTATCATTATTTAAAAATGATAAATATTATGCACTTTTATTAGCATTAAATAATCAATTACCCAATCAAATCATTTTTATTCTTGAACTATTTTTCCTTTGGCACTCTTGAAAATGTGTCCCCTAAAACACTTAGAATTTTGGATTCAATTCAGTCAAGAGAATGAGTGATAACACGCATTTTTCACATAATTTATCATTATAGGATGATTTTAAGGTATCATTCGCATCGATATTATGCATGTTATAATCTTTTGTTGAAAGTCTTGCATTCATCACCTCACATTTCTCATAAGCTGATTAGTAGGAGATTATGGTTAACTTTAAACATAATCAACCTTTGAACTTTTTCAAGGTCAAAGAAGTGTGAATTAATTATATTTGTGTAAGTTTCATGTTGTTAGGTCACTTACAAAGGATACTAGAGACTAAGATGAGAAGAAGACAACGTGGTTTTAATGCAAACTTATCATTTCTATCTTGTTAAAATTATACATTCAATGTTGACACATAAGATGTAATGAGCATCAAAATGACAAAAATTTATCAAAAAAGGAGTCTTCTATGAATAGATATGAGCATTTGAAGGTTAGAGATTTCTCGATATTTTATCTTAATTTTTTCAATTTATCTAGATTTTAATTTTTTTTATAGATTTAATGAACTCCTTTAAGCTTTTAAAGATTTCAAAATCCAAAAATTGGTTTTATTTGGGCATGTTAAGGTGGAAACACATATATATGGCACGACAAGATTGTGCCACATAGGCGCACAATCTGTGCCTGCATAACACCATCAAGGGTAGTGTTTATTTTAATCATATATTAAGCGACATTACCATCACTAATGGTCCTTAATGGGCCTTAATTTTAAACTGTAATTTTTCTTTGATTTTTAAAATTGGGAATAATTTCTTTTATCTCTTTTTTTCAAGGACACATTAAAACTTCTGGGCACTATGATAGAGTCCACTAGATCTCCCTTCTTGCAGCATGACACATTGCCTCATTGCATCACTGGAACAAGAAAGATTGAACAAGTATTAATCAATCAATTTTTTTTAAAGGGGAAATCAACGATAAGAAATACTCCAAACTGAAATCATGATATCTCATGATCTTGATAGAGATTGGAGCTGAAATTTGAAGGGCAGAATCATCAATTCATGATCTATCTCTCACAGTGGCTGATTAAAAGAATGGACAAGAAAACAAGGGTTTTTTAAATTTCTTTGGACATTTCTTTGGATGCTTCTAGCATTGGCCAGCCGGGGTAAAGAGAGCACTAATCAATCATCCATTATGTACCAAACATCATTTTTAGTAATGTTGCTCTTCCTATTTATTCCTTATGTTGGATGCAAGCTGCCAAGTCCAGGAAAGATGTACGGTGTCTCAAAGTGATCGATAAGAGATCATCGCTAGAGTGAGTTTTTGATCATGAATCTTAAATTAGGATATTTTTCTTTTGATCTAGGACCGTAATTCCATATTTTCCGTCCATATATCTATACTTAATCCTAGATCATCAGTTCACCATGTGATCAAGGATTTTTAATTTTGGATAGGAGATTGGAAGTGCTTGATTGGTTCATCGCATCCTTCGTATGCATCTCACTTTGTCACTAATATTTTTGCTTTCATCATCCAAAAATACAAACAAAAAAAAACTTGAATTGCAATCCTTTAACCTTCCTCCCTGTGGCTTTGACCTAGACTTGCCTCTATTCTAAAATTTATGATCAAATTCAAAGATTTTTGTATATTTATATAGGCAATTTGGCATTTCCAATGATTATGATTTTATGCATATCAAAGAATAATTTACCTTTGAGCATGTATTCTAGATTAAAGGGTTTGGAGAAAGAAGTCTATAATGATCCAATTTTGCCTGCATTGATACTAACTCATCATCATACTCTCATTGGTTTCTAGGTCCTTGATTAAATCATTTATTTTCAATAAGCGGCTAGTATATTATGAATGTTGAAAAATATTTTAGACGATGCAAAGATGAGGTAAAAATCAGAGAAGAGATGTTGAGTGGGGAGGAGCCCCTTTCCATTAGATTTAGAATGAATGTTTTCAATTATATTTGATATATGCATGACATATTTAAGAAGACACAAATGACCAATGTAACCTATACTTGTAAGTGACAAAGACATCCATGAACTCTAATTCTCCCACAAATCTAATGAAGATATGTTAAGTGGGGAGGAGCCCCTTTCCATTAGATTTAGAATGAATGTTTTCAATTATATTTAATATATGCATGACTTATTTATGATGACACAAGTGACCAATGTAACCTCTACTCCTAAGTGACAAAAATATCCATGAACTCTAATTCTCCCACAAATCTAATGAATAGTTACTTTATCCGCTCAAATCTCAATTCATAACATAACATCAATGGAATATAAAAAAGGCAATGAAATGCAACCAAATACATTTGTAGAACAAGTTGTCAAAAAAAATGCAATCTGTAGGCACTCGCTAACATTTGCAATCCATGGCAATGAAGAACAACATCTAGTTCAAAATTATTGGTGCTATGGGAGATCGATTCATCAACCATGATGGCACAAACCCTAAAAGATAAGTCTTGGTAAATCCATTGAGGTGGATCCATAGTCTAAAAGAGGTATACCAAAATATTAAAAGGAGATGGCTCTACTAATCCAAATATAAGTGACCCAAAATCATTTTACTATAGGGGTCCCTTGAGCACAAAAGAGGTGGCCCAAAATGAAAAAAAAAATATGAATCTATTGAACCAAAATTGGTGGCTCAAAATGAATAAAAATTTATGCCTTGATGGAGCCCCAGAGGAACCTACAGATATGGCATAATGGATCCCAAAAACAGTTTCTTAGTGGCCAAAAATATTTGTCTCCTGGTGATCCATAGATATTGGCTCAATGACCCAAAAAATCCTTGCTCAATTGATGCGAAGAGATCTTCCTGGGTGGCCCAGAAGAATGTCAAAGGTTGATAAGAGCTTTCTTTAGGCGACCAAAAGAAAGTGCAGCCCAATTTTCAAAAAGGTAGTTTTCAAAGGAACACCAAGGACAAAGTCTATATCATTTCAAATAAGCTAGACAAAAAATGCTTCTCATGTTATGATTTTCTTATATTTTATTGTATCTATATCATAGTATAATAAGAAATGTTAGTTTAACCTAAGTTTGATAATTTACTAAGGTGTGGTTTTAATGTTTATGACATATTATATTAAGAAGTGTTTAGATTTTGATTAATAGTTGTTTGTCAAAATGATTTGAGAAGGGTATGTTTGTGTTAGTGCAGGTACCGATGGATTCAGAGATTGACCCACGTCCACTTCGGAACGCAGACGTCGCTATGAATAAGCTCTAGATTATATTTTTTCTAATCTGTCATTAAAACATTTAAATAAGAAATTATAAAGATAAGATTATCATTATTATTGTTTTAATATTATAACAAGACAGATGTTCCTAAAGACGAAAACATTTAAGTTCATCCTCATAAAACCAGTAATTAGAATTATTAATTCTGGTATTTTAGTTTACATGCTTATTTTTTTCATTAGTTTAGAATATTAATGTTTAATATCACTTGTTAAAACATGTGATTGTTGTTTATCTTATTATTACTGATACTGTCGTTACATAGTTTAATTTCCATTTTAGTTATTTTAATTTAATCGTTGTCTAATTTAATTTTCTTTTTTTTCAGGCACTTTTGAAATTGGGTAAATACCCACGAAAACTTGATAAAGGCCAAAAAACCGAAGAAAACACTCTCTCTCTCTCTCGCGTGAAAAGGAAATCAAAATTTAATTTAACCAAAATTAAATTGGTTAAATTGAGCTCCAGCGAAAAAGCGATCGAAACCTCCTCCTTTGCATGCGATTACAAGGCAATCTTCTGAAGAAAGTGTGCTCTTCGACAAGATTGAAAAGGAGGCGACGAAATCTCCTCCACCGGAAGCTCTCTCTGGCTGTGCGTTCCTGAGGAACGATTTTCTGATTTCGTTTTTCAATTTTTTCTGCTTCCTGAGTTTTCGATTTCGATTATCCGTTTTCTAATTTTCGGGTTTCATTTTAATTTCTATTTTCTGATTACATTTCCGATTTAGGTTTTCATCAAATTCTGCTTTCTTATTTTTTTCGGTCTCAACATTTCGGTTTTATGAATTCCGTTTTCATTATTCTATTTTCTAAATTCCGTTTTTATTTTTCATTTTTCATTTTTTTAAATCTGTATTCCTTTCTGTTATCATCAATTTCGTTCTAATTCTTTTACGGGTTTCTAAATCTGTAGTTTTGATTTTTCGATTTTCTGTTTTATTAATTTAATTGTTGTTTTTTTTATTTACGTTTTTCTGTATTTCGTGATTAAATTAATTAAATTTGATCTTCGGTTTGTTTTCTGTATTTCGTGATTAAATTAATTATATTTGATCTTCGGTTGGTTTTCTGTAATTCGTGATTAAATGAATTATATTTGATCTTCGGTTTGTTGTCTGTATTTCGTGATTAAATTAATTAAATCGATCTTCTGTTTAGCTTTTTTTCCGTAATTAAATTGGTTAAATTGATTTCCCGACTGTTTTATATTTCTGATTTTTAATTTTTGCTCTAGTCTTCCTCTTATTTCTTTTCTTGATATCTAACTTTCAGTTCTTTGTTTTTCTGTCTGTTGTGTTTTGATTGCTATTTTTATTCATAAATTTATTTAAACTGCGTTCTTGAAATTCTTGTTCGTAATCTTTGTTCGTGATTACTTGAAATTCATTTGTTGCTGCCATTATTCTGTTGTGTATTTGTCTAACGTTTGTTTTTTTTTGTTTATCTAAAAGCCTTGTGTGCTCACTCACAATCCACTTTATCTTTAAACTTTGATCAATATTTTTAATCTATTTGATATCTGTTCTACAAGTCAATACGACACTGATAAATTGTTTCAAGTTTAGTGAGACCTCATCAAGGTGAGATTACAGGTGGTTTAATTTCAAGTGAAGTGTTAATCGTTTATCAGTTAATTTATCAAATATACCCATTCAAAAAAAGTATTCTAGGGGTTGTTTGTGTTGTGTTGTTGCATTTGTTTCTTATATTCAAGCGAGAAGACCACAGGAGTCAAAGTCAACATCAGCAGTCAAAGTTACAAGTCAAAAGTCAAAGTCAACAGAAGTCAAAGTCATCAAAAATTCAAAGTCAAATCAGCAAATCAGGAGGTTATATTATTCTATTTTATTTTTAATCAGTTTTTAAAATAATTTTTTGTTACATCATTTGTTATTGTTTGTTGTGAATAGTTTAGTTTGTTTTAGCATTTTCATTACAGCTTTTTATTTTACAAGTTTAATTAAAGTACTAGGATAATTACACATACTATCACACTTTGCGTCGACTCTGGGTGAGTCGTACTTACCTGCGAGGGTAAGGGGGAGATTCCTCGGGAATCGTAGCGAGTCAGGACGACTCTAGGGAGTTGACTAGAAAGTCAACTCAATGCATATTTATTCTTCACCTTGCAGGATCACTCGGACTCGGGGACGAGTGACTTACTTGGTGCATGCATGGATCGGTGCCGAGACTCGGTGACTCCAGAGGGGCAAGCCAACTTGAAAGAGAGTAGGGAGCGGGACGCAGAGCTCTAGGAGTCAGCCCAGGGGACGAGACGAGCAGAGGGGTACCGAAGGATGGCGGCGAAGTAAGGTTACTGGCCGAGAGCGTGACTGAGTCAGATCAAAAGATCGTGTAGAACTTTTGATATGATTATCTCGGCCAACTAGTAGTTGCTACTAGGGGATTAAAAAGGTGAGGAGTGACTCTAGGAGGACTGTCTCCTTTTGGGACTGGCGTGGGGGGCTGGAAACCCTGTCTAGTATAAAAAAATCTAGCCTACAAGTGACGTGAGAAAGTTGAGTGATAATCAACGAATTCTAAAAGGGATTAGAATAACATAAATATTAAAATGAAACTAATCTCATTAAGGAATTTCAAGAAATTCATCCAAGCAATAATGTTTTTTCAAAATTTAGGTGTGCCATTTTTCAAAATCAATGTTTTTTCTATATATTAATTTTATTCTAACCTAATGCAACTTTTTCCCTTTTCGTCTTTCTTCTTTTTCCTAGCCCAATAACCTTTGGTTGCCTCTTTTTTAGTTTTATTTTTCTACTAGGCACAAATAGTACATCGTCATTCAAAGATATCGGCTTGAAAAAAAATTGATTTGGTATAAATGCAAATATCATTGATCAAAGCATGTTAATATAAATAAAATTACAATCATTAAATGTGCAAGTTCACATGTCCAAAATTTTACCCAACTCTTTGAATTCAGTTTTGAAATGTAGAATAGTGGCAAGTTGAGGTCAAATCCATAGGAAGGTTAAAAGATCAAACTAAAGGAACATTTTTAGTATTTTTAGATTATCAAAATGGAAATGATCAATGAAAAAAAGAAGATGTATAGGGAAAATGAAATGAAATGATCAAATGCTTTTAAACTCCTTTTGAAGATAACAAATCCTTGATTGATGGTGGAAGTGTATTTTAAGGTTTAAAAATACAAAAATATTGATAAAAATATGGGAAAATAAAAAAGATCGATAAAAAATTATTCTAATCTAAGGATTTGCAATGAACACACACTATCGATGCTCTCTAATTAAAACATACCTTCGAGAGTTTGTACATTTTTCCTGGGCTTGGTGTCTTGCATCCAACACAAAGAATAGAAAAGATATTAAAAACCCACTAGAAATGAGTAGAAAAGAGAAGAAACTCGCTAGAAATGGTATTCCGTATATAAAGAATCATGGAACAATGCCCTCTTTCCTCTTGGCTAGCCAGTGCTAGAAGCACATAATGAGATATTAAAAAGCCTAATTTTTTGCCTCAAAATTTAAATCAATCCAAATATATTTTTAGAGCTTCAAATGACAATCGAGCCCAGAAAATTTCAGCTCCTAACTCTTTGAGATCATGTTATATCATGATTTGTAGTTTGAAATATTTTTAGTCATTGAAAATTCCTTACAAATTGCTTGATTTGATCAAAACCATTGATTTCATCAACTTCACTGTCAAAATACACCAAATTGTGCCCTGCATCACACTATGGTTCGCGGGGAGGAGAGAGAAAGAGTCTGTGAGATCTGATTAGGGTTCAACGGTTCCAATTCGGTCCAGTTTTTTGCACAATACTCAGTCTAAACCTTAATTCGGTCTTGGTTTCGGTCAACCTCGGTCACGGTTTGGTTCAGTCTTAATTTCGGTCTCACATTTTCAAATATAAAAAATTTTCAAATATCAAAACTAGTTTCAAATGTCAAAAATTGTCCCACCTAGAAGTTTAATTAACTATCGGAATGAACTCTCGATGAATATATGAATTGGTGGCCTGCTCCAAGAGTTTGAATGCCATATCCCAAAAGACGTATCCCTTGAAAATTTGAGCCTTTGAGGATCTGCCCATGAAAAAAATATCGTCTTCCAGACGACGACGCAGATGTTAGCTCTCACCGGAGAGAGATCTCCTCAGAACAGATGATAGATAGTGAGTATGAAGATTCAATCTTGAGATGACTTGGGGTTTTGGTAAATAAGAGAAGTTTGCCATGGCCACAGCCACAGCCACTGCCGCCGCCTTCACTATTACCTGCTCGCAGGAATTGATTGAGTCCTGATGGCCCATAAAGTGATGAGCTGATCACTTCGATCAACATGTGAAGTTTGGTCCTAATGGGCCCCAGTGATCTATAAATTAAGATCATCATCAAGCCATGATGATCTGAACTGACACCAAAAGCCTTCCATGTGATACAAGTTATAAATGTGATTAAATCTGACAATATATTACTTACAAGAAATAAGCAATCAACATCTGAAGTTAATTAAATCTGAATTTATGTGAAACGGAAGACCGGAGCATCTCCCATACAATAGCAATGATCTCTCTAGTCCCACAAAACCCACATCTACAGAAAACCCTAATCACAGAGTCAACGGTCGCCACATCAAGAGTAAACCCCTGACCCACCATCTCTCTAACCAACCTCTTCCCTGCTGCCATGTCACCTTCTCCAACTAACCCACCAATCAAAACCTTGAACACTACCAAATCAGGGGAAAACCTCCTCTTGAGCTCCTTGAATGCCTCCTTAGCCTTACCAATCCTCTTCTCCCTCCATAACCACTCTATCCTGAGAGTCCACGTGGCCAAATCCTGCTCCACGTTTTCTTCCACCATCTGATCCACCAGCTTTTCGGCTACTGCCATGTCACCGGTGGTAGGAAACCCAGCAATCACAGTATTATAACTCACTATATTTGCCTTAAACCCTCCATTCTCCAAAATTCTCCTTGCCTTCTTAATCTTCCCCTCTCTAGAGAGACAGAAGATTAGAATGTTAAAACTCCTCTCATCCGGATTCACACCCATCTTCACCATTCTTACAAGAAGCAACGACCCCACTGCCCAATTACCAGCGGCAGAGAAAGTGCTCATGACAGCATTAAAGTCAATGGCATTGACCTCCCACCCAAATTTATAGCTCTCTTCTAAAAGCTTCTTCCCTTCTTCAGCACCTGAGTACCTACAGATGTGACGAAGTAGTATATTGACAGTCATGGAAGAGGGAGTGATCCGTTGTGCTGCCATAATTGCCAATTGGGAGAAAGTTTCCTCGATCTTTCCCTCTTTACAGAGACTGTTCATGAAAATATTGAAAGTCACTAAATTCGGCCGCCAGCCCGGAGCAGCCAAGAGCCTCTATACCGCTAGAAAATTTCGCGTTCGGAGGCGCGAGAATGGTTCTTTCCAGGAAGGGGATTCAGGTGGTTGAGATCCGGTTGAGATCTAGTGCGCGTTCGGAGATCGAATTTTTTTTTTCATTCGGCCCAGGACCGAATATCTCAATCGACCGAACCGAATCGGGATCGAGACCGTCAAAGGCCTATTTTGGTGGACCGACGCTCTCGATCCGGTCCGGTTGACCGAACCTTAGTCAGTCTTTGTGGAACCCTAGATCTAAGCTATCAGATCACCTTCAATAAGTGTAGAATTCACAAGAATGTGCCATGTGGCAGCATGAGTAGATGAGATCCAATGGCTACTCAGTCCACCAAATCTAATGATCCACAATGCGCCATGTGTCCTACAAAAATTAAATAGGTCCCTGTGAACTTATTAATGGGCCTTAAATACCAAGGCCCCTTTATGGCACAATATGTGCATTAACTAGGCACCACCTGGTGCCATGCCTTTGCACCATGTGTACCAATCCCACATCAGAATGCCACTTCAACACACAAATAAAATAGATTTCTCAATTTTAAAAGTTCTAGAAAAAAATTTAAAAATCCAAAAAATAGGAAAAAAATTTAGAAGATTCACAAAAATTCATTAGAAATCTATAAAAAAGGAAATTTTAAAAAAATTTGAAAATTTATATTTCATAGAAAACTCTTTTTTGGATAAAATTTTACAATTTTTATTATTTTATACCTTCTTTTCATCATATCACTTAAAATAATATATGAAAATAAAAAAAAGGGTTTTACATTGTAATTCATTTGTCCTCTTCATATTTTGTCATTCCTCTTTCATGCCTATGATCACAAAACTCATGCACATGTGATTATATCATCTTCGTTTGACCCTGCAAATGGTCAATCATCAAATATGCAAAAAATTAAAGGCAATTTAATGCAAACCTTTGTCTCATGAATGATATGATACATGTGAAAATTTCATAAAACATGATAAAATGTTTTAAAATAATAATGTGAATTATGCATTTATACTAAGAAAAATCTGATAATAACATGAGTTATATTTTAAACTCATGTAAAAATAATGAATTAAATGTGTAAAAATTTAGAATATCACCTTTGGATCTAGGCCTCACAATTAGGCAATTATTGATGGATATGATGTGGCTTATAAGCCAATTACACTTTCATGTATCTCATTTATGTTGATTGAAATGAAATTTATTCATTGTCATTCTTGTGTGATGTTTGCAATGAAGTTCATGAGCATATTCAATGAACAAATTAATTATGATGAGATCATAATACCATGATCACTAGTCTCTAAATATGTGTTCTAAACATTCCTATTTGTAGGATATTTAAGAAGAACATCGAATTATCAAGAAAGATTAGTACTATCTCATCGGACTCAAATGATTAGTATAGCTGATCATATAGCCATTGATGTGGAGACACTAAGCATAGATAGTGGATTTTATTTAGACAAAGAGTTCACTGAATTGATTCGTATAAATCCCTGAATGCTATTATACTTAATTGTCAGTCACAGTGATTGACGGTACGATTTATGTGGTCGTTGAAAACACACAAATGTCGGTCAACAAAAATTTATAATTCTGAACTCACAATAACAAAGATATCAAATCAAGTATAGTGTAAACATCTGGTCGATCCTCAGCGAACACGGTTCACTTTGATCGAAGGGTTGACTTGGTCAAGCTTACGTTTAATTAGAGATTTTAAGAAAGTAAAATGATATTTTATTAATGGAAATAATATAAAAATATGGGAGAAGATATTTTAAGAATTTAGAAAATGATTTGACAAAGAAAGTTAAAAGTCAAGGTCAAAGCATTGACTTTGACCCACCATTGACTTTCTATAAAATCAGAGAAGAAAAAGGTGATAAAATATTACGAAAATCATATATTAAAAAAAGAGAAAATGGAAAATTTTGAAATATAATTCGTGATTTTTCAAGAAGAATTGGATTTATTATGAGTTATTAAAAATTAAAGATAAAAAAAATTCTGAAATGAATACTTCAATTTATATCATCAAATTGACTAACTAAATGATATTAAAATAAAGAAATTCATAATCAATAGAAAGCTAACAACCAGACAATTCCAAAGAAACCAGAATTGTTAATTTGCACCTTGTATTTTAAGAGTAATTGTCCCTGCAAGTCAACTCCCAAATTCGGATTGAAAATGAACAGTTGATGGTCAAACATTAAATTGAAGGGTCAAACGGTGATTAAACTTTATGAATTAGATACCCACGGAAAGCTGGTGAAACAAGAAATCCAATGAAACCAAAATTAAATGATTTTCACTTAAGATCAAGGAGAAATCCTTGTTTCAAAATCAGTAAAAATCCGCACTAAAATTTGGGTGAAACGATTAACAATTCGATTTCTAAACTGAAATTAACTACCTAAATCTAATCTAAACAACAATTATTGCAAGGGAAATGATCGAATCACACTAATGACCCGATTGACATGAAGATTAGGCTTCAAATTGCGTCAATTGAAGTGTATTTGCTAAGTTTCTTCTTCGGCATGCGTTCGGCGTTCAAGTGGAAATTCGAATCGATTCTTGCAATGATTCGTGATCAATCCTGCCTCAATATGATCGCAATTGAGTCTAGAATGCAGGGGGATCACGAAGAACTGAAGAATTTGCTCCAAAATTGCTTAATCTCTTCACGATTCAATCAAAAGTTGAGTTTACAAAGGACATCGGTATTTATAGGTAAAATCGCGTGAAAATCACGGACCGTCCGATTCACTGAAGGATGATTCAACGGCTGAGATTGCACAATTTAAGTTCACCACGATCCCACTTCACCTGATTATTTTGCTCATCAGATCTTGATTGAAGCGTCCATATGAGTCCACGTGTCGCCCCACAATTAACTGGGTAACTGATTAATCGCAACCATCCAATTTCATTAATGAAATGGATGACTGTGAAATTGTCACGTGCGTTGATGAAGATCCGGTGGACGGAAGTCCACGCAATCTATGCGCGACAATCCACGCGCCTTGATCCTACACACCACGGATGACCATGTCACCTGCAAACCAAAATTCTAAATGGAACTTAGTCTCACACGGAGGAAATTCATGAGATTTCTCGGGTATATAAAGGAAGACGGCTTTAAGGGGTGCGTCGCCCATTGGGCCAAGTACGCCCCCCCCCCATCTAACCTGGACCCACTAACCCGTGGGCCCATCATTTGCCCGCCCAATTACTTTGCGCCACATAGGCATCCACGTGACCTCACGTGGCTCCGCCACGTGTCCGTCGTGCACCAGGTCAGCTCTGCAAGTCCCGCGCGATAAATCCAACCCTTTTTCTATTTTTTAATGAATTAAATTCAGAAAAATGCCTGAAAAATCAAAATAAAATCCAGAAAATTCCATAAAATTCAGAAATTCATGTCTTTCTTTATATAACTCTTTTTTTAATAAAATTTTCTCCATTGGATCACAAATTTCTTCATCTTTAATATCTTGCCGCCTAAAAATATAAATTCAAACAAGAAAATAGGGTGAATTCAAAACACTCTTAAATAATCCTTTAAAAATTCTACTTTAAATCATCCCATCACTCTCTTCTTGAAATTAATTCTTTTAATCATCAACTAAAGTCAAAATAACTTAAGGAAAGTGGGTTATTTCTAATTATTTAACCTTGAAAAAGATCAAACATCAATAAAACACATAATTAACCCTAAATAATGCATAAATATGGACTTTATTAATATGGCATACCAATGGAGAAAATTCATAAAAATAGGATAATATGCATCATGATTACCTAGAATAAGCATGAATATTAGTTAAATAATATAAGAATTAAAGTTATATATGCATGTTATCAGTTATTCATATCATAGTTGTGTATGTGGTTTTTTGGCTTGCAACACTAACATGTTCTAGATAGATGACCATGTTTTGATTATGACATACCAATCCCTAGCCACAGGATCTCTAAAATGTTATATATTGAATAGGACATAAGGTCTTCGAAGATGATTGTGTGGTCTAGATGGAATCATCCGCCCTCAGTATTTGAGGAGATTGACTCAAGGAATAAGATGCCATGAAATCCTTGGCCAAGGTATTGGAACTATTGACGTTCTTGATAATTTCCTTCATGCATCAGTACTAACTTAAGTGAATGACGAGAAGGAAAATCCACGAGGTCATCGAATACACGCAGAGATGTGTCAAAAATAATTCCAAACTCACCAATTTAAAGTTATAATCATGAATTAAATAGTAAAGAGGTGAATAAGGGTCGAATCCACGGAGAATTAAGGTATTTTTGAGGTGTTTCTTCAAATTTAATCAAAAAAGACAATGAATTAAGGTAAGAAATAAAGGATTAAGTTAAATTTAGAAAGATAACTCAAAGAAGATTCCACAAAATCAAAAATCACTCGCTTAGGATCAAGATTCGCGGAGATATTAAAGTGCAAAAATTAGGTAGAATTTCCAAGCATGAAGAGAGAGAAAACCAAAATTAAATCTAACATTAACCTGATCTGCCATTCAAAAATGAAATCTGATGTTATAGGAAGAGAGCTTTAAAGGAAAACACGAATTCTAACTCAAGATAGCGCTCAAAATGATCCAATTAATCATCAGATCAAGGGCTTTTCATGCCACAATTTTGAAGACAATCGTCGGATTTCAAGAAGCAATTTCTCCCTATTCTCTCCACAAAATCTCACTTTCAAACACTACTTGAATTCGAAAATTGATCTAGAAAATGAACAAAACAAGATATTCAAGGATTTAGATGTCTAAATAGCTCGATCACTCAAAACACCCTTGAATGGTTTACATCGTCAAAGAACACGTATATTTATTGGCATATTTGGGCATAGTCGTTGGATTTGGCATATAATCTTCAATCAACGGCTCTGATGAAACACTTGGATGCGAATCATTATGATTAAGTCATGTCCGTTTGATCGAATATGGACCGCTAAGATTTCGCCATATCACGCGCGAAGAAGAAATGTCGTGAAGCGCATGGCATTTCATCTTCATCTGATGCTCTAGATGAATACACGGGTCCACGGGAGTCCATCAGTCGATTTTAATCTCACCCGTTATAACTTCTCAAATGAACGGCAAATATTAAGCTATTTTAAAATGATTCATTGACCAACCATTACACGTCATGTATCGCCCTCTATAAGTGAAAATCAATGATCACGATCAATTCACGCGAGCGCACTCTCTAGATTTCGCCACGTCACCTACACATAAAAATAAACAAACATACTCATGCATGACAGAAATCAAAGTGAAAGGCGTGTGCATATTATGTAAGATATTAATGGGTTAGCGAAAATGCATTAGTGGATGCTTAACCCGATCAACATGTGCACACATGTGCCACGTGGCGCGCGCACAGTTCGCCACATGGTGACACATGGCACACGTAAACTACTCTGCCGCATCAGCTGCCACATCAACGCACTTTTTAATCCAATTTTTTAATTCTTTTTTATTTAAAATAAATCCAAATAAAATCAAATAAAATCATAAAAATTCTACAAAAATCCCTAAAAATTAGAAAATTCATAAATTTTAAAACACAACTCAAATTAATCTAAAATTATTTTTTTGGATCAGAAATTTAATATCTATCATTTTGAATAGTCAAATTTAATAAGTAACAAGAGAATAAATTTTTATTTCAAAAGCATACTCATTTCTCTTTGAAAATAAAACTTAGAAAAATAAATTAGTGTATAAAAAGTATTTTTCTCTTATTATTTAACAATAAACCTAATCAGAATCTCAAATCTTGATGGGAATAATCTAATATAAAATATATTCTTTAATTATGCATAGTTATCCCAAACATGATGAATTTTGATATTATATCTTTAAAATATATAAAACGATAGATATGCACTCAAAGAATGATAATATGCATAAGAATGGCATGTTTTATGCCTAAATTTGTATTAATAATCATATATTACATGTATAAATTACATTTTATCGGTGACCAATTAGGGCTTGACAATTGACCATACCCTAAGTTATTCATGAGTCTCATGTAAATGAAGGATTATACATACATGACAAACGACAATGGAAAGGTTTTATAATGGAGTTCTTACATACTCCATATCTCTTAGAGTATCTGGTGTAGCTTGACACCCAATGGGCTGGCAACTCAACCTATCGATTGGGTTAAATAGATCCTTGATAAATTAATCTATTTTTTATGTACATAATTAACTAAGGTTCACCAATAAAGTGTTATTGGGTTTATAGAGTTATTAACTCTTGAGATATATAGACCTAAAGGGTCACACACATAAGGTCTATGGATGTTGGTGGATATATACATAATAATGAGTGTTTTTTATGAAAATTTTGTATACCAAATGTCCATAAATAGGGGGAGAACGACCACAACTCAAAGTGCCCATACAAACCTTATGAGAATTCTCTACTTTCTTCTCTTTCTCTTTTGGTAAAAAGCTTTGAAGAAGAGATCCAACCATCCAAAGATTCTATAGATACTGCTAGAGACTAGACACTTGAATAGCTTCAAGAAATCCTTTAAGAGAACTTTGTAAGTATGTTTTCTCATACATACTAGATCATAGGATATTATGTTCTTTGTTCCTCAATGTTTTGAATATCCAATTCAATGTATTCCACTCCACTCTATATTTTGATTGAATGTTTTGACTGAAATTTTGGAAGGCTTATCAACCTTAGAACCCAACAATCATAAATATGATAGGTATGAGGAGGGAGGATTTTTACTAATGCTACCTTTCCACAGCCATCGAGGCTCAAACAAAGTCTATCAAGAGGTTTTTTTTCTAGTCAAGTGCATTGCTGCAAGCCAAGAATCAAGAAAATCCAAAGAATGATAAATGGCTTAGAGACCAAAAAACTGATTTGGGGGCCAATCGACCAAATTTGTTCAATAAATACCCATTGGTATTTGTCAAATTGAAGAATCTAATTTTAATTAGAATATCAAAATTGGACTATATACCATGTAAATGTCCAATGGAATTTTGACATAATCTAGAGATGAGGTTGAAATCCAAGGGGAGACATCAAGAAAGGTACGAGGGATAAGAAGTGATAACTTGTTATTGATTTGTTCATTTCCATCATTATTATTTGGCTTTAAAATAGTATTCTTTCTTATGCAATGCACTATTACAATTAGTTTTAAAATTTTATCATTTATCTGATTATTTCTTTCATATTCTGGTTTGAATATGATGACCACAAATTGGGTTTTCTCTTTTATTTTCATGTGGCATTTATTTAGGATTAATTTAGTGAATGAATTGAGTTTTATCTCTTCAGAGGTCAAAATAATGTGAATTACCTTAATTTCTTCAGTGATGATGACCACAAATTGTGGCCATTGAAAGCTCAATATTGACAATCAAAGAAATTTGTCTAACTTACTCAAATATAGAATTAAATCTAGTGTAGAGGCAAGTCAAGTTCAAATCCACATACTATTAGGTTTAAAACAGGGTGATCTTTGACAATCTAAACAAATTTTGGTAACTTTGATGATGAAATATATAAAAAATATTACAAAATAGAGAGGTTCATTTACGAGATATATAAAATACCTTACCTACAAGCCCAAGATTATGCCAATTGGGTGAGAGCCAAAGAAGTAATCTTAGAAAAAAAAACAGAGAGAAAACACAAGTGGTAGTAGAAAAATCCATGATTAGCCCAAGACAACATACATTTTGTACGTGTAAATATATGATTTTTAGTATTTTATAGACATAATTCATATTCATAATTCATATTATTATCTTTTGATGAAAATTTTACATTCATCATGTCATTTGACTCAAGCTCATTTATACTAATTCTGCGTCAATGTTTTTGCATAAGTGGCATTTGAACTTTTCCATTGTCAAATGATAATGTATTATTAATAGTTTCCAAGGTCAATTCGAAATTTTCCAAGGTCAAATAAGTGAAGCATTAAATTGATAAATATGAGAAGAAGATGAAAAAAATTAATTTTCTATGTTAAACGAAGTGGGTTAAAGCACATTTTATCACTATTTATCTCTACAATTCTGAAGTCAAAGTCAAAGTCAAAGAAAAGAGAGCACAATGAGGATCAAATGGCACAAAATTCGCATCAAAATGAGTTTTGAATAGAGAGATATAGGTCTTTGAATTTTAAGGATTTTTCTTGACTTTTATTACATTTTCTTGGAATTATTTCAATTCCCAAATTATGAAAAAAAAGGTGGCTATAGGGTTGGGCAGTCTGGGTCACGGCCCAATTTTTGGTACACCATTCGGTCCAAATTATAATTCAATCTCAGACTCGGTCTCGGTCAACCTCAGTCACAGTATGGTTTGGTTTTAATTTTATTCTCTCTCAAGCATGGATACACATACTTGAAAAGAGATAAATATATCAACTTCTATTAATAAAAAATGAAATTTCATTGTCGGAAACCTTACCGATGAAACTTATTGATTTGAAAAAAAGTGGGAGAAAGCATAACTTCATAAAAATTACTTCCATCTTCATCAAATTCTTCATCATCATTATCAATTTCATCCTTTTTAACCCATGATTTTAAGGTCATCAAAACAGATATAATTCTTGGAGATAATTTCCCCCTTTTGTATGTTACACTCCCTCGTCCTGATGAGAAAAGACGCTCTGATGGAGAGCTCGAAGCATGAACTGAGAGAAACCCCTTTGCTAACATTACAAGTTGTGGATTTTTTTTCAAACCCAATCTTACACCACCAATGTAGAGCATCAAGATGGATCTAGCATTGTAGAGATAGGGAAGATTGGCTTTCTTTTTACTTATGGCTTGTATTAATGTAACTTTATTTTCATCACAGTATATGCTCCTTTATGTGCCATTGATTGCTCTATTCTCATTGGTCTTCCCATCACACCTTGAGAAGTGTTACCTAAGGCAAAAATTGATGTGTTCAACTAATTTAAAAAAATATCAAAAATAGAAGTAACATTAGGCGATATAATAGCCTTTGATTGAGAAAACATCTCTATGGCTTCCTAAAAAGCTAAAATTTCATCCGCAAAAGTCTTAAGAAGATCCCACTCTTCCGACATGATTAAAGAAATTACATTACCATCTTTAAGACAAGTTGTCGCCATTGCATTCAACACGTTCCTCTTGTCCCATGTTGTAGTAATCAATAAGTTTTTGTTTGACATTGTATACCTCTTGCATTATTTCTTGTACTAATGAATTCTTTGGTGTGTACTATTTGCCGCAAGAACAAGTTTTCGAAGTCGATGAAGAATTGCTCCAACTAGTCTTTGTGAAGTAATTTCCACTTCATCTTCCTCACACTCGTCATCACCCTCACTTTCTGAACATAAAGAACTCAACGATGAATTACCCAACTCTTGCAAGCCTCCTTGAACAGCTAGGTTAAGAACATGGGCCATACATGGTACATGGAACTGCTTGGTGAATGTCGATCTACTCTCACTCAATAAATTTTCCAAACATGCCACCATTGTCTTGTTATTGCTAGCATTATCTGTTGTGATAGCAAAAACCTAGAAAATAAAATAAAATTCATGTTTATAGATTTAAGATTGAAATAAAGTGGTAAAATGTTAATTACCTTTTGAGTGAGATCATACTCTTACAACACACGATGCCAAAATTGTACCTTAATGTGATACACCCAACTCACCAACAGTGAGCACTTGTTCATGAAGTCTCTACATATCATCAATCCGATGTATTGTGATCCCAAGTATTGCCACATTATTTGTAGTTGTCCAAGTGTCTTTTATAAAGGACACCCTTTCAATTGGACGAAGTAATTCTCTTACATTATCCATTTCATCTTCAAATAGTTTCTCCATTCCTCGTTATCCAAAATGGTGGCTAGGAATCCCTACTTTGCCTTGTACTAAGAAATTGAAAAACCTTTTTAAATTGAGGATGAGCAAGTAGCATAAAAGGTGCATTTATCTTAACAATTAAATCTATGCACTATTTATTTGCCTGCTCTGAATTCCTACCTAAAAATTTAGAAGCCTTTGAGAAATATTCTGTTAAAGTATTAGGAGCATTTGATGGCCTTAGTTGCTTATAATCTCAACATGAAATCTTTCCAAAAGCTTCCATAACTTGATTATGCTACTGCTTATGTCCCTCTTCACTTTTATCTCTTTCGGTAGGGTGGCTACCTTGCAAATTTTGTAAAGATATTCATCATCTGTGATCTTCATTAAATGTAGTAAAATTGGTGAGGCTTTTCTTCGTTGTGAAGAGCTTGTAGCAGTAGCATTTGTAGAAACAAATGTTGATGCATTGTTTGATTCAATATAAAAGAAAAAATATAGCATTAGTAAGCTATAGTCATATATTTTTAGAGATCAATGTAAAATTAAATATACTCATCTCCAATTGATTCCACTGATGGAAATCTAAAACATAGGCTAAAAATTAGATTAAAAATTAGATTTAAAGGGAAAAGGTTAATTAAAAACTAATGTGGGGCCATCCATTAGATTTAAACAAGTGAATACCGCTTGTTTAGATTCTTAAGATGGGCACCGATCGTTCGTTAGGGACAGCTTATAAATCATCAAATTCCCACAAATGGAATGAGAAGTGGGTCCATGTAAATGATCAAAACTTTGCAAACAACAACGCTCCTTCCCCATATGGATTTCAAAACCCAAAGGCAATCGTTGAGTGAATTGTATCTTATTTGTATTAAATCACCTAAGGCACACCATTACTGTTGCAGTGGGGCTCAACCTTCAAACCATACGTGGGGCAAGTTTCTGCCTCATACAGCTTAGGTCAAAGACCGGGGGAAGTTGAGGAGAGATGGGGAGACTTGCTGCTGCCAACTAAGCCGAAGAGGAAACGCGGCAGAGATAAGCTTGTGAAGAAGCCCCCACCCCCAAAAACTGATCCAACTTTGCATTCTTTCTATTCCATTACATTCAATTATGGGATAGGCGGCTAATACGATCCAAAAAAAATTTGTAGTCATCGTCTGAACAGTCGGCTCGAACACTAGACTGCTCGTGCCGGCCCATTCTATCTCACCCAAATGGATCTCCTAGTTACGCAGCGCCCCGCTCCTAAAGTTGCCCCATGTCTGCTTTTATCTGCCCGCAACCCACTTTATTTGGCAACTAGGGCCATCCCCATCATTCTATGTTTACTCCAGCGGGGGCTGGGTTTTTGGGAAGCCCATTCCCATTGTGCTCATGGCCCGTCTGGCCTACTAGCAGGAGTGGAAATTATCTCGTTCCCTGGTAAAAAGGGTTGGTTAGATGCTGGATCTACTCCATGAGGAGCAGTAGGAACATAGATAATATCATCACAACCTCTCTTTGCATACTCCTAGGGATGCTTAATGATAACATGCTAATTAGACATGATAATACCTGATTATTTATGCATATTAAGGCATAAAAGATTCCATTCCTATACATGTAATCATATTTATGAATGTTTATCTATCATTCTACGAAAAAGTCATTATAGTCTCAAAATACATTAATTTAGGGTTAATTATGATGAATTAAAGATAAATAATTTCATAACCCATATTTTATTGAGATTAGAATTAGTTTTTCATGTTAAATAATGAGAGAAATCATTTTATATACACTCACATAATTTTCTAAGTTTTAAAATCTAAAAGAAATGAGTGTATTTTTGAAATAGAAATTAAATCTCTTGTTATTCATTAAATTTGATTTTTTAGAACGACAGCTAATTTAATTTCGGATCAAATGAAAGAAATTTGTATAAGTTTGGAGTTATATTTTGAAAGTTATGAATTTTCTAATTTTAAGGGATTTTTCCAAATTTTTTCTGAATTTTTGTAAATTTCTAATGAATTTTTTAGGATTTTTTGGACTTAAAAATTAATTTTTCTAATTAAAAATTTATTTTTCGATATTTATAAGTGCACAGGTGATGTGGTGCCATTTGGAGCGTTCGATCAATTGCGATCGACGATCAAAGGCAGAAGATGACTGACGAAGCGTTTTTGTGCGTCGTTAAAACACAACAACGTAAGTCAAACAAAATTTATAAAACCGAACTCACAAAGATAAGATATGAAATCAAGTAATGTGTAAGTATCAGGTCGATCCACAGAGAGCAGGGTTGACTTTAATCGCATAGTTGACTTGGTCAAACTTAGGTTTAAAAGGGGTTTAAAGAAGTAAAAATAAGATGTAATGAATAGAAATGATATAAATAGACTAAATAAGAAGTTTTAAGAATTGAAACCTCGGATTTGATAGAGAAAAGTCAAAGTCAAAGCGTTGACTTTTCTCTGTCAAATCCGGGTTTGAGCCGAAATGGCAGGTAGGTCGACCTACCCGAATCAGTGTTATTCTAGTTTTCATAACCCTACTTATGCGCAGCAGCGGAGTGGGCAGCACACGTCGTATCATCAGCCCTACGGATCCACGCAGCAGCACATGGGGAACACGAGGCCGACATCTTTCGCCCTCGGTATTCCCCGAGCGGTCATACCGCCACAGGCTGTCCCACCTCCGGCACCTTCAGTTGACCCGTCATGAGTGCATTAGCACAAATGATGAGTAAACTGAATGAGGTTAGCGACCGACTTGACCAAGTCGAAGGGGCTAAAGCCCAATGCTCCGATGCTTCTACCGAGCAAAGGAAGGGTAAGCGTGTTGAGTTTATTGATTAATTACCTTCCCAACCTTTGGCCAATCCCAGGAATGTAGGTCAAGCATCGTCGAGCCGCACCCACAATGTGAACGAAGTTCGCATTGATGGTGCATCGGAGGAGGCACACGCCATATCGGGCCTACGGAGCGGCAAGGTCTTAGTGGATCCTCATACGGACCACAAGCGCCGCAAGGACCCGCTTGAGGAGAGGGACGATCGTCCATCTCCCACGATTATTCCGGAGGAAGACTCCGAGGATGAGGAGGCACCCGATGAGGAGAGTAGGGCAGAGCCCATTCCCGAGGTTTACAAACCTCCAGTGTCATATCCTCAATTATTGAGCCGGCCTAGAGTCCCTACGAGTGATAATGATGACACATTATTAGAGGCTTTTAGGCAGGTTACTATCACCATCCCCTTAGTAGATGTCATCCAACATATTCCATCCTACGCAAAGTTCCTGAAAGGACTTTGCACCCCTACGAGGAAGCCGAAACGTATCCATATGAGTGAGACCATTAGTTCCATCATGTTGAGTACGCTTCCTCGTAAGCGACGTGATCCGGGAGCTCCCATGATTAGTTGTGAGATAGGGGGTAGGACTTTCACTCGATCTCTCCTCGACACGGGGGCTAGTGTCAATATTCTCCCAAAGGGAGTATATGACATTTGTCCACTTGGCGAGTTGCAGCCATTATTTATCGAGTTGAGCTTAGCGGATGGATCCGTGAGACGACCTCACGGCGTGGTAGAGGATGTGGTAGTTAAAGTCGAAAACTGCTACTTTCCGGTAGACTTCATTATCGTGGATATGAAATCCATGAAGGACCTCACCGACTCTCCCATCATACTAGAGAGACCATTTTTAGCTACCATGAAAGTGATCACCGATTGGGGCAAGGGGGAAGTTATTTTTTAGGTTGGAGATAGCACGATGAAGCTGAGCATCAACAAGTTGATGCGACATCCTTCACACAAGTTCAATGAGGTAGGCGCCGTCGATATCTACCAGGATACGGAGATCTCGAGTTGTATCGAGGAGACGATGGCGGCTATTCAGGATAGGAGCTTTCAGGAGCCCGAGGATGATCCATTTCCCTCCGGCGAGACGGTACCCGAGCTAAAACCGCTACCTTCGACACTGAAGTATGATTTTCTTCATCATCATAGTGCTAACCCCGTTATTATATCCTCACAGCTAGATCACGACCACGAGGAGAGACTATTGGCGGTCTTGCGAGCGAGGAAGGAAGCAATCGGATGGAACTTGTCAAACCTTAAGGGAATTGATCCCTCTTTGTGCACCCATTGCATTTTCCTAGAGGAGGACGCTCGTCCCTCTAGAGAGGCACAAAGACGGCTCAACCCTAAGGTATGGGATGCCGTTAAGGATGAAATCCTTAAATGGCTTAATGCAGGTATCATATATCCCATCTCCGACAGTCCATGGGTCAGTCCAGTGCATGTTGTCCCCAAGAAGGCGGGGATCACCGTGACAACAACTGACAAGGGCGAAGAACTTCAAACGCGTCTTTCGACGAAGTGGAGAGTTTGCATCGACTATCGGAAGCTTAACGCGGCGACGAAGAAGGACCATTTCCCCTTGCCATTTATTGACCAAATTCTTGACAAGCTTTCAGGTCAAGAATTTTATTGCTTCCTAGACGGCTACTCGGGGTATAATTAGCTAGCTATACACCCCGATGATCAGGAGAAGACGTTTACATGTCCATTTGGCACATATGCATTTCAGCGCATGCCATTTGGACTATGTAACGCCCCCGCCACATTTCAGAGGTGCATGATGGCCATCTTCTCCGATTTTATAGGAGAGAGCATGGAGGTCTTCATGTACGATTTCTCAGTTTTTGGGCCTAGTTTCGATGCGTGCATGGAGCACTTAACGCAAATCCTTGACGTTTGCGTTAAGAAACACCTAGTTCTTAGTTGGGAGAAGTCCCACTTCATGTTGCGAGAAGGTATAGTGCTTGGACATTTAGTTTCAAGCAAAGGTTTGGAAGTAGACAAGGCCAAGGTTGAGGTAATCCAAGACCTTGCACTCCCTAAGTCGATAAGGGAACTTAGAAGTTTCCTAGGGCATGTCGGTTTTTATCGTCGCTTTATTCAAGACTTTGCTAAAGTCTCAAAACCACTGACTTATCTTCTTTGAAAGGAAAAAGACTTTATCATTGAGGAAGAAGGGAAGCATGCCTTTATGCAGTTGAAGCAAGCTTTAGTGGAAGCGCCTATTTTACAAAGTCCTAATTGGGACTTACCTTTTGAGATTATGTGTGATGCTTCTGATTTTGCAGTGGGCGCGGTTTTAGGGCAACGAATCGACAAAAAGCCGACCGCCATATGTTACGCAAGCAAGACGCTCGCCGACGCTCAACTTAATTACACGACTATGGAGAAAGAGTTGTTGGCGGTTGTCCTTGCTTTGGAGAAGTTTAGGCCTTATATCTTGGGCAGCAAGATCATTGTCTACACGAACCATGCCGCATTGAAGTACTTGCTGTCCAAGAAATAGGCCAAACCGCGACTGATTAGATGGGTTCTCCTCCTTCAAGAATTCGATTTATAGATCAAGGACAAGAAGGGAAGTGAGAACTCGATGGCTGATCATCTTTCTCGACTCCACACTACATCTTCAGGTGAGAATTGTGATACATATCTCGATGAGCAGCTCCTCGCCATTGTGACTAAGGTACCTTGGTTTGCGCATATTGTTAATTACTTAGTCACAAAATCTATCCCCGATTATTGGAACACGCATCAAAAGAAGAAATTTGCCTATGATGTTAGACATTATTTTTGGGAAGAACCCCAATTGTTCCATGTAAGGGCTGATCAGATTATTCAGCGATGCGTTCCGGAGGAGGAACAAGAGCATATTCTAGTGATGTGTCACTCATCTCTATATGGAGGACATTTTGCGTCGAGGAAGACGGGAGCGAAGGTGCTACAAAGTGGCTTCTATTGGCCTACTCTATTCAAGGATGCGATCAAGTATTGCAAGGAGTGTCTAAAGTGTCAATCCGCATTGAACATCTCAAAGCGAGATGAAATCCCCTTGCAAACCATCCTCGAGGTAGAAATTTTTTATCTTTAGGGGATTGATTTTATGGGGCCATTTCCACCATCGGAGGGCAAGGAGTATATTCCCGTAGCGGTGGACTATGTGTCCAAATGGGTCGAGGCGATACCGACGAGGACAAAAAATCATCGAGTGGTTAATAAGTTCATTGTTAACAATATCTTTTCTTGATTCGGTTGTCCTAGAGCTATTATTAGTGATGGTGGATCTCATTTTACTAACTCTCATTTCAGGAGTTTACTTAAGAAATATGGAGTTCACCATCGTGTCACGACCCCGTATCACCCCCAAGCAAATGGCCAAGTAGAAGTCAGCAATAGAAAATTCAAGAACATATTGAAGAAGATTATTCGCACAGATGGAAGAGATTGGGCCTATGCTCTATGGGCCCAATGCTCTATGGGCCTATGGGCCTACCACACCGCATTCAAGACACCCATTGGGATGTCTCCTTTTAGGCTCATTTATGGCAAGCCTTGCCACCTCCCCGTCGAGTTAGAGCATAGAGCATATTGGGCCATTAAAAAGCCCAATCTATCTCTTGATCAAGCTGGAAAAGAAAGACTTATACAAATTCAAGAGCTCCAAGAACTCCGGAATAAGTCATATCAAAATGCGGAGATTTATAAAGACAAAAATAAAGCCTATCATGACAAGCACATTAATAGGAAATCTTTTCATGTTCAGGATAAGGTATGGCTTTGTAATTCTCGTCTTAGACTCTTTCCAGGGAAATTGCGCTCAAGGTGGGATAGTCCATATGAGATTCTTGAAGAGTATGATAATGGATCGGTCTTGATTTTAGATCCCAAGACCCAAAATTCCTTCAAGGTAAATGGACATAGGTTGAAGCCATATATTGGTGAGGAAGGACCTCCACCTCCTCATAGTGAAGAGATGCAATCCCTGGAGATCTCAGCCACTAGTTAGTCATGAGAGTGAGTTACGTCTAGCTAAAGACGTAAAACTTAGCGCTTGTTGGGAGGCAACCCATCTTTATTTTACTTTTGCATTTATTCTCTACTTTTGTTCTTGTTTTAGCATTTGTTTTTACTTTTATATTTGCTATTTGCTTTGATGTTTGTTGTTGCTTCTTTATAAGTTTCTTAGGTACTAAGGAGAAGGGAACATAAAAAGAACAAATTCAGCTCCAACGCAACTCCAAAAATGAAGAGAAGAATGCAACTGACGCAAATTCCCGCTAAGTTTTTCTTTTCCCTCCTATGTCTCTCTTGATTTTACTAATGTGCATGTCATAGTATGATTGATTGTCATCACTTTTTCCATGAGCATGTTTCCTTTTATTGAGGACAATAAAAGGAATGAGTATGGGGGGAGTTTTCTAGAAAACTTAAAATTTTTCAAAATTTTGTGCATTTCTTCATGTAAAGTTGCATGATCTGATTTTTTTTAACATGTGAACAGCAACATGGTCTTTTCAAAAACACATGAAATAGAAAAGCATAGAGTTCATTAACACCTCCACTTGTTTAGAAAGTTGTGGGAAGAGCAACCTTAAGTGTATGTTGAGGAGATGGTAGAGTTAATGGAATTAGGGATCTAGGTATTCCTTTGGGGAGCCATAAAATCCAAACTAAGGATGTAATTAAGCTCATAGTATGATTATTCAAAACTTTCTATACTTTTCATCCACTCATTTTTCTTTCTAAACTTTGAGTTAATGACTCCTTGCACGGACATCCTTCCGCTTTCCATAGCAAGTCATAGCTTGTATCATCCTTTGTTGGCACTAATATTATTGACATAGTTAAGCTCCCTGATCTATAGAGATACCAAAACCTCTTCAGGGGAATAAGCTGCATGTCTACTAAGGACGACACATGGGTAGGATGAGCACCATGAAATGAATTATATTGTTTTTCAATAAAGTTGCATAAAAAGCCTTGTAAATTTCAAATTCTGAATTATCTAATCTCCTTCTTCAAAAAGGCTTGTAGCAAGTAGAATTAGGATGAATAAAGTAGAATTAGAAAGAAAGAAAAAGACAAAAAAAATAGAATTAGGATGAAAGAAAGAAAAATAAAAATAAAAAAGTAGAATTAGAATGGTAAGCTACCTCCCATGTGTTTTAGCTGACTCTATTTTATAGCCACTATGTATAAAAGGATGATGCTTGTTTCTACTTCTTGTGCCCTTATCATTCATGTCCATAGTGCAAGGAGGAGGCGACGATTGGTTTGGTATGATGAATTTCTTTTAATTATGTATATTTCTATTAGTATGTAGAGCAAGAGCATTCTTAGTTTCTTTGGTGGATTAAAGTGTTTGCCGGAGGAATGCCATGATCTTGAGTTTCTAGTACATTACTTTCTTCTTGGCATCATTTAAGGTAGAACATTCATTTCAGATTCTATCAATGCTTAACCCATGGCTTTCTAAGCTTGTTAGTCCTATTTCATACTTTTTCTCTTTCCATTGCTAAGGGACTAGCAATGATTTAAGCTTGTTAGTCCCCGGCAACGGCGCCATTTTGACAAAGCGTTTTTGTGCATCGTTAAAACACAACAACGTAAGTCAAAAAAAATTTATAAAACAGAACTCACAAAGATAAGATATAAAATCAAATAATGTGTAAGTATCGGGTCGATCCACAGAGAGCAGGGTTGACTTTAATCGCAGAGTTGACTTGGTCAAACTTAGGTTTAAAAGGGGTTTTAAAGAAGTAAAAACAAGATTTAATGAATATAAATGATATAAATAGACTAAATAAGAATTTTTAAGAATTAAAATCTTGGATTTGACAGAGAAAAGTCAAAAGTCAAAGTCAAAGAATTGACTTTGACCAATAGTAGGTGTTCTGTAAATCAGAGAACCAAAACATGTCAGAAGATTACGAAAATTATATATTTGGAAACTAGAGAGAAAATGGAATTTATTGATATAGAATTCGTGATTTTTTCATAAGAAATGGATTTACTATGAATTATTGAAAATCAAATATCAGAAAATCCCCGAAATGAACACCTCAGAGAAAATCTTCAAATTGACCAGTCAAATGAAATCCAAATCTTGAAATTTATATGTCAATAGAAAGCTAAGAACCAGAGAAATCTAACAAGACCAAAACTATCGAATTCTGATTTGTAAATCAAAAGTAATTGACCCTAAAAGTCAAAGTTTGACTTCTGATTAAAGATAAATTGTCCTCGGTCAAACGTCAAATTGGAGGGTCAAATGAACTCGGAATCTGATGAATTTTCTATCCACTGAAAACTGATGAAAAGAGAAATCCAATGAAACAAAAAACAAGTGATTTGGAATTATAATCAGACAGATATCCTATTTTCAAAATCAGAGATTTTTCTGACTGAAAATTGGGGAAAATGAAGAACACTAAGAACTAATTTGTAAAATTAAACTTCTAAATCTAATAAAAACTCAAATTACCTCTTGATAATCGATTGAATCTAAGTACTAACCCGATTGCCACAAGAATGGGGCTTCAATTCTCTTAGATTGAAGCGAATTTGCTCGGATTCTTCCTCGTGGACGTTCGGAATTCAAGGGGAAAATTCGATGAAATCAAGGGGAAATTCGGGATCAATCCTGCTCTAATTGCTTCGCAATTGAGTCTAAACACGGGGGGATCACGAAGAACTAGAGATCTTCCTCAAAATTTGCTTAATTTACTTCAGGAATCGATCAAAAGTTAAGAAAATAAGAAGGGAAATACATGCTTTTAAAGGGAATTTTGGCCCAAAAATCGTGGCCAATTGATGCGGTCATGGGAGCGGATTGCAGGGGTCGTGGGAACGATTCTTGGGTGGCGTCATGGCTTCAATCCCGCGATGAATCTGCCCCGATTTGGCGGTGAATTAGCCCCGATCGTGGGCACAATTGCGCGGCGATCGGGATTTGATTGCATGGCGATCGAGCTTCGATCGTGGAGCCTCCACAAATGTGGCTTCTAACGCGGGGATTGGCGACGATCGTGTGGCGATCGGGCCACGATCGCGGGTCAATCGTGGTTCTTCGCGAAAGAACGCCAGCCATTCGATGAAGATCAGGTGAGCCGTCCGATGTTGATCAAGTAAGCCGTCCGATCTTTATTTGCTTTGATCCACTTGCGGCGGCCGTCTGATGGAGATCCGGCACACCAGAAATCGTCCACGTGGTGCTCCCTGATTCCCCGAATCGTGAAATATCACGACCGTTCGATGAAGCCACGACCGATGAAGATCGTGGGATTCCGACGTGTCCACGCGTCACCAAGTAAGCTCTCCATCAAATCAACTTATTTCTTCTTTTTGGGCACGTGCGTTGATGGAGGATCGCGTGGACTCGGGTCCACGCGATCAAGGGTTCGTGCTTGGATCCGACGAGTGCGATGCGGCCACGTCACCTGCAACAGAAAACGTGTGGGAACATATTCCCACATGGAACAAGAAACAACAAATGTCACGTATAAATATCGGGGCGGTTTAACGCTATTGCGTTACCGCCCCAATACTATTACCAGGGCCCACAAACCCGTGGGCCCTTCACCTGCCAAACCCCCCCCCCCCCCTCCTGCCACGTGGCGCCCCACACGGGCATCCGCGTGGACCCGCGTGGACCACGTGGCCTCCCGCCACGTGTTCGCGCCCTATGCGCCTCCTGCGCCTCGCGTGGGCCACCCGCAGCCCTGCCACGTGGCCTCAGAGCCGCGTCGCATCAGCGCGGTGGTCCCGCGCGCCACGTCAGCTCGCTAATTGGTCCCGCTCGCCACATCAGCACCTGCAGGTAAGTAAACTCCTTTTTGCGATTTAAATAAGGAAATACTAAAAAAATCAATTTGAACCTCAAATAAAAATCAGAAAAGTATAAAATGTTCAGAAATTCATAATTCTCAAAATACAACTCCTTTTAATCTCAAATTTTCTCCATTGTATCACAAATTCTTTTCTTTTTAATATCATGCCATTGAAAATATAATTTTGAGATAAGAAGATAAGATGAATAAAAATAACATGAAGGTATTCATTAAAATATCTCCCTTTTACTCATCAAATAATTTCCTCTTATCTTTAAATATCATTTACTAAAGTCAACATAAGTCAGGGAAATAACTCAATTCCTATTAATTTAACCTTAAAAAGATTAATCCTCAAGAAAACACATAATTATCCCTAATTTATGCATAAATATCAACTTTAGTGAAATGACATACCAATGGAGAAAATTCCTAAAAAGTATGATAACATGCATCATATTCTAATAAAATAACCATAAATATGAGTTAATTAGGATAAGAATTTAAGTTATAAATGCATGTTATTAATGACGTGGCACAACGTGGAGCGTCCGATCGCGTGATTAAATCATGATCGTCGATCTTCACTTAACGCCCAAGGTACATGGCACAATCTGATTCATCGGTGAATCGTTTTAAAACAATTTAATTTCAGTCGTTGATCAAAGGAGTTATAACGGCTAAGATTAAAACCGATGGAAACGCATTTGAAACGTCCGATCAAGATCCAACGATGGCGTTTGATGTGTTATTTATAACGCACACGATGTGACATCATCTCGGTGGTCCATTTGCGATACAACGGCCACGACTTAATCGTAACGATTCGCATTCGATGTGTTTCATCAGAACTGTTGATCAAAGATTAAATGTCGATCTGACCGTTACGCCCAATTTGTCGTATAAATTGAGATGTTCTTTGACGATGTAAAGCATTCCAGGGCAGTTTGACTTAATCTAGTTATTTAGACAACAAATCCCTTGAATCTCTTGCTTCCAATCGCTTCTAGACTCATTTTCGCGTCCACGGAGTTTTTGAGAGTGAGATTTCATGGAGAGATGAGAAAGAAATCCATGCTTGAACTCCGACAATCCCGTTCTCCAAATTTTTATGAAAAGCCTTAATCCGGCGACTAAATTGGATCAATTCGAGCACAATCTTGAGTTAGGGATTATATTTCATCCCAATCTATTTATGTATAGCTTTATATTTTATTTTCGAATCATAGTTTGAGTCAATTTTAATTTCAATTTTGATTTTTCTTGATTTTTATTTTCAGAAATTTCTCTCGTATTCATTTGATGATTTCTCCGCAAAATCAGATTCAAATTCAGTGATTCTTGATTTCGTGGATTCTTCTTCGAGTCCACTTTCTAAAAATTTCAAATTTCCTAATTTCTATCACCATTTCATCATTCGATTTGATCAAATTCGAAGAGATCTTCAGAAATTACCTTAATTCCATATGGATTCGACCCTCATTTATCAATATACCCCTCAATTCGTGTTTATTTCCTAAAATTGGTGAGTTTGGATATTATTTTGACTCTTGATCGTGAGTTTTCAACAACCTTATGGAATTGATTCGTCAAATGGCGCCACTGCCGGGGAATTAAGGCGTAATTTTGATCAAATTAGTCAATTTTGACTTGGTCAACTCAGATTTTTCTCGTTATTTAATGAAATTAACTCACATCGATCCTACACCGAGTGATTTGAAGTAGACATAAATCTTCTAGATCCTTAATTCGATAAGAATAAGTGATTTCCACCCATTTTCTAAGGATTAAGGGCGATCATTTCTTCAAATTCGCATTAAGAAGGCTTCACTCTGACAGACAGGGACACTCAGATACGATCAACATCAATTTTTGATAATTTATAAGTATCTACTATTTATATTCATCTAAATATTCGATCCACCCTTCCATGAGAAGATAGACGACCTGGAGAATATGAATTAATCCTTTAAACGTAGACCTTTATGAACGATCCTCGCAATCCCCCGACACTACCAAGACCTCTTCCACCGTAGAACCAATAGAACCAGTAAAAATGACCCAGAACGACGAGGGAAATGCAAGGAGATGCCTTAGTGACTACGTCAGGCCCATCCTAGAGAGACATGTCACGAGAATTCATGCACCCCTAAATAGAGGGGAAAATTTTAGAATTGATTCTCATGTTATGAGTATGCTTACAATCTTCCATGGTAAACCCTCCGAGGACCCATATAGACACGTAGACAAGCTATCCCAAGTTTGTGAAATTAATAATCTTCAGAATGTCCTCGCCGACACGATGAAAATGAAACTCTTTCCCGCTACACTTAGAGACCGAGCCAAGGATTGGTTCTTAAAATTTTGGAAAGAATTCACTAGTTACACCGATATGGAGGAAGAATTTCTTAGACAATACTATTCTGTTGGGAAAACAACCTCTGTTTGAAAAGCCATCAGCGAGTTTACCCAAGGCACGAGTGAAACCTTTCATGAAGCCTGAGAGCGACTTAGAGACCTCACTAGGGAGTGTCCACACCATGGAGTGTCTTACAATGAATTAACGCAATTTTTTTATAACGGGTTAGTCCCGAAAGATAGATATCTTTTAGATGCAGCTATGGAACTCATCAAGACGGTGGTGAAGAATAGCCACCACAATGCGGCTAAACCATTCAGAAGAGGTGCGATGCCAAAGGGACAGATGATCGATGGAAAATGAGCAGAGACGGGGATGCTACTTGAAAGTATCGATAAAATGGCAGAAGTCCAAAATCTCTTATTGGACCGACTCAATATCTGCAACGGTTTATAAATACTCGCCCCACTCTCACTTCAAGAAGTGTCATCATGTGCCAATTGCTCTAGATTCGATCACGTCAAATTATAATGCCCTGTAATGGCAATCCAAAGGTAAGGCATGTTCAGACAAGGTCCATCAGGAGGACCGACTCAATAGGGACGACCAAATTTTTTGGATTCATACCCGAATTATTATAATACCCCTGTTTTCAATAATAATCCTTCGCATCATCAGAATTTAGGAGGAACAACGATCAACCTTATCCTTCATTATATAATGGTCAGCAACAACATCAACAACTGTACGCAAATCAATGACAGTCGTTGTTCGTCCCACAGACGCAATCGCTAGCCTACACACAAGCCCCACGCCAGACCGCACCGGCATCAAATCTGGTCATCGGAGCGATCTCGCAATTGATGCAGCAAATGACACGGATGAACTTACGCATGGACGAAATATCGGACTTTGTCAAGACGAACGTCCAACCGATGGCCAATAAGAAGGGTAAGCAAGTATATTTTTCTGACCAATTACCCTCGCAGGCCACAGCTAACCCGAGGAATCAAGGGGCCTCGTCAAGCCAGACACACAACATCAACCATGTACACGTCGACGAGGAGATTGTGGAAACAGCATTAGCAATATCGAGCCTTCAAAGTGGCAAGAACCTACCAGATCCATATAAGGATCATCCAATCCAACAAGGCCCGATCGATGAAGAAACACCAATTATCATCGAGCAAGACAACGATTCAGAGCACGAGGAAGAATAGGCCAAGGCTGAACCTAACCTTGATACATACAAGCCCCATGTGCCTTATCCTCAAGCACTTAATCGCCCTAAAGATAACATTAATGAATCCGATGATAATCTACTAGAAGCCTTTAAGAAGGTGACCATTACCATTCCATTAATAGATGTCATCAAGCATATCCCATCCTATGCCAAATTTTTCAAAGGTATATGCACTCCTCATAGAAACCCTAGAAGGATCCAACTTAGTGAAACGATGAACTTAATCATGATGAATTCCTTACCAATTAAAAAGAGAGATCCAGGAGCACCCATGATAACGAGTGAAATAGGAGGAATGTCCTTTACTAGATCCTTGCTAGATATCAGAGCTAGTATTAACATCCTCCCTAAAGCTGTATTCGACTGTCATTATGTAGGGGAGTTGCAGCCTTTCTTAGTAGACTTATGCTTAGCAGATG
This sequence comes from Lemna minuta, assembly GCA_024174645.1. Lineage (NCBI taxonomy): Eukaryota > Viridiplantae > Streptophyta > Magnoliopsida > Alismatales > Araceae > Lemna > Lemna minuta. The sequence goes on along the minus strand of CM044103.1, from coordinate 4,371,903 downwards.
GATCGGTAAGGAAACCACATGGAGTAGTAGAAGATGTAATCGTGAGAATAGAAAATTTCTATTTCCAGGTAGATTTCCTAGTCGTCCATATGAAAATGACCAAGGAGCTTAGCCAAGCCCAGATCATCTTATGACGACCCTTCCTAGCTACCGCGAAAGCCGTCACAGATTAGGGGAAAGGAGAAGTAATTCTCAAAGTGGGAGAGCACACCATAAAGGTCGACATCAATAAGCTTATGAAATACCCTTCACGAGCTTCCAAGGAATTGGGCGCCATCGACTTTTCCGACGACCAGGATATCAACTCCTACATAGAAGAAGTGATGATGATCGACGAGAAAGCAAGATTTGAAGAGATACCATTAGAGGAGCATACCGTGGAGCTCAAGACTCTCTCATCTACACTCAAGTATGCCTTCCTTGATAAAGAGAAAGCAAAACCACTAGCTAGATATGAAGCAGGAACAACAATTATTGGAAATATTAAGGCGGAATGAAGACGTAATTGGTTCGACCTTGATGGACCTAAAGGGGTTGGACCCGTCACTATACACTCATTGCATCTTCCTAGAGGATGAGTCAAGACCCGTCAGGGAGGCCCAGAGACGACTTAACCCGAAGGTATGGGATGTCGTGAAAGAAGAAAATCTTAAATGGCTAAACGCAAAAATTATCTACCCCATATCTGATAGCCAATGGGTGAGTCATGTGCACGTTGTTCCGAAGAAAGCTGGAGTAACGGTCAAGATGAACGAGAAAGGCGAGGAGATCCAGACATGCCTTCCCACTAAATGGAGAGTCTGCATCGACTATCGAAAGTTGAACTCCGCAACGAAGAAGGACTACTTCCCTCTACAGTTCATCGACCAAATCTCGGATCGACTGGTAGGATCGAGTTATTTTTTCTTTTTGAACGGATATTCGGTCTACAACCAGATTGTGATCCATCCCGACGATCAAGAGAAGACGATGTTCACATGTCCTTTTGGCACATTTGTCTTCAGACGCAAGCCATTTGGAATGTACAATACCCCCGCGATATTTCAACGATGCATGACGGCAATCTTCTCAGACTTTCTTGACGACAGCTTGGAAGAATTCATGGATGACTTCTCTATCTTTGGAAATGACTTCGACAGCTGTCTTGCTCACTTGACCAAGATCCTTGAGGCCTGTGTCAGGAAACGACTAGTACTAAGCTGGGAGAAATCCCATTTTATGGTACGAGAGGGAGTAGTGATCGGGCATATCGTCTCAGGCAAAGGTTTAGAGGTAGACAAGGCCAAGATAGAGGTCATCCAAAACCTCCATCTTCTAGCTACCGTACGAGATTTGGGGAGCTTTCTTGAGCACGTCGGTTTCTATCAGAGATTCATACAAGACTTTGCAAAAGTCTAGGAGCCACTCACCACCCTTCTTTGCAAGGACAAAGACTTCATCATCGACGAAGAAGGGAAGCGGGCATTCATGATGCTGAAGCAAGCACTAATCGAGGCACCGATTCTTTAAAGTCCTAATTGGGACTTATCATTCGAGATCATGTGCGACACTTCAGACTATGCAATGGGAGTGGTTTTGGGACAATGACTAGACAAGAAGCCGATGGCCATATGTTATGCAAGCAAGACCCTCGTCAAAGCTCAAATAAATTACACGACTATGGAGAAAGAGCTTTTGGCGATGGTCTACGCACTCGAGAAGTTCTGAACATACATCTTGGGGAGCAAGATCATTATCTACACCGATCATGCGGCCTTGAAATACTTGCTCTCCAAGAAAGAGGCCAAACCACGACTTATACGATAGGTGCTGCTCTTTCAAGAATTTGACTTAGAGATCAAAGACAAGAAGGGCAGCGAGAACTCGGTGGCAGACCATTTATCGTGTCTCCACATTCCAGGATGAGGAGACATTGGTGACACATTCCCCGATGAGCATCTCCCTGCCATCTCGAACCACGCCCACTGCTATGTACACATCGTCAACTTCGTCATGACTGGATCGATCCCGGAGCATTGGAATCATCATCAACGAGATAAGTTCTTCCATGATCTCAAGTACTACTTTTGGGAAGAACTGCTCCTATTCCATCAAGGATAAGATTTAGATCATCCGACCATGCATACCAGAGGAGGAGTAAGGAGACATCTCAGCGATGTGTCACTCATCGATATGCAGAGGACATTTCATAACGTCCAAGATCGCAGAAAAAATCCTGCAGAGCAGCTTCTATTGGACCACCATCTTCAAGGACGCCCACCGTTTCTATAAGGAATGCCTATAGTGTCAAGCGGCATTAAACATCTCCAATCGAGATGAGATGTCAATGCGGCCGATCCTTGAAGTGAAGATTTTCGATCTTTGGGGGACAAACTTTATGAGACCTTTCCCACCTTCTGATGGTAAAGAGTACATCTTGGTAGCGGTGGATTATGTGTCCAAGTGGGTTGAGGCGATCCCCACTATAACAAACGACCTTTGGGAGGTACTCAGATTTGTTACGAGATGTATCTTTGCCAAACACGGTTGTTTGAGGGCTATCATCAGCGACGGTGGCTCATACTTCAATAATGCACACTTCCGAGCATTATTAAAGAAGTACGGAATACACCATTGCGTCACCACGCAATACCACTCCTAGGTGAATGGGCAAGTAGAAGTAAGCAATAGAGAAGTCAAGAACATTCTAAAGAAAATAATTCGACCAGATGGGAAGGATTGGGCACACAAGCTTCCCGACGCACTATACGCATACTGGACCGCATACAAGACACCCATCGGGATGTCTCCCTTCCGGCATATCTTCAGGAACGCCGGCCACCTTCTAGTTGAGCTTGAGCATCGAGCCTATTGGGCTATTAAAAAGCTCAACCTATCTCTACACAAAGCAGGAAAACAACAACTTCTCCAGCTCCAAGAGTTACAAGAGCTAAAGCACGATGTGTACGAGAACGCGGCAATCTACAAGGAGAAAATGAAGGCCTTTCACAATCGACACATCAAACGACGATGCTTTCAGGTCAACGACAAGGTCTGGCTCTACAATTCTCGCCTTAAGCTCTTTCTTGGGAAGCTACACTCTCGATGAGATGATCCATACATGATTATGGAATTGTTTGATGGCGGATCGGTAATCATCTCCGACATCAAATCTGGTCGACAATTCAAGGTAAATGGACATCATCTCAAGCCGTACCTAACATCATAACCACCCGCACCTGCAGACAAGGTGTACAATTATGATGCATGTTATCTTAATTTTATAAATTTTCTCCATTGGAATGTCATTCTACTAAAGTTCATATTTATGCATGAATTAGGGATAATTATATGCTTGATTGATGAATAATCTTTTTGCAAGATTAAAATAATATGAATTACATATTTTCCCTGATGTACTTTGACTTTAGGAGATGATTTAAAGAATTAATTCCAAGGAAATAATGATTTGATGATTTAAAGAAGGAATTTCTAATGAAAGACTTGATATTATTCTCAAGCCTTCTTATTTTCTTGTTTTTAATTATATTTTAGATGTCATGATGCTAAAAAGGAAGAAAATTTTGATACAATGGAGAAAATTTGGATTAAAAAGGAGTTGTATATTTAAAGTTATGAATTTCTGAAGTTTATGCCCATTTTCAGATTTCAATTTGATTTTTAATCAGTATTTCCTATTTAAAATCACGAAAAAAAGAAGGTTTTTATTCCACAGACCACGTGATGCTGACGTGGCGCGCATAGCTGACGTGGCGCGGAGCTGACGTCGCACGCGGGACCCGCGCGGATGCGACACGGCACGCAAGGCCACGTGGCAGGGCCGCGCGAGCCCACGTGAGGCGCAGGTGGCGCACAAGGCGCAGACAAGTGGCGAGAGGCCACGCGGACGCCCGGTGGCGCCACGTTGGCAAAGGGGATGGCAGGTGAAGGGCCCACGGGTTAGTGGGCCCTGGTTAGAGTATCGGGGCGGTAACGCAATAGCGTTAAACCGCCCCCCTATTTAACCGTGGGATTCCTTCCTTTTTCCTCCGTGTGGGACTATGTTCCCGCGGAATCTTACCTTTGCAGGACACGTGGCGGCACTGAGGACATCGGATTCACGGGCATCAATTGAAACACGTTGATACGATGGACTCGGAGTCCACGCGATCGCCAATCACAACACGTGCGTTGAAAACGCATTTAAGTGAAAGGATCAAGGACTCACCTTGCACCACGTGGCGTCATCAGATGGACGCGATTCATCACAAATTTGGCGTATCATGGGTGGACGCGTGGAAGCGTCACGATGCTCCAATCGAAGATCAGACGACTAGAGTTTAATCGTGGACCTAACAACTGGGGCATAGTGTCAAACATGGGCGTGCGACCTGGACGCAAAGGGAGCATTCGATTCTCATCGAACGATCACAATTCATCGCGATCTCAGAACCCAACAAGGGCGATACGTGGACTCATCTGATCGGGACCGTCCAACCTACCTGATCAGATCGGACGGCTGGAACATTTCGCGGAAGAGGTCCACGTGATCGTGGCTCGATCGCAACGTGATTGTGGCTCGATCACGCCGCCATCGTGGCTCATCTGGAGAGATCGTGGCTCGATCACGCCGCTATCGCGGCTCGATTGAACCACGATCGTGGCTCATTTGGAGAGATCATGCCACACGATCACGTCACGATTGCTGGCCCACGATCATCATGCAATCGTGGCCACCAATCAGCATCCAATCACGGATCAAACAGCCCGCAATTCTCAGGCAAAAATCCTCTTTAAAAACCGATGTTCTTCCCCTTATTTTGTAACCTTTGATTGATTCGTTAATCAATTAAGCGAATTTGGAGCAAAATCTTAAGTTCTTCGTGACCCCCCCCCCCCCCCCGGCGTTCAGACTCAATTGCGAAGCAATTGAAGCGGGATTGATCGCGAATCATCACCGAATTTCATCAAATTTTCCCCTTGAAATCCGAACATCCGCAGTAAGAAATCGAGCAAATTCCCTTCAATCCGCGTGAATTGAAGCCACATTCTTGCGGCAATCAGGTTAGTAGTGAGATTCGATCGATTATCAGGTGGTAATTTGAGTTTTAATTAGATTTTGAACTTTAATTTTACAAATTAGTTCTTAGTGTTCTTCTATTTCCCCAAATTTTAGTCCAAAATTTTGCTGATTTTGAAAATAGGACATCTCTCTGATTATAATTCCAAATCACTTGATTTGGTTTCATTGGATTCCTCTTTTCATCAGCTTTCCATGGATATCAAATTCGTCGAATTCCGAGTTCATTTGACCCTTCAATTTAACGTTTGACCGAGCACTGTTCATTTTCCATCTGAATTTGAACATTGACTTTCAGGGTCAATTACTTTTAAATTAAAAATCAGAATTCAATCATATTAGTCTATTTAGAATCCTCTGGTTCTTAGCTTTCCATTGATATATAAATTTCAAGATTTGGATATCATTTAACCAGTCAACTTGAAGATTTCCTCCGAGGTGTTCATTTCGGGGATTTTCTGATCTTTGATTTTCAATAATTCATAATAAATCCATTTCTTATCTAAAAATCACGAATTATATATCAATAAATTCCATTTTCTCTCTAGTTATCAAATATATAATTTCCGTAATCTTCTGACACCTTTTGATTCTATGATTTTACATAACACTGACTATTGGTCAAAGTCAATGCTTTGACTTTGACTTTTGACTTTTGACTTTTCTCTGTCAAATCTGAGATTTCAATTCTTAAAATTTCTTATTTAGTATATTTATATCATTTCTATTCATAAAATCTTATTTTTACTTCTTTAAAACCTCTTTTAAACCTAAGTTTGACCAAGTCAACTCTACAATTAAAGTCAACCTTACGCTCTGTGGATCAACCCGATACTTACACTTTACTTGATTTTATATCTTTATCTCTGTGAGTTCGGTTTTATAAAAAAAATTTTGCTGACGTTTGTGTGTTTAACGACAGCACTAAAAAGCTTCGTCAGAGGCACCCCTAGATTATCTCACTTTTTTGTTTTCTTTTTGTACTTTGTTTTTAGTTTTTATACCTGCAAGAAATCTCATGAATGAGCATCAATGGATAAATGAGTTTTTCTAATCCTTTATCTTCTCACCACATTTTTTGTATCTTTTGCAAGCCATGTTTGGTGTTTTTACTACCTTTTGCATGAGCATGTAGATTTCATTGAGGGCAATAAAAAGTTCTAGTTGGGGGGTGAGGACTTAGAAAAATCTCTACTATTTTTCTAAAATTTTAAAATTCTACATTTTAAAACTCCTACTTTCCAAATTTGATCCACTCTACCCCACCTTAGAAGTCTTGACATTTAAATATCCGATCTACTAGAGATGTAGAAGTAAGGGCCTTATAGCCCATATAATTACATTTTGAGTAATAAAGCTAAGTGATCTAGAGAAACCATGAGATGATATTTAGTGGTTGACTTCTTTGGGGTTGGATATCTAACAGGGACCAACGAAATGGGTAATCAGATATTGAAATGTTATGGGATTGAGAAGGAGAGTTTTTTGGAGAAGTTAAAATTCCTATCCCCTACCTAACATCAGTCAAAACTGCTTAGTGTGGGAATTCCTCACTTCTAGACTTTCCCTTTAAAAGAGTGCAATGATCCATAATTTTTTATGCGCCTATCTTTCCCTGTTAGGCATGTAGTTTTATCTTTTCCAAAGTATTCAAGTAGTTACACCACTTTGTTTTCAACTTCACTCATGATAATAACACTCCTAAGTGATTCACGCATTCATCACATTTTCTTCTATATTTCCCTCACATGTATGTATCCCTTCATTCTACACTTCACATTTGTTACATAATCTCTTCAAAAATCCAAAACTCATCCATATATTTATGTCATTCTTCTAAAATTTTGAAGAAGAAAAAAAAAGAAGGAGAAAAATCACAGAAAAAGAGAAATAAGAAGTGAAAAGAAGGAAATTAAGTGGAAAATATCTTCTACCATCATCTCTACCACCTCCACCATCATCCCTACCATCTACCCTATCCATCACCATCCACATCATTTGGGAGTATAATTATCATAAGTGGTACCTTCTTTGTTTTTAAATCCACTTTGTTTGACTGCATATTTGCTTTTAAGCACATCATTCCCTTAGAAATAGTATCTTTTTATTTCTTTCAGCCCCCTCACACATTGCATCCCAAAGATAAGAATTCCTCAAATCATGATATACATTTTAACATCCAACTATTAACATTTCCCCTAATATCTTACTTACTTTTACTTTCCTTCAAGTTGATAACATGCAATTTTCATATACAATTATATGATTATTAATACAAATTAAGGCATAAAACATTCCATTTTTATGCATGTTATCATACTTTGAGTGCATGTCTAGTATTTCATGCAATTTTAAGTTATAATCTCAAAATGCACTATTTTACAGATAATTATACATTTTTAAAGAATTTATTTTTAGATTAGATTATTCTCATCTATATTTGAGATTATACTTGGGTTTTAATGCTAAATAATAAGAGAAAATACTTTTTATATACTCATTTATTTTTTTAAGTTTTAATTTCTAAGAGAAATGAGTGAATATTTGAAATAAAAATTTATTCTCTTATTATTTAAATAATTTCACTTTTTAAAATGATAGATAATTTAATTTATGATCCAACCAAAAAAATTAGATTAATTCGGAGTTGTATTTTGAAAGTTATGAATTTACTAATTTTTAGGGATTTTTTAAGAATTTTTCTAAATTTTTTATGAATTTAATTTGATTTCTTTTGAATTAAAATGAATAAAAAAATTATCTTTTTATCACATCCTAACGTGGCAGCTGACGTGGCGTGGACAAAATAGTGGAGCCACGTGGCGGCGTATGAGAACGTCACGTGTCACATATGTGTACATGTGCACTCGTGTGTGAGTGCACGTGTGTGCACGCGTATGTGCGCGTGTGTATGTGATTAATGAGAATAAGCACCCTTTTTAAGATTTTCGCTATCTCATTAGTCACACGTTACTTATATACCCGTCGAATCACCGTCATTTTCATCATGTGGGACTATATTTCTCTGTTTTTATGTGCATGTGACGTGGCAAAACGTGGAGCGTCCGATGACGCGACTTAATTGCGATCATCGATCTTCACTTAAGTGAGGGGTACACGGGCACTCCTATTGGGTGATGACTCGTCTTATAACATTTTAATCTTGGCCGTTAATCTAAGGAGTTATAACGACTAAGATTAAATGAGATTAAAACCGCCCGATGGACACATGGATGCATCTGGATCGTCAGATCAAGAATAGACGACGAGTGTTTCACGTGTTTCTTCTTCACACGCGACATGAAAAAATCTTAATGGTTCATCTTCGATTGAATGGACATGACTTAACCGTAATGATTCGCATCCAAGAGTTTTATCAGAGCCTTTTATCGAAGATTAAATGCTTAATCCGACAGTGACGCCCAAATTTGCCTATTTATACACATGTTCTTCGACGGAAAATGTATTCTTAAAAATTGTTTAGACACTACTATCCTTGAATCTCTTGCTTCTTTTCGCTTTTAGATCAATTTCCGCGTTTGAGGAGTGTTTGAAAGTGAGATTTTGTTAGGAGAACAGGGAAAAATCAATTCTTAAATGACAACGATTGTCTTTGAATTTACGGAATAAAAAGCCTCTGACCTGGCAAACAATTGGATCAATTCGAATACTATCTTGGGTTAGAAATCGTGTTTTTGTCATAATATTTCTTCCTATAACTTTAGATTTCAATTTCTAATCTTAGATTAAGTCAATTTCAATTTTAATTTCAGTTTTTCGCTATCTTTTCGTTCGGAAATTTGTACCTAATTCGCTCATTGACTTCTCCACGAATATTGATCCAAATTCTATAATTTTTTGTTCCTTGAATTCTCCTTCAAGTTTTCTTTCTAGAAATATTGAAATCTCTAATTTATGACGACATTTCATCGTCCGATTTGATCGAATTTCAAATAATACATCAAAGATACCTTAATTCTCCGTGGATTCGACCCTTATTGATGTAGGATAATTTTCAGAATGTTTATATGTGAGAATATTATGAAGTGATTGTGATGAAGTGGTGAAAGATGAATGAAGTATGATATGGATGATCACTGAATTTTAAAATGAAATGATCCTACAATGTTATGGGAGGATCTATGAGATGATATCAATGATGAATGGATGGATAATTCACTGAAAGTTATGTGGGAATATTTTCAGAAAACAAGAAGATGATAATGACGAAGATGAAGAGGATAATGATAAGGTAATGAAGAGAGCGAATAAGAAAAGTTTGTTGGATGTGATTAAGGAGAAGAGCGTGGAGATAAGTGGAGATAATTGAGCATATGAATGGGTATATTCTGAGATTATTTAATATGACAATTATAGAGTTTGAGAATAGATAGAATGAATCAGATTGAATGGGAATAGAAGGGTGAATAACGTTGGACTTAGGATACTAAATCTGAACTATTATCCACGGTTTTAAGAGATAGAGGATGATACCTTGTGGACGAGAAGTGGATGCCTTGAGATTACTCCACGACCAATTGATATCCTCTGAAGTGCTTCTGATTTTGAGATGAATGAAAGTGGACAGAAAGGAGGGAGAAGAGATAGGAGGATAGAACTCGAAATGAGTATGGAATAGGAGGAATGGATGAACACGAGAAGAACACGATGAACACTTGGATAACTTCGAACCAAAGGAGCCAAATTTTCATAATACAACATGTCTTTTCGTGAACAATTGTCCCTTTTATAAGGGTAAGAAAGATAGAGGAGTTTAGACCGAAAAAGTTGCTTCAAGAGGAAGAGAGAGAGGGCAGTTATGGCAGTTACAAAGAGGCATTTCGGGATTGCCTCTTGTTTCTCCACGGTTTCCACATCAGCAAGCAGAGATGATGTGGCTTCATTGTGAGCCTCTTGATGTCTTGAGGTAGTTATGATCGTGGGAGAGAGGAGTCTCATTGCTTGATGTAAATAACGCCAAATTTCAGCATTTTAATACACCGCATCTCATCATGGTGATTTCGTTCATGTTCTTCATAATAGGCTTCATAGACCTTCTTGGCTTGTATGACGGCAAGATAATTCTTATCTTATCTTTCAAACCTATAGAGCTTTGATGTAATGGGCTTCATTTTTCACTTGTGGGAGTTGCGAACTTGCCATGCTTCAATTGTGAGGCGTCTTGCTTGCTGTTATGATGATCTTAGAGCTTGGAAGTGATGGAGAGGATGGTCTTCTCATCTGATTTTCTTGGATTTCAGGTTCTCCACGCTGATTAGTAATATATAAATGCATGGTTTACTCATGCAATGACTTTAGTCTTCAAGTAGAATCCAAAAGATGTTCACGTCCATAAGTTAACACATATAGATCTCTCCTAAAATTTCTATCTATAGGTAAGTTTTTCAAAAGAAAGAAGGGATATTTCACAAAAAGTGTTCCTATTGATGTTTCTTGAGATCATTATTCACAACTATACAAGGTACCTATGATATGGTGGCTGTGGTTTAGACAATAGGGAACCTATATCAAAGGTAAGAAGGTGGTTGACTTGGTCTTCAAAGAGTTCTAGGTATCTAAGGATAAAAGTTTATTTCTTTTGACCAAGCCAATCTTTAGATCAATTTGTAAATGGGAGAGGAGGGGAGGTGATCCCCATTGGGTCTACACTCTCTTTTAGAGATTTAGAGAGGTCTTTGTCACTCACTTCATGGATAGTGAGTTTCTCGAATTTCTTACTAAGGAAGAGGATGGCATGCTGCTGCAATTGAGGATGGGTTCTCTTCCTTAAATTGTACCTTGGTTCTGAAGTAGGCCTCATGTTCATTTGTTGATGTGAATCTTCATCACTTATTCACCTCTATACTAACTAATTCGTGATTATTTCTTTAAATTGGTGAGTTTAGAATTCTATTTTTGACGCGATTCTGCGTATATTGAACGACCTCGTGGTCTCGCTTCGTCACACGTATATATTAGATGAAGACTATGAAGACATCATGGAAACTATGTCTAATACAATTCTGATGATTAAATTATGAAGTTTTTAACAGCCAAAAAATTTTTAAACTAGTTTAACTTGGATGATCTTTATGATCTGAAAGAAATAAGAAAAATATCTAAGTGACAATGATAAGATTTTCAACTTATAATAGATATACCATAAAGATACGACCATAATAGGTAGACCATAAATGGACCATTCCCCTTTGCCAAATATGATATACTATATCTCTCTCTCCATCTTACTCTGATCCTCTTATTCAGGTAAAAAAATCACCGGAATAATAAAAAGAGAGGTTCTTGGATTCAGTAAGAAAGGTTTTTGGCCTTAAATCTTCATAAAAATAATGAAAATAGCTAAATTTTGTTAGTTCTTGGTTTATACGTTTTCGTGTCATCTAAATATATGAACGGAGTTGAAAAAAATCGAGCTTGGCCCGGAGATTACCTCTCATTCACCCGGGGTCGGAGACGAGTAGTCGGTTCAACTCCGTTAACGGGGTGACAAGAGACGGCCTTCTACATGCACCTACCGAAAACTCGCGACCAGCTTTTCCCCTCCGATCTAACCTTGGTTGGGCTTCAGCCATTAGACGAAACGCACCAGAGGAGCTAAGCTTTCTAGATAGATAACTGTAACTATGGCGGATATTAGAAGAATTAATGCGCTCTGGGCGTCGTCGTCTCAAATTGTCCTCATTTATTTATTGGTCGAAGCAACAAAGGGGAACCGGGACACCGCGGATACCCTCGTAGCTTCCTTGCGACACGAGTTCTAAGCGGCAGTTGATCGGGGCGCCGCCGCCGGAGAGGGAACCGGAGCAGCAACTCCAGAGGCCGGCGGCATGTCGCAGTAGTCGGTGAGGATGTCGCCTTCCTCAGCGGTGAAGCCGACGGTCGTCAGCATGCTGGGCCAGCACTGGTGAGTGATGATTCGAATGGCGCGGCAGCAGTCGTGGCCGATGTAACCCTCGCCTTTGAGGAAGAAGAGCACGATTTCGTTGGTGCAGGACCGCAGCTCCAGCAGCGATCCCCAGCACTCCACCATGCCGCTGCCGTCGGCGGTCTCCGCTAGAAGACTGATCTTTAGCCTGGACTCGGGAGAATGATCTGCCGGTATCTCCCTTGCAGCAGCAATGGTGATCGTCAGCAAGACGACGACGAGGAGTGCAAACTTTTGAACTGCCATGGCTCCGAAGCTGTTGCTCTTCGCTTCGAGTCGGCTGAATCGAGTGGTATTGAGGATTGCATTTATAGACAGCGCGCAGGCAATGGAAGGCGAGAAGTTTTGAAACGGCGTGGCGGACTCAGACAAAGCTTCCATGGACGTAGAGGAAACTCGTAACGGCCTTGGTAAACTGAGAAGACCAAAGAACCTGCTGCTTCATCGTCCTGTAAGTGAGCCCGCCCACTTCTAGTAATTTTCCGCGGTGACACTTTCTCTGTGACTTCTCTCTCTCTCTCTCTGACTCTCTCTCTCCTCTCTCTCTGACTCTCTCTCTCTCTCTACTCTCTCTCTGACTCTCTCTTTCTCTGTGCCTCTCTCTGACTCTCTCTTGCTCTCTACCTCTCTCTGACTCTCTCTTTCTCTACACCTCTCTTTGACTCTCTCTTTCTCTCTACCTCTCTCTGACTTCTCTCTCTCTCTCTCTCTGACTCTTTACCTCTCTCTGACTTCTCTTTCTCTCTCTCACTCTCTCTTTCTCTCCCTCTACCCCGGAAAGGAAGGAACCGAACTGGAAGTAAACTGATGGAGTTGTCGAACGTCCTGTACGAACCAATATCTCGCTCTCCCCTCGTTGCGTATCAACGGCCGCGAAATCCTCGGGTGCCCACGTCAGCTCCCTGCGGCCGGAGCTGCCGTTCACCCGTCCGACTCTCTCTCTCGCTCTACCCTGGAAAGGAAGGAGCCGAACTGGAAGCAAACTGACGGAGTCGCCGAACGTCCTGTACAAATCAATATCTCTCTCTCCCATCGTTGCGTAACGACTCCCGCGAAATCCTCGGGAGCCACGTCAGCTCTATGGGGCCGGAGCTGCCGTTCACCCGTCCGACTCGCTCTCTCTCTCCGCACCCTAGTTTTGCGGAACTGCCGTGCACCTGTTTAAGTCTCCACCTTCCGCAGATTACCGGGCACCGTCATCTTCTTCTCTTAACCATCTGGGCTTCTTTCTTCCTTCTTCTTGAGCAGATGGCGAGAGAACAACTCAAGGTTCTGAGCGCCCTAGATGCGGCCTCAACGCAATGGTACCACTTCCGTGCTATCGTGGTAGCCGGAATGGGCTTCTTCACCGACGCCTACGACCTCTTCTGCATCTCCCTCGTCACCAAGCTCCTCGGCCGCATCTACTATTCCGTCCCCGGTGCCGCCAAGCCCGGCACTCTCCCTCCTCACGTCTCTTCGGCCGTTAACGGTGTCGCCTTCTGTGGAACGCTCCTCGGGCAGCTCTTCTTCGGCTGGCTTGGAGACAAGATGGGCCGCAAGACGGTCTACGGGATAACCCTAATGCTCATGTCCGTCTGCTCCGTCGCCTCTGGCCTCTCCTTCGGGCACTCTCCCGCCGGCGTCATGGCCACACTCTGCGTCTTCCGTTTCTGGCTCGGGTTCGGCATCGGCGGCGACTACCCTCTATCCGCCACCATCATGTCCGAATATTCCAACAAGAAGACTCGCGGCGGGTTCATCGCCGCCGTCTTCGCGATGCAGGGTTTCGGCATCCTCGCCGGCGGGATCGTCGCCATCGGCGTCTCTTCCGTCTTCCTTCGCCGGTTCGACGCTCCTCCTTATGCCGTTGATCCCGCGGCCTCCACCGTCCCCGAAGCGGACTACGTCTGGAGGATAATTCTCATGGTCGGCGCGGTTCCGGCGTCGCTGACGTACTACTGGCGGGCGAAGATGCCGGAGACGGCCAGGTACACGGCTCTCGTGGCCAAGAACGCGGGCCGTGCGGCGGCAGACATGGAGAAGGTTTTGCAGGTGAAGATCGAAGACGAGAGCGAGACCAGGGCGGTGGAGGTAACGGCGCCTTTCGGTCTCTTTTCGGCGGAGTTCGCCCGCCGCCACGGGCTCCATCTCTTGGGCACTGCGACGACGTGGTTCCTTTTAGACATCGCGTTTTACAGCCAGAATCTCTTCCAGAAGGACATCTTCAGCGCGGTTGGGTGGATCCCGCCGGCGGCGTCCATGAACGCTGTCGAGGAGGTTTTCCGGATCGCGAGGGCGCAGACTCTGATCGCGCTCTGCGGCACTATCCCCGGGTACTGGTTCACGGTGATGATGATCGACCGGATCGGGCGGTTCAAGATCCAGTGTCTAGGGTTTTTCTTCATGACGGTGTTCATGCTGGGGCTGGCGGTGCCGTACAGGCACTGGGTGGAGTCGTCGAACCACGTGGGGTTCGTGGTCATGTACGGGCTGACCTTCTTCTTCGCCAACTTCGGGCCGAATAGCACGACCTTCGTCGTGCCGGCAGAGATCTTCCCGGCGAGGCTGCGCTCGACTTGCCACGGCATATCGGCGGCGGCGGGGAAGATGGGCGCCATCGTGGGCTCCTTCGGGTTCCTCTACGCGGCCCAGAATCAGGATAAAACAAAGACGGACGCAGGATATCCTGCCGGGATCGGCGTGAGGAATTCGCTCTTCGTCCTGGCCGGCTGCTGCTTCCTCGGTCTTCTATTCTCGTTCCTCCTCCCCGAGCCAAAGGGCCTGTCCCTTGAAGACATATCCGGCGACAACAGGGAAGGGGAAGATCGGACTCGGCAGGATCATGGCGGAGCGCTCCCACCCGCCTAACTCTCTCTCTCTCTCTCTCTCTCTCTCTCACACACACACACACACAAACTCTAAGGCCATCCTGGTCGTTGATTCATTAGAAAGACAGTAATTGCATAAAAAGAGAGCTATTTTCACAAGAAATAGTTCGGTTAAATGATTACTATACTGATCGTGTTATTTACTCTCTATCTCTCTCTCTCTACGCGTAGATTACTTGAAAATAGATAAACTTATTAACTTTTATTAATAAATAAAATAAATAAGATAATTTCCCCCTTTTATATGTTACAATCCACAGTCTTGATGAGAATAGACACTCTGATGGAGAGTTCGAAGTACAACTAAGATAAACCCCTTTGCTAACATTATAAATCGTGGATATTTTTCAGACCCAATCTTACACCACCATCGTAGAGCATCAAGATGAGAACATTCCACTTGAGAGTCATGTAAATAATCAAATATTTCATCAGATATTGGTTTTTCTGATAAGATATTTATGTTCTTATTCCTTTTGCGCTTCCTCAATTCAACCATTATTTTCAAACAAGTTGTAGAAGTATTGGATAATGGCTCACTTTGTGAGCAAGTACTCGATATTGGAGGGGCAATTATCAATTGAAGCAAGTGACTTAAAGTCTTTGTGATAAACTTTTGCTCATCAGTTGAAATATATTCAAATTTCAAATATCAATCTAGCATTATAGCAATAGGAAAGATTGGCTTTCTTTTTACATGTGGCTCATATTTAAGAAACTTTGTTTTCATCATAGTATATGCTCCTTTGAGTGCAATTGATTGCTCTATTCTCATTGGTCATCCCATCACCTTTGAGAAGGATTACCTAAGTCAACAATTGATGTGTTCAATTGATTTAACAAAAGATCAAAAATAGAAGTAACATTAGGCGATGTAATGGCGTTTGATTGAGAAAACATTTCGGTGGCCTCTTGAAAAGTTAAAAGTTCATCTCCAAAAATCTTAACAAAATCCTACTCTTCTGACATGAGTAAAGAAATTCATTTACCATCTTTAAGACAAGTTGTTGTCATTGCATTTAACACCTTTCTCTTGTCCCGTGATGTCGTTATCATGACATATGTTAAATTTCACCTAGTAGGGACATTTATGGTTAATAAGTTTTTGTTTGACATTTTATACCTCTCGCATAATTTCTTATACTGATAAATTCTTTGGAGTTTATTATTTGCCGCAAGAACAAGTTTTTGAAGCCGATGAAGAATTTCTATAAATGGTCTTTGTGAAAAAACTTCCACTTCATCTTCTTCACACTCTTCATCACCCTAACTTTTTAAACATAATAAAGTCAATGATAAATTACCCAACTCCTTTAAGCCTCCTTGAACCGCTACATTGAGAACATGGGCCATACATGGCACTGGAAACTGCTTGGTGAATTTCAATCCACTCTCACTTAATAAATTTTCTAAGCTTGTCACCATTGTCTTTTTATTGCTAACATTATCTGTTGTGATAGCAAAAACCTAGCAAAAAATATAAAATTCATGTTTATAGATTTAAGATTGAAAATAATAACGGTAAAATGTTGCCTACCTTTTGAGTGAGATCATACTCTTCTAACACACGATGCACCATCTCTGCCAAAATTGTCCCTTGATGTGATACACCCAACTCCTCAACAGTGAGCACTTGTTCATTAAGTCTCCACATATCATCAATCTAATATATCGTGATCCCAAGTATTGCCACATTATTTATAGTTGTCGAAGTGTTTTCTGTAAGGGACACCCTTTTAATTGGTCAAAGTAATTCTCTTACCTTATCCCTTTCATCTTTAAATAGTTTCACCATCCCTCGTCGTTCTGAATGGCGGTTAGGAATCTCTGCTTCGCCTTGTACTAAGTAGTTGCAAAACTTTTTAAATTGAGGATGATCAAGCAGCGTAAAAGGTGCATCTGTCTTAACAATTAAATCTATGCACTCTTTATTTGTCTCATCTAAATTCCTGGCTGAAAATTTAGAAGTCTTTGAGAAATTTTCTATTAAAGTATTAAGAGCATTTGATGGCCTTAGTTTCTTATAAATCTCAATAAAAAACCTTTCCGAGTGCTTCCATAACTTGATTGTGCTACTCTACTGCTTATGCCCCTGTTCACTTTTACCTCTTTCGATGGGGTGGCTACCTTACCAATTTTGCAAAAATACTCATCATCCATGATCGTCATGAAATGTACTAAAACTGGTGAGGCTTTTCTTCATTATGAAGAGCTTGTAGCTGTAGCATTTCTAAAAACAAATGTTGCTACATTGTTTGATTCAATCTAAAAGAAAAAATATAGCATTAGTAAGCTATTATCATATTTTTTAGAGATCAATAGAAAATAAAATGTACCACATTTCCAATGGATTCCATTGATGACAATCTAAAACACAGGTTAAAAATTACATTTAAAAGGAGAAAATTAATTAGATATCCAGTTAATTAATTAGAAAATTAATTAAACACAAGTTAATGTGGGCCATCCAAAATTCTAAATATCCAGTGGAATGGTAATTTATATTCTGATAATTTTTATCTCATGAAAAAAATCAGAATTTGTTTGATATTCTAATGCATATCAAAATAATGGAAATATGATATCAAAACCATAATAAAAATCAAAATTAAATTATATTTAATACATTAGATTTTCTTTTTTTGCCTAAATGTGACCGAAATGAAAATTAAAAACATTACTTTTACTTTTCTCTCTCTTGAAATGTGTTGGCGATGTGAGTAAACATTACTTAGAAGACCAAATCATCTTCATCGTCGTCTTCGTTATCATCATCATCCTCATCGTGCTTCTCTCTCTGCCTATTACTTTCTCTTGTGCACCTTGTTGCATAAGCATTTGCGGTGGCTGTAAGAAACAAGAAGAGCATGGGGTAAGAAACAAGAAGAGCATGGGGTACACCATACGTGTTCGAGCTCTCACTCAAATTCAATTGTAGTCGGGCTCTGTAGTTGACTGTGTGAAGTGGTTTGGGGTTTTGGAATTTGGAGACTACGGCGTGAGCTAGGAGAAGGAGATCAAGGGTCACCCGGATGTGCCCGAATTCTCCTTTGGGGAACTCGATGAGCTTCAGGTAGTGAAGGAAGGAATTCCTTTTTCCTTCTTTTTCTTGTGGGGTGTAAACTTTGAGAACTCTAATCGTGACTAACACTCTAATTTTGCTACAGAGGAATCTGGAGGAGAATAGCCTCCCTCATCTCCACCTCCTTCTACCCACCTGTCTACTACTCCTTCCTCTACGAACCCAGCTTCCGCTTCCTCTATCTCTCCGCCATAATGCTCCTGGGCGGGGCCATCGTAGCCACCTCCTTGCTGCTTGTCTTCCAGACACCAGAATTTAGGTCTCTAAGGGCAGCTCTCTTCTTCGCGATGGCGCATAACCAGAATTTCGTTCCAGTGGCGCATAAGCTTGTTGTTTTTAGGCATAGGCCATAGGCACTGCACATGGCGGGATAGAAGGTGTTGATGGACCTTTTGTACGGGCTCAGCGCGCTGCTATACGCCACCAGAGTGCCTGAAAGATGGCGGCCTGGATACTTCGATGTGTCTAGACACAGCCATCAGATCTTCCACGTACTCATTGTGGCCGCTGCGTATGTTCATTACCGGGCTGATCTGGTTTACCTCCGCTGGAGAGATCTCCAAGGCTGATGAAGAGGAAAAGGGGCTGGATGGAGAAGAGAAGAGCCCGATTTGGTCGGACATGAAGAAGAAAAGACCACCACTGTGAAGAAGAAAATTTTCATGGTGATTCCTGGTTGGACGAATTCGGTGATTCCTACCTTCGCTATCGATATCAGGTTTTTAAGCTTGTTCTATGTCTTCTTTGCTGAAGAACAAAATTTTGACGAGACAAAGAATGTAGATTGGAGGAGATATGCGCAGATTGGAGGAGAATATTATGAAGATAGCATACTGCAAGGAGATCGACCAAGAGCTTTGCAAGGTTACCTAGACGAGATGTGCAAATCCACCACCGCGAGGAATCACCAGGGTAGCAAGACCACTGAAATTGCCAGAAACTGTCGAAGGAATCACCAAGAATTGCCAAAAATTGCCGAAATTGCTAGGGCACTTTTTCAAATCGGTTGAAGACCAAATTCGTGTCCAGACCAGACCGAACTTGGACCGAGACCGTCAAAGGCCCATTTCGAGGGACCGACGTTGTAATGACCGAGTTCCGGTCGGTCATTGGCCATCCCTATCTATGCCTCTCTTCCTGTTCCACGCTTTCTACAAAAGGTGGCCGTCACAAAGAAATTATTTCGCCACAAGACTAAATAATCACAACGAGCTGACTCCGATCGTCTTCTTGAGCTGCTTCTGCCGCATACCTGCCATTACATACTCTGCCATGTGCGCCATTCCAGTGGCGGCGTAAACCTCAGAGAGAAGCAAGAAGGCACCCGACTGCTCCGACTCCAGACGGTACAACTGCTCAGCTGCCATCTCCGCTAAATCGACCCGCCGGTGGAGCCTGCACCCGCCGAGAAAGGCTCCCCAAACGGCAGCCCCGGGCGGCGCTGCCATGCTCTGAATCAGCGCTGCTGCCTCCTCTAACAGACCAGCACGGCCGAGCAGATCGACCATGCAGGAATAGTGTTCTTCTGCGGGAGCAATGCCGAAGTCTATGGTCATCGATTCAAATATCCGGCGGGCTTCTTCGACCTTACCGCAGTGGCTGCAAGCGGAGATGAGGGACACGAAGATTACAGAGTTGGGCTTCACGTTTTGCTTCTTCAACTGGTCAAAGAGCTCTAGAGCCTCCGAACATAGCCCCTGGAAGCCGAACCCTCCGATGATCGCACTCCAGGTGAAGATGTTTCTCTCGGGCATTCTGTCAAACAGTTTCCGGGCGGACCAGATGGCTCCGCACTTACAGTACATGTCAATCAAAGCAGTAACAACCACTACATCCACTTTGATGCCTCTTCTGATGGAGAAACCGTGGAGGCTTCGGCCGTGGAGAAGAGCTCCTGCATGGGAGCATGCGAGGAGAGCGCTCGCTATCGTGACCTCGTTGGGCGCCGCCATCGTCACCAGCATGCGCCGGAATATTTTTTTAGCGCATCGACAGATCTCCTCCTGCGCGAGTCTCGTCACCATAAGACTCCAGGCTGTAGTATCCTTGCCCTCAATCTCTTGGAAGAGCTTTTTGGCGTCGGATAGCAGGCCGGATTTGCTGTACATGTCGACGACAGAGGTTTGGAGACGAGAGTTCGAAGCCAGGACGCCGTTCTTCAGGCAGAGCCCGTGGAAGGCGGCGCCGCCGTGGTCGGCGGCGGCGACATTTCCGAGAGCCTGCGCCGCATGAACTGCACAAGAGGGATCCGGCGGAGTTTCTCTCATCCGATTCATCTCGGAGAACAAGACGAGCGCCTCGAACTCTCTCGAATTCTTCAACAGGTTTCTCATTGCGAGACCCCAGAGAATGGATTGGCAAGGAAGGACTCTGGAGCAGAAAGTTTTTGCGTAATCGACGAAACCAACTTCCGAGTAAGCCTTGACGAGAGCAGGCGCGACGTGTTCTCCGGTGTCCAGCCCGGATCGAAGAGCCTCGCAGTGAACAGATTTCAGTCTCTCGACGTTCTTCATACGGGCGCATGCTTGGATTGCGAAGACCGAGTTGTAGCTGTCGAGTTTCCCACCATCCTGCCTCATGAGAGCGTAAAGACGCCACACCTCTGAAGATTCCTGGGTTTTGGAGCACCTGGCTATGATCGAGTTCCATGATCCGGAGCTGCTCGAATGGGCTAGAGAGAGACTCAGTACCTTCGAGATCATGTGTCAGGATCCATGGATGATTCTGCATCTTATTCATTTTTGCCCATCCGAATGAGCTAGGAGGCGTCGGAGCCTCGGAGGCGGCCGACAAGAGGGAAGTGACCACCAGTTCAGGGTTTAACCTTCCCCTTTAAAAGGGGACAATCTTTCAGACATGCGGACCAAAAGTCAAGATAGGGAATAATCAAAATCCGAAAATCAGAAATAAACGGAAATCAGAAAGAAAACGGCGATTAGAAATTGCACACGTGATATGAAAATGTTCAGAAATCTGACAATCGGAAATCCCTCTCTGACTCTCTCTAGAAGAAACTTCTCTCGTTTTTCCAGATTATCAAAACAGGAGTTTGTCGAAATCCGCGGATGAAGACACTCAAAAGGTTTCTCCTAATCTATTTATGTCACCATTTTCCTTCGATTTATTCATAAACCAGTTTCATCCTCCGCTCTCCGATGTTGCAATGAATTCAGTCAGCGGAAACTTCAGTCGGAGAATTCGGTTGATGAAATTCATGATGAAGATCCTCGATTGATGTATTATCCAATATTAGGTTAATTAAATTCATGATGAAGATCCACAGCGGAAGAAGTCAAATTAAATCACAATTTGAGACTTAAATCATGGCATTTTGCGTGAATTGAGAGAGTGATCAAAGAAAGGAGCACAGATAGAAATCGATGGGGGAATAGGGGCAATCATGCTTGATCAACCATTAAGATTTATTTCTTAGTTTATTTTTTTAATCTTCTTTTTAAAAAAAAATTTTAAGTTTTACTTTCTCTTTTTCCGAGGGCCCGAAAATAGCCCATTAAAGATTAGAATTTTCAAGCATATATAAAGTTGTGATTTCTTCTTCATCTCAAAAGTATGACATAGCAATCCACCGCCGCCATTACTATGTTAGACGACGTCTCCTCGGCTTCGTCCTCTCTCATTATGATCATCGATAGGGCGGTCAAAACCTTTTTATGATGTTAGGGGAGATCAATTGGTCGACGTTAGTCATCGAATGCCTTCAATCGTGTTTTTATGCAGTGGGAAGTCGAAATTCAATTTGAATTATGGTAAAAAATGAAAGATATCTGATGTTGGAGATGTGTTGACCAAGTCAGCATGTGAACATTCCTTGTAAGTGAAGGTCTTGAGAAAATTGAGTAGGAGCAAAGGGGGAGAAGAGAAAGGAAGCACATGGGAGAAACTTCGAGGAATATCCGGGAGGGCTTCAACCAAGAAACAATTTTTTTACCGCATAAAACCAAGAAAGAACTCCAACCTAATGTTCCGACATTTAACTATTTAGGTGCTAAACATGTTTAGAGAGAACTCAAATTTGAAATTTCTAAATTTTGAATCCAAAGATCTACCCTTTGCCCTCTTTTATTCCTTACAACTCTCTTTTTCAATAGTATCTTTTTTTTTGTTCTCATGATTCTTTCATTGTCTCTCTCTTTTCTTTCTCTCTCTATTATCTCTTCTATGTTAGTTATCTCTCTTCATCTCATCAATGTATTGATTGGCATCATCATGTTTATTTCTCTCCTATATAAAAGGAAGCTTTCTAATGCCATTGACATCAAGGACCATCTATAGCTTCATATATCCCAATTTATCCATGAATCCCAATTCTGAGTCACACACATAAAAGTTTTATGGGATTTTTGTACCTTTTCTTTGTGAAATCTTGAACAATTTCTCCTCTCCCATCCTTCTCTTTGTGAAATCAATCTTCTTTTTTATTTTATTCAATGATATCCCCTAATAATCAACAATTTGGCAGATACAACCTAAAGTTCAGGGATTTTTGTCCCTTTTCCCTCCCTCTCTTTCTCTCTCTCTCTCATTTATGAATTTCACTAGTAAATCCAGTAACACAAGTAAATTTAATGGGTCATCTTCAAGGAATAGATAGATATAGAATTCTCCTTTTTTTAAACACTTTAAATAGAATAAATAGGAAATTTAGATCATGGGAATCATGTTCAAATTAAGTAATCTCTAGAAATCAAAACCATATCAATTTAATACCTCTCTCTTTCTTGGTTCATATTTATATTTGAACAATACCACTTCTCCCTTCATCTATATTAATTTCCAAAAGACTTTTTTCTCCCAAAGGAATATGCATGAAAAATAGTGTATAGGGTACATAAATTCTTGATTATTTAACAAAGAAGTCATTAATGGTTGATTTGGATGAATTTTTAAATAAAATGACCTAGTGAGTATCATAATCAAAGAAGATGGTGAGAATGAATGAAGACTTGGCCATGAAGATAACCATGGATGGTTGTCAAGGAGAAGTGGTGCCAAGAAATGTATGTCTCCTCCAATCTGAGTCAAAATCTTATGTCCATTATAATACATAATTAAGGTTACTTTATAAGCGTAACATACTTTAATTGTACTAAAGTATGAGATGAGAGTGGTAGGATGACCCATGAGACCTATGGTGGGGTGACCCACCCAACCCATGATGGGATGCCTTTTTAAGGCCCCATGCCCCTATCCCATGTTCTTACTACCCTAATGTCCCAAGTTTTCACATTCTATCCCCTCCTTTTCTCTATACCACCTCATGTAATTTGTACTTTTTAATGCATATCTTGGGATTCCAAAATTTCAATGGGTACTTTTCCTTTCAAAAATATGTTGTTGACATTGCTTTCATATGACTATGATGCCACCCTTTCCATAATCGTACCATTTTTTTTCCTGGATCATCTCAATATTTTCAGTTCCAATATATCCACAATATTGCATGCATCTCCTTGTTGTTGCCAATGTGTCCCCATTTCTATCGCCTTGCTACCTTGTCAAGGCCACCTTGCCACTTTGAGGCACACTCTATCCTAGTCATCATTTTCCTTTTTATCTAGTGGTGCCACCCTACCATTTGTTCCACAGGGATACTATCACTACCTTTCCTCCAATGCTGCCCCTATGCAATGCAAGATTCTCCAAATTACGACTCCTCTTTTCCCAAGTTGATGTTCGAGGGTGCTTACATTGGGAAGACTTACATTACCTAGTCGTTAGGGTTTGTTATTACCTAATACAATGTCATTCTTATAAGCATTTTCATTGTTATGAAGGGTTTCTAACACACACTTAGCATGAACTCCTTTTAAATTATCATGTTTTTTCTATTATTTTGGCACTCATCTAGTTTAGTACTTATTGTTTTTTATTGAATTAGAGATAAAATAGTGTAACTTGCATGCTTAATCTTTTTTAAGGTCTAACCATCTTAAACTGATCATGTTTTTATTTAGTTTTGCACTATTTCAATGCTTGAATCAATGAAGTCATGAAGGAATAATAAAATAGAAAAATTTTACCTCAAAAAAAATCTATGCTTGAAATGCAATCCTCAAATGATTAATTTTTTTATTTTCATATTTTTTTTATTTTTAATATAAATGGGAAGAAATAATAAATAAAATGGATTAAAAATTTATTTTTTTGGGCAAAACTTTTTATCTACACTAGATGCCTAGATTAAAAGATATGAAAGTTTAAAGTTCATGAAAAGCTTTGAATTTTTCTTAAGTTTTCAAGAATTTCCTAGTTTTAATTTTGATTTTTAGTCTGGGAATTTTCAAAATTTTAATAGAAAAAGTGATGTCTCATCATACCAATAGGCCAAATAGAAAGGGCTGGGAGCCACTTGGCTGAGTTGCGTGTTTCATATGAGGTTTCACTTGCAGAGTATGCACGAGGATGGCTTACTAATGCACATCTGACACCCAATACGTTTGTGGCATAGGGGAGATCCATAGAGGCACACAATTTCATAGTTTATAAAGGTAAATTCTATGCTCGTAGGACTTTTTGATTTACCTAAAAACCTTTATTTATATACTCTTCGCATTTTAGAATACTATTTCTTTAGGATTGAACACATCCTTTTGCGCCAACACACGTGATCCACAACAAAGCCTTGATTTGACAAAATTTAATTCCCCCCATTGATCTTCACTAAAGCTCATGAGGGGCATGGTGCAATTTGATTTGTTGATGGTTTTCAAAAAAAGAATAAAAGGTGTCATGGTGTGCTCTAATTGGACACAATATCAAAATGACTTGACAAATTGGTCCAAGACATGTGTCTCTATATTAGCGCTTCATTGACTTTAAAATATTTCAAGGGATGCCTATAATTTTCCATGCTGCCTTCCCTCTTTTCTGTTTCTCCTCCCTTCAAAAAACTTTGGGTAATGTGACATGACCATTAGCATCGCCATAGTGGTCTCAAGTTATAGAATGATGCTCGTAGTGCTGATCTAGTGAGATTGTCTCTCGCCCTCTCTTCTATAGGATAGTGTGGTCTAATCCTTGTAGGTATTCCCTTGTTAACAATGGTCAATAAAGGTCAAGGTCACCTATAAAAATTTCTCTTTTGCTAATTTTTTTTTATCTTTGTAACCAAATTTTCAAGGATTAAACCCCGAAGGCATTAAATTTCAAGGGAAAAAATCTTGTACTTGAATGTGGATCTTCAACATGGAATTTCTCTATGAAAAAGCCTCAATTCAATAGAGATTGGATCAATTCTCCAGTGTATTCAATTTAGTATTAATCTCTTTCATCTACACAACACAGAGATAGGTTTTAATAACTCATCTAAATGAAGCATCAAGTTATGTTTCATTCTTTTCCATCTCCTCAAGTCTAATTTTCTTAAATTTCTTTGATTGTTGATTTCTCTGCCATTCATGATCTAATTTGCAAATTTATAGGAATTTTTAGAATCCATTTTTCCTTCAAGTGAGCTATACATACCGTTTGCCTATACATGAACGGTTATTGAAACAATATGGAGGATATCGTGTAGAAACCAGTGGCAGTTTCAAAACATCTTGATGGGAGGTTGAGAAACCTTGAGGATCCTCTTGGAGCCTATATATCTAGTGGTTTGGTCCCTCAATTACCATCATTTTGGAGTCCTTTGTGCACCCATCGACTAATTTTGTAACATCATTCAATCCTTTGATTTTCCAAATTACTCACAAGTGCATTAAATCATCACTTAGATCCTTGCTTACAACATATTTGACCTCAACTCATCATTCTACTCGAATTCTTTCATAATTTCAGTGACTTGAGATGTTATTGCTAACGTGAACTTTGTGTTTTCAATGATCTCAAAACACACTCATTACTGCCCTAGGCAATAATGCTATTGGAAATGTTGTTTTCCCTAATCACAGTGGGGCACCCTTTTCTGCCCCCAGTCATTGTTGTCAAGATTTTAAGACAATTTGAAGCATAAGGGATTTTGGTGCTTTTTCACTCAAAGTCACAACTTTATTCATGTTTATAGCTCATTTTCAGCTTCTTGAAATCAGTCGGAGGACCTTGACATATGATGAGGCAAAACCTAGATGAAAATCTGATTCGTAGGGATATTTTTGTTCCCTCCCCCAAATATATATACAAGTGTGGTGACCTTACTACCCATTTTAAAACACAGTAGATCTAATACCACGTAAAACAACCCATTTTTCATATTGAGCCATTACAACTCCATAAATAAAAAATATTCAAATGGAAAATATACTTACTTCAATAGTCACCATTGATAGTGGCAGTTGTTGTCATTGTCCTAGCTACCTGGGGGCGACTCTTGATGCCTTGGAAACTGTAGAGATGGCCCTTGATAGTAGTAGTTGGTCTAGTCGTAGTTATTGTCCCAGTTGTGGCAATTGTTGCTAGGATCTTAGGCTCGACCAACTCACCAAATTTTCGACGGAAGATGTTGAATCAAAACATTCAACAAAGTTAAAGTACCAAGAATAAATGATCTTATCATCCATTCTAGATGCTCTTATCATCTATGAATAAATTTTAATAAAATTTTATTTTAAAAAAATAAAATTAAAACTTACAAGGATCATTTGAAAAGAGTTCTTCAACCATTCAAGCATCCAGCCTCTAGAAGTATCAACACAGTCTCCAGACGATCGGATCTCCTCTTAAACACTAGTCGCCATGAGAGGAGAAGAATTTCCACTAGGCTTGCATAGGCACCTCTATTATAGTTGTTCTCTCCCTATTTATAAACTGTGGGAATGTAAAATTTTCATAAAAATCTTTATTACGTCTATATTCACTTATGTCTATTGACCTTATGTCTGTGACCCTCTAGGTCTATATATCTCATCAATTAATGACTCTATTGACCCAATAACACTTTTTAGTCTTCCTTATCAATTAACTATATCGACATATATATTAATTCGCTAACGATTGATTCAACCCAATTGATAAGTTGAGTCGCTAGCTTGATAGGTGCCAAGCTACACCAAGTGTTTTGAGAGATACAGAGTATATGAGAACTCTTTCATGGAACCCTATCATCATCGTTTACTATACACGTATAGTTATTCATTAGCGCAAGACTCGTGAATGACTTAGGATATGGTTAATTGTCAAACACTGATTGATCACTCAATTTATTACTAATGAGAGTATGAAATCATCGCAAAAAATTTCTCTAATATTTCTACTACATTGGTCAAGGATTTAACCTCATCTTATTCATCGAGTCGATCTCCTCTTATACCAAGGGCAGATGATTTCATCTTGACCACTCAATCACCTTCGAGTACTTTATGTCGCATCCGATCTATGACATTTTAGAGATCCCGTAGCTAAGGATTTGTGAGTCATAGTCAAAACAAGACCATTCATCCACAAGATGTCTTTGGTGTCTCATGTCAAAGGACTATATACACAACCGTGATGTGAATCAACATGATTGATAGTTTGGCATGATACTATTCAGGGGATTCATTTGGGTTGATTCAGTAAACTCTTTCTCCAAAGAGCACCCACTATCTATCCTTGGTGTCTCTACACCGATGGCCACATGATCAGTCATACTCATCATATGAATCAAATTATTCTTTTTTGATAATTTACTGTCTTTCTCGAATATCTCACGAATAAGAATATTAAGAACAGATATTTAAATACCAACAATCACTATATTATGATCTCATCATAATTCACTTGATTATTGCATATGTTCATAGACTTTCTCGCAAATATCACACAAGAATGACAATGGATAAAATTTCATTTCAATGAATATAAATGAAAGATAAAAGTATGATTGGCTTGCATGCCACATAATATCCACCAGTTGTGAACCCTACTTCCCTAGTTTGTGCCCTACGCTGCTATGGCCACCACCATAGCAACCATTGCATGCCCTACATGCCCTAACCACCATTGTCGAAAGGGGATATGATAACACACATTTCATATATCTTGATGCAATTATATGATTATTAATTGATTTCATACTTAATAATCAAAGTCAACTTCAGAAGTCAACATTCAGCCAAGCAACCCAATTCAAGAAAAGTAAACTATCAACCAAATCATTGACACAAGTGAATGGCCAATGGTCACAGAGGAAGAGAGACATTTTGTCTCTCATTCACTAACAGGGTTTGTCTCTTGAAAAACGGTCATTTTTCAGTGAGATACTGACAGTAATTGCATTTAAAATTAAAATCCCTTTTTTCTCCTTGAGGAGTTTTTCTGTTTTTGGTGGGAACTCATCACTTTCTGCTTGCAGCATTCTTTTGGTTGCTAGAAACAGTGTTAAATAAATTACCAATAATCTCTACAGGAACAAGAACCCTGACTAAAATGATGGAAGCGGTTGCGATCCCTGACAATGATCTCTCTATTGTAGACCAAGGATATGAACTTGGCAGCAGAATGACAGTCAACACAGATTCTTAGATTCTTAATCACCCTGATGGGTACAGGTGGTGTGGTGCTGATAAGCCCAAAGGCGATGGCGAGCTTCTCGCTGTGATGAGCAAGCACAGTCTCCTTCTCCTCTTCATCCACATTGAGCAGCACAGCCGAGGTATCTGCCACATACCCCACCTCCTTCATCTTGTGCATCATCTCTCTCACCATAGCTCGAATCTCAAAGCTCCTAGGATGAGAATCATCCCCCATGGTGAACCAGTGAACAGATCCTTCAACCTCTATGGAGCTGAACCCTGGTGGCTTTTTCACTCTACTTTCCCAGAGCGACTTCCTTACTTCGGCAACTTCACCCCACCTCCGAGCCATTGCATACATGTTGGAGAGCAGCACACTGTAACCCAAGTTCCCTGGTTCCAGCTCAAGAACCTGCTTTGCAGCCACTTCCCCCAATTGTGCATTCTTGTGGAGCTTACATCCAGCCAGAAGAGCACCCCAGACAGCAACATTTGGTCTGATTGGCATTTTTTTTATCAACTGGTAGGCTTGCTCGAGTAACCCAGCTCGAGCAAGAAGATCCACCAGGCAGCCATAGTGTTCAATCCTGGGTCTCACCTGGAGCTCACTCTCCATCCTTTTGAAGAAGGCTTTCCCTTCGGCAACCATACCAGCATGGCTGCATGCATGGAGAACTGCAA
Organism: Lemna minuta; assembly: GCA_024174645.1. Lineage (NCBI taxonomy): Eukaryota > Viridiplantae > Streptophyta > Magnoliopsida > Alismatales > Araceae > Lemna > Lemna minuta. Next base: position 4,342,814 of record CM044103.1, on the reverse strand, counting down.
CACAGGTGATGTGGTTGGGAGATGCTCCTTCATCCTCCATCTGGCTCACCAGCTGGAGCGCTTCCCTTGCTCTACCATGCATCGCCAGGCCCCCAATCATTGCATTCCACGTGGGAATGTCCCTGCCGGCAATCTCACCATAGAACACATCAGAAGCCGCTTCCAGATTGCCGGAGCTGGCATACATGTCTATCAAGGAAGTGGCAAGCGCAGCATCCAGCTTCAGCCCTTCTCTGATGATCCATGTATGGACCCATCTACCAAGCGTGAGTGCCCCAACGTCTCTACATAGGTTAAGTATGCTGGTCATGGTAGCCAGGTTTGGCTTCACCTTACCATCCTTCATCATCAATTGGAGAAGCTCCATCGCTTGGTCAGTCCTCCCCAGCTCAATGTATCCTGAGATCATCGCCGTCCATGCGGCTACATCTCTGTCAAGCATTCCATCGAACAGCGTGCGTGCTCTCTCTGCATCGCCGGACTTGCTGTACATGTCCATTATGGCTGTGAGCAGGACAACAGAGACGGAGATGGTGCGACGGAGGACAAAGGCGTGGAGCCAGCGAACAAGTTCCAAGTCTCCAAGAGCTCCAATTTCGATAGCGAGGCTGAGCATGGTGATTTCGTTGGGAAAAATTCCTTCTCTCTGCATCTGCGCTAGGAGACTAAGTCCCTCTACGGACTGGTTGAGGCGGACATGGCCAGTTATGATGGAGGTCCAGGTAGCCACGTTCTTATTGACCGTAACGTTGAAGACTTGGCGGGCGAAGTCAATGGAGCCACATTTCACGTACATGTCAACCATGGCCGTGCTCGAGCTAACTCCCATGGTGTCTGGACTCCCGCTGGTCTTCGTCATCCAGCCGTGGAGAGCTTTTGCAAAGCTCAGATCTTGAAGCTCTGCACAGAGGCTGAGGACGCTGACCATAGCAGATTCGGTGAAGGGCACCTGCAACTGAGTCATCTCTTTTACTAAAGCTACGGCTTCCGGGAGAAGCTTGCTTCTGGTGAAGCACCGGATCATGGTGCTCCAGGAGACGAGATCTTTTTCAGGCATATTTTCGAACATTTGTGTGGCGCTCTCCGCTTGAGCGCATTCAGTGTACATGTGGATAAGCGCGTTCTGGACGTAGACGTCGCATACGATCCCGAGCTTTAGAGAGAAGCCATGGATTTCTTCCCCGTCGCGTGCTCTAGACAGTAAAGCGCAGGCTTTGAGCAGCGAGGGAACGGTGAAGTTGTCGAGCTTTGGGTAGTCGCAGGATCTCTCGAGACGGTATATTTTTAGAACGTCCTGTGGCCTGCCGTTTTTGGTGTAAGAAGAGATGATGAGATTGAGCTTGGCGGCGGGACTAGAATGTAGCGATGAGAGGAGAGCAACTTGCTGGAATTGATTTCTAATCATGTGAGCGTGGAGCTGTCTTGTCTCTTCAAGGTTTGGAACCAGCTCTCGAGGTTCAGTAAACGTCGAGTTGGGCATCGGGAGAACGGTCTGGTTGGGGAAGGAGACGGCCAGAGGAATAGGAAATCCCATCCTTGTTCCTGGTAGAGAGGAGAGAAATCTTCCATTCGCACCGTCTCCTTTTAAATCTCTGGTCAACTCGGCTATAAATATCTTTTTCTGACGACGCTATCTTCGCAAGAAGAAAAAGGAAAATTTTCACAGAAGAGAGAAGAAGAAGAGGAAGAAGCAGACCCGTCTGATTAGAGAGCAAACGGCATGAGAACCGGATTAGGATGGTGGAAACAGAAGGAGCAGCCCTGAGCCGCTGGATCGCCGAGATGTCGGGAAAATGCAAGATATTCATTTTATTATCTTTATGAAAAATTATTATATTGGATGCGGTATAATTATATTTTATTCATATTCAATTTTAGAGGAGATTAGGATCTCAAAGGGAACAAATGGCTTCAAAACCAGGGCTCAGAGATTGAAATCCAGTGGCTTTTCCTACCACCCGCTCTCTCAAGAGCAGAGGGAACCGCCCGAGCTTCACCCCATGGAAATCAATATACCTCGTTAAAGATTTCTCGAATATTCCTGCTACTCTTGATGGCGTCACTCTCTTTGAAGAAGTTCCCGCTTTGGTGATGGCAAAGGGAGAAGAGAAAGATGAGTCTATTCTCCTGGTAGCAAGAAGGAAGAGAAAAAAATTTAAGAGATTGGGTGATAGAATTCGCAGACATTGAGAAGAGAGCAGAGGAAGGGAATCTTGATTGATTCCAACTTCCTTCTTGACTCCACCATAGGAGGCAGTTGATGGTTGACTTGAGGAATGATGATCATTAAGTTGACCTCTCATCGGTCTCCTGGAGATTTGAATGTATTCTTTATGAAAGGGACGAAAAACTTGAATACATGAACAATGGAAAAGGAAAGCACAAGCCTCTATATCCAGAGGATATCATCACTGAGAGAGAGATCTGCCCATACAATACTGAGGCCCACTAACTGGTAGGCCCTTATTGGGCCATACTCCAGTAAGCCTAGTAGCTCATCCTAACAGTCTTGATGAGCTTCTTGGCCTTGACCATTCTTGACTGCAGGAGGGGAAGCATTGGGTAGCCCTCTGATCCCAGGAATGGTCATATGAAACATGATTATTTCTACATGCAATCATGTTACTTATTTAGTTATACAACGTTGATTTGGATACACATCTGGTAGCTCCAACAAAAAGATCAATCTTGAATTTAAATACAAAAGGCAGTTGTTCCTTAGTCCTTGAGTTCATGAGAAGGCTGTTCTTGACTCCACAATTCTTTGTAGCACTGTAGAAGCATAGATCTCACCAAAAAAGGAAATGATTTGCAGCCTTCATAGGAAACAAATGGGGTGGATAATTTTGCAGCAAGTCCAGGGGTGTCTAAAATGATGACATCCTTGAGACAATTGAAAGTAATCTGACAACCCATCCTTGAGACAATTTTCATCATGCAAAAAAAGATAAAAGATAAAAGACAAATCATATGATTTCAGATCCTAACTGCCTGGATACATGAACAATTCTGATAGACTGGTTAGAAGGCATGGGTACTGTAGTCATAGACTTACGCCCATTGTAATATAGCCATTATATACTAACCTTAAGTGATAAAACTGAACTGTTTCCTTCATCTAGTCTCTCTCTGTCACAGTATCTCAGCTCTTCTGAAGCTCTAGATCTTCAACTTTAACAAGACCAATCTCGCACAAATTGTGGAACATTATATCAATTGAATAATATTTCAAAACACAACAAAAGAAGACAAGCAGACATGGTTTTGCAAAACATGTGACACAACAAAGAGAGGAAAAACCATCAGACATATGACTCAGATTTTACCATATGAGATCTACAGATGTAGATTCCAGAATGCAGGGAGGTGTGAAATACAGTAATTAGTTTAAGAATTTAGGGAACTGATTCGAAAGCATAAAGAGATCTCAAAAACTAATTCTCACCTCTCTTAGTTATACTATCTCATTTATGCGGCTTGAGCTTGAGAGTATTCACTTAAGAGTAGCCCAGTGAGCCCCTGGCTTGTGGAGCCTTTCTTCCTTACGTAACCTGTATATCAAGGGCAGCCTTCTTCATTAGCGATGCACTGATCCTCTCTTTCATATTACATTATGAATAAGTTGATTTTTTCCCCCACAAGGCCTTCTATTATAGATTACCCATTTCTTTAAGGTAGAGACCCAGACAACAGTACATTCCAAGTTCAGCCTATGAAGTTTTTTCCAAGGCCAATTCTATACTGAATTATTTTCATATAAACGTCACCTACAACAACAAATAGAAAACAATATTTCCACAAAATTTTATCAAAGTATCAAATTCCAACAATGGGGTATCAACATATTTTACTACGTGAATAGTCAAAATAATATCATTTCAAAGGCAACTTTACAAGATTGCAAGAGTATCAAGGTCTGGTTTTTGCAAGATCATTTAGTAGAAAATCATAACACAAACCCTAAACACCAAAAAAATCAAAAGCAAGAAAATAACTCAAGATTACAATGTTAATGATTCAAGTCAACAATGATGACAAACAAAAATTATATTTAGAATATTGCCCCACAACAGATCATCTGATTCCACTTCATATCACAAAAATCTTCTATAGAAAACTTAGAGCAGACAACAACCAACAGGTGCCCTGTGACTAATCCCAAGAGAATCAGAGGAAATAATAATTACACTGCAAAACGCAAAGTCCACGAAAATGTGCATCCTGTCATTTAACATAATCATCTTCACTATACGTAAGTACAATGGATGTATGTGTGAGAGAGAGAGAGCGAGAGAGAGAGAGAGAGAGAGCACATATTTTAAGTCACCCACTGCCCTGATGCAGCTAAGGATGAGCAAATCAAAAGTTTTTACTTCTTCACATACTACAGATGACCTCACATAGACATTTATGAACAGAAAATCTACTTCGGGACAGAAACCAAAGTCAATCTGCACAAATAATCAGAAGTCCCTGATGTTGGTCAACATAGTGCGGCACAATGATCTCATTGCTTTGAGGCCCACTGTTTCAAAATAAGTCAACAACACTATGAGATGACTGGACAACGACATAGATATTTTCATCATTAATGAACAAAGCCATTCCAAACTCACATACCTTAGAGATCGGTGCGCTTCCAAAGAACTTAGATTTCTTCTCAGCAGGCTTAACTATCTGGAATGAACACATCAAAGTTTCATCTACACTCATCATCGCACCAGCATTATCAAACTCTCCACAGTAATTCGGCGCAGAAAATATTGTAACTAGTTGCCTATCCCCAAAGAACTCGTATCCGTCCTCCACAACCTAGAAAAACCAACCAAATTAATAGATTCACACAAATGGGTAATGAAAATGTCAAGTTAAACCTGATGGGCCCGGCAAATCAAGTCAAGATCATTCTTCTGAAGAAAGTCTGATAAAACATCAGCACCGAAAATGTACGACACCCCACGATCGTTTATCCCCCATCCCCGTATCTCACCATTAGGATCCGACCAGAGAAGATCGCAGAGGATCCCTGTATCGGGTATGTCAGTGGGTCGGGCGAGATTTCTTATCTGGGACAAGCTCTTCAGGTCTGGAGATAGCCCACCATGCATGCAGAGTATCTTTTCATCAATCAGAGCGGCAACGGGGAGACAGTTGAAGCAGTCGGTGAACACTTTCCAGATTTTGACGTTGAATCTTCTTTTGCATTCATCATAGAATCCATAGATCCGATTTATGGACGCGCACTCATGGTTACCGCGTAAAATGAATACCTTGTCAGGGTATTTGATCTTGTAAGCTAGGAGAAGACATATTGTCTCCAAACTTTGTTTTCCGCGGTCAACATAATCGCCAAGAAATAGATAATTTGACTCTGGTGGGAATCCCCCGTATTCAAATAGTCTCAGAAGGTCCGAATACTGTCCGTGAATATCTCCTGCAGAAGATGTAGAGAGAGAAAGCTATACTTAAATAAACAAGACTTGAGCAAGAGAGAAGGTGGAGCTTTGGGGCCAGGGAAAAGTGAAACATTTTCAGAAAAAAAGAAAGAAGAAATAAGTTAAAAGAGGACGAGCAAACGGGAAGAGAGAAGGTTAAAGAGTTCTTCAGCGATGCATAAATTCATCGATTGTAAGTAAAACGAGAGGCCATGGAACTGTAAAAAGACCAAAGCATCGACGAATCGACCTTATGATTAAAAAAGTGGAAACGATCAATGAAGGCACGATCGTTTCATACCTTTATAAACCAAGGATAGAAATATATACCGCATATTTTGATGGGGGCTTCGATCTCCACGAGATTAGGCTGCTGGAGGAAGATACCCTTGGAAACGAGACAGAGCTGCCGTATCTCCGCCTCCGAGAGCTGAACCTGTTTCGTGGGTCGATTGCCTTTCGTGCCCACGAGCCTGTTTATTATACTATCGAGAACCTGCCCGTCCATAATCAGGGAAATTGCGTATGAAGAAGAAGATTTTTTACTACCCCGGAGCCGGCGGCGCTATACAGAAGTTGAAGGATTTTGGGGCTTCGAGGGAGAGAAAAAAAAAAGAGCTTCCTCTCGGTTCCACCTCCCACACAAGCTTTCTGCTGGCAAAAAGCCGCCCAGAGAAAAATGGAAGACTAGAGTAAGACCGAGCAAGTCATTTTCAGACTCGAGAGTTAAAGATAAATTTATACAGATGATTACTCGGCGGCTATCAAAACCCTGGCAGTCAAACTTCGAGTTGACAATGATCAGTCGACCACTCATGGACAAGAACTTCTGTGGATGCATTGTCATTTTGTAGGGTTAGTGCTTCTCTTGTAGATCATCAAGATTCTCTTGAAGCTGTCGGATCTGCCATTTAAAAAAATATCAAATTACCATCATTGACTCAACTATCAAATCATCTTTTAATGACATAAATGGTGGCATATCAATGTAACCATCATTGACTCAACTACTATGCTTGGTGAATTGATCATGTTGATTAAAGCAATGCATTGGCACTTGTTCATTTTCTTCCTTCAAAATTTCACAAAACCTTTATTCAAACTATTAGCAAATGGGTTCCTGTTCCACCCCCTTGAGAGAACTAGTTAAAATTGAAGTCCAATCTACCTTAAATCATAAGGCAGAGGCAAAAAAATAGAAGGAAAAACTCACTTCTTCTTAGTTAAATAAAATGAAAGCCCATCTTTATATTGTCCATCGTGTATATTATAATACTCCACATTTGTATAGATTTCATCAGTTTTCTTATCCTATGTTTATCTATGTTATGTTTTTATCCATGAATACTTTTGTGTTTTATCCATAGAATATCCTACATTTTTCTATATGCTTACATATATTTATACATGTATTTTCCAATATCTATATAGTTGTGTGTGCGTATACAGTTGTATATTTTATCCACATATGTATACATTTCTATTAATACCTACATTTATACGTATTTCTTATCATGAAGATGAATATATCTTAAGGCTTATGATACAAACTATCTGTTCTTTATCTAATGGCTACATAGTTGTATTAAATATGTATTTATATATTAAAATTTTGAGGCATCATAATTTTCATGAATAAACAATTGAGTTGACTTATCTACCAAGCATTAAGGGATGCAAGTAAAACAAATGCATAAAGAGATCGAAGAAAAGAAAGCTTCTTAATTAGATGAGAAATTTTCATATGCAAGGCTACAAACTCAAGATAAAGAAAAGATGAGAAAACATATTAGAAGAGGGAAAACGGATGAGAATAAATTAGTTACATGTGGAGCCACCTCTTTGGAGAAACTCTTCTATTGCTAGGATCTTCTCTTGGACACTACATAGCTCCCACTTTTGTAGATCTCCATTGGACATATTACAATGAACTTATGTTTTAGTCCATCTATTTCTAGAACATCATTGTGGAATAATAATATAGAGCTTTTCAATGAACACAATTTGGGGCGTCTGCTCCTTTTGTAGAGATAGAAGGCCTAATGAGAAATACCTTTTAGGCTCAATTGTCTCGTAGATCTCAATTACATTTATTCATGCTATACTCAAGTTGAAGTGTAGATGCCAAGAAATCTCAGCTTAGTGTAGAGAAACTCACCAAAAATGATGCTCTACACATGAATGACAATCCATATGCTCTCTTTCCTATGGTTAGCAATTTCCAAAAGCAACCAAAAACATAAAAAACCTTAGTTTTTTTGGGTTCTTTCTTTCTATCAACTACTATATACGTATGTGAAAAGACAAAGATTCATGGGGATCATCGGGTATCAAGATTTCAATTTGGAGCATTTCTCACCATTGGACACATTTAAATGTCGGTAGATTGATTGTTGACTATTTGATCAAGATCGGGATCCCCAAGAAAGGATGCCACGTGTCATGCTTGTATTGGTCATGACAAAGAAATAAGGCATAATCGATGATAGCCAGTGATAAAATGAGTGCAATCAGGTGCATAGGAGGTACCATGAGGCAGTCCATGATTGGCTATGCAAATCATCAAAGTTCCATAGTTTCGCTACGTCTCTTGCATAGACGAAAGCTCTTTTAGTCCCACATGGAAAAAATAACTTTAGAAATTGGCAGTTGACTATATGAGACTGCAAGGTCATTGAATACACGTGGACTCGTGTCAAAAATAAGTTCTAAACTCACCATTTAGAGAAATAATCACGAATTAGATAGTATAGAGGTGAATAAGGGTCGAATCCACAGAGAATTAAGGTATTTTCAAGGAACTCTTTAAAATTTAATCAAATTAGACAATAAATTGAAGTGAGAAATTAGGGATTTGCATAGTTTTAGAAAGAGAACTCAAAGAGGAATCCATAGAATCAAAAATCACATAATTTGGATCAAGATTCGTGGAGAAATCAATGAGAAAAAGTTAGATAGAAAATTCGAACATGAAGAGAGAGAAAACCAAAATTAAATCCAAATTTTTTCTTAACCTACGATTCGAAATTGAAATATAAGATTATGGGAAGAGATATTAGAGGAAAACACGAATTATAACTTGAGATAGTGCTTGAATTGATCCAATTTCTTGCCAGATCAATGACTTTTCATTCTATGAATTCGAAGACAATCGTCGGCATTCAAGAAGCAATTTCTCCATGTTCTCTTAATAAAATATCACTTTCAAACACTTCTTGGATGCGGAAATTGATCTTGAAGATGAAAAAAATCAAGAGATTTAAGGATTGAGATGTCTAAATAGTTCGATTACTCGAAACACCCAATAATATTTTATATTGTCGAAGAACATGTGTATTTATAATGAGATTTGGGCATAACCGTCAGATCGAGCATTTAATCTTCGATTAACAGCTCTGATGAAACGCTAAGATGCAAATCGTTTATGTTTAAATCACATATGTTGGATCGAAGATGAACCACTCAGATTTCACCACATAACGCGTAAAGAAGAAGATCATGAAACACCTGCCATTCAATCTTCATTTGACGCTCTAGATGCTTTCACGTGTCCACGGGTCCACTGAATGGTTTTAATTTTAGCCAGTATAACTGAGATGAACAATTGAGATTAAATTATTTTCAAATGATTCATCGACGAATCAGAGTGTGACGCGCACCCCCCTCAAGTGACGATCGACGATCGCGATTAAATCACACGATCAGATGCTCCACATGTCGCCACGTCACATGCGATTAAAAATAGAAGAAAATAATTAAAATCCGATGGGTCTATAAGTAATGTGTGACTAATGAGATAGCGAGAATCTTGAAAAAATGCGCTTATTCTCATTAATCACACGTGCGCATGCGCACACGCGCGCACACGGGCGCACATGTACAAGTGTGTGACACATGACCTTCTCATACACCGCCACGTGGCGCCGCAATTTTGTCCACGCCACGTTAGCTGCCACATCAACACGCGATAAAAAAAAATAATTTGTATTCATTTTTAATTAAAAAAATCGAATTAAATTCATAAAAATTCTAGAAAAATATATAAAAATTAGAAAATTCATAACTTTCAAAATAAAACTTCAAATTAATCCAAAATTATTTTTTTAGATCAGAAAATTAAATTATATATCATTCTAAAAATTTAAATTCAATATATAATAAGATAATAAATTTTTATTTCAAAAATACACTCTTTTCTTTTAGAAAATAAAACTTAGAAAAATAAATAAGTGTATAAAAGGTATTTTATCTTATTATTTAACATTAAAACCTAATTATAATTTGAAATAAAAGTGGTGATAATCTAATCTTAAAATATATTATTTTAAAATTCACAATTATCCCTAAAATAGTATAATTTGAGATTATAACTTAAAATTGTATGAAATGATAGATATGCACTCAAACTATGATAACATGCATAAGAATATAATTTTTTATACCTTAATTTGTATTAATAATCGTATAATAATATGTTAAAATTGCATGTTATCTAATCATTAAGTAAATATATTTGGACTATGTTTTACCCATGATCGTGTGTTTTCAAAAACTCTAAAAAAAATTACCTTTTCAATGACAACACCTTGCTATACAATGGCATCGCCTGAGGTAGTTGAAGAAGTGGATAATCTCTCCTCCTCTCTGAAAAGTGGACAAGACAAGAAACATCATTTTTTTATCTTTTTAGAATTTTCTCTCATTTGGTTTCTTGATTATTTATTCTTTATTTCTATTGATTTCTAATTTTTCTTTAATTCCTTTTTTTAATTTTCTTTCTCTCTTCTTTAGATGTTTTCTTTACTTCTTTTTTTTACAATGAATGTTGAACTCCAAAAAGGCTAATTATCTAGGGGCCATCTACAGTTTGGAAACCCTCTAGGACTTGCTTTGAGGAAACCCTAACCAAAAGTTACCAAGGCCACTATAATGGGGAGGGAGGGCGAGGGGGGCATTAGCAGTCTCCATGTCGTTAAGAAGGGTGTCTAGCCATCCCCTCTATGACCAATACAAAAAGTGTTAATCCACCTTAATGGATAGTCCAGACATCCTTTTTAGGCAATTGACAAGGCAAAATCGTGCAACCATTGATAGATATTATGTGCCCTATAAGCGAATCAAACTTTCATATATCTCATTTATATACATTTAAATGAAATTTATTTATTATCATTCTTGTGTGATGTTTGTAATAAATTTCATAAGCATATGTAATGACTAAGTGAATTATGATGAGATGATATTATAGTGATCACTAATATTTAAACATATATTTTAAATATTCCTATTTGTAGGATATTCAAGAAAGACATCAAATTATCTAGTAAGAAAAATAATATTTGTTTCGGCTCATATGATAAGTATGACTGATCCTATAGCCATCAGTATGGAGACACTAAGGATAGAAAAGTAAGTGATCTTTAGAGAAAGAGTTCACTGAATTGATCTCTATGAATCCCTGAATGATATTATACCTAACATTTAATCAGGTTGATTCATGCTAACATTGTGTATATAGTCTTTTGACTTGAGACACCAAAGATATCTTGTGGATAGATAATCATGTTTTAATTGTGATTAACGAATCCCTAGTCACGAGATCTCTAAAACCTCATATATTAGATACGACATGAAGTCCTTGAAGGTGACTGTGTGGTGAAGATAGGATCATTCGACCTTAATATTTGAGGAGATTGACTCAAGGAATGAGATGCAATGAAATCTTTAGCCAAGGTATTAGAAATATCGGAGTTCTCGATAATCTTTTACATGCATTAGTACTAACTTAAGTGATCGATTAGGTTTTGACACTTGACCATACCCTAAGTTATTCATGAGTTGAGTTTCGATAAAAAATTATACATACATGACAACCGATGATATAAAGGTTCTATAAGAGAGTTCTTATATACCTCATATCTCTTAAAGTACATGGTGTAGCTTGACACTTAATGGGCTGACAACATAACCTATCGATTGGGTTACATAGATCCTTAATAAATTAATCTATTTGTTGATGTACATAATTAATTAAGATTCAACAATAAGGTGTTATTAGGTTTATAGAGTTATTAACTCGTGAGATATATAGACTTAAAGGGTCACATACATAAGGTATATGAATGTTGGTAGATATAAACATAATAATAAGTATTTTTGTATAAAAATTATATATATCAAATGTCTATAAATAGGGGGAGAACGACCACAACTCAAAGTGCTCATACAAACCTTATGAGAATTCTCTACTTTCTTCTATTTCTCTCTTGGTGAAAAGCTTTGAAGAAGAGATTCAACTATCCTAAAATTGTGTAAATACCTCTAGAAACTAAACACTTGAATAACTTCAAGAACTCCTTTAAGAGAACTTTTGTAAGTATGTTTTCTAATACATACTAGATAATAGGATCATCTATTCTTTGTACCTCAATGATTTGAATATCTAATTCAATTATTTCACTACATTCGAGATTTTGATTAAAAATTTTTAAGGCTTATTGACCTCATAACTCAATAATCATTTTATACACACAATCAAATATAAAAAATAAATTCTCACTGAACTATATGAATAACACATAGAATTGCTACTTAGGGCAAAAATCTGTGAACTAGGTGTGACATTGACACACTCTTTACTTTGATGAAATTGGTCTCTAAAACTATTTGAGATTTTTGGAGGAAAATTTTGGAATATAATTAATGATATTTTATAATGACTTAAATTTGAATAAAGTTTGATGCATACAAGGGAAAAATAAATGGATAATTTAGAGAGAAAAATAGAAATGAAGGAAGAGAAAAGGATGAAATTAATGAAAATTAACAAATGTAAGCTACCAAAAGAAAATCTCATGATAAATCTCAATCAACTTGCGAAAATAAGACCCAACTAAGTTGAAACCACTAAGAAATTTTGTCTGATTCATAAAAAAAATGAAGTGCCTTTCATTCCAAAATGTTCTTACAAGTTATAATGAAAAGACGAAAATCTCATTTCAGCTTCTCATTGGATATTGACATTTTTTTCTTAATAAATGTAGAAATGAGTTTAGAACACAAATATTCATGAACTTATATGAATTTTTTTTCACAAGGATCAATTGATCACATTATTCAAGACTAATCTTCTTATGAGGGGAGTGAAACAATTTCATGACAAGTGAGATGTATCAGGATTCGAAGCATCATACAAAATCACATATGCATGGCAAAGGTGATGTAACATGAGGGGAAACCAAAATGAATATGAGAAAAACAAAACAAAACATTTTCACAATGCCTTTTGTGAAATCCAACTTTGGTTCCTGGAATGCAAAGTCACAAGTCATGCATGTGCCTAACAATCAACGACTAGGATGAAACAATACAAAGAATAAAGGTTTCAAGAAAAAGTGATTGCATCGATAGACAAGAGAATACCTTGTTTGTTGAGCTTGAGATGATGATGACCATTGATTCTTGAAGACTAATCTGAAATCTCTTAAAGAATCTTTGGTGAATGTGAGGTTGGTGCTTGATGACTAAAAATCTCCAAATAATTGTTACCAAAAACCAATGATTGTATTCCCTCCCTCCAAATATTGGAAAAAGATGAGAAGATGATTTGAAAAATATGAGAACAGATCCCATGGTGGATCTTGTATAAATAATTGCTAACAAACCAAGAAATAACGTTTAGAGATTCAAACAAAGTATAACAAATTGGTAGTCATTGGAGAGGTCTTGGATCAAGTAATGGAATGGAGGTAATAGAAGAGGAGAAGATGGATGAGAACAAAACCTTAGGACAAGGCTAGGGTTTTGAGACCATGTTGAACTAAAGAGAGAAAGAGCAAACAAAAGAGGGGCTCCCTTCCCTCAGTGTCTCTTCATTTGGGCCAAACTAAAGGCCTAACAGGCCAATTAAGACGTACTCGGTATCCCTCTTGCGTAGGATCCTTATCCCTCGTAAGTATATAGACGTAGATATTGAATATTTTTAGGCCAAAAGCATAAAGTTTTACATATATATATATATATATATTGATTAATCTATGAATAATAAAATATCACAAATTATCATATATTTAATGTCTACGTGTCACCAAACTAACTACTAACTAGGAATGGGGCACCAAGGTCTAGGCACACCAGACGTGTGCAATGTGATCTAAACAACACCATGATCTACTTCCTGCATGCGTGCCATGTCAGGCCACCATGCAGACAGGGCAAAGGCTGAGAACCCTATTCCGCGGATTTCAGATCCATGTCAAGTAGCTTCTGTACCTCACCAAAAAATAGCTTCTTTCAAGGGGGGAAAAAATCAGTTGGCTACATTCCAATACTAGCCTTTCACTGCACTCTGTTGATAGTTCAATGGTTGAGCTAGTCAAAATCAACCTCCATCAGATTCATCAACATCAACACACTGAGTGTTCTCTACGCAGCCCATGGACAGAGAATCTTCATCTTCATCGTCACTGGTTGCATCGTCCATGGTCACCCTGTTCTGATATCCCCTCCGCCGTAGAATGAAAACATTGAAATAATAGCTCACCACCTCTCTCTTACTCTTCCAAGGGAAAGAGAGAAAGACCTGATCCCGCAGGCTCATCTTCAGCGTTGACTCGCTGGTTCGTGCCATCTCCATGAACTTGTCTTCTTCAGCTTTGGACCACGAGAGGGAGACCTCCTCGCCCATCTGGTCAAACCCCAATAATGAAAAAACTGAGCCCAGTTCACGCTTCATGTTCAATCTTCTCTCTCTTATGTGCAGTTGGGCACATTCCATAGAATCTGGGTGCAGGCAGATGCATTTGACTGGCACTTGCCGAAGTGTTGACCTGCGTTCTGATTTTACTGGCGGCCAAATTCGTTGACCAAGGAATTTCTCTAAATTAGGATCCTTCTCCAAATTGGAATCCCGGCTCCTCCATTCCGGGCATTTGGTCTGATGCTGTGGACCAACACGAATGTTTTTCCGACTTCGTGATGAATAATTTCTAGATATGTGATAAAAGCCGTTTGCTTCTGATTCAAGAAAACCCTCATCTGATTCTTTATCAGGATCCATGGAACCTGCTGAACAGCTGGATAATGGTGGCTTGTTTCTTAGTGAGAGAATTCTATCGCTGCTTCTCAAAGTTCGACTGATTCGAGAGGTGATTTCTGATTCATCTTCGTAAATGGATGGATTAACTTTCTGTCTTTTCTGCAAACATAGAAAATATGAAAACTTGGTATCGGATTTATTTCAAAGAATCTATCTTAAAATAAAGCAGATAGCCTTCGGTTTGAAAACAAGTGCCCATGCTTCTAAATGTTATAATAACTAGATTAAGAAGTAGAATGCAGGAGCAAATGAAGAGCAGGGAACCAAATAAGATATCAAAATACCTGAGGAACAGAGTCAACGACCCTCGAAGGATGAAACAACTGGGCATACATCGCCTCCCGAAACCAAAGCGCCAAATCGTAATGGCTACCGCTCTCGGTAATATCAGGCCGAGGGATACCATCAGCGACATTACAGGGGCACGACGCCGTATATTTCAGCCACGAAACAAAGTCGGGGACGGACTGGCGACTCCTCGTGGAACGGAACAGCGCTTCCCCCATCACAGAACAAAGAAGAAAGGATCAAAGGCCATCACCATCGATAGTTCGATACTTGCATGCTTCGAGGAATTTCCTTGCCGGATTCCTCGTCAAAGATCGTGCTTTATCTCCTATCATCGGCATATGTTCCAGGCACCGATATATATCCGATCCAGATGCTTCGCACAAGTGGAATCGGTCAAGAAGAGCAAGAGGGTGAACGCAAGAAGAGAAGAATGACGAGTGGGGAGCGCCCGTCAAGTCGCAATGGGGGACTGAGGCGGGTCTTCTTCCACGCGCGGGAGGGTTTCCCTTTGCGATTTAAGAGTAATGCGGTACGGAGGTTCTTTCACAAATACAGCTTCTCAGAAGTATTCTTGTTTTTTCCCCAAATAAAATTATCAATATCATTAATTTTAAGCTGATCTATTTCGTTAAAAAAAAAAAAAGCCTTCACGGTATTTTCATGATTCGTCATGAAGAACCCTTTTCCACTCCATTATTATGCACAAGATATTTCAAACTAGCTCAAAGACCTAGTGTCCCCCAATTAGGTCTTGAGGGATTCCCTCGATGCTAGGATAGGTAGGTGAGCAAGAGATTGAAGAGGAAGAGGAAAGATAGGGAGGAAGGTAGAAGGCAAGACCACAAAGAGGGATAGAGAGAAGTAGAAAGATATATATATCTCACTCTTTCCATTCATAACGATCTCTCACTCTTTCCATTCATAGTGTAGCATGGATAAGGAAACGTTCACCTTGGAACATAGACAACTAAAACGAAACAAGATAGTTGATATCATAGAGTAATGTCATGAGTGTTTTGTCGAGGAGACGACACCTTGAGTAGGCTGTCAATGAGATGACTAAAAAAAGATGCTGCCTTGGACACGAGCATGTGAGTCAATTGAGGAGATAACCATGTTGTTCAGCCAAACTTATGCGAACTTAGCAGGTGGCCGAGGAGACGACTACTTTGAAGAAGATTTAGAGTGCAACTTGTGCATGCTAGTCTCCCGAGGAGACATCATGAGTTGTCTAGGAGGAGATGACTACAAAGAAGAGGCAAAACGGGACAAGTGCATGTGAGTCGACCGAGGAGACAACCATTAGTGGTATGTCGAGGAAATTACAACTCTAGTCGAAAGCAAAGGAGATGACAACAATAAATAAGGTGCAACACTAGAAATGGGCATGTGAGTCAACCAAGGAAATAATTGAGATTATTCCATTGGGGAGGCAGTAGTTCATGTAGGCAGTTAAGGAGATGACTAACCTGAATAAGTTCTAGAACGAGACACGTGTATGTAAGTCAATTAGGGATGACAACTATGAGCGGCCCGTTGAGATGACAATGGCTCTAGTAAGCAGTGATGGATATTATGTGGCGTACAAGATAGATCACACTTTTATATATCTTAGTTATATTCATTAAAATGAATATTTATTTTTATTATTCAAGTATAATATTTATAATAAAGTTTATGAGCATATGAAATGAATAAGTGAAATATGATGAGATCATAATATAATGACCGTTACTAGTCTTTAGAACATTTTTTATAATTATTCATATTCTAGGAGTATTTGAGAAGGACACCGAAATATAAAAAATAGATAGCATTGTCAAATAAGACTCACATAATAAGTATAGTTGACTTTGTGGCTATTAATCTAGAGACACCAAGGATAGATAGTGGGTGCTCTTTGGAGAAAGAGTTCATTGCATTGATATGAATCCCTAAATGGTATTACACCTAATTATCAATGAGGTTGACTCATGTGACGGTTGTATATATCGTCATCTAACCTAAGACACCAAACACGTCTTTTGGATGGAGGACCATTTTTTTATTATGATTTAAAAATATTTAGATACAGGATCACTAAAATTCCATATATTGAATATGGCATGAGGTCCTCGAAAGTGATTCTGTAATCAAAATGCGATAGTTGGCCCTTGATATTTAAGGATATTGACTCAAGGAATGAGATACAAAGAAATCCTTACCATGTTAATGGTAATATTGTAGAAAGTGTTCTTAATGATTTCCTCAACACATCACTTATAACTAGAATATCTTATTAGAGTTTGATAATTGGCCAAACTCCGGGCGGAAGGTTCTGCAAGAAGGGAGGACTCTGCATACCTTCAGATGAAGATGACACTGGCCATTCTCTATAGGTTCTATACCTTCACCCTGGTTCCGAAGCATCCCGTGAGGTTATGGGGCCAATGGGTTAAAGCTCTTTGACTTCGTAACCCGCTCTACAACTTGCCTCTCGTTCATAAACTCGTCCCTTCTACAACTCGTCCACAACTTTATCTCCCTACGGTCTCTACAACTCGCCTGATTTTCTTTTCTTAAAGAAAGAGAGTTCTTAATAGAACCTTCTCTTTCCGTAAAAGTAAGACCTGGGTTCATTAATGATGGGTCACGAAATAATAGTCGGTCGTTCTTTCAGAACCTCAGCTGTCCATTTCTTATTCATTCAGGGCGCCCTTAGTGGACTTGGCTGTGCTCCTCCTATTAGTCACATTATTAGTCAGATTTATGTTTTTGACCCCTAGCCCCGAAGTCTCCAAGGCTTCACACTGAATCTCAAGTCGAACTAACCTTTTTTCATTCTCTTTTCCTGTAGTCCTGGCTAAATAAAAGGCGTGAGAATCCGGGACCAACACGACTTCTTCTAATAAGTCAATCGTGAGTCTCATGCAAATAAAGGATTATACGTACATGATAATTGATGGTGACAAGGTTATATCTAAGATTTCTTATACATTCCACATCTCAAAAGCACATAGTGTTGCTTGGCACCCAATGAACTGGCTACTCGAACTATTAATTTGGTTAAATTGATCCTTGATGAATTAATCTATATGATGATATAGAGAATTAATAAGTAGACCAATAAGCATTATTAGGTTTTATAGAGTTATTAAATAGTAATATATATGGACTTAGATGTTTACACATATGGCTAATGGATGTTGGTGGATATAGACATAATTATGAGGGTTTTGTGAAAAGTACATATAACTAATGTATTTTTAAATAGGGGGAGAACAATCGCAACTTAAGGTGTATATTCAAGCCTTGTAGAACTCTCTCTTTTATTCTCTTTCTCTATTGGTGGAGAGTGTTAAAGAGCAAATCCAGTTGTTTGACGATAGTGTGGATATTGCTAAAAGTTGGATGCTTGAACAGTTTTGAGAACTCCTTTACTATACCGTATAAGGATGAATTCTAATCCGTACTAGAAGATATGATCATCAGTTCTTGGCGCGTCAATGTTTTAAAATTTTGAGTCAATGTATTCTGCTACTTTTGATACTTGGATTAAAATTTTGAGAGCCTATCAAGCATCAAATTCAAACTTGCAACTAAGGAGAGAACTACTCCAAACAAGATGCATCACAAGATATGTGCATGCTATTCGGCTAAGTAGATGATCATGAGTGGTCTATCAAGAAGACAATAGCTTAATTAGGAAGCTGAGGAGATGATAGTTTTGAAGAAGATGAAGCACTAGATACATGTATGTGAATTCATTTAGGAGACAACCGTGAGTGGTTCATCAAGGAGATTGTGTCTCTAATGGGCAGTAGAGGAGATGACTACTCGAAAGAAAATGTGGAATGGAAACTGATAACATGTAATTATACGATTATTAATGCAAATTAAGACATAAAACATTTCATTCTTATGCATGTTATCATACTTAGTGTGCATATCTATCATTTCATACAAATTTAAGTTATAATATCAAAATACACTATTTTAGGGAGAATTATGCATTTTTAAGAATATATTTTTAAAGTAGATTATTCTCATCTATATTTGAGATTATAATTGGGTTTTAATGTTAAATATTAAGAGAAAATAGTTTTTCTATACTCATTTATTTTTCTTAGTTTTCATTTCTAAGAGAAATGAGTATATTTTTGAAATAAAAATTTGTTCTCTTGTTATTTAAATAATTTGACTTTTTATAATGATAGATAATTTAATTTATAATCCAACAAAATAAATTTGGATTAATTTGGAGTTGTATTTTAAAATTTAAGAATTTTTTAATTTTTAGGGATTTTTCTAGAATTTTTATGAACTTAATTCGATTTATTTTGAATTAAATGAATAAAAAATATTATTTTTATCACGTGCTGATAGGGTTCGGCGGTCCCGGTCACGGTCCGGTTTTTGGCACACCATTCGGGCCAAATCTGAATTCGGTATCGGTCTCGGTCTCCGTCCACCTCGGTCACGGTTCGGTTCGGTCTTAACTTCGGTCTCTCTTGACCATGGATATGTATACCTGAAAAGAGATAAATATATCAACGTCTATTTACGCTGTCATATTTCCTCTGTCATCTCTCTCATAAAAGTGGAGCAACCTATCATTGCAGATCTTATGCGAACTTCTAAAATGAACGACAAGTTCAAATGTTAACTCGTTCAAGGAACAATCTGAAGAGATAAGAGAGGAGAGAACAATGAGAATGAAGAATAGAAGATTTCTAAACACTGACACACTGCTGAAACCACGATGCATTTCAACGAACACCTTTATTAGAGTGCCAAAATTAAAAAAAATTATTGATAAGCTCAACTTGTGATAATAATCAGAGAGAAACAATCTCGCTAATTGTTACGCCGTGTGAGTTTTTAAGCTTATGCAACACATTTATAAACCTCGCGAGCCTAGGGCAAGTAAGGGTCGATCCACAAGGAGCGGGTAATTAATTAGTGACTTTCCTTTTCATAGCAGTATTCTTTAGGATTTTAGAAAGTAAGGAGATATTGGAACTTGGCAAGTATATTGGAAATTAAGGAAGTACATGAGGAGAAGAAGGACTAAAGAGAGTTATTGGGGAGAAGGCAGTAAGATAAGACAACAGATAAGAAGTAAGTACGAAAATAAATAGGAAGAAAGAGATGATAGAGAATACAGAGTAATAAGTAAGAAGAGATCTTTATTCTCTAAATAAGAAGTAAGTCAGAATTAAGAGAAGAATACGGAGTATGCGTGCAGAGAGCTAGAATTCGCAACGATGAGAGAGAGAGAATGGATTCGAACTGAGAGAGGATAATTTAATATAAAATGGAATAAAAAAAGAAAAGAAAAAGAGAGAAGAGTGAGATACGGCTTACCGTGAAATCCGTTTTGATTCAAAACCGATTTCGGAAATCGATTTAAAACAAGAAACGCACATGAAGGTGGCGTCGGCAGCGGAAATTTTTGCAATGAAGGGTGAGACCCGACGACTTGGAGGGGCGGTTCAACAAGTGAGAAAGATAATTTTTGGTGAAAAGTGTATTTCTCTCAAAACCGATTTCAGCAATCAGTTTTTGGACAAGGCTCGGCTGCAGAAACGACGGAAGTGGGAGATCGTGTGGAGAAGTATGAGGCGAAATCAACACGAAGAGATTCAATCAATCTACGAAACTATTATGTTGTGGAATTTTGTGACTCAAAATCGATTTCTGAAATTTGTTTTGGGCAGATACGCGGATGCAGGCGATCAATGATGAGTCCCGTGAGCACAAGGAGAAGAGCCATTTCGGATGAAACAAACCTCTTTTTTCTTTTTCTTTTTTCTTTTTTTTGAGTTTTCTATTCAAAGCCGATTTTGGAAATCGGCTTTGGGTAGGATCGCGATATCACCTGCGATCTCAATGTGGATTACGAAGTTCAACAATTAACGAGGAAGATGAAACAAAAATATGATTTAGATCAAAAGTAAAAAAACATTAACATCGTGGTTACTTCTAACATGATGAGAGGAGTAATTTCTGAAACAAAGAAAGAAAGGAGAGAGTGCTGCCAGCGGGCAGCGGTAACGAAATGGCGACGTCAACTCGAAGACTCTTGAAATGGTGATTCCAGGACAAGTCTTGTACAAAGCTGGTGGTGTCAGTAGCTCTGCAAGTGGGCTATCTGCCACCGGGATAACCTACAGACAAGGGAAGGAAAGGGAGGACGAGGAGGAGAATGGAAGAGAGGCACATTGTGTCACACTCGTCGAGGCCTGAGGGACTCTTCGTCTCCTCCTCTCCAGCAGCTCTGGACACTCTCCTTCTTCTTAGCTCTTACTGAGGTAAGAGGGACACCGATCCAGTTGCACGCAAGCTTCCAACGTAGGGCTGGACTGAATCAAAATGACAAGTTCTTCTCAAGAAACCCTAAGGGTTTAAATTGGGAAAGAGAGAGCTAAGGTGGGCCATTGGATCTCTAGGGCTTCAGCAATCGGGATCTTCTTCTCCTGCCCTTTTTGGTCTTAATGGGCCTCTCAATTGATGTCTTGACATCTTCATGGGCTGCTCTCAAAATTTCTTGGAATGTCTCCTCTAGCTCCTTGGGCTCATGTCTCAACCTAAGCCCTGAAATTCTCTTAGAAATACAAAATTCTGCATAACTTTTAGGGCAAGGTCTGAAATTTGTGAAAATCACAATTTCATACTAAATTGTAGATAAAACATGAAAATAAATACAAAGATTTGCATAGGAAATTCATTACAAAAGCATATTTTATCACTAAGATTTGTGACTTATCAATTATAGCAACTGAAACGGCGCCGCCTTGCTCCGAAAATTGGCCTTCACTTTAATGGGCTTGCTCAGGAATTGGCCGCCTTGGAGGACTTCACAAATTGGCCACCATTCGCAAATTTGTGACTTCATTCCATTCCGACCATTTGATACTTCATTCCTCTAGACCCCTGATACCTTCCTCGATGGAGCTCTACCCGCAATATCCTCCAGATCGACGACCGCGTCCTCGACTGCCTCTTCTTAACTTTCATACTCTTCCTCCGATCCTTCGACAACACATTTCTCTAACTCAAAAATCTGGGTTCCTTGAAAAAGCTCATCACCTTTCAGCACTCGAACAACTTTCTTACTCCACTTGTCGAAGACCAAATCAAGATCGCCGGCGTCGACATCTCCCTCGCCGACGGATATCATCTCGACGGCACAGAGCGCTCTCATCCATCGCGAGAAATCCTGAGCCGCGGCATTGTAACTATCATCGTACGACCTCGATCCGATGTCGAACACCGCGAACTCGCATTGGTCGAGAAGCATTGAACCGACTCTGAAATCGTTCGCGCTATCGCCGAGCCACCTCGCTAGAAACTCTGCTTCTGGTGGCGGCTTCCTGTCCTCCATGTCGACGTCACCAAAAGCACCGCGCTCTCCTTCTAGAGGTCCTCTGGCTTGTAGTTCCTTGCGTTAACGAGGTCGAAGGTAAGACGGCATGCAGGAATCTTCCATCGCATAAAGATAAATCAACTTAGAGAAGACCAAACATACAGTCCTCTTGATTTTCTGTTTAATTTTCTGACATTAATGGTTAATATGTGTGATTTGGATACCTCTTGAATCTCTGGAATCATTTGCTTCGCATGCTTGTGAAGCCTCTACAACTTACAATCCAGATCCGTGTACTCGTCATCGCGCCATTTCGTCTCACGTTCAATCTTCTGCAGCGTTCCACGAGAAATCGAACGATAAAGACCAAAACTTGATCATAAATAGGACAAATGGAGAGAAAATTTTTGTTTTTCCACGTGGGTAGTGATTAAAGCAGGAGAGAAAAATGTGGGTTTTGAGAAAATCAAGCTTGAGCTAACTGTGCGGAGAGCTCCGACACCTTCAAATTGTGCAGATCTTCCTCTCTGTTGTCGGGCTCCTTGAATTCATTAAACTGGGCAGATCTTCCTCTCTTTGACCTGAAAATGCCGTGCGTCGGAACGAATTTTTTTGGGTTTTGCATGATCTCAGAACCTGGATAACATCGACAGGATTTGATCTCACAAGAAAAGTAATTAAGTAAACGGTGAGTTCAAGAGAGAGGAAGGGAGCGAGAGAGGAGAGCTGGAAAACCTAGAGTGGAGTGAAAAATTAAACACTGACAACAAAATTTTTGAAATGAAAAACATACCAAAAGATCAACCTAGATGCGGAAAGGAAGAAGAGTTCAGAAGATAAACATAGATGCGGTTGGATTTCACCCTCTTCTTGCAAGAATGTGCGGGAATGAGGATTAAGGAGAGGCCAGAAGGGGATGTCAGATGCGGGATAGAGGGAATGAGGATTGAGGAGAGAGATTGAGAGAAGAGACTTCTTCGGTCCAAGACCGAAGTAATGAAATAGATCAGACCAAAATTGGACCGAGACCGGCCCAACCCATTTTGCGGGACCGACGGTCTCGGTTCGGTCCGGTCTTCGGACCTTCGGTCGGTCTTTGCCCTTCCCTACGTGCTATCGTGGCAGCTGACGTCGCATGGATGAAAATGGTGGCACCACGTGGAGACATATGAGACCGTCACGTGTCACACACGTGTACATGTACGTGTGTGTGAGTGCGTGTGTGTGCACGTGTGTGCACGTGTGTGCGTGTGTGCACATGTGTGCGCACGTGTGAGTGTGTGATTATGGAGAAAGCACCCTCTTAAGTATTTTTGCTATCCCCATATTACTTATATATGCGCTCATTTAATTTGATTTTCATGATGTGGGACTATTTTTATGTTTTTATGTGCGCTAGAGAGGTGGTGTCATGTGGAGTGTTCGATTCACGTGTTAAAAGATGATCGTCGATCTTCACTTAAGGCGGGGGCTACGTGGCGCATTTCTATTCATCGGTGAATTATTTTATAAATGATTTAATCTAAGCCGTTCATATGAGGAGTTATAACGGCTGAGATTAAAACCGACGAAACGCATATGGTGCGTTAGATCAAGATTTGACAGCGAGCGTTTCATGCATTTCTTCTTCATGCACGACGTGATGAAATCTTGGTGGTTCATCTTCAATCCAACGGACATGACTTAACCGTAATAATTTGAAGGCTGAATTTTCATCTCAGCCGTTAATCAAAGATGAAACGCCAAATCCGATGGTTACGCCCAAATTTGCTATAAATTGAGATGTTCTTCAACGATGTAAATCATTCTTGGAGGTTTTTCGAGTAATCGAACTGTCTTGACACCACCATCCTTGAGTCTCTCGCTTTTTTCTTCTTGTAGACACATTTCAGCGTCGACAAAGTGGTTGAAAGTGAGATTTTGTCGAAATAATAGGGAGAATTCGCCTCTTGAACGGCGACGATCGTCTTCAAAATCACGTAATGAAAAGCCTTTGATGCGGTGATCAATTGGATCATTTCAATCGCTATCTCGAGTTAGATTATGTGTTTTCCTCCTAATATTTTGTCATGTATCATTAGATTGTAATTGTGTACAGATCATAATTTTGAGTGATTTTCTTCCTTTTTCTTTTCATTCTTCATGTTGGATGCAAGATGCCAAGTCCACAGACCCTCAAATAGTTGATTGAAATAGGAGTATCACTAGAGCGAGTATCTAATTATGCTTCAATAAAAAAGTAGGTTACGATCTTTCTTTTATAGATTATTTTCTAACCATAAATATTTAAAATATGATTTTTATATTTGATCTTGAATATTTTATCCTCAAAAAGGGATTTGGATTTTCAAGATCATTCCATCGCATTTATCATTTGACTTCCCTTATCAATTTTTTTCATTTTCTCTACCAAAATCTTTACATTTTCTTAAATTAAAATTATACGGAGTGACCTTCCTACACGCGGTTTGGAAATTTCAAGCCCACCAAATGTTAAAATCAACCATAAATCATGCAAACATGACAACTAATGTAATCTGACATGATATTATAAAAATACATAGCATTCATGATATCATGCATCCTTATCCTATGAATTAAGCTCTAAAATAAGCTAATAATCATATGATTGAGTATGAAATGCATGTTAGCTATGAGAATGAGTAGCATGTCAAGAAGATAATCAAGTAGAGGGGGCAGTTGGATGAGAGTCAAAATGGGACATACATTTAGAATAAACCAATGAGATGCACGTTGAGACAAGATGCATGAAACGAGATGCGTGTTGAGAGAAAGCCAAGGAGAGGAGTGCAGTAGATGATGATGGTGCACTGATAGTAGATGATGATGGTGCATTGATAGTAGATGATGATGGTGCACTGATAGTAGATGATGATGGTGCATTGATAGTAGATGATGATGGTGCACTGATAGTAGATGATGATAGTGCATTGTGGTAGATGATGATAATTGTATGAGACATTCCTAGAATTGGATATAAATGGATACTCCAACGAGGACCAATTTTTCAAAAGGAGAGGAGCAACTTGGAAAGATATTCTTCACAAAAGCGTATGATTACAAATATCTATCAAAAAGTATGTCCAAGGTCGTCAAAGATTTACCATTCAAGCACAAAAATAATCAATGAATACCGAAAAGACCAGGACCGAAGGAATACGAAGTCCTACTTCTACTCCTGTTTATGCTTCTCCTGTTGCTCCTCAGAGGAGTCAGGTAAAAGCGGAGAAGCCCACTGCTGACGTTCCTCGGAGAGGAGAAATGGGCGCTCCGGCTCTTACTCAAGTTTCTTTCTCGATCCCTTTTTCTTAGAGGGATGCATAGACTGGCCGGGAAAATGAGGCAACGTTCCTGGTTTAGGCACTTCAGTCGTCTTCGTTCTCCGCCTTTGATGCGAAGGCTCCGAAAGAGATCTATCTAGAGAAGGTTGCCGGCTGTGACCCATTTCCCCAAAAGGGCTGGTGAAGCTCCATCCCCACATCTTGCTCCGTCTCTTGGCTTTCTCCTCTTCGTGAACCTTGTCGGATTTCGCATCAATATTAATCTCTTCGGACAGATAAGTGGCGCTCCTTCTTCGTGATGTTGATGCGTCTAGATTTCTCTCTTCCAGCTGCATCTCCTTCCCGCAAGAAAAGGAGCAAGAGAAAGCCTTGTTGATTCCAAGCCCGTCTAGCGAACGTCTCGAATTCCTCTGAGGATAAGATGTGGAGGGATCTTCTAGCGAGAGCCGGAAGCTCTTCTTTTCTGTTGATAGCTCTTGCTCTTGAAGACCGTTTCTATGGGTCAGTTCTGTCGAGGAGCTTTCCTTTCCTATTTTCTTTGTTCTCCGCCAGAAAAGCTTCAACGGAAATGAAGAACTGAAACGAGATGAAGACCCACTTTTCTTTGAATTCTCGCTGCTCGCGGGGCTATGCCTAAAAGCTGAAGAAGATTCCAAGGATAGAGAGATGGCATCCTCTTTGATCTTTGAGGCGCGAGCTTCCCTCTCGAGATCGAGACTCACTTCGTCTTCGAGATGGAAAAGGTCGAGGAGAGTTCTCCTGTCCCTCGTCTTTTGACTTTTCTGGTCCAAATCTGATGGAGTTACAAAGATGGAGATGTCTCCATCGTTTTTCTGGTTTCTGGGATGGACGTTGGATAATCTTTCGACGAGGCATGATGAGCAGAATCCGGCGGAAAATTGGGAAGGATGCTTCAAACATCTCGTTAAAGTAACGGTCGCAGGATTCATCTAATTCAGAAGAGGAGACTGATTCATAAAACAGAGCAAATTCATCTAAATAGCACGTGAATGCGGAGGGCACGTGAAATTGGTCACGGAAATCTTGAGAAACTAAAGCAACTTTCGGAAAGGAAAAAAGAGAGACAGGTTGAAAGCTATCGTCTTGTAAAATCAGAATTCCAGAAAACTAAATAATCGACGACTTGAAGAAGAAGAAGAAGAAGATCCAGACCCACAAATTCATCTTCTCAGGGTTGGGAAATTGCAGGAAGGAAAGTAAAAACAGATCTTTCAAGCGAAGAACCGGCTGGAGAGAGAGAAATACCTCCGCCTCGGTCGGATGCGGAGGAGGGAATTAGCCGAATATCTCCCCCAATAAGCATTTCTAAAAACAATAGAACCAAAACCCATAAAATTTCACCCAAGAGACTTCTCCGCTCAGATCTCCCCCCCTCGGCCACCGAAAGAATTGAGAATCCTCTCCGCGCCTCTCTGGCGGAGAACAGCAACCAGGAAGAAGACGACGAAGAACAGACTGGAAGAGTGAGAGACGCTCGTATGTGATATACTCAAGATGAAAACCGATAACATGGATCCGGAAATATTAAAAAAATGAGCAAAAATATGGACCTTTAGAATATTAAATAAATGATAGGCAAATATGTCAACAAAACCTTTGAAAACGTCAGCACGCTCATTTTTCTACACACATTCGTAGATATTTTTTTAAATCATCTGTCAAGCTCAAGGGAAGGAAAATGGACTGGCCATCATATTTTATACTGATTTTATGAATCTTAGTTGCATGTCTTGTACCATCATTAATCTTATTTTAATTGTAAATTCACTTGGCTGATTTGTTCATTTTCTTGTAATTTTTATTGCCTCCTTTTCAGGCTGAAATTTTCTTGAAATTTTTGTATTTCCAAAATTGAGAATGGAAGGCAAAATCCAAATTTTATAATGAGATTACAATTGTTGTGAATTAAGATCAATATTAAGATAGTTCCACAAAAAAATGACCATAGTAGATTGTTGATTGAGGATGTGATTGATTGCATCATTTTTTGATTTTAAGGGAGTGATGAGACAATATATCGAAATATCATCCTTCTCCGATGCCTTTATAAAGTATTTACCCTACACAAGTGGATACATGCTCGAGCATTGTTTTGTGTTTATGATGTGTAGATGGGATAATGAGAAGCCTGGCGTAGTGGAAAACACAATGAGAAAGAGCGATGATCCCTTGAGATAGAGAGAGATCATCGATAGAATGAAAGTTCGAGCAGAAGGAATGAAGAAGAGTCATGAGAATATATCAAGTGTGAAACAAGGACTTTCTAAACTTAATTTCACAGGAGCAGCATTCTCCATGACAATTTCAAATAAAGGAGAAGGCACATAAAGAGATCGCTTCTATAATGCATGACTACTAATTCATTCCCTTCGCCGCTAGTAATGAATAGGGGAATTCCATTTGGAGACCACTTGAAGCTTTAGGTAACCACCACATCTTCTTCTTGTTATGCTTCACCCTTTAGTCCTAACTATGTATTTTATATGTTACTTTCCTCTAGTGGCCTACTATGTAACCCCCCTTCCCCCCAAATCTAGGAAAAACACACTTTCCTTACATTATCTTAATTTTTCATTATTGCATGTAAAAACATAAAATTGACATGCAAGGTGTTACTTTGATACATTTTGACACAATTCTTGAAAAATATTATCTTTATTGTAATGAATTGCTGCTAAAATAATTGATGGCGGATTGTCTACATGCATATTGTCACATCTGTGATGTTACTTATGATTTGTAGCATTCTATCAATGTGTTTGCTACCTAGAAAAAGAAATCAGGGATTTCATAAAATTAGAGAAACCAAAGTTGGAGCCCAAATGGACATTTGCTTGTGCCATCTTTTAATGCCATGATAGATTGTAGAGAACTATTATTAATAGAAATAAAATGCTTGAGGGTTCTGGTGTAACTAGGAATAGAGAGCTTTTATGGTTTTTTTTAGAATTGTAAAAAAGAACTATGCTTAATAATGCATCCATTGGACAAAAATATAGTTTTTTCTTGATTCAGAAATTAGTTAGAGTAGTTATTTGAGGTGAAAGGCCAAGAAAATTTCAAAAACAAAAGCCACTCCTAGATTATATCTTTTCACATGGAGAAATTTCAATTATTAAAACAAAGAATAGTATGTAGTTGCCTTTGTAATGGGTTGATGCATATTTTTTTAATCCACTCCTTTTTTTGCCATGAAACATCACTTAGTATGTGTATCTATGTTTATGAGCACTTCCATGCTATTGTTGTTTGCCCTCCCTCTTTTTGCTTGTATATAAGAATCTCCAACCACTAAAGATCGAATGCAAAAATATGTCTACAAGGGCATTTGTATAGTCCAGATGAGATCATGCTGTAAAGATCTAGGTATAGGCAAAAAAGTAAAATATCATAAAAAGGAGTTTTCTAATGATTTTTTTATCATACTAGTTTGTGACTAAGATGATCAATTAGGGTTTGATAATTGTGTTGGGATTTGAGGTCGATAAGCATTCCAAAGTTGTAATCAAAACATCGAGCACAATGAAATATTTTAAATTGGATATTTCAAACACCGAGACACTGAGACACCAAGAATCAATAATCTTATCATCTAGTGTGTATAAGAAAACATATTTACATGGTTCACTTGAAGGAGTTCCTGAAGTTATTCAAGTGTCTAGCCTCTAGTAATATCGATCGATGGATGGTTATATCTCCTCTTCAAACTCCTTCATTAAGAGAGAAAGAAATGAGAGAATTCTTACAAAAATTTCAAGTGCATCTTAAGTTGTAGATAGTTATAGACATTTGGTATGTGAATTTTGTTGGTTTAACCTCAGTTTAATAATTTACACTGGTGCGCTCTTAATGTTTATGAAATATTATATTAAGCAGATTTTAGATTTTGATTAATAGCTTTTCATCAAAATGATTTGAGAATGGTATATTCTTGTTAGTGCAGGTACCGACGGCTTGAGTGATTGACCCACTTCGACTTTGGAACGCAGACGCCGCTAAGAATAAGATCTAGATTGCCTATTTTCTAATCTTCTATTAATACATTTTAATAAGAAATTATAAATATAGGATTAAAACCAGTATAAAACCATTAATTATCCTTATTATTCCTATTATTTCTAATTTCTATGCTTAATCTTACATCAACGTCATTTTAGAACATCAATGTGAATATTCATTGATAAAAACATGCCATTTTTTTCTTCTATTATCACTAATATGTTTTCTTATATATCTTCATGTCTTATCTTGTTATTTCTTAACTTTATACTATCTAACTTTAGTTTTAAAATTGTGTATATACCCAAGAAAACTCGACAAAGAAAACAAGGAAAACAAAGAATACACAATTCTCTCTCTCACGTGAAAAAGCGAATTTTCACTTGCACGCGATTACAAGCATTTTCGTGGAGAAATCGTGATCTTCGAGCGGAATCGAAATCGAAAAAGGAGGCGACGACATCTCCTCCAGGCGGAAGATCGTTCTCCAACGAGTTCTTCCACTTATGAGATTTCTTTGTGTGTTTAGTTTCGGATTTGTGTGGTTCTTGAAATCGTTTCTTCTTCGATTTCGTTTGTGATGTATTTTGGTTGGATTTTGATTCCAGATTTGATCTTCGAACTGCGAATTGTTTTTTTTCTGATTTCCCGTCACGTTTCTTTTTCTTCTCTTCGTTGAGTCAATAATTTTTATTTTGGTTTATATTTCTATTGAGTCTGTGTTGGATTTGTTATTCTCTCCAATCTATCATTAAGCGATTTCAGATATTTCCAATCTCTCTGTGCTGTTTTTCAATTCCTGATTTCCCGACAAGTTTTTTTTTCCCTCTTTTCGTTAAGTATATATCTTGTGATTTATTTCTGAATTTTCTGATTTAAGTGTCTTAGAATTAGTGTTATTCTCATCTCTGATATCACCTTCTTATATCCGCAGATTCGTTTTTTATTTTGTCTTCTGCCTTCCTAAAAAAAAATTAGTTTATATTTTCTGTGTCTTAGAATTCTTTGTATTAGTGTATTTTCTGTCTATTAGTCTTCTGTCTTCTGTGTATTTTCTGTGTATTAGTGTCTTCTGTCTATTTTCTGTCTTCTAGCTTCTTTTCTTCTAATCAAACAAACAGATTCTTGTAGTAAATCGAATCTGCTTAGGTTATACAAAATTTGCTTTGTTTAAGCTACATTTACTAAAATTTTAGCTTACTGACATTCTGATTTCATAATCTCTAATTACAAATCTAATTTGAGATCCTATTTAGCAATACTTACAGGTATATAAATATATATATATATATATATATATATATATATATATATATATATATATATATATATATATATATATATATATATATATATATATATATCTTCTGATATGTTTTTTTAGTTATTCCAATCTAATCATAAACTTTCAGGCTAGTAAGACCTCATAAAGGTAAGATTAAAAGGCATTTAATTTTAAGGGAAGGATTGTTTGTGTTGTTGCAATATTTTTTAATATATTCAAGGGAGAAGATACCTGAAGTCAAAGTCAACAGAAAGTCATATTCAAAAGCAGAAAGTCAAAGTCAAAGGCAGAATATCAAAGTCAAAGGTAGAAAGTCAAAGTCAAAGGTAGAAATTCAAATTCAAAGGCAAACAATCAAAGTCAAAGGCAAATAGTCAAAGTCAAAGGCAACACAATCAAAGTCATAGGTAGATAGTCAAAGTCAAAGGCAGACAGTCAAAGGTAGAAAGTCCAAGTCAAAGTCAAAAGTCAAAGTATTAGTCAAACCAACAAATCAGGTGGTTATTTTAATTTATTTCTTTTTAATTTTTTATTTATGCATATCATATTTAAATTACTTGATATTAGCTTTTGTGATTAGTTTAGTTTCTCATTTTATTTACATATCTATTTATCTTGTGAGCTCAATTGAAGAACTAGGAAATTAGATATACCATCATACTTTGCGTCGAATCTGGGTGAGTCATACTTACTCGTGAGGGTAAGGGGGAGATTCCTCGGGAATCGTAGCGAGTCGGGATGACTATAGGGAGTTGACTATAAAGTCAACTCGAGGTACATTTGTTCTTCACCTTGCAGGATTACTCGGATTGGGGAACGAGTGACTTACTTGGTGCATACGTGGATCGGTGATGAGACTCAGTGACTTCAAAGAGGCAGGCAATCTTGAACGAGAGCAGGGAGTGGCGCGTGGAGCTTTAAGAGTCGGCCCGAGGGATGAGATGAGCGGAGGGGTACCGAAAGGGAGCGGTGCAGTAAGTTTACTAACCGAGAGCGTGAGTGATAATTCAAGATTTCTTGCTAAAGTACTCGGTGATTTTATCGTTGATTAATCTTGAATCAATCAAAACATTTGTAATTCCTACTTGGTTTAGTGGTCATTAGGGTGTTGAATCCACATAGATTAGGGATCACTTTGATGATTTCCACGGCAAATATATTTTATTTATTTATTCAGTAATGATGTTAATTCCTAACGTCCTACTCTATCAATTCAAAACAAACTTGATTCGATATGAATCGAATCAGATTGGAGGAAAGGAGGTCAAACCTAATCAATCGGATCTCTTTTTCTTTTCTTTTTGGAATACTTCTAGAAAAGGCGAAATCTAGTTATTAGTTGGTTGATTAGCAGGTGCTATCCGGGAAACTATTTTTAGTATGAAATTCAGAAGTAAATAAATAATCGAAGGATTCCGAAGTGCAACACCGACTTTAAACTATCATAAACTCATCACAAATTTAGAAGTAAAGAACATACTGGGATGTTTTGGAAAAACATCGTGATCTTGGGTATGTTATGAAACCAAGATCCCCCAAGAAGACGAAGAGTTAAACAGAGATCGAGGAGATGGTCTTACCTAAGTGTCACCCCACATCCTGGCCTTAGGCAACGTTTCTCCGCGATTCTCTACCGTGATTCATTTCCCCACTCCTCAATAGCATCCGCAGATGGCTGAAGATGGACTCCATCATTTGCTCCCTCTCATTCACTTAGGAGAAAACCAAATGTGCAAAGTGACCTCCAGGGGATCGGGGTGACCCCTTTTGTCTGAAAATCGCCAAAAGCCGAAGAGCGCGCGAAAAACCCCGTCTAAAATTTTGCCCGATCCAACGGCTAGATCGTTTGATCACGCCTCAATTACTTTAGCACATCTGTTCGATCTCTTCAAAGAAGTCTTCTCTCTCTCCCACCTGCGGAAACCAAAATCCCTTGACAGTCTCCACAAATTACAAAAGTGCCACTAGAAGGATTTAAAACTTGTAGTCACTTCACTGTTTCAATGAATAAAGATCCATAAGAGAAAAAAATTTATCAGGAAACTTCCTGAAAAATTTAGAAAGTGTATTAAATCCTCTCAAAGCTGGTTTTGCTCAATTTACCCAAAATTTCAAGTATAAACTGTCATAATCAGTAGATTTAACCTTCGTTAGTGTGTAATTTAAGTGATAAATTGATATTTATCAGTGAGTGAGTCAAATCGATAGATCGGGTTAGAACTTTGATCTGATTATCCCGGCCAGCTAGTAGTTGCTACTGGGGGATTAACCAGGTGAGGAGTGACTCTGAGAGGATTGTCTGCTCCTGGGATTGGCGCGGGGGGTTTAGATATCTTGTTTAGTATAAAAAAAATCATGTGTACGAGTGATGTGAGAAATTTGAGTGGATAATCAACGAATTCAAAAAATATTAGAAAATGTAAATATTAAAAAGAAACTAATTCAGCCCCCCCCTCTTAGTAATTTCACCATCTCATTAGGAAATTTCAAATTTTTCATAAAAACCATCATAATTATGTCGATGTCTACCAACATCTATAGACTTTATGTGTGATCATCTAGTTCTATATATCTCAATAGTTAATAACCCTAACAACACAATAACACTTTATTGGTCAACCTATATTAATTATCTATATTAATATAAAAATTAATTAATTAAAGATCAATTTAACATAATTGATAGGTGATAACATGCAATCTTAACATGATAAAACATGATTATTAATGCAAAATAAGGCATAAAACATTCCATTTATATGCATGTTATCGTATTCTGAGTGCATTTCTATCATTCTATGCAATTTTATGTTATAATCTCAAAATGTGTTAATTTAGGGTTAATTATGATGAATCAAAGATTAAAGATTTTATAACCCATCTTTAATTGAGATTATAAGTATTTTTAAAGTTAAAAAATAAGAGAAATTATTTTTATAAACATTCCTTTAAATTTCTAAACTTAAAATCTTAAGGAAATGAGTGTATTTTTGAAATATAAATTAAATCTCTTGTTATTTAAATATTTTGAATTTTTAGAATGATAGATAATTAAATTTCAGATCAAATGAAAGAAATTTGGATTAATTTAGAGTTGTATTTTAAAAGATATGATTTTTACAATTTTAGGGATTTTTTTTTGGATTTTTCTTGATTTAATTTCTATTTAAAAAATGTTTAAAATAAATAAATAAAATGCAAAAAAGAGCGCGGGTCCCACGCGGGTGCGACGTGGCACGCAAGGCCACATGGCAGACCGACACGGACCCGCGCAGCGCCTACGTGGTGGGATACACATATATTATATTTATTTCATATATTACATATATATAAATGGGTCTTCAGCCTTCCCTAGATGGGAAGGGTTATTAACCCTCTAAATAGTCGGGTCTTATAAACCTGACGGTTTCGTAAATTATTTTCGGTGTGGGACTAAAACCACACTCTACTTACCATGCAGGTGACGTGGATGCATGTTGAACGTCGGATTGAAGGCGCGATGAAAAGACGCGCGTCGATCGCGTGGACACCGGACCACGGAGTGATCATCAAGCACGTGCGCGATTTCAGGAATTATAACGGCCAGATTTCAGCGACGTGGCGGCATCACACGCGGCGATCACTTGGTGCGTGGACCACCAGATCAAGATCAACGCACGTGTTGATTAAAGGGGCGTTATAACGGCTACGATTCGATCGTGCGGATCGCATCTCAGCCGTCCGATCGCGATCCAAGGGGCGATATCAGAGGCGTTTTATAAACGATCATCTACGCGATCATCCAGGACGTCCATCTCAAATCCGACAATCACGACTTTTTAGAAACGGTCCACGATGGACCGTTTCATCGTAACCGTCGATCAAAACGATCGGACGGTTACGCCCAAATTTCGTTTAAATAGACGTGTTCTTCGTCGATGTATGCATTCGAGTTGGATTTCAATCAAATTGACTTATCTAGACACCAATCCACTCGTTTCTCTTGATTCCATCCTCTTCCTCTTTCATTTCCGCATCCATGGAGGGGTTGAAATCAAGATTTGGTGGAGAATCGAAGGAGAAATCGCAGCTTGAAGCTCTCGTCGTGACGTTCTTGGCGTTTTCGGTGATTAATCGGCTTAATTACCTCGTTTCAATCGCTAAACAGGTTTAGTAGAAGCGGTTTTTCCTAGATTATCTTCCTATTATCTTTAATTTTCGTTTAGATTAGGTTTTAGATTTCAATTTCGTAAATTTTCATTCTAAATCACGATTTTAACGTCCGAAAAGTTCTCTCCACTTCAAATTTCGATTTCTCCCCGAATTCAAGTCCAAATTTGATGATTCTTGATTCCGTGGAATCGATTTGAAGTCTTCTTTCTATATCCACCATTTTCCCTAATTTTTCACCTCAATTCATCGTCCAATTTGACCGAATTCCAAAAGATATCTCGAAAATACCTAAATTCCCTGTGGATTCGACCCTTATTTACCATTATACCCTTCAATTCACTCTTAATTCCCCAAATTGGTAAGTTCGGATTAATTTTTGACACGAGACAGTGTGAAATCGACGACCTTGCGGTCTTGTCTCGTCAATAGGTTAAGTTTTCAACCCATTGGGTGCCAAGCTACATCACATAGTTTAGGAGATATAGAGTGTATAAGAAGTCTCATATGGAATCATGTATGTAAAATCCTTTATTTGTTCGAGACTCGTGAATGACTTAGGGTATGGTCAATTGTCAAACCCTAATCTATCACTGAAGTTAGTATTGATGCGTGGAGTAAATCATTAAAAACTCTTTCTCCGATATTTTTAATATCTCGGCCAAGGATTTCATCGCACCTTATTCCTTGAGTCAATCTCCTCAAAAATATAAGATGGACAATCTCATCTTAACCACATAGTCATCTTCGATGACTTCATGTCATATCTAATATATAATGTTTTAGAAATCCCCAAACTAGGGGTTTGTAAGTTATAATCAAAACATGATCATCCATTCATAATATGTGTCTCGTGTCTCAAGTCAAAGGATCATATACACAACCATGACATGAATCAACATGATTGATAGTTAAAAGATACCATTCAACGATTCATATGTATCAATTTAATTAGTTCTTTTCCAAACAACACCCACTATCTATCATCGATTTATCCACACTGATGGCTACAAGATTAGCCATACTCATCATATGAGTCATATCAAA
Source organism: Lemna minuta (assembly GCA_024174645.1). Lineage (NCBI taxonomy): Eukaryota > Viridiplantae > Streptophyta > Magnoliopsida > Alismatales > Araceae > Lemna > Lemna minuta. Next base: position 4,306,840 of record CM044103.1, on the reverse strand, counting down.
TAGTGTTATTCTTTTCACAAAATTTAATATCCTTCTTGAATACTTGATAACATTCATTTATAACTTGAATTCTTATCCTAATTAACTCATATTCATGCTTATTTTATGTGAATATGATGCATGTTATCATACTTTTTAGGAATTTTCTCCATTGGCATGTCATTTCACTAAAGTTGATATTTATGCATAAATTAGGGATAATTTCATGCTTAATAGATGATTAATCTTTTTTTAAGTTTAAATTAATAGAAGTTAATCTCTTGTATTGAATGATTTTTGACTTTAGTAAATGTTTGGAAGGATAATTTCAAGATGAATTTATGATTTAGAATGTTTATTGAGAAATGATTTAAGTAAATTCTAATTCATCTTGATTTCTTCTCTGAAAATATATTTTAAATGACATGATGTTAAAAAGGAAGAAATTTGTGATCCAATGGAGAAAATTTGAGTTAAAAAGGAGTTATACAAATGAATTTATGAATTTCTAAATTTTATAGTATTTTCTGGATTTTAATTTGATTTTTCGGGATTAAATCGTGCAATCGGACGGTCAGGATTAAATCGCGCAATCGGACAGTCGGGATTAAATCGCGCAATTGGACGGCTGAAATCACACGGAGTGGAATCCGCGCCATGGGCCACGATCCCACCGATTACGCGCGATCTGACGGCTGAAATTACACGGAGTGAAATCCGCGTCACGAGCCACCAATTTCGCGCGATCCGACGGCTGAAATTACACGGAGTGAAATCCGCGTCACGAGCCACCAATTTCGCGCGATACGACGACTGAAATCACACGGAGTGAAATCCACATCGTGGGCCACGATCCACCAATTTTGTACAAACTTATCTATAAATAGGCCTCATCTCCAATGTAAAATTCATCTTCTAGTTGGCCTCCTTTTGGAGGTTGGCCATTGGGATCAAGGCTGCTAGGGATCAACTATCTTGGTATGTTTAGTTATTGTTTGTTCTTCTTATGTTCTTGTGTGTTCGCCTGGTGTCTAGGATTGTGCAGCGTGACGAATCGAGTGCATCTAGATACCCGACTTGCTTCTTCGTATCTTCTTTTGTGATCGCTTGTTCCATGGCAAGAGTTTTTTGTGTCGAAAGGCCAAGGGAGCACCAGTGGATCACGTTTTATCTTCTTATCGTGTTTAGAATTAATCACCATCGGTTGAATAGATCTCGAGAAAGTTAGAGGGCCTTGTCACTGAGATCCCGCTTAAGGCTAGGGCGAGGGTCTTAGCCCCGTGAGGACTGAGGATAGGGGGCAACGTTGATACTATGCGAGTTCTAGTTGCTTATTCAGCTCATTATTCTACCGTGATAGACGCCAAGCTTGGGCGATAATTCAAGCTCCGGTGGAATAATGATGACTGCGTCACGATTAGATCGATTGACAGACACTTAGGGTTTATGTGTTAATATTATGAAATTTCCTTCCTCTTATATCAATCTATTAATGAAACCAACTATAAAAATATCATCTTTAATTTTGCAAATTAGATCATAGTATTCTTCATCATTTTTCCTAATTTCTAATCCGAAAAATTGCTGATTTTGAAAATAGGATATCTCTCTGATTATAATTCCAAATCAGTTGATTTTGGTTTCTTTGGATTTATATTTTCATCAGCTTTCCGTGGATAGCAAATTCATCGAATTACGAGTTCATTTGACCCTTCAATTTGACGTTTGACCAAGGACTGTTCATCTTTCATCAGAAGTCAAACATTGACTTTTGGGGTCAATTACTTTCAATTTACAAATCAGAATTTGATAATTTTGGTCTCTTTAGATTCCTCTGGTTCTTAACTTTCTATTGACATATAAATTTCAAGATTTGGATTTCATTTGACTGGTCAATTTGAAGATTTCCTCCGAGGTATCCATTTCGGGGATTTTCTGATATTTGATTTTCAATAATTCATAGTAAATCCATTTCTTATCCAAAAATCACGAATTATATATCAATAAATTCCATTTTCTCTCTAGTTTCTAAATATATATTTTTCGTAATCTTCTGACACTGTTTGATTCTCTGATTTTACAGTACACATACTGTTGGTCAAAGTCAACGCTTTGACTTTGACTTTTGACTTTTCTCTGTCAAACCCGAGAATTAAATTCTTAAAACTTCTTATTTAGTCTATTTATATCATTTACACTCATTAATTCTTATTTTTACTTCTTTAAAACCCCTTTTAAACCTAAGTTTGACCAAGTCAACTCTGCGATTAAAGTCAACCTTACTCTCTGTGGATCGACCCGATACTTACAGAATACTTGATTATTATAACTTATCTTTGTGAGTTCGGTCTTATAAATTTTGTTTGACCATCGTCTTTGTGTTTTAACGACGCACGAAAACGACACGTCAATACTACATGAATAAGAATGTTTATACCATATGTTTAAAGACTTGTGATCAATATATTATGATATCATCATAATTTATTTAGTCATTACATATGCTTATGAACTTTTATTACAAACATTAAACAAGAACGACAACGAATAAATTTAATTTCAATAAACATAAACGAGATAAATGAAAGTGTGATTGGCTTATAGGACACATAAAACCCATCAAATTGACCATGCCCTAACATGGATAAGGGAGTATTTGTAAAAAATAACTAATGATAGACATGGTCCATGTGAGGGTAACATAACCCACTACCTTCTAGGATACATAGTATAGCTTGACACCTCATGTGTCAACAACTCAACATATCAATGGGGTTAACTTGATCCATGGTTAATTGATTATTATTGGATATTAAATTAATTAATTGTCCAAGCCAATAAATAGTTATTTGGCCCTTAGAGTCATTAACAAAATGTGTACTTAGACCAAGAGAGTGACATGTATAAGGTTCTTGGACGATGAGTTAAATGTATTATTATTTGGGTTAATATACTGGCACGTCATGACGTACCGGCTATTATTAGCCGCATGTCATGACGTTTTAAAAAATCAGGTCATGTTATGACCTTTTTAAAAAACGTCTTGGCATGTCATAGAATCCGACGTGGACGATGACTAGGTTGCCACGCAGGATTGGAGAGAGAGCTGCCAGCCACGTCATCGTCCACTTCGGATTCCATATAATAATATTATATTATTATATTTTGTCTTCCCTTATCTTTTGTTCGACGATTTCCGACCTTTCCTCTTCACCCCCGTCGATCTTCACCGCGGCGATCCTTTCCTCGCAAGCTTCGTGCCAGACGAAAGAGAAAGAAGAGCGAATAAGGTTAGTTCTTTTTTTTTTCCCTCTCCTGCTCCCTCTCGCCACCGACATTTTCCCTCTCCGGCCGCCGCCGGAGAGGGAAAATGCCTTGTTCGCATCAGCCGCCGGGAGAACAGATGTAGACAGATCTTAACACGATCTGCTCCGAAATGATCATCGATGAACAGAATGGAAGAAGTGAATACGAGGCGCTCTGTTAGCGCTCTATCGTGGCGGCGCATTCTCCCTCTTTCGTCTAGCGAAAATGGAAGCCTCCACCCGGTTCGCGACCTCTAGAGCTCGATGCTCCGACGATAGATCCATGTAGTCCAGAAGACATTCCGGCGAGAATTGCTCCGACGTGATGTACCGGTATATCATTTCTCCCAGCGCCGCCTTTGTGGATTCCATATAATATAATATTATTATATGGAATCCGAAGTGGACGATGACGTGGCTGGCAGCTCTCTCTCCAATCCTGCGTGGCAACCTAGTCATCGTCCACGTCGGATTCTATGACATGCCAAGACGTTTTTTAAAAAGGTCATAACATGACCTGATTTTTTAAAACGTCATGACATGCGGCTAATAATAGCCGGTACGTCATGACGTGCCAATATATTAACCCTTATTATTTTGAATTTTTGGAAAAAAATGACTAACTCTATATGAGGACCTTAAGGGTTAGGGGGTTTAGGAGAGCCATGAATCTAACTTTCCTAAAGCCATCCTTGTCTTCTCTTCTCATCCTTAGATATGTGCGATAGATGATGATGTGAAGATTTCTATAGATCAAGGTTGCATTGACTAATGCTTCAGATCAAGTGCGAGGACAAGATCCATTAAGAAAAGATCCCAAGTGGATACCATTAGAGGTTGAGCATGTGTAGTTTGCGGCATCTCATTTAAGGAATTGATCAGGGTGGAGGATCTGATTTTGCGGAAGGTGATATGATCACATCTTATTCTTTAAGGATTATTTTGAATTGATTTTATAAATACAAGTACAAATAAAACTATCAAAATAAATAATATAAATAATATATAATAATGGCTATACCATTAACCTCGTACACATATAGGTATATCGCTTCGTTATTTCATCTACTAAATATGCATGGTATATTTAATTTTTCAGTATTTTTATATTACAAAAAATCTATATAGGTATATTTAACATTTTAAATAAAGAGCTGACGGTCGATAAGGTAACAAGGCCTATTAGGATAGTTGACTTGACCCATCCCTTATCGTAACCCATTGGATTCGTGGATCATCTCAATTTCTCGATGAAGATTGAACGGTGACCATCAAACGACACATCTTCTTCACGTGCGACGTGTCAAGATCTTCCTGCTTCATCATCGATCGAAGGGATGCAACTTAAAGATGATGATTTGCAAATCATCATTTAATCTCAGCCGTTGATCAAAGATGAAGAGACGATCTGACGGTGACGCCCAAATTCTCTATAAGTTAAAATGTTTCTCAACGAAAAAACTTGTTATTGTATGTTTCGAGAAAATTGAACTGTATAGACAACTCAATCACTTGATTTCTACTTTTTCTAGACTCATTTATGCGTCCGATGAGTGTTTAAAATCAATAATTGGTTGAAAGAATCGGAAGAAATTACCTCTTGAATGCCGAACTTTGTTTTCGAAATCACAAAATCAAAAGCCGTGAATCCGGCGATTAATTAGATCACTTCGAGTGCGACTTCAGGTTAGATTGCGTGTTTTCATCCTAATCTATCTTCATGTAGAATTAGATTCTAATTTCGAATCATAGATTAGATTAATTTAAGATTTAATTTCAGTTTTTATTACGAATCGCGATCAATTTTCTTTCTCGATTTTAATCCTTAATTTCTCCATGAATTTTGATCCAAATTCAGTGATTTTTTATTCCGTGGATTTGTATTGGAGTTATCTTTCTTAATATACTAAAATCCCTAATTTCTCACCTTAATTCATTGTCTGATTTGATCGAATTTCAAAGATATATCAAAATTTCCCTTATTTTTTCGTGGATTCGACCCTTATTCACCACTATACTCTTTAATTAATGATGCAATCTTTAAATTGGTGAGTATGGAACTTGTTTTGACACGATTTTGTGTGTATTCAAAGACCACACAAAATCGTTTCATCAGTATCCACACTCATTCACAAGACTACGAACATCATGTTATGTGTTAGCTTCGTGCATCTTCTCATCATGCCATCAACAATTGTTTTTTATCCTATGTTGCCACTCTACGTCTCTTATCTTGTAACCTTGGCCTCATTTTCATAAATCTAGACTTATGCATTAGATGATCTTCAACTGATTTTCATTTTACTATTAATTTTCCCCCATTTTCTAATATACTATTTTAGATCTCATCATATGGAACCTAGTCCATATGTATTGAGAATTCTACTCATGTATTCGAGGTTTCCTTCTCAATCTTCCATTGTATACATTTTTCTATGTGAGAGCATCTTTTTAAATGATTTTCAACATATATGCATGGATGGATTCCTAAGCAGCATGAGATACCTCTTGTTGAGGAATAAGAGGCGACCTTAGTCAACAAGGCTACCCATAGCTTTCCAAATTGAACTTAAAAACTCTACCTCAAGGTTAAAAATTATTTTATCACTTAAACTGAAGTATTGGGGGAATTATTTGATTTCTTGAGAGTTTGTATGCATTTAGATAATACATGCTTCAAAAGAACTCAACTTTGTCATCGACAAGTGATTATGTCACAGATAGTCATGTAACTTTGTCTTTAAGAATAAACCTGGAACCCAAAATAAAATGGATGATAAAAAAAAGGGAGTTTACATACGTAGAGAATGATGAATGGTAAATTATTGAATTCTGCAATATAAAAGATCTTTAATTGCATTTTTTATTTTTTATTTCAAATCTTTATTCTTGTATGCTTGGATCTACCAATGGAAAAAATGTTGCATGTATTGACATCATTGAAGAATAAAAATGTAAGTTCTATGACTCACATGCATCATAATGAAGAAACACCTCACTTGAAGTTCTCACTAATTATAATAAAGCCATTTCGCCATGAAACTCCATGATTTGAGGAAGTATTCATTGTACAAAAATGTGAAAGAGTTGAATAATTTTTTTGAATATTATCTTCAACTTATTAACTCTACAAGAGAGACCACATCTACATCCATTTCACTATCATCTTCTCTTCATTTTAATGATCATCTTTCTTCCCTCTTTTCCCCAAATTTCCATTTAATCCAATATTTAGCATCATTGAAGATATTATTGGCCATCAATTTCAACAATTTAAGGAGAATTTTAAGTCCATTTCACCAATAAGTACATTGACTTTATATTTAATTTAAAAATCCTAGCTTTGGTGTTTCCTTGGATTGACATTTGATGTCCCATACATAATGCTCAGAATTTCCATAAGGGTAAACATCTTATAGTGGCGGGACCTTTCGTTTTAGGTCCAGATTGTGGCACCACGTTTTTCTATGTCAAGATTGTGGCATTCCCGCTGAGGTGGACGGTTTTGTGATTCCGTCCCCCACATGGCTGCCACGTTCCTGTCCACGTCATTCTTTATTCTCTCTCTCTCTCCATCTCTCGCGGTCCTCCTTCCTCTCTCTTCATTTATTCTATCTCTCTCTCTCTCTCGCTCGTCTCTCTACTCCCGAATCCACTCCACTCCGCGGCGGAAGAAGCTCGCGGCCCTTCCTTACGCCAAGGCGGCGGCGGGAGGGCAGACTGAGTGCGCCGTCTGTCTCTGCGCCATCGAGGAAGGCGACGCCTGTGTAAGATTATAGTTCAAATTCACACTTTCTCTTTCGACATTCTCTATCTTACTCGCTGTTCTTGCGCAGGACGAGGATGCTTTTTTCGCGGATTACGCTGAAGCACGCCAGAAACTTTCCGAACTGGGGTAAGAAAAAACTTGCACCAGAGCTCCGCCACCCTATCAACTTTCCCAGTTTCCGAGCGCTCATCGTCCTTTCTTACTATCGTCTCACAGCTACGCGGAAGCCTAAGATGACGACGCGGATGGATCTGGCGCCTTCGTCTCTCTCGCAATAAGACGGGAGGCGGTTTCCCCATCTTTATCATGTGCTCTCGCGCGTCTTAGACTTGTCTTCTCTCTTTTGATTACTCGTGTTTCACCAGAGATGCCAGAGAAGATAAGCGAGCTTACTCCGGGTCCAGATATCCGACGGTTCCTCGAACGATGCTGGACACGTGGGAGGAACCATCGACGGCCACCTTGGAGAGACCGAAGTCGGAGACCTTGGCTCTCATGTTCTTGTCCAGCAGTATGTTGCTGCTCTTCAGATCCCTGTGTATCACCGCTGGCGTGCACCCAGTGTGAAGGCACTCAGACAGACGGCGCACTCAGTCTGCCCTCCCGCCGCCGCCTTGGCGTAAGGAAAGGTCGCGAGCTTCTTCCGCCGCGGAGTGGAGTGGAGTGGATTCGGGAGTAGAGAGACGAGCGAGAGAGAGAGAGAGAGTCGGGACTCGGGAGATAGAAAGAAGAGAGAGAGAGAGAGAATAAATGAAGAGAGAGTAAGGAGGAAGACAGAAGATGAAGAGAGAGAGAACGAAGAAAGACGTGGACAAAAACGTGATCTTTCTGGACATATAAAAAGGTGGTGCCACAATCTGGACCTAAAATGAAACGTCGTGCCACTATAAGATGTTTACCATTTCCATAAAAGGCTTAGATCTTTTTTAAGATTTCCGACCAAATTGATTGTAAACTTTCCCAAATCGAGTTTATATATTTCACAGTTCCTCTACGTAGCATCCTAATTTGAGTCCAGAGAGGTAGAAAGATGGAGAGAGACTGAGATAGAGAGAGAAAGTAGAGAGAGACAGAGAGATAGATATAGAGAGAGGAGAAGGGGGTTGAGTCCGCAAAGGAAAAAGGCAAGGAGAGTAAAGAGCGCGCTAGAGACTAGAAAGATGGAGGGGGGAAAGCTAAGCGTGAAAATGGCGCGAGAGGGGAGAGATTGATGGATGAGTAGATAGAAAAGATGAAGGTTAAGAGATCTAGAGAGGATGGGGGAGGAAAAGCCGAGAAAGATAGGGCTAGAAGCCTAGAACTAGATTTGAGTCTGAGAGAGAGAGATAGAAGTCGGCAGCCACAAACGCTTCAGCTTACACGCTCCCCCATGGTCACGCGCGGGTCGTATCCTTGGACTCATCCCTGTCTCCATCTGCGGCAGCCCCAGCTGCTCCACAGCTACGACCGGCAGGGTAGCAGAGAGAAAGTAAAGAAGAAGAAGAAGAGCCACGGAAATAACAAGACACCAAACGATAACCCGAAGAAGAAGAGAGGGGAGGAGAGCGAGGCCCCGCTCGATGCTGCTCGCAGTTTTCCTCCGGGCCTTCGCCGCCGCGGTATTTCTCTCCACTTCCACCGCTACTTTGATTCTTCTCTCCGGCAACTCCACGCTAACCAGCCCAAACCAGACTTTCGAGCTCGGCTTCTTCACCGTGGACAGCGGCTCCCACTTTTACCTGGGCATCTGGTACGCCTCAATCCCCATCCGCACCTACGTCTGGGTCGCCAACCGCCAGTATCCGGTCGACGGCGCCGCCATTCCCGCCGCAGTGAAACTCACCACCGACGGATTTCTCGCCGTCAACGACAACTTCGGCCGCGAACTCTGGCGGTCGAACAACGACGAACCCGCCGGAGACGCGAGAATTCTCGACTCCGGCAACTTCGTCCTCTTCTCCTCCGACGAGTCAGAGAAAGTCGTCTGGCAGAGCTTTGATCATCCTTCCGATACTTGGTTGCCGGAGCAGATAATGTCCCGCAAGCAAAACATCACTTCGTGGCGCAGTCCCGTTGACCCTTCTCCCGGGTCATTTTCCCTCCGCTTGAAGCCCCCGAGCTCCGGAGAGTTGGAGCTTGTGTACGACGGCGACAGTTCGGTTTCTTACTGGTCAACAGGAAAATGGACCGGTGACAGGTTTGCCGGCGTGCCGGAGATGACGGTTCCCTATATCTACACTTTCATGTTCAACGAACCCTTCTCTGCGGACGCCACCTTCGTCTATTCTATCCTGATGCCGTTCCTCTCTAGATTTGTCGTGGATAGCTCCGGCGAGCTCCGGCAGTTCACTTGGTCAAGTCAGACCTCGAGCTGGAATATGTTCTGGGCGCGGCCGGAGGATCCTTGCTCGGTCTACGCACGCTGCGGGGATCTGGGTTTCTGCCGCGACGGCGGCGCTCGCACGTGTGACTGCTTTCCCGGTGCGGAGCCGGCGGCGCAGCCATCATGGAACGCCGGAGACTTTTCCGCGGGTTGCCGGATGAACAAGTCCGAGTCATTCGAGATTGAAGAGGTTGGGCCGATGAGCTTCGACGGCGCAGAGACTATCTCCTTCCTCACCTCCAACGAGGACTCCTGCTTTGAATCCTGCCTGATGAACTCCTCTTGCCGGGGAGTTAACTTCAACCTCGAGACTAAACTCTGCAGGACTCTCCATGGAAACTTGTTCAACCTCCAGAGTAAACCGTCAGCCCCGATTCTGTTCATCAAGGTTCCTCTCCGGCCGTCGTTCTCGCAGGAGGATCGGTGGAAGACGGCGGCGCTCTCCGCGGGCAGCGTCTGTATTTTTCTCGCGCTCGTTGTCTCCGCTGCGTTGGCCTACCAGCTGGCGCGGACGGGGAAGAGAAAGCTGTTGGAAGAAGAAGATGAGCTCCCGGCTATGGCGAATCTCCAGGTCTTCACCTACAGGGAGCTGTCTTTAGCGACAAGGGAGTTCTCGGACGAGCTCGGTCATGGGGGATTCGGAGCGGTCTTCCGGGGGGAGCTCCCGGACGCGTCACCCGTAGCCGTCAAGCGGCTGGAGCGCCGCCACGGCGACCGAGAGTTCCGCGCCGAGGTGGGGACCATCGGCAGTATCCAGCACGTGAACCTCGTGCGCCTGCGAGGATTCTGCTCGGAAAGCCCGCACCGTCTTCTAGTGTACGAGTACATGCCGAGAGGCCCGCTGAGCGCGTATCTAGGGCGGCGCCGGGAAACTGCTCTTCGGTGGGAGGAGCGGTGGAAGGTGGCGCTGGGCGCGGCGAGAGGGCTGGCATACCTGCACGAGGAGTGCCGGGACTGTATCGTGCACTGCGACGTCAAGCCGGAGAATATTCTCCTCGACGGCGACTTCACCGCGAAGGTCGCGGATTTCGGGTTGGCGAGGTTGATCGGGAGGGACTTCAGCAGGGTGGTTGTCACGACGAGAGGAACGTGGGGGTACGTGGCGCCGGAGTGGATCTCTGGGGTGGCGATCACCGCGAAAGCTGACGTGTACAGCTACGGGATGACTCTCCTGGAACTCGTGGCCGGGAGGAGGAATGCCGAGGAGGGAGAGGACGAGGAGAGAAGGTTTTTCGCGGCGTGGGCAGCGGTGAAGGTGGTGGAGGGTGAGGTGGCCGCCGTTGTGGATCCCTTGCTGGGGGAAGAGTACGATGACGGGGAGGCGGAGAGAGCCGCCAAGGTGGCGGTGTGGTGTATACAGGACCAAGAGGAGAGAAGGCCGGCTATGGGGCAGGTGGTGAAGATGCTGCAGGGGGCGGTGGGGGTGGCGGCGCCCCCCCTGCCGGGGCTGCTGCAAGCGCTTGTTTCCGGCGAGTCATTCCGCCGCGCCGCGGGGAAAGAGGAGGAGGTAGACGATGACCTCGGAACCGACTCCGATGGGCATTCCGAGATTTCTGAAGCCAATGGCGGATGACTTCGGAATGGTTCAAAAGAGCTCTACTTGACGCCTAGACGCGGGTCTTGGTACTTCCCAGCGAAGGAGGTAATTTTTTAAGCACCGTGGAATTTCACAGCTCCTCAGGTGGCACGTTGATACGTCGATCATCTCGCGCCTATCTCAGAGAATAATCTGCGGGTCGGTAAGCGAGGTTGACAAGGGGTCCTCAAGCTGACGTATGATGCTGACTTTTCAGATGGCGGCCAGTCGCCGCCAATGCGCTTTACTGCATGACTTCTCTTTGAACTGGCGATCAACGATCGTCATCCCTTTTTCTTCGTCCCTTTTCTCTCGACGATGGAAAACTTTCGCCGGAGCTCGGCCGTCGGCAGCCACAAATCCACCGGGAAGAACCCAATCGGCAGCGCGTTGTCCGCAATCGCAACCTGCTTCTCCTTTCCACCGGAGAAAGGCGAGATCGCCACGAAGAAGCCTCCTCCGGGTTTGCCAATTTCTCTGCTGGATGATGAATTGGGATTTCTCTTAACCAATCTCTCGATTGCAGAGACGAGCGGCAGTCCAGCCAGGAGCGATATGCTCCTGTCCCGGCGAGCAATATCGCAGAGCTGCAGCACCACGGAGTGCAGCGGCCGGAGCTTTACCATGGCAGAGATTCGCGCCGCCACCGGGAACTTCTCTTCGTCCTGTAAGATAGGCCAGGGCGGATTCGGCACCGTCTACAAGGGAATGCTCGCCAACGGCACAGTCGTCGCCATTAAGCGCGCCAAAAAGGTACGAAATTCGGGTTTTTTTATTACTCGTTCCGTCTTCCTTCTTCTTAGGGGTTTCTTCTGTGTCGAGCAGGGCTTCCGGAACAAGCAGCTGGGCTTAGAGTTCAAGAGGGAAACCCAGATCTTGGCCACCATCGAACACTTGAACTTGGTCAGATTGTACGGGTACCTGGAGCACGAGGACGAGAAGGTCGTCGTCCTGGAGTATGTCTCGAACGGCACCCTCCGAGAGCACCTCGACTGTAGGTAACAAAGCAAGCCCTGATTGTAATATCTTTTTCATTAAACCGTGGTAGGATTGGTTTACAGGCGTGAGGAAGGAGCAACCTCTGGACATGGCGGCAAGGCTGGACATTGCCATTGACGTCGCCCACGCTGTCACTTACCTCCACATGTACGCAGGTGAGAAATTTGGGCATTTGCTGAGGTTTTTTCTAGATTGAAAGATGTTTGTTTTGGGTTTTACTTCTCTGCAGACGAGCCCATCATCCACAGAGACATTAAGTCGTCCAACATCTTGCTTACGGAGAGCTTGCGGGCGAAAGTGGCGGACTTTGGATTCGCACGCGTGAAGCCGTTAGACGTCGACGTGACGCACGTGTCGACGCAGGTGAAGGGCACAGCTGGGTACCTGGACCCGGAGTATCTTCGCACGTACCAGCTGACTGAGAAGAGCGATGTTTACTCCTTTGGGGTTTTGCTGGTGGAACTTATGTCCGGGCGACGGGCCATTGAGGTCAGGAGGGACATGGGCGAGCGCATCACTACTGTCTGGGTCAGTCTCGTGATGCTCACTGGGTTTTATGACGATATTAATTGGTTTGATGATGAAGTGATAGGATTTAATGGGTATGACGGTGATGACGGAGGTTTGATGATGCAGTGATAGAACAGAGGATTGAGCTTGATGGTCGTTAAGACAATGGCAGCAATTATGATGATTATGCCAATTATAATGCACTGATGATAATGAGATGGTGGGATGATGATGAAAATGATTGTGAGTAGACTGTGATGGTTAAATCGTGATGATGATGAAGATGATCATAATTATGGGTCAGATGATGATGGTGATGATGATGATAACCAGCTTGAAAAAAGATGGATTTGATGATGACAACAACGCTGGGTTTATGCAGGCTATGAAGATGGTGAAGCAGGGAAGAGGATCAGAGACCCTGGACCCCAATCTGGCGGCGACAACGGCGACGGAGTTTGTGGTGGAAAGAGTATATGCTGTGGTCCAGAAGTGTCTCAAGCCGACCAGGGAAGGAAGACCGACCATGAGAAGATGTGCCGAGCAGCTCTGGGCAATCCGCAAGGACCATCGCAGCCTTGCCTCCGCTGAGGCACCACTTCGATTTTCCAGAGTTCCCAGGACTTAACCGTACTCTCTCTCTCTCTAGCTTTTCTCTGTAAGGGGAAAAAACGCTACAAGGGAGTGGGTTATAAATGTAAAAAACTGCATCAAACAGCATCGCCATTATCAATTTATCATCATCCTCGAGAAAGACTAAAGGCAAGCATCCTTGGCAGATCCAGAAGCCCTAGCAGAAACATATAAGAAAGTGAAAATGAGAAACCTTATCGAAAGATAAGCCAGAAATAGCACACTGGACTAACAGGCAGAGTTTGGATAATGAGTTAGTCACGGGCAGCAGGGGAGCGGTCACGGTGACGCCGGTGAGAAGCGGCGCCACTATCCCTCCGTCGGGGTGAGTGTGACCTCTCTCGGCGGTCACGAGAGCGTGAACGCCGAGAACGATAAGGAGAGTTGCTGCGTGATCGTCCTCGGTCATGTTGACTCGAGCCTAGAAAGATGAAATTCGAGAAATCGAATATTAAAAAAAACTCTTTAAACAAATGGGAGAAAAAATTACAAAGTAGTACCTCTTGCTTCCCTTGCACCGCAGTACTTTCCAGGGGTTGGCGTCCTTGCTCGCTTCCTCTTAGCCTGCGCTTCCAAATTTCAATCGTCACTTTACACAGAAACTGCTTCCCTCCCATAAGATCCTCAGAACCACAACTCTCAACCGAATTATTCCATGCTAGCAGTCGGCAGTCACTTTTAGTTTATGGAACGGATAGGTATTTATGCATACGATTAATTTTCGGGACATAGTCGATGAAGACACTCTAAGTTCATAGATCGATGGGAGTTCGATGCAGAAACACACAGCAGACCTGATGTCAAAAATAATCAGGCAAAGTACTACTGACGTAAAACCCCACAATGCTAGAATGCCTCCGAAAAGGTTTGAGGAAAATTAAAATCTAATATTCGGCAAGCACATTTACCTTCTCAACCGTAATCAGCCGGCCTTCCAGCACTGAACGATTGAGGTATTTTACACAACGGTTGGCATCCTCCATGGAATCCATCGTCACGAATCCAAATCCACGGGACTCTCTTGTGCGAGGATCTGTCACCACGTGACATTCGACCACCTGGGCAGCGAGATTTCTCACGATTAATCTACGGCGCCATTGAAATTCATCGACACCATGGGAATACCTTTCCTTGCTTATTGAAGTATTTCTCAAGATCGCTGCTGGTAACACGGGGGGACAACCCAGTGACGTATAGGTTGTTTCCAGGGTTGTTAGCAGCTTCAAGGTCTCGGCTCCTGAAGAAACCGGTAGCTGAGCTTTGAAAATTTGACTTCAGGACATGAATAATAGTTCACATCACCTGGAGCGACTCCTTCCTCGTGAGATGGAAGGAGATCTGCTGCGCCTACGCGGAGGAGATAGCGAATGAGAAGTATATCTGAAAAGAAGATGCCCAGGTGAGGGTTTCATTCTTAAGAGACCATTGAAATTTGAAATTCTTCATGAGGATCTTCAACTCGCCTGACTTCCTTTTGAGATGACATCTGAAATGAACAGAAAAAACCGTCTCAAAAACAAATTATTTAGGGATCATTATTTCGATGGCACTATGATTTTTGTTCCCAGGATAAATTATTACAATAAACTAAAGGCTTTATCGTCGGACAAAGTCTACTAAGGTAGAATGACTGAAAACTTCACCAGAACTACATAATTTCACGATTTCACAGTTAAAACCTGTCTTTCGCTGTTCGAGGCTGAATGGGAAGGAATCCTCGGATGACGAGATGATAAAAACCCTCACAGGTAAGATCAAAGCGAAAGCAAAAAAAAAAGAGATTTAGACTAGAAGAATGTTGATCGGCTGAAGTACCTCGCGCTATTGCCCGCCCCTAAGGGGCAACAGCAGAAAGTTTCAGGGAAGCGAGGGCACGAAGAGAGAGAATCTTTTTCCTCTGTGAAATCAAGAATGCGCTGTTTTATTAGGATTTTAATTGGCCGAACGAACTCCAAAATTTCTTAAGGAATTTGCTTTTCCCCCACGAAAAATGTGGATTTACATTTCAAACCTTTCTCTATAAAAGTTTTTTAGTCAATGTAGCTTGAATCGGCTTTATATGATATTGCAACTAAGTACAGGGAAATTTTTTAATTGCCTTCGCCCCCCGATTGACTTCGTTCTTTTGTTTCGTCTACTTCTAAATCAGTCGCGCGTTGACCTGATACTTCACCCTCCTGCCGGCACGAGGACTCGACCGGGGTCAACTCACTGTCAGCTACAAGGCGTCTTCTCACGGAGCAGAGAAAAAAGAAGGCTGACGTGTATATGCTGACGTGCCACGCGCTGCAGTCACCTATATTCTCAGATTACTCAAAAAGAAACCGGAGAGAGGGGAGAGGCTTCGAACCTATGCCATATCCAGTAACTTTCATTTTTCTCAAGCATCCAGCTCACTCCTGCCGCGGTCAACGCTGCAAATCCCATCAACAGGAGGACCCAGCGGAATCTCCTCTTCAGCGCGCGCAGGAGATTTGTCAACCCGGACCTACTGCGCCTCCATCTGCACAAGAACAGGTCAACTTTATCGATTCATGGAGTTGTAGTCAACTCTGAGAAAAGCGTGATTGATACCTCCGGAAAACGTTTACTGCGCATCCAGGCAAAGAGACGGTGATTTTTCTCAAAGGCAGCTTCAGAATCCATCCTAGGAGAAGACCGGCAACCCCGACAGACAGGACAATGACTACGTTCGTTGACCTGAAGCATGACCGGAGACCGTTGACTTCTCAATATTAAGGATAAGATCAGCGAGTGGGACAGACCTGGTGGGACCCGCTACGGCGAGAAGAGCCGTGATGATGGCGGCACACGTGTGGATCGTCCTCTTTGATGCCTCCCCGAGAGGGCTCATGAAGACGAAAGTGCTGACCACGGCCATGAACGAAAGCCAGAAGTCCGTGAACTGAAGGTAGAACCGGTCATACTTTGGTCAACGCGAGCATCCTTAATCGAAGCGTACGACTAGTCAACTAGTTGACGTACAGCTTTTCATGGAAAACGTAAGTGAAGTACCTGAAGAACACGGAAAGACAGGGCACACCAAGTGCCCACGTCACATGCGTGATATAGGCCGCTGGAGACGCCGCTGGCTGTGAAGATCACCCACTCGGGAAATGCCTTTTGCCAGAGAGCGGAAATGGCAGGAAGAAGGGCTGCCGCATTCGATCCAATGAGACAAATAGATTGCCACATGTGCCCTACGAAATTATTGAAAGAGAAGAAAAAAACCACGTTGGACAGTATGTTACGTGGGTGGCCTGAAAATCACTGGGAAAAACTAACATTTACGTGAGACAAGTTCCTCGCTACAGTCAAATCCCCCATGGTCCCGATCACAGTCGCAGGCGCTAGAAAAGGAGAGATCAAATAATTTCCGTATCCTTGTGATAAAATTTACGGATTACAGAAAAGAATTAGGTTAGGGTTGAACTTCAACCTGTAAAGCGACAGTCCAGTTTCATCCTCGTAAGACCTGCAACTTCCGTGGGATGAACAGCTTCCCGGGCATGGTTTCAATTCAATGGTCATCGTCGTTCGAAGATTTTGCTTCCTCTCACCGGAATTCGCCCTAATTCCAATGACCCAGGAACCTTCTCTCGCATATATCAAATAAAAATCTATAGTGTCCTCGTTATTCCCTGTAATTAAAACCATCGAACCGTTCTCCGAACTCCTGCTGTTAGAATAATAGTCCCAGCTATCAACTGATGGTAATCCGCCGAATTTAGCGTATATTTCATAATATATCTTCGAATCAGACTTTAACTGAACATGTAAATTGGATCCGGAAGCACCGCGAGGGATCTCCAAATTCAGATAAATCCAAGAACCTTCTGATCCCGGATTATCCATGGAGTAGTTCATCAGGGATTCCAGATGAAACGTTCCCGATTTTGATACCAACCCGAGTGGCAAATAATAGGATCCAGAAGAAAAATAGAAAAGCTGCGGAAAACAAACATACAGAATTCTAAGATAATAAATAATTAATAAGTACACGAGTAAATTCACCTGCAGCGGTTTTCGAATCCAAGAACAGCTCGGTCCAGCCATTCCAGGAGGACACGCTCGAAGCTTCCAGAGAAAAGAAAAACAGAATGTGGCGTTGAAGGATGATCCTTTTTTTTCCCCATTAACGTCGGTCCTGCTGACCACTCTAATTCCAACGTACCATTGACCCGCTCCTGGTATCTGGAGAACGTAAGGAGCATCGCTTATAACTGCCGAGAAATCAAAGGTCGTCCTGTCAGGCATTGAATCGCGCCGGAAAAAAGCCTGAATAATCCAGTCATAATCACTGGTTTTGTTCGGTGAAGATGTCCCGGATGCGTTGATTTTTTCGGCCATGAAGTCCATCACCGACGTGGGGTCTACCACATTCAAAGAGTAGAACTTCATATCGCCGTAGTGGAGGCAGGAAACATCCTCTGATCGGTTGCAGGATACAAAGTTCCCATCCTTCATCTGTTGACCAGAGTTTGACGTTTTATTATCCACTGCAGAATTATTATCACGGTGAAAAACAGGATCTAAAAGATTCCTCGACTGAAGAACAGGATGACCGCAGGAGAGTTGACTAATCAACTGGTCACAACGTGGGCCCCACACCGTCGATATGCTGCAACCTTCGACGCTTACGGCGGCGCTGAACGTGTACGCGCGGCCTCGTGTGATCTGTCAGGATACGCAAGAGAGTAAAAATCTTTGTTTGCTTGATTAAGCGATCAACGATGTTTTTTGGACTTCGAAGGAAAATGTACCATGGTCGACTGAGTTCTTGCAGGCCCCAGTCCATTAAAAAATCCAACATACCATACTCCGGGAGACATCTGAAGAATTCATGGCAATGATCAAGAACAGATAATTCTATCACCGTCGAAAAAGAATTCAAGAACCTGTTCATTTGTCAACTTCATTGTAATATTTTTCTGGAAAGGAAGGCACCAATCAACACATTGAAGACTTTTGTTGCTTCCGAGAGATCCGTTAAAGGCCGATATCAACGCTGCAAGAATGAAAATCATGATCAATCCCCTAAAGTGATAAGTATCAAAGCGTAACGGGAATTATTTCTCATTCTAGTGATTCATCCAATCATTTCATGATCAGCGATTGTAGGACCGATATCAACATGAGAGTCTTTATGATGAACATCGAGAATATACGAGCAGGAATACCCGAGATGCTTGCGAAGAAGGAAGATAACTTCGATACATACGTAGATTTTCCAGTGACATGGATGATACATCCGGAAGGGGTGGGCCGCCATGCCGAAAACAGATAATTGGCATCCGTTTCATGGGAAGCCTTCTCACTTTTTGGCCGTCCTTTATGAAAGGAAAGTAAGTAATGATGAACACTGTTATCATTATGATTAAAGAAATATTCGAAGCACAAAACTGTTATTACTATGATCACAGGTTTGATTAATGGTCATGAATATTGAAGACTGAATGAAAACCCAGAAAGAAGCGGAAAGAGATTGACAGAGGTATACGCACAGAAAGCGGGAAGGGGGAATCCACAGATATTTAAAGTTTAATATGTTTGAGCTTCTGTCAAAGCTCCCTGATGGAGTATGTCTACGGAGGAGTCATATGGTACTCACAGGGTCGGCGCTGGAGATGAATCTCATGGTCAATGACGAGAACCACGGTGGGAGCTCCACTACAGAAAAGTCGATGTCAGTAGAGAGAGAAAAGGGAGAGAGAGGGAGAGAAGGGGTAGAGAGAGGAAAGTGTGAGAGAAGGGTAGAGAGGGGAGAGAGAGAGAGAGAGGAAGAGAGAGAGAGGGAGATAGAGGGAGAGAGAGAGGGAGAGAGAGGGAGAGAGCTGGAGAGCGGAAGAGGGGGGAGAGGGGAAGAGGGGAAGAGGGGGAGAGGGGGAGAGGGGAAGAGGGGAAGAGGGGGAGAGGGAGAGGGGAAGAGGGGAAGAGGGGAAGAGGGGGAGAGGGAGAGAGAGAGAAATCGGGAGGAGGAAGAGATGAACCTCGCGCATAGCCCCATTCGAAAGGACCCAACTTTCTGTCCGGGAAGCTGAAACTGGACACCACGAAGGAGCCACCCGGCTCTTTCTCTTGCTGTCCAATGCATAGTCCCAGCAGAAGCAACCATGAGAAAGCAACAAGAAAGTAACCGATCCACAGGCCGCCACAATCCGACCTCCCCATTTTTCCCCTCAGGCTTCAACGCCAGATTTTCTCCCCCGCTCCTGCGTTTTTTCTTCCTTTTTTCTGCAGCCCATGCCGGCGTGGAGGTCGTCGGTCGTTTTCTTGAATTGGGCTTCTGCATGAACATTCAAGGAGTGGGTCCCATGAAAGCAACGCGGGCAAGTTTTCCTGATAATCTAAGGGCGAGACCAGGGCGGCGGCAAAGAAATTGACAGCGTCCGGATCCGACAACGTAGAAGCTGTTTCGTAATTTCACTGCGAGGATTCGGCAACACAGAAGTCCACGGCCCCGATCACGGTGGGAGCAGAGGATAAATATTGTCCAATGACGCCGTACCAACCAGAACTGCCTGTTGGCTTGAAGTGGTTGAAACTGTCCCTCATACTAAAAAAAGTCAACCCGACCGTAAGATTAAGTTTTAAAAAATAGATTTCCTCGTCTCCTTAGAATTCGAAATTGAAGTTCAGTGAAGAATCTCTTTCATAGGTCAACAAGCTCATTGTCTACAGGGTTTCTGCCCAAAGCCTTCAACGGGCCTAAAATTCTTTCCTGAAGAAGAAAGAATTTAGGGAGAGGAGATGGCTTGAGTAGATCTGTTGATCTCAATTAGGGGAAATATTTGGCCAAGTGAAATGCAGTTTTGATTGGCTGATCCTATCAAATCAGTGTAAAATCAAAGGAGTTGAAAGAGTTCATTAAAGTGATATTTATGAATCCTTAGATGCCATTTGACAAATAGGTTGATTCTTAGACCTAAGACATAAAAGACATCTTGTGGATGTATGCTTGTGTTTTGGCTTTGACTTAAAATTTTCTCACCATGGGAATCTAAACCATCATAATTCAATACAAATAGACGTCTATGAAGATGATTGTGCAGTTAAGATAGGACATTTCTCCCTCGATAATAAGAGGAGACAAACTATATCAAACGATGCAAGTAAGTCCCTTGGTCAAGGCAAAGGGAAATATAAGTAAACAAGCTTTCTAACTATTTTATATCTCACAAGTTCAATTATGAATAACTGATTAGGGTATGAAAACTGATCATGCCCTGAGTCATCAAACGCATGTCATTCAAACAAAGAATTAAATGTGTCGATTCATTACTAGCATACATGTTCTGTGTGTGGGTAACATAGTACCATTAACTTCTAGGACATCTGTGTAAGTTAGATTCTAAAAGTGTCACTGATTCAATCTATTGATTGGGTTAAATCAGGCTTTGATTATTCAATTTATATTAGATTTGCAATTAGTTAATTAGATAGTTCAACAAAGAATTATGAGCCCATATGATCATTAACTCGATAAGTACTTAGGTATAAGTATTTAGGATGACATGATACATACCTAATTTTGTTGGCCTTTGTGAAAAAATGTCACTCACTATATAAGTACCTTAAGGGGTAGGATTTGATGGATCCATGCAACTCTCTTCCTCAGAAAACTTTAGAACACTGCAAGGGTACATTAGATAGCGCTTAAGATCACATACAGTGGCTTGTGACATTGCATTCAAGGAACCAAAATGTGATGTGATAAAATTATTATTTTTCCATGTTTGCCTCAAATTTTTCTATCGTCATGTGATTGTGGTGATTTATGCTTCATTTTTTTGTTGTGAACATTGGATTCTTTTGGTTTCACAAGATCTTAAAACTCTCTTGGATGTCTCACAAACAAGTCATATAATTTACTATTTGATAAGCTTGGCATGATCGACATTTAGGCTCAAGCTTGAGGGGAATGTGAAGAGGTATGTTTGTATGTCTATTCATTTGTTGTATTTTGGTTATTCGACATTATTCTTGTACCCCTTATTGAGCTTACTTAGGTGGACCCACTTACCTCTAAATTCTTTAATACATGACTATCTCTCTCTTTGAGAGTTAGACCCTCAATATTCCCTCATTCTCCTATCTTAAAACATAAAATTTCTCTATTTTATGACTTGGTTCATTATTAGTATCAGTATTGAAAATCAGTGTGTGAATATTAATTTGAGCATTTTTCTTGTTTTGGATCTTATTTCCATATCATTATTGGTTATACAGTAGTAGAATCACTCTATAATTAAGATGAGGCATGCTTGGTTTCTCATGACTTCACTCACTCTAACACTTCCCTCAAGTTGGAGCATATAGATAAACGTGCTCAGTTAGGAGCCTAAGAAGTTATAAGATCTTCTATTGATGTTGTCAAGGAATGTAGAATTCCCAAAAATGAAACTTGCATTCTAGTTATCATAATGAATAGAAAGGTGCATCTGAGGCGCAATGCCCAACTCTTGTACAAGAGATTGAAGCCACATAATCTCATGACTTGTATCGCGTATAATGCGATATTTGGCTTTTGTAGTAGTACAATATTTCCACATGAACATACAGGAGCCAACATGTATGCAATACGTCTCAATTGAGTTTTGGTCTCCTTTGTCTCAAGTATATTTGGTGTTAGAATATGCCTCAATGAGAGGATGATTGCATTGCTGGTAGATAAGCCCTTTATTAGGTGCTTGTTTGATATGCCATTGAGAGCAAGGCTCCCTCCCATTGCACGCTGTAAATTTGTTAAGAAATTTATTAGGTTCATGCATAAAATTTGTTAAGAACTTCAACAAAATAGCAAAGGTCTTACCTGTTCACATTTTATCAAAGCCAAAAATTTATTCGAAAGAAATCTCGGGTTCTCTAAAAACTAATACTAATGCCCATGAGGGCAGGACATATGGTGCCACCTCATGCCCCTTTCTTCTTCTTTGTGGAATCCCCTCACCAAGGGCCTCCACTGCCCCCAACAAAGGAGGCTACTGCCCCACCTAAGGAGGCCACCACCCCACACCCGCCATGAGGGTTGCCTTCCAATGACCTCTCATTGGCTCCTACCAACCAAGAGGGCTATTTTCCCCTCAAGGCATCTCACTTTTAGCCACTGCCCATAATCTTAGTTGATAGGATTGACAAGTGTGATCCCTTTGATAAATTTAAAAGGGTAGGTTTTGTGCATGCATCATATACCACGTTTAGGTTCTAATTAAGATTATAATAATGAGAATATCTATCTCTTTATAACTGAATATGGCATAAATATGAACATGTAATAACATTTGCATCATTATCTACATTTTTTCTATATTATGAGACTAAGCCCGGTCGACTTCTGAGATGTCAAGTGGATGAATTCTCACATTTTTATGAGTTGTATAGAGGCAATAACTTAGGTGCTCTAAGAGATCAGGTAGTTTCTTGTGGCCACTTTCCTAACAACATGGCTATGTTTTAGACAACTCTTTGGGTTAGCACTGGAGTCCCTTTGAGCACTCTAACATCTCTTACTTCATCTACATTTCTAAACCCCTCTAGCTTGGTAGCATCTTGTTCATGTGGTTAGGATGGAGGGGGAGGTTTTAAATCTCATGAAACATATTTCAACCTAGGAGACGAAACCCAACTAAAGGTAAGATGGCCTCCAGGCACCTATTATGAGAAAATTTGGCATTCCTCCAAATTGAAGGAATTTGGAAAACCTAAATGGGCACAATCTGCTACCACTCTGGCTCTGCAATCTATGCCCTTTTCTCCTCTAATTATTTAGAGGACTGTCACTCCAACATACTATAAAGCCTAGTCTTCCACCAATCTTGCCTTTACTTCAGGTACACACACACTTCTTACTTCTAAGTCATCTTGGATTATTGACTTGTGTGCATTTGCCCATACGAATAGAACCCCTCCATATTCTCCTTATTTACACCTACTTTGTGTGTCCACCAGTCTCCATTGGCAATAACCCCTAGTCCCCTACTAAAGGCCATAGGACGACCACATCTACTTCTTCTCTTACCTTGCTTGATGTCCTTTATAAGAATAGCTTCTCCTCAATCATTTTCTCCATCAATGCCATCACATGTATCCTTAATTGTATGGCCATTTCCTCTCTTTCATTAGATTTTATAGGATCTATGTATCGAGTGGTGATAACATGTAATTTCATGCATTTTATGCATTTCTTCTTAAAAATTAAAGTATAAATACATGTTATCATGATTTATAAAGGATTAAAAATGATAATTCTTTCGTTTAAAAAGGAGATTATTTATTTTTTTCATTCATTAATTACATTTTATGAGAATTTAATGACATTGATTCATCAAGAAGATAATCTTCTTTTATCATAAAATGAAATTTCCATTTATTTCTCATTTAAAATGCTTTCATTGACATTTAAAAATATTTATAAATGCATTTTGTCATGAAATTTATTTATTTCTATGAGGGAATTGAAACTTTTTAAAATTTTTAGAATTTTTTGGGAATTTTATTGAAAGTAAAATCATTGAGAATTTTTTTATAATAAGATAATAAATAAATAATATATAATATAATATTTAAAAAAGAGAAGAGAGAGAGAGAGAGAGAGAGAGAGAGAGAGAGAGAGAGAGAGAGAGAGAGAGAGAGAGAGAGAGAGAGAGAGTAAACTCTCTCTCTCTCCACCCTCTCTCCCACAACGGAAACAATTTTCATTGCGGGAGGAGAGGCATGCCTCCTCTGTGCCCTCTCCTCACCGTCTCGTACCTTTCCCTCATTGTCTCACACCTTCCTCCGTGCCCTCTCCTCCTCCACTTCCCCTCACTATCTCAGATGAGGACATGACCAACAAAAAAATCCCCTCTCCTCTCTTTCTTCTTCCTTTTCTCTTTTGCATCCTCCCTCCCCTCCTATGTGTCTTCCCACCTTTTTTTTCACATCTGACTAGTAGTTTGAGGAGAGAGAAATAAATCAACGGCCAAAAATACTCTTAATTAAAATCATGATATCTCATGATCTTTATCAAGTTAAGGGCTAAAATTTCGTGGGCATGATTATCATTTCAAGAGAAAAAGGTAGGGTTTTTAATATTTCATTGTGTGCTTTAAATAATGACTAGCCAAAGAGAAAAGAAGGCACTGATTGATCATTCTTTATATATGAAATATTATTTCTCTTAAGTTTCTTATCTTTTCTATTTATTCCTTGTGTTGGATGCAAGATTCCAAGTCCAAGCGATATTTAAGGTGATGTAGTATATTTGAAAAGATGATAAATGCAATGACAAAGAAGGTGAGCATGATGAATGTGAATGAGAAATCAATTACTTATATTAAGAATCAATAAAAAGAGTTGAATTTTAATCAATCCTACAATGTGAAATAGAATCTAGGAAACATATCACCACTGATTGGGATTGATCAAAAGATCTTTTCGGAGATTAGATGAGAGATTGAGAGCCGAAATTATAAAGCCATCTAAGTTGGACTTATGGATATATAATTCGAAGTCTTGATCACCTTAGAAGTTTTAGAGGATGAGTACCTTGAAGAAGACGTGGAGTTGATGCCTTTGAATTCTTTAAAAGATCCAAGATAACCTCGTATTACTTCTGTACTTGAATTGGATGAAAGGGACAGCAAGGGAGGGAGAATATATAGGGAGATAGAACTCAAAATGAGATATGTGGGAGAGAGATGGAACACGATGAACACAGTAACGTTTTCACTGAAGGAAACAACTTCATTTCATAAAACAACATCCGACTTTCTTTTTACAAATTGTCCCTCTTATAGAGAAGAGGAAGAAGGAAGTTAGAATGAGGAGATGCGTTGAGGTAGTTACAATGGCAGTTAAGCATTGTTTCATGGAATGTCTCATGCCTTCTAACTGCTTCAAATATTGTATGAGGGTGGACTGTGGAATCTTAGATTTAATGAGAGTCCTTGACGGTTGTGGCGGTTGTGTAGTTGGTTATTTGGTCGGTGGAGAGAACTCAGACCAAGCCTTACATTATTCAAAGCCGTAAGACTCTCTCAAGATGTAGTTGTCATCATATTCATCTTGAGTAGATCGTGACCTTGATATTTTCCATTTATGAAGCTTGACTTCACGTGGAACCCATTGACATTAATATCGTGGAAGGTTTCATGTGTCTTCAATGCTCCCATGATGACCGGAGGATTGGATGTGAAAGCTAGTTGATCTTGTGATGATCTTGGAGGTTTTGGTAGTTAAGAGGACTGCCCATTGACAGATATCAGATTGAGTTTTCATCTTCTTTATTAACCTTGAAGGCTTTGTTTAAATGGGAGGTAGTTCTCCTTGTTGGAAGCTTCTTTCATGCTGATTATCATCATAAACTGTCTTCATAATAGTCTTGATTAGTCTTGACTTCGGTTGTATTCATGCATGGGCTTGACTTGAGGTTATCACCGAGGATATTCACTTCCATAAGTTACCAACATATAGATCTCTCCTATGCTTCGAACTATGGGTGGTTGATCAAAGAAGTAAGGGAATTTAAACAAGATGTTTCCTACTGATTTTTTTGAGATCATTTATTCACAAGGTACCTATGATATAGAGAGTAGAGTTTGGATGATAAGGAACCTATATCAAGGTGAAGGTGGTTGACTTGGTCTAATCATGGAATTCTGAGTATTCTAGGGATGAGGATTTAATTTCATATGACCAAGTCAATCTTTAGATCAGAATATGATTGAAAGAGGAGGGAAACTAAGTCCCTTTGGATCTACACTCTCTTTTAGTATCTTAGAGAGATCTTCTTCATTCATCTCATGAATGGATAATTTCTCAAACTTGTGAATAAGGAGGAGCATGCTATTTTGTTGCTGTTGAGAATGAGCTCTCTTCCTTAGTTCATACCTAGGTCCACTTGGAACCCGTGTGTCCTTGTGTTGAAATTATTCTCCATCATAAGGGCTCTTAAAGGTGCGTTTCGATTAGAGACATAATTAGAGTGTGAGTTCATCATTAATCCATAGATTAGAATCATTTTCCATCGATTTTTTTTCATTTTCTCCATCATTTTATCAAAATTTTCATACTTTCAAACCCTAAAATCACTTTTCCATCATTGATCATGGATTTTCAATCTTTGAAAGGAGTTTGAAGGTGTTTAACTGGTTCATTTAATTTCTTACATACATCTTTTTCTTTTCATCAGTCATTTCCGATTTCTTATTAAAAAATACAAACAAAATTCCTCTATTTCAATAATTTTAACCTTCCTCCCTATAGATTTCAACCTCAACTCGCCACTATTCTAAATTTCAAAACTGAATATGAATATTTGTGTATAATTTTTGATACGTGAACTTGCACATTCAAGGACTATAATATTTACACATATCAGGTGGAGGATTGGTATTTGGTGCAAAAGTGGTCATGAAATCTATGAGCTACTAATGATTAGTTCCACATGTTGGCCTTATTTCTCTCTTGTTATTACTACTTCCTCTTATTCTCTCTTGTGGAATTGTAAAATAAATCACTTATTCCATCTATGCATCAAATGGGATAAATGACTAAATATGCTCTAAACACTACTTTGGGTTTTAAGTTATAAAATGTATTATTTTAAATAATTTTTTAAATCATGAGACTTTATCAATTTGGCTTCTTTGATGTAAAATGTCATATATTGGATATGACATGAAGATGTGATTGTGAGGTGATTGTGATGTCAAGATGGGATCGTCTACCCTCAGTATTAGAGGAGATTGACTCAAGAAATAAGATGTGATGAATTCCTTAGCTAAGGGTAGTAGAAATATCAAAGAAGGTATTCTCGATGATTTCTTCCATGTAATAGTACCAATTGGCACCCCTTCCTTTGGGTTTCTTGCCTTGTTTTCTAGCTCTTCTGTTACTTCTTCTATTTTGTGACATCGTAGACTTGGCCATCATTTTCTTTCAAAACTTAAGAAAAACTTACCATGGTTATCTTTAACTGAGTTTGTGTGCTTGTCGTGTCAAATGGGCAAACATCATCGTTCAACTTACCCAACTTGTGGCACCATTCCATCCTCTCGTGCCTTCGACTTCATTCACTACCACCTTAAGGGCTCCTCTTGATTTCCTTCTCCCTCGGGTCATCTATATTGTATAGTGTTTATTGATGATTATACTCGAGTCAGCTGAGTATATCTCATCAAAGACTGTAGACAAGTTCTTGACATTGTTCGCCAATTTACACGAGAAATTATTACCCAACATTTCATCACACCAAAAGTCATTTGAACTGACAATGCCTTAGAACTCATCCAAATGGCCCTCCAAAAAATTTGTGTTGAACAAGGAATCATTCACCAAACCTCTTGCCCGTACACTTCTTCTCGAAAGAGTGTTGAAGAAAGAAAACACCGCATATTACTTGATATCACTCGCACTTTACTATATGAAATGCATGTTCTGCCTTATCTGTGGTTTGATGCCATCATGACAATCACAGATCTCCATAATCAGCTTCCTTCCTCTCCTTTGGGAGGTGCAATTCCCCTTACTCATCTTTTCTCCAATGCGTCTCTCTTTCCCTTACCACTTGTGTGTTTTGATGCACTGCCTTTATGCAAAACTATACTCCATCTCTATCTAGAGTAGCTCCTCAGGCACTAAAGGGAGTATTTGTTGGCTATTCGCACATGCAAAAGGGATATCGTGTCTGCTTCCTTGATACACTGCACTTTATTACTTCCGCTGATGTTAACTTTCATAAAGATGTTCCTTACTTTTCTTCATCTCCTGTCAGGGCCTCCATATCTCTACCCCCGGGTTCCCCTATGATACACGACACTTCGTGATAAGGCGTTGATGGGAGTTATTTCTACATCACATGTGTCATCATCAGACCAGCTCGCCAACATCTTCATGAAGAGAATTATTGGCGTGTGTTTGCTTAGGATCAAAGCTAGGCATGTTTGATTTATATTGTCTAGCTTGAGGGGAAGTGTTAAATAAACCTCATTAGAAGGTGTTATATTTATCTCATTGGAAGGTGTATTGACGAGACTACTTCATATGGTCATTGAATACACATGATATAGTGTCAAAACAAAGTCCTAAACTTACCAATTTATGATTAATTAATTTAATTAAAGAGTATAATGGTAAATAAGGGTCGAATCCACAGAGAATTAGGGAATTTTCAGAGATATCTTTGAAATTCGATCAAATCGGACAACAAATTGAGGTTAGAAATTGGGCAAATTTATGATATTAAGAAAGATAACTCAACTGCGAATCCACGGAATCAAAAATCGAGTACTTTGGATAAGAATTCATGGAGTAATCGAAGTTTGAAGATAGGAGAAAATTCGTATCGCGAAAATGATTTAAAACTGAAATTAAACTGAAATTAAACTTAATCTATGACTCAAAATATAAAATTAACACTAAATGATGAAAGATTAAGATGAAAACATGCAATCTAAACCAAAGTAGCCTTCGAAATGATCCAATTAATCGCCAGATGCATGGCTTTTCATTCCGCATTTTCAAAGACGAAATTGAAGTTCATGATGTGATTTCTCCTCTCTCTCTCGATCAAACTTTGATTTCAAGCATTCCTTGGACTTGGAAATGGGTCTAGAACATGAAAAAATCAAATTGACACTTGAATAGTGTCTAGACAGTTTGAATTTCTCGAAAGTTCAGGGGCCCGTTCTTCCGTCGCGAAGAACACGTCTTTAAAGATTCCTTAAAATTGTAAAAATCATAACTTTCAAAATACAACTCCAAATTAATTCAAATTTGTTTTGTTGGATCAGAAATTGAATAGTCTATCATTATAAAGAGTCAAATTATTAAAATAATAAGAGAATAAATATTAATTAAATTAGTACATTCATGTATCTTATAAAATAAATTTATAAAAATACATAAATATTAATAAAGATCTTTTCTCTTATATTTTCATCCTCAAAACATGATTATGATCTTAAATATAATTAGGATTAGAACTCAAAATGTTTTAATTATGCATACTTATACATAAATTGATGTATTTTTAGATCATAACATGAAATGATACAAAATGATAGAAATATTCTTAAAATATGATAACATGCATAAATTTGGAATAATTAATGCCTTTATTTGCATTAATAATCATGTAATTTCATGCATAAATAGCATGTTATCATGTATTGCACTATCTCTTATAAGAACTCCAAAGTTAAGTTATTTCTTGAGTGAGGACAATATTAGGATCGATGACCTGTTGGGTAATGTGCATATTTTATCTTGCTTTTAGGATATTAGTCACACATTGATTATATTTCTATATTTATCTCTTTCTCCTTTATAAATGGAGGGTTATAATCTCTAATTTACTCACTCAATACAATTGGGCATTACCATTCATATATTGAAATATGATCTTCAAATCTCCTTTAGCCGGATGATGGATCATTGATAAAATATTATCAATTTAGATTTAAATTATCTCACTGTTACTAATTGATCTATCTTATGTGTTGTCCAAAAGTGATATTCGGCTCCCAGCCCATTTAGGGCACCTCCTCTTCACTCTATGTAATATCTTTTGGTTATGAAATTCTAGGGTTTTCTTCTTCTCATCATCAACATGGTATCACAGCCATAAATCCTCTTGCCACTGTCGTCATCATCTGACGTTGCCATTGTCATCCTCGGTGCGCCACCTCCTCCACCTCCAGCGCACTCTCCACTCAATCATCATCTCCAACCGTCGTCGCTATTAAGCCTCTTTTTCGTCACTTCGCTCTGGATGACGCACTTGGTGACACCTACATCCATCATCCCAAAAAATATAATCAGGACTCCACCAACAATCTATGACATCACCAATGGATTCTACGTTCTCTCCAGCCTCTTCAGCTATGGGTTTTGATACTTCATTACCATCTGTTCTGGAACCTCAAGCTGACACTCCGTTAATTCTTCCACCAATAATGCTTCCTACTCCACCGACTTCCACGCCTCGTCTTTTGATCACGACACAACTTACTCGACCAACTTACAATTTTGCGGGACATAATTACGGGACAAAATTTTACAATTTTATGGGCTTCAGGTTTTGAGCTCTTCCTTGAGTCTCATAGTCTTATTCTTCATCTCATAGATGACCCTCCACCACTTCACTATCCATCATATGCTTCTTGGTCGCAATCAAACTTAGCCATCATCACTTGGATGCTTTATAGCATTGAGCAGAGCATACCTGAGTCTCTCGCACGTATTAAGCCAACACGCTTTGTCTGGAAAACTCTCAAGACTAGGTATGTCAACTAGACAAACATCAGTCATGTGTTCAAGATCTTCGAGTCCCTTCTCACTTGCAAGCATGAAAATCTCTCTCTTCAGGCTCACTTTGCCTCCTTGAAGGCCTTAATTCAGGAGGTCGATTTTTGTCAACCACCCACCACAGACCTAGTGACTTTAAAGAGTTATCGAGAGGAGCTTTATGCTAGCATATACTTAAGCGGGCTTCATCTTTCCATCACATCTTAGATTCAGGGCTCTCTTCTCTCTAGTGATAGTGTACCTAGCTTCACTACTATTTTCTTTCTTGCTCTTCGTGTCACGACTAGTACGTCTTCGTCCCCTTTCTCTTTTGCTCCAAGCGATACAACTCCTCCTTCAGCTATGACGGTCTCAGCTCCTTGGGCTTGTGATGATGGTCTCCCTCCTTGCTCTGATGGTGGTCATCCTCCTCGTGGGGGCAGCCTCAACTCTTATCTGCCATGTCCTTATTGTGGCAAGAAAAATCATCATGCCAAAAAATGTTGGAAGCAATTTGATAAGCCTCCTACTGCCCAAGCAGTTGTGATCCCTTCGGCTACCCTTTCTCAAGCTTTGCTCGACACTCCTACTCCGCACTATCATGTGACCTTGATGTTAGCTGAGTATAATGCACTTCACAGCTCTGGGAGTACTGATGCCTCTTCCTCAACTATCCTCGCTTCGCTTCCTACTGATAACATGCAATTTATACATGAATTTACATGATTATTAATACAATTTAAGACATTAAATATTCTATTTGTATGCATGTTATCATATTTTGAGTGCATTTCTATCATTTTATGTAGTTTTAGGTTATGATATAAAAATATATCATTTTATGGATAATTATGCATAATTAAAAAATGTAATGCTAATACTATTAATATTTGATATCATTATTATATTTTCATGATTAAATGATAAGAGATTTAGTACTGATGCGTGTAGAAATCATCGAGAACTCCTTCTTCGATATTTCTACTACCTTGGCCAAGGATTTCATCGCATCTCATTCCTTTGAGTCAATCTCCTCAAATACCGAGGGTGGATGATCCCATCTTGACCACACAATCATCTTCGTGAACTTCATATCGTATCCAATATATGACATTTTAGATATCCCGTGACTAGGGATTCGTAAGTCATAATCAAAACACGATCATCCATCCACAAGATGTCTCAAGTCAAAGGACCACATACATAATCATGACATGAATCAACCAGATTGAAAGTTAGGTATAATACCATTCAAGGATTCATACGGATCAATTCAGTGAACTCTTTCTCCAAAGAGCACCCACTATCTATCCTTAGTGTCTCCACACCGATGGCTATAGGATCAGTCATACTCATTATATGAGATGGATTAGATAGTGCTATTCTTTCCAGATAATTCGATATCCTTCTCAAATATCCCACAAATAGGAATGTTTAGAACATATGTTTAAAGACTAGTGATCACTATATTATGATCTCATCATAATTCACTCAGTCATTGCACATGCTCATGGACTTCATTGCAAACATCACACAAGAATGACAATGAATAAATTTCATTTCAATGAACATCAACAAGATACATGAAAGTGTGATTGGCTTATAGGCCATATAATATCCATCATTAACATGCCAGCAAACATATAGAAGGTTACTAGAGAGGAAATATACAATCTTTCAAAAGCGTCCTAATACAATAAGTATCTCTCTTACTCGCAATGCAAGTCCTCCGTATCATTTCCTTGCAGAAAATAAAGATAACTCGAGGACGAGTTTATTTGAAGAAGGGGCGCCTGATGTAGGCCAGGAACCGACTTTGTATTATTCTGGGCCTATTAGAATTGGAGGCCCATTAAAAGCTTATTGGGCCAAGTGAGCATTCCAAGGACCTGACATATTCTGCAGAAGATCACCTAGGGACCACAAATATTTATGACAGGTCTTGGAATCTACAAATGTCTTTCTGTTGAGGCCTGACAAGGCCTAGACAATTTACTTTTTGTTTTTTCTGTTGTGTCTCTAACAAATGCATGCTGTCAGAGTTGTATTTTCAAGACTTTTGTGTTGTCTTTTCATGGGTCAAGTCACTTGGACGACCCTTCACTTTTTGAGGCCTATATAAGGCCCCCATTATAACACTTGAACACACAATTTGAAGTTATCCCTTTTTTGAGAGCTTTGCTTTCTCCCTTGAGTGTTCTCCCTACTAGAGAGAGCTCTGTGCTTGTGGATTCAAGTACACCCCTTGTGGATTCAAGGGTTGAAGAGGTTAGTTCTGTGGACTCAGAACCTAACCCTTCTTGAAGATCAAGGTTGGTGGATTCAAACTACTGTTCTTCATTGTTCCTGCGCTAAGGTTGCGTCAAAAAGCATGCGGGATCTAGAGGTGAGATGTTGATTGAATTCAAGTGAGAGAATGGACTGGAAAAAATAAAGAGGAAGAAAGAGAGAGTGAGGAGTGTGGAAATGCGGAAGAGTGCAGCACAGAGGTGCAAGAGATGGATAAGGGAAAATAGAGCGTATGCAAATGATCGGAAGGGAGAGAGAACGAGAGTGAGGGTGAGAGAGAGAGATTTAGAGAGGAGGATGGAGATAGAAAGGAGAAAACGGGAGGAAACGTGGGCCGTCAAAGTGGAGGGAAGAACAAAAATTAAGAGAGAGAAGGAGATATCATTTCGATGAGAGCAATGGAACAAATTCAAGGGAGAGAAGTCGCAAGAGAGAGGAGAGAGAGCGAGAAAGAGGGGGAACGAGGTAGGAATGAAGAATATCGCGGAGAATCAGAGACTAGAAGGAATGCACGCAAGGCTGAGATTAGAGGAGAACGGAAGAGAGATTGCCAGAGAAATCGTGGGTTATGGAGGCAGAGAGAGGGTGAGAATGAAAGCGACAAAGAGGGAGAAAATTATCCATAGCAGGGGAGAGAGAAGAGGCAGGAGAACAGGAGAGGGAGAGGCAAAGCAAGAGGGATAGGAAAAGAGAGAACGGGAAGGAGAGAGTGAGCGAACGCTAGAAGATGAACGCGAGACGGGAGAGCGTATAGTGTGATAAAGAAAGAGAATAGAGAGAGAAATTTCACGAGAATCTGAGATGAGAGTAGAATACAAAAGAGCGGTTTAGAGAGAGATAGGGAGCGCGAGAAGGGGGAAGAGGAAGAACAAACTTAGAAATTGAATTAATGAGGCTGAAGAGACTTACCGAGAAGCTTGGGGGGGGGGAGAGAAAGAGAGCAGATTCGGGAAATAGACAGAGATCACAAGAGTACAATGAGGAAAAAAAATGAGATAGAACTCAAAATAAACTGGCACTAATAGCTTTCGTCTGTCCCTTCCATTATCACGTGAGTTACAATGGGAGAGATTCTAAAATCTAGCAGAAGGAGAACAAGAAGAAGACAAAGAAGATCAAGAGGCCTCGAAAAAAGAGAGAGAGAAGAGAGCAGGAGAGGAGAACGTGTGCCCATTTTAAGTTCCCCCTGTCTCCTCCTTACTAGGCTCAATTCGTTTGACTATGCTCACAATTGTTTGCCTTGGACAGCCCATTATGCCCTTTAAACATTTCCATTTTGGAGGATCTTGCTATCCTTACTCTTGTATACTTTCTTGAAAATGAAAAGACAAAATTCATGTAAAATAAATTCCTCTCAATGCACTAATGTTCTACAAACGTCAAGTTATGAGATAGTAGAGGAGATAGTGTATTCAAGAGTTTAATAGAGTTAAATAAGAGCAATCTATAGGTAGTTATAACTACTTTTTATGTTCTTATCACACCCCCCGACTTAAGTATTGCTAGTCCCTAGCAATGATTAGATAAAGAAAAAGGTTAAGCCTAACTAGGTAGTAAAGATATCTATGTCATCTTTCACTCCAGCAACCTACACTTCAAGTGGGTGGGGAGTAGGTATTGAGTTAGGTTCCTCCTAAGCACCGAATAATTGCCACAATGAGGTGTAGAATCTCATCCATTAACCATGTGTCCTTGGAAGGGTTTCAGCTAAGATTCCATAATTCTTTTTGAATACTCATCCCCTCGTCCCCCTTTGCTGTCCAAAATGTACGCAAGGCCTTGGTCATTGCTATAAGGATTGGGGTAGGCAGTTAATGAATGATAATAATGATGCCTTGAGGCTTGATTTACAATGCATGAGGTTCACATAACTTGCCTTTGAGGCTTTTCCTTGAATAGTAAAACTTTAGAATTGAAGCTTTGAACTTTACATTTTTTTATTCTAGCTTTGCACTTTGAAACTTTGAAATTCATACTTTTTCTACCCCGCTCTTTTTGTCCTTGCTCCTTTTTCTTTTCTAGGAGCTTCATACTTTTTCATCTACCTTGGACTTACAAGATAATATACCTCTAAGACTCTTGGGGGTGAGGGTCTTTAGCACCTCAAGACTTCTGAAATCTCAGGTCTCCCTAGTAGTGGACACATACCCTTAAGGTTAATAGACTCATTGAATCTAATCTTAGGAGGACAAGAGAATAAATAATCACTGCCACTTCCCCCACAAAGGAATATCTTGAGCTTCTACACTGAACTGGAGTTTAAGAGAGGATGACTGAGATAGCAATTCTACTAAGATAGGTTTGTGCATTTTTGATGTATAGGGTGATGGGATCAAAGGTTTGATAAGTGACGAAACGCATTCATGCGGTGGTTGAAAACACACGAATGTGTCAAAATAAATATCAAACTCACCCATTTGAAGGTTTAATCACTAATTTGATTAGTATAATGGGGAATAAGGGTTGAATCCATGGAGAATTAGCATATTTTTTTTGATGTATTCAAAACTTGATCAAATCGGATGATGAATTGGGTTGAGAAATTAAGAGAAACTAGTATTTTTAGAAAGAAGACTCTAATACAAATCCATGGAATAAAAAATCAGTCAATTTAGATTAGTATTTGCAGAGTAATCAAGAAAGCGAAATCAAGAGAGAAAATTTTATTGCGAAGAGAGAGAAATTGACTAAAAGTCATAAAATTAAACTAATCTATACAATAAAAATTAAAATCTTATGTTCTAGGATAAAATAGTAGAAGGGAAACATGTAATCTAACCCAAAATTGCGCAAAAAATGATCTAATTGAGAGTCGGATAAAGGCTTTTCATTATGCATTTCAACAAACAAAAAGTTAGAGTTCAAGCAGCTAATTATTCCTATTCTCCTGAAATAATCTTGATTTCAAACACTCCTTGGACACAAAAATGAGTTTTGAAGAGGAAGAAAGCAAGAGATTTAAAAATGAAGATGTCCAAAGGGTTTGATTGATTGAAACATCCGAGAAAACATTTTCTTTAGAAGAGAGAGAGAGTATAAATAGGCAAAATTTGGGTGTCACCGTTGGATTTGGCCATTGATGTTTGATCAATGGCTTAGATGAAACACCATGATATGAATTATCATAATTAAGTCTCATTTATCCCATTGAAGATGAAGAAGTGTGATTTTATCACGTCGCGAGTAAAGTTAGATCAACATGTAACGTCTGTTGTTACATGAATGCCTGAGATGTCACCACACATCCATGGAGTCCATCGGCACATTTAATTCTAGCCCTTCACTTAAGTCCATTGGCTATACTTGTGGCTTAGAATACAAATCATCGCTGAATCATAGTGTGCCACTGGACCCTTTCACTAAAGTGATTATAGACAGTTGCGATTAAACTTGAAAATTAGATGCTCCTCATTTTTTCGCCATGTCACCCTGTGATAAAATAAAAATAAATAGTCCTACATTAAGAAAATTAAAGTAATATGACATATATATATAAGGGATAGTGGTTTTATAAATCAAAATCGGCCCATTAAGGGCACTTAGTGCAAACGACGTGTGTTAATTGTGTGCCATGTGTGCGCCACTCGTGCACTGCATGGCATGTGCACACACCGCCACATGATGACACACATATGCGTGCGCCATGTAAGCTGTCACGTGAGCGCGTATAAAACCATTTTTTTATGTTTTTAAATGTAAATAAATTCAAAAATAAATCCAAAAAATTCCAAAAAATTTAAGATAAATCCCTTAAAATAAAAAAATTCATAACTTTTAAAATACAAATCTTTTTAATCCAAATTTTTTTGTTTGATCAGAAATTAAGTAATCTATAACTCTAAAAAGTCAAATTTAATAAATCACAAGAAAATAAATTTTTATCTAAAAAATACACTCAAGTTCTTTGAAAGATAAAAATTTAAAAAGTGAATGAGGGCATAAAAAATATTTTCTCTTATTATTTTGCATTTAAAACTTGATTATAATCTAAATTTTAAAATGAGAAAAATTTACTCTAAAATATCACTTTTAGTTATGCATGATTATCCTTAAAATAATACATTTTGAGATTATAACTTTGAATTGCATAGAATGATAGATATGCACTCAAAGTATGATAACATGCTTAAGAATGAAATCTTTTATGCCTAAATTTGCATTAATAATCATATAATTACCAGTAAAACTTACATGTTTATCAATAAGCCTTTAAAATTTTGATCTAAATATTAAACAAAGTAGAAGAAATATCTATAAGAGATGTTTTGAATCAAACCCTTAAAACACAGAGGCTTTGAAAACTAATAATCATATAATTTAGTATAGATTCAAATCCATACTTTAAAGGTTCATTGAAGCAGTTCTCAAAGCTGTTCTAGTGTCCATCCTCTAGTGGTAATAATACAATTGCCAAATGGTTCGATCTTCTCTGTAATGCTCTTCACTAAGAGAAAGAGAAGAATAAAGAGAGTTTCCACAAAATTTGCATGGGCACTTGAGTTGTAGTTGTTCTTTTCATATTTGTAGACATCATGTATATGAAATTTTCACAAAACCCTCAAAATAATATGCATATCCACCAACATCTATAGACCTTATGTGTG
Organism: Lemna minuta; assembly: GCA_024174645.1. Classification (NCBI taxonomy): domain Eukaryota; kingdom Viridiplantae; phylum Streptophyta; class Magnoliopsida; order Alismatales; family Araceae; genus Lemna; species Lemna minuta. The sequence continues at coordinate 4,269,546 of CM044103.1, read as the reverse complement.
TGACCCTAGAGGTCTATATGTCTTGCTAATAATAACTCTATAGACCCAATGATGCCTACCAGCTAACCTTATTAATTATCTTTATCAATGAATATCTTACTTATTTAAGACTTAATTTAACCCAATTGTCTAGTCAAGTTTCTAGCTTGTTGGGCATGAAGTTATACCATATGCCTAGGAGATATGGGGCATATAAGAACTCTCATATGAAACCTTTTTTTATCAGTTACTATGTACATATAATCCTTTTTTTTACATTAGACTCATTAATGGCTTAGGGTATAGTCAAGTGTCAAAACCTAATCAGTCACTTAAGTTATTAATGATGCACAGAGGAAATACTTGAAAACACTCTTGATATTTCTACTATCTTGGCTAAAGATTTAACCACATCTCATTCCTTGAGTCAATCTCCTCTAATACACTAGGGTGGACGATCCCATATTCACCAAAAAATCACCTTTGAAGAATTCTTGTTGTATTCAATCTATTGTGTCAAAGATATCCCATGACCATCTACTAGATACCTTTGGTGTCTCAATTCTAATTACTACATACACAACCATGCCCTTGTTGGCCCTACTGATTCTAGCCAAGCTTGTAATGGCCATGACTAATTGCAGATGGGGGGATTGACCCCCTTATCAAATTTCTCTACCCCTTAATCATCTTTTGTGATTGGAGAATTAGACATAAAAAGAGATGTTGACCATGCTTGCAATGGTGATGACGAGTGCACTTTCGTCAGCCTTGCACCCAACATGTGCTAGCTCCCTAGATAGCTCTTGCATGGGTGCCCAAGTCGTCCCATCATCTTTCAAACACTAGCTCTAATGATATGCTGCTGCTAGCACCATGCATGCATCGGTGCCCAAGGCGACACTTTTTTGCCAAGCCTTGATTGCCTTGCAATTAATCTCCTACTACACATTGGCATTAGTTGTTTGCCAACTTTCTTAACTGTAGACCTCCTCAGCAATGAACCCAATATGATTGCCTCCTACATCCTAGCTCACACTCATATATATGGATTCGAGTCAAATATTTTCTACACTGTGGAAATATATGAGTTGTTGATCAAGATGCCATAGTCTGGGCATTGCCTACAAAACTTTTATGCTTCCCTTCATGGTCTCCATAGTTAGTTAGAGACCAATCAATTCTATACGATACCTATTATGATACAATATCAATATAGCGAGGAGCTCACTATCCCTCTCTTTCTTGCAAGACTCCACCCTCTATCTACACTTAGATAAGTGGCCACATTTTGAGTGCAACCCATCTACCATCCGTTGATTAGACATTTTTTGTTGCCCTTTGAGTTCTGATGGAATTATGTCTACATCGTCGCCCCCCTCCCCCAATCAGCAATTGCCCACTTGTCCTCTAGTGCTTATGGTAAGGGTTAGGGTATTGATGGTGGTTGCTGCCACATTGGCCAGGGGGCATGGTTGGGGGGTATGATGGCTGACTTTTCTCCATGTGAGCATTGTCAATAGTATGGCCATTGTTGGCAAAATTTTGGCAAACCTAATACGGCCATCAACTCCATCTCTACTAATTTCACATCATGATTATTAACTCTATCTCTACTAATTTCACATCATGATTATTAAATCTATATCTAAAATGATGATTATTTCACAAGAAGATTATGATTTTTTGACGCGCCTAAAGGATATGGTTAGGGCCTCTCATGTATCTCATCATGCTTCTACTTTTTGCTTTATGTATCACCTTACTTGCTACTTCATCCAAATTATTAAATTGAGAGCATCCATCCATATGGTAGGTATCCAATCCCTCCCCTCTCACTTACACAATTTTCCTAACCCCTCCACTGTTTCCATTGGTGATGGTTACACCTATCATGTGGTGGGTCAGGTGTGGCCAACCTAATCTCCTCTCTGTCATTGTCTAATGTTCTTTATGTTCCTAATTTTCATATTAACCTTCTATCTATTAGTGCAGTCACTCGAGCCCTTTATTTCCTTATCGTAGTACATTTTAGGAGTTGCAAATAGGAAAGCGATTGGTTTGGGACAGGAGGTTGGATAGGGCCTCAATGACCTTGTGCTTGACACCCCTTTGATAGGAATTTCTTCCCTTATCTCTTAGCATGATACATCCCTTCAATGGTATCAAGGTTTTGGGCATCCCAACATCGCCAAACTTCTTGTAACACTCCTATGGATTTCTATTTCTTCTTTTAAGTGTGAGTCATGTCAACTTGGAAAACATTTTTTTCTTCCTACCCCTATCTTGACTCAAATTTGAGCAAGAAACCTTTTGATCTTGTGAATTGCAATGTGTGGGGGGCCTTATTGAATTTCATCCATTTTGGGTTTTTGATATTACATTGTCTTTGTCGATGATCTTTCTTGAGTTTCATGGGTGTATCTTTTAAAAGACTATTTTGACATTTTTGCCTCGTGTTCGTCCTTTCCTGCAAAAAATATCACCCTAACATAAGTCTACTCGCAAGATTCTTTGCACCAACAATTCCCTTGAATTTATTCAAAAGGTCCTATAAGATCACTATCCCTCTCTGAGTATCCTTCACTAGACCATGTGCCCCCATATTTGTTAAAAAGGTGTTGCCGAGTGACGAATCGAGACCGCGAGGTTGTTGAAAAAACATGGTCAAGAGTCAAAATTAATACCAAACTCACCAATTTTAGGAAATAAACACGAATTGAGGGGTATAGTGGTGAATAAGGGTTGAATCCACGGGGAATTAAGGTAATTTCTGAAGATCTCTTTCAATTTGATCAAATCGGACGATGAAATGAGGATAGAAATTAGGAAATTTGATATTTTTTGAAAGAAGACTTGAAGACGAATCCACAAAATCAAAAATCACTGAATTTGGATCTGATTTCGCGGAGAAATCATCGAATGAACATGAGAGAAATTTCTGGAATTGAAATTCGCAAAAAACAGAAATTGACATTGACTCAAATTAAGATTCAAAAAAGAAATCTAAAGCTATACAAAGATAGATTAGGATGAAAAATGATCCCTAACCCAAGATTTTTCTCAAATTGATCCAATTATTTTCCGGATTCAAGGCTCTTTATCAAAATTTAGAAAATGCGATCGTTGATGTTCGAGCATAGATTTCTTCCTCGTCTCTCAACAAAATCTCACTCTTACACTCTGCGTGGATGCATAAATGAGTTTAGAAGCGATTGGAAGCAAGAGATTCAAGGTATTTGATGTCTAAACAGTTTGATTTACTCGAATTGCCCTGGAATGCTTTACAATGTCGAAGAACATCTCAATTTATAGGGCAAATTGGGCGTACCCGTCTGATCGACATTTAATCTTCGATCAGCGGCTCTGATGAAATGCTCGGATGCGAATTGTTACGATTAAGTCATGGTCGTTGGATCACAGATGGACTGTCAAGATGATGCCACATCACGCGCATTATAAATAACGCATCAAACTCTTGACGTTGGATCTTGATCGAACGTTTCAGATGCGTTTCCGTCAGTTTTAATCTCAACTATTATAACTCTTTTAATCAACGACTGAGATTAAATCATTTTAAAACGATTCACCGACGAATCAGATTGCGCCACGTACACCCGCCTTAAGTGACGATCGACTATCGCGATTTAATCGAGTGATCAGACGCTCCACGTGCTGCCACATCATCTCCTGCATTTGATCGTCGATCTCGATTGATCGAACGCTCCAGATTGTGCCACGTCACCTGCGTACTTATAAAAAATCTGAAGAAATAAATTTTTAATTAGAAAAATTGATTTTTAATTCAGGAATAGCATAAAAAATTCATTAAAAATTCAAAAAAAATCCAAAAAAATCCCTAAAAATTAGACAATTCGTAACTTTCAAAATATAACTCCAAATTAATCTAAATTTGTTTCATTTGATCAGAAATTAAATTATCAATCATTCTAAAAATTCAAATTTAATAAATAAGAATAGATTTAATTTCTATTTCAAAAATATACTCATTTCTCTAAGATTTTAAAGTTTAAAAAATTATATGAGTGTATAAAAAAATGATTTCTCTTATTATTTAACATTAAAAACTAATTATAATCTCAAGTAAAGATAGGTTATGAAATTATTTATCTTTAATTCATCATAATTAACCCTAAATTAATGTATTTTGAGATTATAATGACTTTTTCATAGAATGATAGATAAACACTAAAAAAATATGACAACATCAATGTAAATGGAATCTTTTATGCCTTAATATGCATAAATAATCATGTATTATCATGTCTAATTAGCATGTTATCACTGAGCACAAACATTGCCATCTCTTACACTCATTTGTTTGAAATAGGCATTCCCCATTACCAATGGTCTGATGCTCTCCTCACCTTTGTATACATCATCAATCACTTTCCTTCCTCCTCTTTTCATAGTGAAGTTCCCCTTCATCATCTACACCCTAACCATGAGCTCTTCTCTCTACCTCCTTGCATGTTTATGTGTGTGGCCTTTGTCCCCGATCATACACCCAATACATCCAAGTTAGCTCATTCCTCCCTCAAAGGGGTATTTGTCAGCAACTTGTGCATTCAAAAGGCTACTACGTCTACCTCCCTAATCAGCATAAGTATATCACTTGTGCAGATGTTACCCTCTTTGAGTGCACTCACTTTTTCTCACTTTCTACGCCATCACCTTCTACATCTCTTGTATCTACATCTTTCACACCTACACATTCTGCACTAACACCATCTTCTATACCCCCCGTGGATTTCTCACGTCCTCCTTCATCCTCGGTGCCATCTCGTCCATCACCATTACTTGAGGCTCCCTTGATTTCTTGTATTGTGAGCTAATGGAAGTTTTATGACTTAGGTTAATTATGAATTACTGATTAGGACTTCTTGTCTTAGGTTACATTTTAGAGTATTAATGAATTCATATATATATATATATATATATTCTTGCCCATAATAGATATATTATATCTTATTATTTTATTATATATATATTCTATAGATAGTTTATAATATGTATTCATTTATAATATAGATATCATATAAGTATCTTATCCTATGAATATATTCTTTAATTAACCTATGCTAAGATATATTATATATATACTACCATATTTTAGGTTATGTTATTTTTTATGCTATTTTATTTTTATTTCAAGGTTACATTATTTTCATGATATTTATTTGTTCTATCTAATGAATCTTCTATTTTCTAGAAGCATATCTTAATGGAAAAATTATAAATAATTGAATTGGGAGTTAGGGCTGAAGACCATAAAAGGGGAAAGAGTGAGTAGAGTGACCTTTCTCTCTATGTTTCTCCCTCTCTTTGAAGTTAGGGCAGCTCTCTACAGATTCCTCTATTCCTTGGTGTCAAGCTCTCCATGATACACAAAAAAGTAAGGAGCTCTCTAAGAATTTTTCTACTTCAAGTTGCTGGAGAAAAACAACTGGCCTCTCTCTTTCTTTCCAACTTCTGGAGAAAATTGATCAGAGGTCTCTCTCATCATAAACACTCTTTGAAAAAGGGCAGTGATCCCTCTCACTCTTAGTCTTCTGTCAAGGGAGAATATGATTTAGAAATCACTTTAGCTCAACTTTGCTCTTTGTTGATGCTCTAGGGAACAAGGGAAACGACCTGCAATCAAGAGAAGGTTAAATCATGGCTCTCTCTCTTCTTCCTTCATATAAAATCAATATGTGCAACTAAGAGAAATTTATAGAATTAGGTTCATAGAATAGTTGTATTGGTGATTTCTAAATCTGAAATTTTGGCATTTCCTAGTTTAGATTTTTAAATTGGTGACACGTCTGTGATCTGATCACTTGTGTGTGCGATAATCCATTATGTAGTTTATGAGTTTATCTAATTCTAATATCATATTCAGCTATGAAACTTCAAAGAAATTGGTTTATGTATTGGTATACATAAATCTACTTGTACATTAGTAGAAATAGGTTGTGATTCATGTTGATCATATTTCCACTCTTAAATATTTGTTCTGCAAACTTAAGTGCAAAAGTTTGTAGTATTTGATCAGATTTCCATACTTTATAGATATAGATTCTATTTTATTGAAACTAGACTATAGAATATATAAGTTACATATATAGATATATTGATGTCTGTTTTATATACATAAGATTACAAAAAATATACAGAAGTAGTAGATCTATGTTTTGATTTTCATTTATTGCAGATCTGTTTGTGAATATCTATATATATATCTATATGTGTATACACAATAGGAATATATGTTCATTTTCTGCCAATTGAATTTCAGAATATTTAAATAGTCATTAAATAATTACATCTAGTCATTATATATATACAAAGTAGCTCAAGAGTTAGATAGATAGATACAAATAGATGAATACACACACACATACAATAGAAATATATTCACTTTGAATTATATAGTTTATTAGATATATAGCTAGTGATATTGATATGCATAAAATCATTATCATTCAAAGCACAAATTCACACGTAAACTATACTCAACTCTTCAAATTTGATCTTAAAATTTAGAATAGTGGCGAGTCAAGGTCGAATCCACAAAGAAGAAGGTTAAAAGATTGAAATAAAGGAATATTTTTGGCGTTCTTGGATTAAAAAAGAATAAATGATCGACAAAAAGATAGAGATGTATGAGAAAAAGGCAATGAATTGATCAAATGCTTCCAAACTCCTTTCAAATATTGAAAATCCTTTTATCAACAGTGAAAATGTGATTGAAAATATTGACAAAATGGAAAAGATAAATAGAAAATGATTCTAATCTAAATATTCATAGAAAATGAGGACACACTCTAGCAATAAAATCATGCTCATAAAATTTTAACCCCTAACTCTTTTGAGATCATGAGATATCATGATTTAAATTTGGAAAATTTTAAGCCATTCAAAATCCCTTTAAAATGCTTGATTCAATCTCAGTCATTAATTTTTATCAACTTGAGGGTTGGAATACACCAAATAGCGCCACATGTTACTTTGTGATTCAGTCGGAGGAGAGAGAAAGAGCAGGTGAAGCAACAATCATCGGATCGTGTTCATTAAGTGCGGGAGAGCTGAATTTGCGCTAAGTGGTGGCTTTTAGTATGCCACCCAAAACAAGATATCAGATGCAATGTGAGAAGTTGATCTTATGCGCCACAATTCTATCTCTAAGGTGCAGCAACACATCGATTAAAAAAAGGATCTTGTGAACTCGGTCCGATTGGTCGACTCTCTTGATGGTTGCCACATTTCCCTGCAAAAGTAAAAGAGTTTAGCTTCTCTTAGTAAATATGATAAGTATATATAGGAAGTCCCACATTTCCCTGCAGGATATTATGTGGGCCTTCCTCCTAAACTTCCTCCTACTATTGGGCCTTCTAGATTTCCAGTAGTGGGCCTTCCTCCTAGACTTTAATGTGCCTTCCTATTGGGCTTTAATTGTCATGCTATTATGCAATTAATGAGCCTACTATTAAGCCTTTATTTGGCCTTCTATTTGACCTTTAATAGGCCTTGAATTTATGCCTTTAGTGGATATACTATTGGAACTCTAATGATCTTGCATCCTATATATATATATATCCTATATATATACATCCTACAGTGTATATATATGCAGGATCATTATAGGCCCAACAGTATGTCCTTAGTGGACATAAATTCAAGGCCTATGAAAGGCTTAATATTAGGCCTATTAAAGGCCCTAATAGCATGACCATTAAAGCCTAATAGTAAGGCACATTAAATTCTAGGAGGAAGGCTTGCATCCGATATATATATATATATATATCTTATAAAAATTCTAAGTAATTAGATGGTGGGTGTGCAATAGCATGTTTAAGAGTTTAGTTTAATTTATGAATATTTATAATCATTTTTATGCTCTCATCAAGCCCATTAAGGGCATTTCTATAAAACCTCTCCCCCTCTCTCTCTCTCTTGGATCCCACATATGTAGGACTTTCTCTCACAATGTGAACAACCCCCTTTTCCTTTGCTTCTTCCCTCTCTTCTTCTTCTTCCAGTTTTGCTTCTTCTTCAATGATGATGTAAACATGATTACACAATTTTATTTGACATCTACACGTGTATTTTCAATGACCGTGAATTACAGGCTTCTTATACCTCTGATTGGGGTTTTTTGTTGGATTCATTTATCTCTTTACATATGGGTATCTCTCTATCTTTTTATTTGAGAGTGAGACCTCAATTCACCTATTTTGGAAGAGAGGAAACTTTATGATCTTGTTCTCATAGGTGTTGCCTTAGTCTAGTTAGAAGCATAGTCTTTCCACATCCATAAGAAATGACTACTCCCATAATGGGATATAAAGCCATCATATCTTTGGCTGAAATATTAGTGGAGCCAGACATTCCAAAATTTTTATGAAGTGCCATAATAAATGCATACTCAAATAATGAAGGTCAATTAAATACATACAAATTTCTTAGTTGAGAAATGACCTCCACATGCAAAAACCTTTTCTGACCTTAATTTGGAATACATCTCTTCAAAATTTTATCAATCTCACGGCTGAAATAGGAAAATTGATTTTGGCCTAAGAAGTCTTTCAAGCTTTTTGACCCATGCATACTTTTGGCTAAAATCCTGTTCTAGGATCATGTTGATCCACATAGCCGCAGTAATTCCTCATTCTAGTGCTCGTAATTCAGCCTTTGTTGAGGGTATAGACGCTACTCCTCCCTCTTTGTACTGATCCATGTGATGAGCTTTGCTCCATAGAACAATCGTATCCCCGAGGTTGACTTCAATACACCAAAAAACTTACTAAGTTCAAATGAGTATAGATTTCCAAATTTAGATTGTTATTCTCTTCAAAGACAAGTATTTTCAAGTATTTAAGAACACTATGAGCAACTTGAAAATGGTGGATATTTGGGGAATATGTAAATCATCTCAATGTTTGATTTCGTATCCCAACTCCCACAAATATACATTCCAACGGTTGGGGGATAATTGCCTTGCAAATATGCTACGATCTCGTGTAGAGATTTTTACGTCCTCCTCCTCTGATTCTTAAACTTTTTGGAGAAGAATCTCAAGGGGATGTTCATTCATAGAGTCACCTCACCTTGGTAGGTTTTGATCACCGGTCTTTTCCCAGATTCATGAAATCAAAAATAGCATCAGAACAAAATAATCAGTTTTTCCGGGTGTTCACTCTTGTATAGCTTTTCTCTCTGGATTTTTCTTGAAAAAATTCTCCGGAGCTCTCCCTCGAAGCCATGAAATTCCCCTTCTCGTGCGCTGGGCTTCAGAAAGGAGAGCACGAGGCCTGGGGCCAGGGGTAGGCGCAGCCACCGTGTCTGACGCGCAAGTGGCTGGGTTGCAGGCTCTCCGGCAAAGCGGCGGCGCGGTCCTCGTCGTCGAGAGGGAGCCGCTCGTAGGCGGCGTTCGCGAAAGACGCTGCTGTCACCACCACGGGACCCACCGCCAGCAACGGGCCAACAACGCTTCCCGCCACCACCTGCCCCTGCCCGCCGGCCAGGTACGCCGTCAACCCCGCGCCGCCCGCCGCCGGCAAGAAAGTGCCGGCGAGAGAGAGGATCTCGAAGCTACCGTGAAGGGCAATGACGCCGGTGGCGGGCTGCCGAAGGATCACGTTTGCGACGGCGCCGGCGCCGGCGAGCACGCAGACGCCGCGCTGGCGCCGGCGCGCGAACTGGGCGATGGCGTCGGCCACGTCAGCGCCGCCGCCGACCTCCAAGAGGTGGCAGCGCAGAGAGCTCGGGCTGTCGCGGATGACGAAGACGGGGGGCTTAGGCTTATTTTTGGAACCCGGGGGGCGACCTCTCGGCCGCCGCGCCGCCGTCACCACGGCGCCTTCCTTCTCTTCGCTCTCCGCGGTGGTGCCATCTTTGTGAACCATTGTCGGTTTCGCCGCTGCCTTGAGCAGAGCTCGGAGAGGGTCGGAAGATCCCAGGACGACCATTTAAGAGAGAAGAAGATGTGGAGAGAGGGAGCGGGGATCATCGAGCCGGTGCATGTTCGAGTTATAGTGAGAGGAATGTTGTAGTGTTGGTGTCTAGGTGTGGTCTTGGTGGGGAAGGTGGGACTAGTTTAGCTCCAAGGTAGACCACACTGCGAATTTCCAGAGAAAAAAATGCTTTGCAGGCTGACCCACTTTTAGAGAGAGAAAGCTTTTCTCAGCGGCTAGAGAGAGGTTTCTGGAGCTTGCCGTGGACCCAAACTCTGCGCATGGCCGTCCCACTCCGGCGGTTGACCGTCCGAACGCAGCAGTAGTCAAGCTCCAGCTAAAACCAATCAACAAGAACCATTAAAATTTAAATCTCGATTTAATCGGTAATCACCGAAAATTAAACCTACCACGATGAAGCCCGCGTTGGAGAAGAGATCGCGTGCGAGATCGAGAGAGAAGAAGTAGGAGAGCGTGCCGTCGGATCTGCGGTACTGCCTGAAACCCACTCTCTGATCGGGAGGAAATCGGAGCATAGTCATGTCGTAGAGCCCTAATTTAAGGATAAAACACTCAAAAGTTAAAATCATTCAAGAATAATTAAACGAGTCGGGGTTTACCGTAGTCTCGGAACAAGAGCAGTCCCCCGGGTTTAAGAACAGAGAAGCACGATGCCAGGGTAAACGGCATCTTCTGAAACGACACCGCCGACAGGGTGAACACCTGAAAAAAACAATTTTTTCTAATATTGAAATTTCGAATATGAATCTATAGGGGGAAAACCGGTGATCATAGCCTACTAAAGTGACGATATCAACGCCTCCAACGCAGCACTGTTCCCCGTGATCTGCCGACGAAATTACAGTAACTTGAATGAATTTGTCCATGAAATTGAATGCACGTTGAGCGAGGTCAGAGAAAAAACCTGAGGAATCGCAGAATAACCAATTCGGGAATCCAAGAGAAGTGATGTCCAGGAGAAACGGTCGGAATCTTTCTTTATCGGGAATGTCATCGGCAGCTTTGATCGCAGCCTTCGCCGCTTCGAGAGCATCTGGACTGCAGTCGCAAGCGTAGATGACGGTTCTCTCTCCTGCACTGATTGCATAAAGAGGATGCTCAGTATTCCCATGCGACGCATAAGTTTACAGCAGAACATATGAAACACACCGCAAAATCGGAAGAACCGTGCTGCCGTTTCCGCAGCCTACTTCCAGTACGCGACGGGGACATTCTCGCTCTTCCAGCTCTGGAAACTCCTTCAACAGATATCTCCGCTCCTGCGATCACGGAAACCCTAGCTGAATCTGAAGAAACCACAAACACCGTCCCCCCCCCCCCAACACAAAAGAAGAGCAACGGAAATAGAAGGGAAAAAAAGCAGAACGAAATTCAAGTACCTTAAAAAATCTCCCGGTGGAGTGCCGCAAGTGGAAGCTCCTCCAATCCCCAGAGCCGCCCAGAGATAGAGAGAACGGGATAACATCGTCACTCGGGGGATCTACGTGGTGCAACATGGTCGCATCCTTCTCCACCTCCTCTCTCAGATCATCCCACTCGAAATCCTTATCATGGTACTCCTCTGCTCCGCTGCCAGCCATCAGAGAAGAAAGATACTTGCAGCGAGATGACAAAAAAAAAAAACCCTAAGAACTCTGTAGTCAACTGGGCTCTCAGCGAATGGGCCGCCAATCTTCCTCGATGAACAACATCAAAAAGTCATCTTTACAGCGAAGTGGAAAAAGAAACACAGAGAGTCAACAATCAGGAGACGCGGAGAAGTCTGCAAAACTCGTCGGCCATGGCCTGGAGAGTGAAGGGTTTGAGGAGGAGACCATGCATGCCGGACTGAAGGCAGCGCTCCCAGACACTCTCCTGCGAGCTGGCGGTCATCGCGACGACAAGCGGCCAGTTTCCGCCGCGCAAGTTGCGGATCTCGGAGGCGAGAAGGAACGCGTCCTTGTCGCGGAGGAGCACGTCAAGGAGGACGAGATCAAAGGGAGGAGTCGCGGGCCGGAGCAAGCTCGTGCAGAGGTAGCCGGAGCCGACGGCGGTAACGTAGCAGCCCAGATTCTGCAGCAGCTTCTTCGTAACCGTTCGGTTCATGTCGTCGCAGTCCGCGAGCAAAACTCTTAGCCCTTCGAACGTGGAACCCGACGGTTCTCGCCGGAGTCCCATGGTCGGAGCTCTCCCGGCGGAGACGGAGCAGCAGCATTCCCCTGTTCGATACCATCCGGATGTCCCCTTCCATCATCTGCCAATCGAATCTCATTCTCAAAATCATTTCTAATGCACGCAGAATAAGAAACACAAGGAGAGAACTAACCTGGACAAGTTTTCTGCACATGGAGAACCGTTGACTCGTCTGGAGGGGGAGAGCGGCGGATGTCGAGGACCCATTAACGGCGATCTCGAATCTGACGGGGGCCTGCCCAGCGGGGTGGCTGGGCTCCTTCCACGACGGGAGCCATCTCTCAGAGTGAACGGAGAAGCTCGCGGACCCGCTATCACGGTCGCTCAGAAGCTCCCCCGCCACGTGGAGCAGCACCTGGAAGATCCTCCTCTCGTCGCCCGTACACCAGATTGGGGATCTCGGGTTCGATCCGGATGCTCAAGTCGAGTCCCCGGTGGTCGCAGAGAAATCGGACGACGGCGGCAGCCTCCTTGATCGTCCCGTGCAGGCAAAATCGCCTGCTTTCGAGGATCAAGCTCCTGGATCCGGAGTCGGGAATCTCCACGACGTCGCCGATCAGGGCTGAGATCACGGAGCTCATCTTCATCATCGCGTTGACTACGAGCCTCTGCTGGGGGTTCAGGCTCATCGTTTCCCGCTGGAGCAAGGAGAGGAGGGAGAGGACGGAGTGCAGCGGGCGCCTCATTCCATGGCTGGTGACTTTCTGGAAGGAGTTTTTCGCTCTGGTGGCCATGGTGGCGTCGATTCTGGCCTGGTGCAGCGCCTGGTTCTGCTCCTCCAGCTTCTCCCGCATCCTCTGAGACTCCTCGAGAACGCCGGCGTGGAGAAGAGCGACGGCCACTTGATCCGCAACCGCCGCGATAATCCCCATCTCAGACGCTGCCCACTCCGTGGAGTCTTCGGGCAGGATGAGGACCAGGATCGCGGAAGAAGATTCCACTGCTGTGGACACTAGACCTCGGGACCCTTTGAAGTCGCAGGCCTTAAGCAGCGGCATCCGGATCGCTACCGCCGCTCCCCGCTCGTGCCCCCTCCCGCTGCTCGCAAAACCCAGCAGGGAATCTTGAGACAGGAGCACGGTGCTGTTGATTCTTGACGATCTCGACCACGTCGGGATCCATGCTGGAGATGGTGAGCACCCCGGAATCTCGAGGTCGCGTTTGTAGTGGACTCGTGGGTCAGATTCATCTCTCGGAGGGATTCGCTTGGCATCCAGACGGCACAGTTTTGGAGCCCGAGGATGCGGGTCAGCTCGACGACGGTGGTCGAGAGGATGACGTGGCGGTCGAGAGATTTCCTGATCTCCTGCGTGAGCAGCCTCACCTGAGAACTGGTCTCCTCCTGCAACTTAAGCAACTCGATTCTCCGGTCCAGATCCTGAGCCTTATCGCGCAGGAAATTCTCCCGCCTCTTCACTCTCAGGAGCTGGGGGATGAGCGTGAGGAGAGTGATGGCGGTGGCGAAGGAAACTAGAGCGGTGAGGAATTTGGCGACGGTGAGGGAGAGCATGAGGAAAAAGGAGGGGGATTTGTAGGTGAAGACGGTGAGTAGGTGGGAGAGACCGCAGAGGACGATGAAGGCGACGAACTGGAAGAGAACCCATTTGAAGGGGAAGAGGTGGGAGCAGGAGACGAAGTAGATGAGCTCGAGGGGGATGGAAAAGTAGGCGGTGGCGATTAGGCAGTCGCTGACTTTCTGCACGAGGTGGATCCTCTCGGAGCTCCAGAACCCATCGACATCGCAGTCGCAGGCGGAGAATTCGAAGTCTCCGGCGAAGGCGCAGACGATCAGAGAAGAATAGGAGAGCCAGGAGAGCAATGTTCTTGACATTGGCTTCCAGAGTCATCCATCTACCTCAGATTTGGCGGCGGATCACCGATTCATCCATTGAAACAATGAACAAATGACAAGGAGGTTACAAAAAACAATCGAACGTTCAGGGCGAAGGAAATCTCGACGAACGCTGCAAAACTATCATCCGTGAGGGGAAACCCTAGCTACCCTCGGAAACATATATTCAGAAATCTCTGATGAAATTCAAAGAGAATAGATGCTTTTAGATGCCAGAAGATCTTCCCTCCCTCCCTTCCTCTCTCTCTCTCTCTCCCCAGTATGCTTTATTCCCTAAACGTCCGCACTAATGCCTAAAGCACAGAGAATATTTAACTCCTAGACCACCCACTCCAGTAAGCGGGCTCTTTCTCTGTGGCCGTTTAAAAGTTGGACATCGCGGAAAGGGGAGGGAAGAGTGGGAGGACTGAGAATCGAGGGAATCATCGGAGATCCAGCAAAAGTTCGCCGGAGAAGACGTGATTCAACAAAGGGAGAGGCACCGGGGAAGAAGGGCCCACCAGCTAGAGACAGAAGGAGATAAGAAAGGGGGAGGGAGCAGAACCTGGACTGGAGAGACGACGGGGAGACGAGAACCTGGACGGCCCTGGCAAGCAGCCAAGAACCGTCTCCGTCGGGCAATTTTTCTGAGGAATCAGCCGCCAAGTGGCGGCAGTAAAGCTACATTTTGATACGTACATCTGTCGTACGCTAAGTGAATAGGCCCCACCGGTTCATTTATTAGTCTTTAAATGAGAATTTAAAACGATAACAATGACATTTTTGAATAGGAAACTATGGTAGAATGGGTTAGTTTCCATTGGGTAACTCGATAAAATGTGCGTTGACCTTTCATTCTTCAGCCTCGTCAGCCATTGGCTGGTGGGACCTGACTAGGATGGAAACGATTGGGAATTTCGGATAGAGAAGATTCGCTGCAGCTGCACTTCGCCTCTTCGCATCGCCAAAGGCCACGAAGATCAAATTCACGTGCTATAATCAGCTCTGACAGTTGAACCGATGAGCTGTACCAGTAACGGCCCCCACCGGCCCCAGATTTCATCCATCGACTAGAGTTGCGGTTGACGCCGTACTTGGGCCTTTGGGCCAGAGACCAGAGTCGAATCAGAAAGTCCAACACTTAACGCGAGTCTTCTTGCGTTTCGCTCGTTGCGACGAAGGCAGAGCTCTCGTTGTCTGCGGCGGGCGGCGCTGCCGCCGTGAGAAGCGTCGGAGGGCATATTTCTTCTATCGCTCTCATTGGCTTTGAGAGAAAGACAGAACACTTACCGATTCCTCCTCTAAGCTGTCAGTGAAACCAAGTTTCTCAGGCTAAACCAGAAAACAACCTCATGAAGGCCGAAACACTCTACAACTCCCAATGACCAATGCCCGCCGCCGGAAGTTTCCTCCGCCGGGGAGGCAATGGTGGCGCCGCGAACTCCGGGCTGGCTCCCTTATATCCTTCTCAGGTCAACGACGATGACGCTGATGTTGTCGGAGCTCTTCCTTCCCAAGGCGAGGCGGGTCAACAGAGTCGCCGCTGCGGAGCAGTACGACCCGCTTGAGATATCGCCGTCCGCCGGCACCTGGCGGCGGCGCTCGTCCCGGAGACACCGCCGGGCGATGTCACAGGCCAGGTCGTTGGACAGAACGTCCCAGATCCCGTCGCTTGCGATTATGAGGAACTCGTCTTCTCGGGTCCTCTCAGAGACCCGGATTTCCGGATCCGATATCACCATCGGCTTCAAGTACTTGTCACCTGCGCAAATCAGCGACTTTGTCAATCAAACTTTTGAATTTTTCATTATTTATATTAATATTTTTACCGATTGCACGTGACATTGCGAGTATCCCGAGCACGCGCGCTCCGTTCACGTATATCACCCTTCCTCCCGCAGCTTCTATCCGCGCCATCTCGTCTGGCCTGTCCGGCTGCCAAATTCCATCATCAACACCATATCATCTTCACTATCAATAATCAAAATTACCTTGTGATCGGACGACAGCGGAATGGAGCGGCCACCGCGACTAAGAACTACGCGGGAATCACCGCAATTGGCGACGAAGATACGATCGCGATGCAGAACAGCAACCGCGGCGGTGGATCCTACGATCTGGGACGAGAATCCGCCCAGATCGCAGCTGCAGAGCGGCTCTCCGATGTTGCCGCAGGCGCAGGACGCCACCGCCAGATCGTCCATTCGCCTGAATGTTTGCATCACCGCCGCCGTAAATACGCTTCCCGTGATCTCGCGTTCGCTGCTGTGTGAGTAACTTAGCTGCAGTTCTTCCGCTAAGTAACCGTGCATTCGATCCTTGCAGAGAGCGGACACCTGTTATACGGGCGGGAAAATAGGATAAACGAAACGCGCAAAATGCGCTCTCAAAATCTAAGTCGAGAAATAAACAACGATAAACATGTCGAAAAGAATCTGAATGGAGGGGATCGAGCGCCGATCGATTAAAAATAAATAATAAGAAATAAATGGCAGAAAGTTTAATATTTTACGTGGGAGCCGCCGTGGCCGTCGAAGACTGCGAAGAAATGTAGCGAAGAGGAACTGCTGCCGTCCGGAGAGTAGAAGCATGGCCGCAGGGAAACAGCGTCTTCCATTTCTCGCGACCGGCCCGAAAGCGATACAAACCCGAATTGCGGCGATGCCGTAGAAGATACGCTTACAGGCCTCGAGGGGATTCCGTCTGCAACGACCAAATCTCCGGTGCTCAAACCAGATCCGGATGAAGAGGACGAAGAAGGCAGTAACGCCAGCGGCGGGAGAGGAGGCAACTGGATGTCGCCCGCAAGACTATCGCTTTCCTCGTCGCAGTCGGACTTTAGAGTTCTCGTCGCCGTACTGCTCGAACTTTCCGGTAGAGACATGGTGACGTTGCCGGGAACCGCCACCGAGCGCCGAAGGTCGATCCTTCGGCGGCGAACTTCTCGGCATTCCCCCGGAAAGCCGCTGTCGCCCGACATCTCTATGTAGATGTCAGTCATCCTCGTCGGTGGCCCGATCATCGCCTGTTTCACCCTCGAGGAAGAAAAGGACAGCTCCTACTCTCCGCAGCACTCCTCTATACGATAGACAACTGAAGTAGAAAACATAACGCAGCCCCTCTAACTCTTCTCTTTCTCCGGTTTCCTTTTTCTGCCCTCTAAACTCCATGGGCAGGTAGCGCACTACGGGCAGCTGCCCGTACTGCCCTCAATAGGAGGAAGTGAACCATCTCGCGACACGTGTACGCGCCGGCGTGACGTCTTTTCCGGCTCCACCTTTTCAGTTCTCCCAAAAATTTATCTTCCACTCCTCGGCGGCCACGATCGGACCGCTCTCGCCACCTGCCCGGAAGGTCTTGCCACGTCATCAAACACGTGTCCTTCGTAGCCTAGTCTGGAAGATACAGTCGCGAACCGTCACGTGGCGACCCGAGAAGTGTCTAAACCGCGAGGCGAACGCCGAGCACTATTTCAATGCTACGTCAGCCACTCGACACGTGGCGCCTGTGGCCAGTCTCTAAAAGTATCTTCGGAGCTTCAGTCGCCTTTAACGGGTCCCAAATTCGGCAGGATCCGAGCGGTCAATATTCTTGTTAACCGTCTAGTCAACTTTGACTGTTTCGACTAGGCAACAGCATTCCCTGGGCCAATAATTATTCTTCCTGCGAGTTGGGCCGGAAAGTGGGTCCATGGCTCCACGCGACGTTGAGAGATAGTGAAATGAGATCGGGGCCGAGCTTTTACGTTGACAAGGCATAAACCGGGCCGGGCTTTTTGTGGTTGGCAATGGTGGCCCCCCATGGGATGACGTGGTGATCTGTCCGGCGGATCTGACGGTTGCGGAAAGGCGTTGAGAGAACCGCTAGGAAGTTGACCCTAGAGAGAAGGAATCCAGATCCGTCGATCGTAGTCGTCGCCGCGAATCTCTGTTCAACGTGGAATAATATAAATGGCAGTAAATTATCTGACTGAAGCTTTTCGTCAATCCCCGGTAAGTCAGGTAAATCCGTAAATAATAAATTTACTAGGGAGTTTTATGAACTAAAAGTAAATATAAATACCAGCTGTTATGGAAATCATCTCTGAGAAAGACAAGTCGTCAGATGATGTATTTCGCGAGGTTCGCTGTACAAGGCAAAACCTAAACCCTGTCGACGAGCTTCGGCCACTTGTGCTGAAGGATCTGGGAGAAAGGGCGCGATCCTTGGTCGGAGCTCCGGGAAGTCGCTTCCCCATCCCCGGCGTTCGTCTTCTCCGCGATGAGGATCCGCAAGAACGCGGGGAAGTTCCTCTGTCCTCTGTCTATTCCCGCCCAATCTCTCGCTGTCGCAGAGGAAAGAGAAGCAGAAGGGGAAGTCATGACGAGCGTGTGCGTGCTGAACCAGTCGCCTTGGGACGCCATGTCCTTCACGCCGCCGCGGCGCTCGGTGGCGCCCCGCTTCCACGAGGTTAGATCCAGCTTCGAACCGGTTTCTGCTAAATTAGGGTTAATGGTGATCGCCCGTGGACCGAGGATCTCAGTGGCGCGCCTGTTTCTCCTCACATTTGTCGTCCGGATGGGAAATGGCCTCGCTCTTCTTCTCGTGGTGCGCCGCCGAGGCTAGGGTTTCGCTGCTGCGGAGGTGGCCGAGAGGGGGGGAAGTAACCCTAAATATCGTGTTCTGATCAACCGCGCCGTGTCATTTTCCGCCGAGGGACTCTGATTCGGGTTTTTACTTTCTTTCTGCCGGTCTTTTCCGCAGTCTCTTTCGGGTCGCGTGGCTTTGAGTTTCTAACGTGCGGGCGCCCGACATTATGAACCGTTTCGTCTGCGTCTCTCTCTGTTCGTAAAATAACGGAACATCTTCTTCTAGGGTTCGCTATCTTTCTGTTCTTTTTTCCTCTCTGTTTGAACCTCCTCTGGGCGCCGCAGGAAGCAGAGGTGGAGGATAAGACTGCCGCCGTCAGAGGAGCAACCCAGACGAGCCCTACTGAAGAAATCGAAGAAGAAGCGAAAGCTACTGCTGTACGCGATCTCCCCAGGTTCTCGCCATCTCTGCGTTATCATCTGTGCCTATTCTTCCTCTCCTTCTCGTAACGATCGCATTTCTTCTTCGGCAGTTTCTTCCCGGCGGAGCTGACCTTCAGACGTCGAGTGAAAATCGAGGTTGTTGAAGCGGAGATCGAGAAGACGGACAGGAGCAATAAGAAACGCAGAGGCAAGAAGTGGGCCAAGAAGAAGAAGATAGTAGCGGAAAGAAATGGCGTCGTGGGGAAGACGGAGAAGGAAGCGTCTGCTTCCCCGACTGTCACCTGTAAGAAGACCGACGGGAAAGGATGGTTCTGCAAAAGAGAAGCCCACTACCCTCATTCCCTCTGCGAGTATCACCTTATCCAAGTACGATCCTACTATAGCGGCGGCACCGCCGGTTGTCAGCCGCGAGCTTGCCGGCGTTCCGGAGAGCATACCAACGATAGTAAGAGGCCGGAGAGGAAGAAGACGAGCAGGAACGGCGGCGGCGACAGGACGTCGGATTTCTACTACTATTCGGGATTTGGGCCGTGGTGGGCGAAGAGGAGGAACAAAGCGAAGGGTGACGTAGAAGAGGTGAGGTGTTATGATCGTTCAGCGGATGCTGGGGTGCATGATGATGGGAAGATGGACGGCGGAGAAGCTCTAGTGGACGGTGACGGAGTTGATGACTCCGGCAAGAGAAGAGGGAGGAAGCCCATTAAAGCCCGCTCACTCAAGTCCCTTCTTTAATCTCTCTCTCTCTCTCTCTTTCTCTCAATGCGGGCGAAGGAGTGGGTGCGCATCTTCAGATATACAATATATAAAATCCGCGCATCGCCTTAATTGAAACTCCGGAGAAGCCGGTAAAAACTGGATTTTGTGGAGAGAAATCGGTGCCCGGACAGTGGATATTGAGTGGGCATGGAACGAGTGCTCGTCAAGTTGTTCTTATGAAAGTTTCAAGATAAAAGCCCAGAACAAACAGAGCGCTCTCTATCCCCTCTCTCTCTCTCTCTCTCCCTCTCTCCAGAGCTCCCAGAACAAGATAATATCAATGTAGTTAGCTGAAGGAGCTCCCAGAACTCAGATCAGTGCATGGAGCTCCCGCGCATGCATGCAGGGGACGGTCTGCCTTGGCCGAGCGAGCGAGAGAGAAAGAGGGAGACAGACAGACTGACAGACCGCCGCAGGGCGCTGTTCCGGCGAAAGTAGAAGCGGGGGCGGAGCGGCGGCAGAAACCGGCAAAAAGGCGACTGTTTTATTGAAATTAAACAACATCAGTCCTTGAGGGACTCACGCTCGTACCTTAGATCATCTAACGGATGAGTGCGTCTTCCTACAGAATCGACGACAGTGCCCGTGACTTCACTGGTTTTCCATTTTCTCCTCCTTCCTCGCTCTCTTCTTCTCCTTCCTCCCCTTCTTTTTCTTCCTTGGCTTCTTCTTTATCGCTCCTTCGCCTTCTCCACAGAGGACCGAAGCCGGAGTAGTAGTAGAAAGAGTCTGAAATGTTGACAGGCTTCTTCTGCAGATCATCTCCTTGCCTAATTCTCTTGCTCCTCGTCTGCGGCGCAACGGTTGCCTTATCCGGATCTGCCCTCGCCTTCCTCCTCCTCGAAAAGCAACTATAGGATCTAAGCTTCTCGAGATGGTACGGGCACAGCGAGTATCCCCACTGAGCTTCTCTCTTGCATTGCCATCCTTTCCCGTCTCCCTTCTTGCAGATCATCACTTTCTTCTCTTCGTCTTCCTCCTCTCCTTCAGGGGATCTCTTCGCGCTGAAACCAACGGCATCGGAAAGAGAAAATAAAGGGGGAGATCAGAGCGGAAACTACCTGGAAGTAACTCGCGAGGGCAGACCTAGCTCCTGCTTTGATTTCCCTCGCTCGCGTTCCGTCTCCTGGACGCCGATCTGGGTCGATAGAGAGAACGAAAATATTGGATTTTTTAGGCGTCGAAGGAAAGGGAAGTAGCAGAAAGGTGCCGCCATCGGATTTTTCCGGAGGGGGAAAAAGACGATGCAGTCGACAATTTCTTTTCTTTTTGACGGAAACATGCAGGGAGAAGAAGAAAGAGAGATGGGTTCCCGCACCCGGTGATTCTGGTCTGGAGGTTTCCGCGGATGATCGACCGCCGTCGCAGGCGTGGGAGACGGCGAAGAAGGCGGCAGACAGGAGGTTTCCGGCGGCAGTATCGGCGGCGGATAGGCGGCCCGACGGCGGATCCTCATTGAGGCTCGCCCGAGATGATGGCACCCGGCGGCGGCGACGGAGATGGAGGAGATAGGGACGCAGGAGTCGACGACTTCTTCCCCTCTTGTTCCCCAAACGGGCGAGGCTTCTGCTCTCTTTCTCTCGTCCTCAGAGTTTTCCCGGCCTCCCCTCGACTGCCAAGAATGCACGAGTCGCATTGGATACAAATACCCCTCTTAATACAGCTATTTACGGTGATTTTTTTAGTTCATTCCTCGAGACCCATAAATAGTACATTCTCATCATTATTCACATGTCTGGATCTCTTCTAGAACAATTTCCCCCCTCTTTCCATCAGGTCAATGGACAATTTTCTTGCCCTTCAAGGAGATCAAAAGTCAGATAGGGTTGACCGCAACTGGTCAACCCAATATCTTTAAGGAGAGTTTTCATAAAAATTAAAGAGAAGTGAAAGGTCAAACTCAATAAAAGGAGACTGTCTAGTACCAAGTAATAAACTAGCAAAGTTTTCATGCTCCCTCTCCTCATGTAGAGACAAATCTGTGTTCACTTGTAGAATTGACAATTTTTTTCAATCTTGAAGGGTTGCAAGAGAATAAAAAATAACACTCACAAAAAGGAGAGATTATCCTACTTCAGAGAGTCAGTACTCTGATCATAAAGTAGAGCTACTCTAAATCATTTAAGGACTTGATTCATCGTTTTTGAAGAAGAGAAGGAAATCAAGAGTCGAGGGAATGTGAGCGTATATTCTAGTCACTAGAGAAACCCTCTATAAGTATTCATACCAGGCATGGAAATTTTAATCTTGCCTCACAAAATACTAACACATTTGCAATGATTGTCGTGAAAGAGGAAAAAGTATATAAAAAAAGAAACTATCTTCGTATTCTCTAAACTACCTTCAACACTCCCTTAAAGCTTTGTTGTCAAGGTCCTTCATGTCAATCTTATGCAAACTGCACTTTAAATGTTGTCATTCTTAGTCCATCCATGATGATATACGCATTATTCTCTATCTCTATTGTAGATAGTAGTCCCTCATTCAACTTCTCTTTGACGATGTGTTGATCTATATCCACATCTCTCATGTGCCCTAGATACAAGGATCGATAGCACTACTAATACACTTCAATGGATGAAACATAGGTATTTGATATTCAGTTAGGAATCTTTTGGCCCACATAGCTTGAGAAATTTCTCAAAATTCTACATCAAATGTAGTTCTTAAAATGACTGTTTTTTTTCTCAATGTTTATTACTTAGATTCCCTCATAAGAATGATAATGTTCAATAAGTGTAGAAAACTAAATTTAGTTTTATCTTTTTTGAAAGACTAATCCTAATTCATTGTTAACCTGAAATTCACTGAAGACTAGTGCAATTAGTATCAATGGATATTTCAAATTTTCGTTTCTTTTTTAAAGAATAATACAAATTCATTGTTCATTTTAAAAATCTTTGCCATAGATGAGCTACATGTATTTG
The DNA here is from genome assembly GCA_024174645.1 of Lemna minuta. Taxonomy (NCBI): domain Eukaryota; kingdom Viridiplantae; phylum Streptophyta; class Magnoliopsida; order Alismatales; family Araceae; genus Lemna; species Lemna minuta. Next base: position 4,246,889 of record CM044103.1, on the reverse strand, counting down.
ATGTGAATTGGGTAAATGCCCAAATCAGCTCAAAGCACTAACAACGTAGGATATTTCAGGCAGTGTATGACTTAAATAAATCAATATACATCCTGATCTATTATATGATTTCTCATCTACCATTTACATCACTTTATGTTTTTGTTTAATAGTGATTAGGATTAATAGGTGTAGAAATTAATCTACAAATCCATAAAACGGTTTCATTCAATAGTCTATGATTTTTTATTTTGAGAAAAAGTAATCTTTGGGTAGCATTAACTATTTCTATGTATAAAATATTTGAAAGGTCTTTCTTACTAGATTGATAAAAATTTAGTAACTTGTTCTTTGAGATTTCTTTAACATATTAGTATTTTTTATTTTACATAGATAATCAATTTTATACTTTGATTCATACCCTACAAGGAGATCCATAAAATTTTCCTTAGTTAATTGACTGTGACAAAAAGTATATTTATCATCATCTTGAAATAAATTCTAATCTTGTGATTAAAAATAATATAATAATTGTATGTGTGCCATTCAGTTTTACAATAATAACTTGATTTTTTCTACTTTAATTTCTCGAAACTATTGAGTGTTCACATTTTGACGATTCAATCTTTACTTAAACGCGGAACTCTAGAAGAGAAATGTTGAAATAATGGTTTTGATCCGTAGTAAATTGGACCAATTTATTTGCAACTTCAACTTTGCAGAAAGTTAACCATCAAATTGACACTTACTTAGGTATTAGGTAAGCATAGTTAAAGATAACTAGATCATCAATTCTCTTTTTTTTCCTCTCCTTTTGTACCATTTTCTCTCTCTAACTTCTTTCTTTGACCTGTCATATTTTCCTTGTTGAATTTGGATAAATTTGGACTTACCGGGCATTTTTTTTGTATTTTTTCCAATTTTTCTATTAATATTATAACCATGGTTTGTCTTCCTATTATATGTTAATCCATAGAGTAGTGTTGATCAACTTTGACTCCTCATCATGCACAATTTTATCACATTTTTAGTAATTGAAATGTATTATTTGATTAAAATACTCATGTTTCAATTACCTTAAATTTATACTCTTTATGACCTCTATTAGATCTGAGTCAAGGAATTTTCATTTTTGAGGGAATACCTAAACCTCTAGCTCCATTGACCCTATAACTCCCTCTCTTGGAATGTGTTGTTTCTCTTCCCATGAATTCATAAATTGAAGTATGGGTCTTTATCATGTACTAATCTTTTGGTGCATATGTGTTTAGAAAATTTTTATCCTAAATTCTTCACATGTATATTTTTATCCTATATGCATGGAGTATATAGAAAACGAATGCAAATAGGTTGGGGAAATTTTTGAAAATTCAGTAAAAATGATCCCTAAAAATCTGAAATGAAATCTTTAGAAATTGAAAATTATTTTAATAATTTCCCATTCTTAAAATTTTTTCATCTTTAAGAACATAATTCATGCAAAAGTAAATGTGACATAATTTATAGTGCACGACTACACAAATGAATTGATAGAACATGTTCTTCGAGTCACACAACATGTCACTTCTATAGTTCGGGGTTGTCCCCTAACTTCATTGACAAGACAAATGAATTAAAAAACTTGGAAAAACATAAAATCATTAAATATTCTTATTTAAAATTTAGAATTATTATGATACTACCTTAAATGCAATGTTAAATTCCAAGATTAACAAGAATGTACATATATTGCAGACATACTATATGCATATTTGTATGGGTAAAATCACGGTGATTGAAAGTGCAAGTTCACATATCAAAAAATATACTCAAATCTCTAAATTTGATTTTTAAAATTTAGAATAGTAGTGATTCGAGGTCAAATCCATAGGGAGGATGATTAAAATATTGAAATGAAGGAGTATTTTCATATTTTTGGATTAAGAAAGTGGAAATGATTAATGAAAAGGAAGATGTGTATGACGGATGCAAATACCCAACCCAGTACTTCCAAATCTTTGATCAAAGACTGGAAATTCTAGATTGGATGATGGATAATTTAGGATTGAAAATATGGATTTTTGGATTGAAAAGATAATAAAAAAATGGAAAAGATCAAAGAAAAAATTTCTAATCTAAAGGTTCATGATAAAAAAACTCACTCTAGTGAGGTCTCTGATCAATCACCCTTTTGATTCATCATGAGGAGAGCGAAAGAGTAGATTTTATCAAGTATGTGATTCACCATATTGTGCCATGTGACGGCCTCCAGTTCATCACATGGCGAGAGATTTTCAAATCAAATCTTAGCCAATTGCACCATGTAGGCACTAATTTGGGTGTCACGTGGTGTTGACTTGTCATGCCATATGTTTGTGATGCCCCATTAGCATGCCACGTCAGTGCATGCAATTAAAATAGATTTTCTAGATTTAAAAATTATAAAAATTAACTAAAATCGAAATTAATTAGAAAAAATATTGAAAAAATAAAGAGAATTCAGAAAAATCTTAAAAAATAATAGAAAGGAAAAATTCTAGAAAAAAATCCTTTCATAAAATTCATACATAAAATATTTATATCTTTTCAAAGCTAACTCTCTGATCACGTGTACCTTATATACGCGTGGAATCGCGTGATTTTTCATATTGTGGGACTATATTTTTGTTTTAACATGCAGTGATGTGGCGTCATGTGGAGCGTCCGATTCACACGTTAAATAAATATTGTCGATCTTCACTTAAGGTGGGGGGTATCTGGCACACTCTCGTTCATCGGCAAAACATTTAAAAATGATTTAATCTCAGCGATTCATCTGAGAAGTTATGACGACTGATTAAAACTGATGAAACGCATTCAAATCGTTAGATCAAGAATAAACAGATGGTGTTTCATGTGTTTTCTCTTTACACGCGACGTGGCGACATCTCAGCGGTCCATCTTCAATCCAAAGAACGCAATTTAAGCATAACAATTCACATAGATACATTTCATTAGAGCCGTTGATCAAATATTAAACGCAGATTTGATGGCTACGCCTAATTCTCCCTATATATTGAGATGTTCTTCGACGATGTAAATCAGTCTTGGATGTTTTCGAGTAATAAAAAATATCTAGACACTACCATCCTTGAATCTCTCACTTTTTTCTTCTTCTAGACACATTTCCGCGTTTACAGAGTGGTTAAAAGTGAGATTTTGTCAAAAGAATAGAGAGAATTTGCCTCTTGAATGTCGACGATTGTCTTCGAAATCGCGGAATGAAAAGCCTTTGATCCGGCGATCAATTGGATTATTTCGATCACTATCTTGGGTTAGATTGTGTGTTTTCCTCCTAATATTTTGTCATGTATCATTAGATTATAATTTAGAATCGTAGATTAGGTTAATTTTAGATTTTTTTTCGGATTTCTCTCTCTTTGCATTCAGTAATTTGTACCTAATTTGCTCTTTGATTTCTCCACGAATCTTGATTCAAATCGAGTGATTTTTTATTCCGTGGATTTGTCTCTTATTTATCTTTCCAAATCTATCAAAATCTCTAATTTCTCACCTCATTTCATTGTCCAATTTGATCGAATTTCAAAGAATACCTCAAAAATACATTAATTCTCCATGGATTCGATGTTTATTCACCACTATACTCCTTAATTCGTGGTTATTTATTTAAATTGGTGAGTTTGATAAATGTTTTGATGCGTGTCTACTATGCTCGGAGTTTTGAAGAGAGTTTACAAAAATATGAAGTGTAATGTTTGAAGGAATACGTACATGTGAGGGGAATGTGGAAGGGACGTGATGGATGTCTGAGTCACTTGGGAGTGTGATTACCATTAGTGAGTTTGAAATGGGTGTAACTAATTAACTGATAGGAAAAACTGGAACTAAATTCCTAATAGGACAAAGATAGGTGCCTCAAAAAGTTATGGCTCATTGCACTCTTTTAAGGGAAAGTTCGGAAGCGAGGAATTCCCACACTAAGTAGGTTCGACTGATGTACGGTAGGGGATAGGAATTTTGCTTGAACATCACTCAAAATCTCTCCAAACAATACTCAAAACAATACTCGTGAGTAATAGACCGCAATCCTTGGAAAAGGAAAAATTACTCAAAATGACATCAAATTAAGGATCCTTTACGATAAATTTTATCTTTGGAAGGCATTATAACGTGTTTTCTAAGTGAATCGCAGTTCATGAAAATAAAGAATGTATGTATAATATAATTATCAAATAATGGCAAGGATCATACCAGGGTGTCTGTATCCGTGAGAATTACGCTTTCTTAGCGCGATTTTGAAAAATGATTGCTAGTAATCCTTAGGAAAGGGGCCAAAATCACTTGTCCTTGTTGAATTAAGGATCTCGAAGATGAATTTCTACTGCGAATCACTTGATGTAGGATCGATGCGAGCTAAAATCAAGAAATAAAACAAAAATACCGAAGTTGACCAAAGCAAAATTGACAAATTTTCTAAAAAAATATGCCTTAATTCCCTGGCAACGACGCCATTTGACGAAGCGAATCCGCGAGGTCATTGAAAACACGCGGACAAGCATCAAAAAATTGACCAAACTCACCAATTTAAATAAATATTCACAAATTAAGGAGTATAGTGGTGAAATAAAAGTCGAATTCATGGAGAATTAAAGTATTTTTGAGTTATTCTTTGAAATTCGATCAAATCGGACAATGAAATGAGGTGAGAAATTAGAGATTTTGATAGATTTGGAAAGATAACTAAGAGATGAATCCATGAAATCAAAAATCATTTGATTTGAATCAAGATTCACGGAGAAATCGAAGAGAAAATTAGGTAGAAATTTTTGAACGCGAAGAGAGAGAAATCTGAAATAAAATCTAAAATTAACCTGATCTAAAATTCTAAATTATAATCTAATGATACATGACAAAATATTAAGAGGAAATCACATAATCTAACCCAAGATAGCGATTGAAATGATCAAATTAATTGTCGGATCAAAGGCTTTTCATCTCGCGATTTCGAAGATGATCGTTGACGTTCAAGAGGAAAATTCTCCCTATTCTTTCGATGAAATCTCACTTTCAACCACTCTGTGGATGCGGAAACGTGTCTAGAAGAAGAAGAAAGCGAGAGATTTACGGATGGTGGTCTCTAGACAGTTTGATTACTCGAAAACATCCAAGAATGATTTACATCATCGAAGAACATCTCAATTCATCGTCCGATTTGATCGAATTTCAAAGAATACCTAACAAATACCTTAATTCTCTATGGATTAGACACTTATTCACCACTATGCTATCTAATTCATGGTTAATCTTTAATATTGGTGAGTTTGGTAATTTTTTATGCTTACCTGCGTGTTTTCAACAACCTTGCTAATTCGCTTAGTCAGTAATCATACATTTATACACTTTACCTCTTTAGTTGTAGGATCAAAGGATGAAAGGACCTTCTAGGGAGATTATATACTAAATTTCTAAGAGACTAGCAATCATTCAAGCTGGGGGGGGTGTGATGACATGCAAATTATTCATGAAAATATATGATTATTAATACAAATTAAGTCATAAAACATTCCATTCTAATACATGATATCATATTTTTTTATTGTTTATCTATGATTCTATGAAAATTAAGTTATAATATCAAAATACACTAATTTAGGTATAATGATGATAAATTAAGATAAATATTTTTTGATTAGATTATCACCATTTTTATTTGAGATTATAATTAGGTTTTAATGTTAAATAATAAGATAAAATACTTTTTATACGCTCATTTATTTTTCAAAGTTTTAACTTCTAAAAGAAATTAGTGCATTTTTTAAATGAAAAAGTATTATCTTGTTATTTATTGAATTTGAAATTTTATAATGATAGATAATTTAATTTCTGATCCAAAAAATAAAGTTGGATTAATTTGGAGTTATATTTTAAAATTTATGAATTTTCTAATGTTTATGGTTTTTTAGAATTTTTCTGATTTGATTTATTTTGAATTAAAAATAAATAAATAAAATTATTTTATCACGTACTAACGTGGCACCCGACGTGGCAAGTGTGAAAACGCGTCGTCATGTGGCAGTGTATATACACGCCACATGGCGCATGCAAATGTGTATGCGCGTGTGCGCACTTGTGTGTGCGCACGTGCGTGCGCGTGATTCGTGAGATTAGGCATCCTTTTCAGGATAAGGCTAACTGACTAAGTACGTGTCAAATTGCTTGATTTTTCATCATGTGGGACTATCTTTTTGTTTTTAAATGCGCAGGTGACTTGGCGTCATGGGGAGAGTCCGATCATATGACTTAATCGCGATCGTCACTTAAGTGAGGAGGTACATGGTACACTCTGATTCGTCGATGAATCGTTTTAAAATAGTTTAAGCTCAGCCGTTCATCTAAAGAGTTATAACGGCTGAGATTCAAACCGTTCAAACGTATCCATAGCCTTAGATCAAGATCGAGCGGTAAGCATTTCATGGGTTTCTTCTTCACGCGTGATGTGATGAAATCTTAGTGGTTCATCTTCAATCCAACGGACGCAATTAAAGTGTAACAATTCGCATATTTGTGTTTCATCAGAGCCGGTCATCAAAGATTAAATGTTGATCCGACAGTTACGCCCAAATCTCCCTATAAATTGAGATGTACTTCGACGATGTAAAGCATTCTTGGATGTTTTCGAGTAATCGAACCATTTAGACACCAAAATCTTTGAACCTCTTGCTTCCCTTCACTTCTAGATCAATTTTCACATTCGAAGAGTGTTTGAAAGTGAGATTTCATTGAGAGAATAGAGAGAAATCGCTTCTTAAATGTTGACGATCATCTTTCGATTCGCGGAATGAAAAGCCTTTGATCCGACAAGGAATTGAATCAATTCGAGCACTATCTCGGGTTAGAATTTGTGTTTTACTTCTAATCACTCTTCCTCTAACATTAGATTTCAATTTTGAATGATAGATTATGTTAATTTCAAGTAGATTATTCTCATGTTGTAGTAGATATTATATATACACTCATTTATTTTTCTAGTTTTATTTTTCAAAGAAAACGAGTGTATTTTTTACTTAAAAAATTATTCTCTTGTTATTTATTAAATTCAATTTTTATGAATAATAGAATACTTAATGTATGATAAAAATTTGGATTAAAAAGGAGTTTTATTTTAAAAGTTATGGATTTTTCTAATTTTTAGGGATTTTTTAGAATTTTTAATTTTTTTAATTCATCTTGAATTTATTTTAATTAAAAACATTATCAAAATTCAATTTTATATGCATGTTGACATGACAACTGATGTGACGAGTGCATTTTCTTGTTGCCATATAGCGACGTATGTACGCGCCACATGGACACGCGTGTGCACGTCATTAGAGCGCACAATTAGTGGTTAAGCACCTCGATAAGGGCATGAGCTAATCACTTAGGAATCATCCCCTTTTATACTCGTCATTTCACTTTGATTTTTGCAATGTGGGATTATCCTTTTCGTGAAGTGTATGCAGGTAATGTGTCACACTCAAGAACGTTTGATTGATGCAAAGAAAGGACATTTAAGCTGAGCTCTTCACTTTTCACTTAAGTGTAGGGGGTACAAGGCATCATCTCATTGGGTGACGATTCATTTTATAATACATATCAATCATGGCCGTTCATCAAAGGAGCTATAATGGCCAAGAATTTAAGAGTCACTACGAGATTTGAAGAGTCGAATCACAATCGGAAGTATGAGATTTTGCAAAGTTCTCTCTTCACGCGATGACATGGTGCAATCCTGGCGATCTGATGAAGATCCAACAGTTGCAATACTATAACGATTTGTCTCTTCAGATTCCATTGCAACCATTGATCTCATCAAGGAGAAGATTCGACAGTCACACCCAATTTCAAAATGTTATAAATTCTCTCTCTTTGACATTGTAAAGCATTCTTGGATGTTTTGATCAATCGAACCTTTTGGACATCTCCATCTTTTTATCTATTTTTTCTTCCTCTTTTAGACTACATTTTGCGTCTGAAGACTGTTTGAAATCAATATTTTGTCAAGAGAGAAAGAAAAATATGCTGCTTAAATTCCAAATTTTTGTTTTTCGAAATGCAGAATGAAAAGCCTTGATCCGACAATTAATTGGATCATTTTGAGCACGATTTTGAGTTAGATTAAGTGTTTTCTTCCTAATCTTTTATTCTATAACATTATATTTTGATTTTGATGCATACATTAGTCTAATTTTATGAATTTTAGTCAATTTCTTGCTCTCGGCAATCAAATTTTCTCTCTTGATTTTGCTCCTTGATTTCTCCGTGAATAGTAATCTAAATTGAGTGTTTTTTTATTATGTGGATTCATCTTAAAATCTTATTTCCAAAGTATTAATTTCCCTGACTTTTCACATCAAATCATTGTTTGATTTGATCGAATTTTGTCCTAATTCTTTGTGGATTCGACCCTTACTCAGCATTATGCTAATCAATTTATGACTAAATCATCAAATTAGAGAGTTTAGATATTAGTTTAACACAAGGACATGTGTTTTCAACAACCCCACCAATTTGTTTCGTCATGCATCATTAGTGATTAAGCGCCCTTTAAGGGCGTATGCTCATTATAGAATTCGCATATGTATTTATATGTGAAAATTTATTTAATTTCTTCAATGTGGGACTATGTTTTATTTTTCTTAAACATGTGACGTTGGACAACAAGGAGAGTTTGATCTTGGGACTTAATCGACATCGTTGATCTTCACTTAAAGGCAAGGGGTACGTGTCACATTATGATTCATTGTCAATTCATTTTATTTGAATCACGCGATCTCAGTTGCTCATTTGAGGAGTAATAACGGCTGAGATTAATTATACCCGATGGGCTCTCATGGACACTTGTATGCATCTAAAGTGTTTGATGAAGATCAAACAACAGCTCTTAGAAGACAATTTGTTTGCACGTAATTACGTGATGATATATGGGCACTCCAATGAAGATCTGTCAGTCATGACTTATGAGATACCAACTCTCTTTCCCTCTTCAATTGTAGTCGTTGATCAAAGATGAAGAGATAATCGAACGGCCATGCCCAAATTCAGCTCTTTTTATACCCCCCCCCCATTTGAATGGTGTACTCATTCTTGGATTTGGATTGATCAAACCTTTGGACAGCAAAATCCGTAATCTCTTGTTTTGACCTCTTCTACACTCATTTTTCCATCCAAGGAATGGGAATAATTCACCGCTAGAACTCCAAATTTTCTTTTGTTGAAATGATGAATGAAAAGCCTTGATTCGGTAATTAAGTGGGTCATTTTGAGCGTGATTTCAGGTTAGATTATACCATAGATTTTAATTTGAATTAGTAGATTAGGTTAATTTTATGGGTTTTCATTTTTTCTCTCTTTGCGATCAATTTTCTCTCCTTTTTTTGATCTTTTATTTCTCCATGGATATAAGACAAAAATTGCATGATTTTTTATTCCATGGATTTGTCTTTGAGATCTCTTTCCAAAAATATTGATTTCCCTAGTTTCCCACTTCAATTCATTTTCTAAGTTGATTGAATTTTGAAGACATCTAAAAAATTTCCCTAATTCTCAATGGACTCGACCTTTGCTCATCATTATCCTAATTAATTCACAATTAAATCATAATTTCAGTGAGTTTGGAAATTTTTTAACTCATGGACATTTTTTTCAACGATCACATGAGCACACTTTGTTAGTCATTGATACAAAGACAAGACAGTTTTTTGGAATGGTGTAGAGAAGCCCTTCAACAATTCAAAGGAAAATGTTGTATAAAGAAATTTTCTAATGAACTCAAATGACACTATTTCAAAGTATGATGACCAATTAGGTGTTAGTACTTGATATGGCTTAAGTTTCTATAGGAATGTCGTGCAGATGAGAGGCTATAAGTATTTGGCAGTTGGTGACATATAGGTTATGTATGTGGGTAGAATAGCCAACTACCTTCCATGAACATCTAGTGTACCTTGGCACTCTTTATTTTGTGGACTTGACTCTTGATTAGGTTACTTTTATATGTGATTTATTAATTATTATTCCATATTGAATTAACTAATATGAAAAGATAATAAATATATATTGAGGGTATTGGGCCATTAAAACTATGTGTACTTTGGCCTAGAGGGTCACACCTATAAGGTTCTTGGAAGATGGAAAAAAATTTATGAAAAATGCCACACATTATATAAGGGCCTTAGAGGGGTAGGGTTTAGGGCACCCATGCAACCCTCTTCCCTTGAGACACCTTTATATTCTCCTTTTTCCCTCAACTTGAGTATACAAGTCATGATATAGATATCAATGTAGATTCATGCAACATTGCAAGTGCTTGAATTCACATGCAAGGACAAGAGATTAGATTAATTGAGGACTAATATTCATTAACCATGTGTTAATTGATGCATTTATTGAGGCACAAATTTATACATCAAAAAATATCCAAATCCACTCTAATGATAATTGAATCAAGTGAAATGTGAATACAAATTGAATCCATTGGGAATTGGGTTGATGACTATAGTATAGGAAAATTCAATCAAATTCACTCAAGTAAGAGGAAAAAATTAGGTGAGAAAATAAAGACAATGAAATATTTAGATACAAGAGGAAGACTGTAATAAAATGTATCAAATGGAGGGTCAATCGGATTTGAAGTGAGGGAGATATTTAAGAAAGTTCATCACAATTGTAAGAGAGTGAATCACGGGAAATCATCAAAAACTTAGTATGAGCTTAATTTTATGTTTCATGTACGGAAAAGATTCCTAGCAATTCAAAGGTGACATAAAGATGACATTGTGCCCCCAAATCAAATGACAAGATCTAAGATTCATCGACAAGAATTGAAGGCATTCAAGTGATGAAATCCCCATTCTATTACTCATGGAAATTTATACTAGCTTGAAGGTGATGATGCAAGATGAACCTATTTTGCTAGATTAAAGGTTGACATGTATGATTCTTCTATGATGGGTGTTGGTGTCCAAGAGACAAAATCCCCACCCCTATCAATGTCAATCAACAATAATTTGGTATAAATTCACACAAAAACATGACAAAAATGCAAACTCATCATCTATTACATTGAAGGAACAAGTTTTTGGGATCTATGATTGATAAGCTTTCCAAAATTTTGATCCAAACATCGAATGCAGCAGAATACATTGAATCAGATATTCCAAGCATTAAACACCAAGAAGAGATGATCTTATCATCTAATATGTATGATAAAACATAATTACAGGGTTCTCTTGAAGGAGTTCTACCCTCTAGCGGTATTCACACGATCTATAGATTGTTGGATCTGCTCTTCAAAGTTCTTCACCAAGAAAGAAAGAGAAGAAACGAGAGAATCCTCACAAGGCTTGCATGGACACCTTGAGTTGTGGTCGTTCTCCCCCTATTTATAGACACTTGGTATGTAGATTTTTCAAAAAAACCTTCGTAATTATGTCTATATACACCAACATCCATAGACCTTATGTGTGTGACCCTTTAGGTCTATATATCTCACTAGTTAATAACTTTATAGGCCCAATAACACCTTATTGATCAATCTTAATTAATTATCTACATCAATATATAGATTAATTAATCAAGGATCGATTTTACCCAATCGATAGGTTGAGTTGCTATGTCATTGGGCGTCAAGCTACACAACGTACTCTATGAGATATGAAGTATGTAAGAACTCCCTTATAGATCCTTCCCATCATCGGTTACCTTGTATGTATAATCCTTCATCCGCTCGAGACTCATGAATGACTTAGGGTATGGTCAACTTTCAAACCCTAGTCGATCACTCAAGTTAGTATTGATGCATGTAAGAAATTATCAAGAACGCATTTTCTGATATTTCTACTACCTTGGCCAAGGATTTCATCGCATCTCATTCCTTGAGTTAATCTCCTCAAATACCAAGGGCGGATGATCTCCTTTTGACCACACAATCATCTTCAAGGACTTCATGTCGTATCCAATATATGACATTTTAGAGATCTTGTGGCTAGGGATTCATAAGTCATAATAAAAACAAAGTCATCCATCCATAAGATATCTTTGGTGTCTCAAGTCAAAGGACCACATACAGAACCGTGACATGAATAAACAAAATTGACAGTTGGGTATAATAATACCATACAAGGATTCATATGGATCAATTCAGTGAACTCTTTCTCAAAAGAGCACCCAATATCTTCTAAAAATAATAATCCTTTTCCTACCAAAGTTTCTTTATTGGACTAGGAATATAATCAATATTCCAGTGCTACATAAGACAAAGAGAACCAAAGGACTTTTCTAAAAATATCATTTGATAGGGTGAGAAAGTAAACCAGGTCAATTTAGCAATTGTGTCTAGATCAAAATCTCATCGTTCTTCTCTCATCTTCAAAATTATATCTTATCAAGTCTCTAATATCAAATTATGCAAAAAAACTAAAATAAATAGGGCTCTTATTCCATTAGAGTGTTATTTATTCCATTAGAGGGCTTACCCCTCATTAGAACATAAGGAAGAACTGATTCCATTAAGGGCATCATTGTAAATCTCTTCGATACTGAAGAACTGATTCCAAATAATATAAGAGCATGCATAGAGTAACGAGTACACGGAATTCCAGCCGACTTAAATTTTGCGATTTGGCTCTCCACAAATTCGTCATGGATGCTCTCCACGAATTCGGTGAGTGACGAAACGAATGCGTATGGTCATTGAATACACACGATGTCATGTCAAAATAAAGTCCAAACTTACCAATTTAAAGATTAATTCACGAATTGAAGGGTATAATGGTAAATAAGGGTCAAATCCACTGAGAATTAGGGAAATTTGAGAGATATCTTTGAAATTTGATCAAATCAGACAACGAATTGAGTTTAGGAATTAGGCATTTTATAATATTAAGAAAGATGACTCAATTGCAAATCCACAAAATCAAAAATCAAGTGATTTGGATTAGAATTTTCAGAGTAATCGAAGTTTGAAAATGAGAGAAAATTTGATTGCAAAATTTGATTAAAAACTAAAATTAAAACAAAATTAAACTTAATCTACAATTCAAAACGTAAATCTATTGCTAAATGATGAAAGATTAAGATGAAAACACACAACCTAACCCAAAGTCGCGGTTGAAATGATCCAATTAATCGCCGGATGCAAGGCTATTCATTCCGCAATTTCAAAGATGAAAATTGAAATTCAAGATGTGATTTCTCCTTACTCTCTCAATCAATTTTTTATTTCAAATGCTCCTCAGATGCGGAAATGTGTCAAGAAGGCAAATAACTCAAATGACTCTCGAGTTGTGGTGTCTAGATAGTTCAATTTCACTAAAAAATCCAAGGGTAAGTTTCCGTCGCAAAGAACATTCGGTTTTATAAAATAATTGGGCGTAATTGTCGGATCAACGGTCTGATTGTAATCAATGGTTGAGATGACGCATTGTTTGATGAATTGATGCGATTAAGTCGCATCCATCCGATCGCCGATGAAGTGTCAGGATGCGTCCACGTCGATCATGTGAAGAGGTGCGTCATTTCGATCCATTCGTTGGATCTTCATCGGGCGGTCTCGATCAATCGGAAGGTCCACTAATTGCGATGAATTGCGACCGTTATAACTCCTTAGATGGACCATCGAGATTAATCCTCATTTAATTGAATGGGTGCCTCTTAAGATGATGCCACGTACCCCTCGAGTAAGTGATATCCGACGCACGTGATTAAATCACGTGATCGGATGTCCCATGTGTCGTCACGTCACCTAAATTAAAAATCAAAGGAACATAGTCCCACACGGAGTGAATTAATGCATTTTATCGGGTTTATAAGATATGACGGACGTGATGGTTAGTGAAATCCGATTACAGATGCTTATAATATATATATAAAATCCGCGCATACATGTCACGCACACACATGCGTGTCATGCACATATGTCACGCACACACGCGTGTCCACGTGTCACACGTCCGCGCGTCTGCGTGTCGCCACATGGCAGCGCTCTGCCACGTTAGTGTGCGGTAATAGAAAACCCCTTTTTTATTGTTTTTAATAGTTTTATAATTGAAAATACAGTTAAATAAATTCAGAAAAATTCCATAAAATTCGTCAAAATTGTAAAAATCATAACTTTTAATATACAACTCTAAATTAATTCAAATTTATTTTGTTGGATCAGAAATTAAATAATCTATCATTATAAAAAGTCAAAATATTAAAATAGTAAGAGAATGAATTTCAATTAAATAAATTTGTTCAAGTATCTTATAAAATAAATTTATAAAAATACATGAATGTTAATAAACATAATTTCTCTTATCATTTAATCATAAAAACATACTTATGATCTCAAATATAATTAGGATTAAAATCACATTGTTCAATTATGTATAATAATCCATAAATTGATGTATTTTTAGATCATAACATGAAATTATGCAAAATGATAGAAATATACCTAAAATATGATAACATGCATACAATTAGAACAATTAATGTTTTAATTTACATTAATAATCATGTAAATTCATGTATAAATAGCATGTTATCAGTGAGCGAGTTGGATGTCATTTCACGATCACCACGCGCTTCGCATGGATCACGCATAGATATGTTTCCTCGAACAGTCTGATGAGGTAAGCTTCTGCTGCTTCTTGCAGAGCAGAAACACGCCGCCAATTTGTCCTGAAATCGTGCACAATCTTCCTCACAAGCCTCTGAAATGGCAATTTGCATATCAAGAGCTCCATGCCATCTTTCTTGAAGTTTTCTTTCAGATTTTTGTGTGAAATATGTGCAGTTTGTCGAGGCAAATTTGTGAGCAACTTCCATCACAAGCTGCTTCCTTAGAGCTTCACCTTCAACCGATTTGCAAGCCGTCTGCTTTGTTCGCGCCATTAATGGATCAGCTTGTAGGCCTAGTAGCACGTGGCGGTGTAAGAAATTGAGATTGAGAGGAAAGGAGAAAGAGAATTGAAGATGGAAGAAGGTGAACGCAGGCAGGAATGCCTGTAACTTAATCTTTAGTAATCCCACACACGTACAGGCTTGACGACCACACACGTACATTTATAGGCATTATGCCCTCATACATCCTTACTATATTTTGTGATATTAGTAATTGTGTCCTAATTATTGGTCCTATACTATCTTTAGCCCTATACTATGTTTAATCCTAAAACTACATTTAATCCTAACTATCTTTGACCTAATTACTATGTGTTAATAAGTAAGGGGCTCATTATTAAATATGTCCCCATACTTGTTATAACTATTATAACATAAATAGTTCGATGAAGTTTACCAAGTTGAAGACTCGGCGTCCTGCTTATATCCCCCCTCAAGATGAGCTTGTGAGCAGCCATTGCCAGAGACAAGGTGAAGCTTGGATCTCAATTGAGCAAACCGGAGCTTGGGCAAGGGCTTCGTGAGAATATTGGCCACGTGATCATGAGTAGATATGAATCCTATGTGCAGTAGCTTGGCCGCAACTCACTCACGAACAAAAAGTGGAAATCGATCTCGATGTGCTTTGTTCTAGCATGGAACAACGGATTTTATTCTAGATATGTAGCCCCGATGTTGTCACAATATAGGATTGGGGCGCGGTTCATTTGGATTTGAAATTCGTTTAGCAGGGACTCAATTCAGATGATCTCTGAGGTTGCATTTGTCAATGATTTATATTCTGCCTCAGTACTAGACCGTGCTACCATTTGTTGTTTTTTTAGCACCATGATATTAGGTTGCTCCCCAAATATACTAAATATCCTCCTGTGGAACGCCGATCAATTGTGGACCCAGCCCAATCAGAATCGCTGTAAGCGGATATAAATTGTTCAGATTTTCTTGAGAACAGAAGTCCAAAAAGGATAATGCCTTTGAGGTATCGTAAGAGATGCTTGAGATCATACCAGTCTTGAGATGTGGATTGATGCAATTTCTGACACGCTTTATTTACCTCAAAAGAGATATATAGCAATGTTAGTGTTACATACTGTAGTGCCCCAACCACACTTTGATAGCGAGTGACATTGTTTGCACAGACATCATTAGGGAGTTGCCGTGGGTTTGGAAGTGTCCATGTTCATCCTCTTTAAAATAGATGCAATGTATTTAGATTGAGAGAGAAAAAACCCATCTTTATGCGATTGAAGTTTGATTCGAAGAAAATAGGAGGCTAGACCCAGATCACGGAGGGAACATTTTTCATTCAACAATGTAATTAAAGAATTGATCTCAAATTGATTTGGACATAAAATCAGCATGTCATCAATATAGATTAACACAAAGAAGGGAAACGGCGAATATGGTTTAAGGAACAAGGATGTGTCAGTTTTTGATCCAGTGAATCCAAGAGATATGAGACATGATGTGAGTTTATGAAACCATTCCCTAGGAGCTTGTTTCAGACCATACAATGACTTATTTAATCGACATATATAATTTGGATGGTCTGAATTTTTAAACCTGGGAGGTTGTTCCATGTAAATTGTTTCAGTTAGATCCCCATGCAGAAATGCATTGGAAATATCAATTTGATGGATACACCACCTGTTGCTCAGTGCTAAGGAAAGTAGCAATCGAATAGTGATGTGTTTGATGACAGGACTGAATGTTTCATGAAAATCAAGACCTTCCTATTGGTTATAGCCTTTTGCAACTAATCAAGCTTTATACCGATCGATTAATCCATTTGCTTTGTATTTATTTTTGAAGATCCACTTGCCAATGACATGAAAGGTTGGTAGCCTTGGAACAAGACTCCATGTGTTGTTCATGGAGAGAGCCTATAATTCCTCCATGGCTTTGATCTAGTTGGGATCTTTAGATGTGACGGTAAAGTTAGTTGGTTCAGTGAAAGTACATACAATAGACAAACACTGTGGAAGAGGATATTTAGGAACAACAACAATGAATGTTTTCGATTTTCTAGTTCGTTTTGGTCTACCAAGTGCTTTTGTTTGTTCTTCACCAGCTTTGAAGATAGACTTAGAATCACATTATAGATGAGTTTGGTCATTGATTTCTTTAAGAGACCGTTTCCTCGGTGATGGTGATGAATCTGGGACCTCAAGGTCATCTACATCATTGATGCGAGGAAGAGGTTCAGTACTTGTACCTTGGTTGTCAGTCACAAGAGGCGTAGTAGATGTGCTTAGATCATTCGAATCATCTACACTAATCTCAAAATCTTGTACTTGATCTTGTGTAAGCAAGTCGTTATGAATGGGAGATGGGGCAGGCATTGGAGCATGGATTGGATGAGATCCAAGGATTCCCAGATTATGTGTATCAATAGGGGAGTTATCTGAGATATGTTTGGTAAGTAGAGATTGACTTTGCTTAAATGGGAAGGTGGTCTCATTGAAGACAACATGTCTTGAGATGTGCATTTTTCTAGAGTTCAAGGAGAGACACCTATATACATGATGTAAAGCACTATATCCAAGGAACACACATTGATTGGATCATAAGGTAAGTTTGTTTTGGGCATTGGGCATAAGTTTGTTTTCATGAATTTGTAATCAGGTAATCATTTAAAGACGATGATCTATTTTTTAGAATTGGAGTAGGAAGACGATTAATTAAATATGCCGCAGTTGCTGCTCCCTCATCCCAAATTTTTTTTGGTAGATGAGACTTGGTTAGCAAGGACATACATGTTTCAATGATATGTCTGTGCTTGTGTTCCACAGTCCCATTTTGTTCTAGAGTATGAGGGCATGAGACACGGAAAATCACTCCATTAGTCTTTAAGTAGTGATTCACAGCTTGAAATTCCCCACCCCAATCTGATTGAAGCGAGATTAGTTTGGTGGAGAATCGTCTTTCGACTCTGTGATGGAAGGCGATGAACGCTTCAAGAACATCACTTTTTCTTTTGAGAGGGTAGAACCAAGTGAATTTGCTATAATCATCAATGAAGATCACATAATACTGAAAACCAAAATGTGATGTGATGGGAGCTGATGCAGAGAAGGGAAGTTTATGAGACTGATGCAAAATGTGAAAGGCAGCAACTCTCGCACATATATGAATAGGGAAGTTGAGTTGTTGGTAGGCCAAAATTCTCAATATTGTGTTTTGGGATCTTGAACTGTGGATGTCCTAGACGATTATGCCAAGTTGAAGGAGTGGCCTTTTCTCCCATAAGTGATGTTGCCTTGTTATTCACTAGCTCTATATAGTAGAGTCCATTTCGAAGCGTCCCCAGGAGGAGGATGCGGTTGGTTGTTTTGTCCTTCATAAGACAATATGACGAATGAAATTCAAAATAAACATTATTGTCAGATGTTAATTTTTGGACAGATAGTAAATTTCTTGTGATTTTTGGAACATGAAAGATGGAATTCAATTTTAAGGGATATTACGATGAAGAAATGATATTGGAACCTAGTGAGTGAATTTTCAAACCTTCACCATTACCTATGTGCAGCTGATCTGATCCTTGATATGCCATAGAAAAATCGATGAGACTTGGGTTTGGAGTGACATGATGTGTCGCTCCACTGTCTGGATACCAAGGAGCTTGGTTTGATTGCTGTAGCGGAGTACTCATCAGATTTAGTGGGAGTTGACTTTGACATATGGGTTGCTGCTGATTCTGGTAAGTCATATATGCATGAGGAGGAGATGGCTTTGCTGGACATTGAAAGGACGGGAAGTTGTGCACGTTTAAACGTTCTCTGTATTCCCTTCCTCGGTGGCCCTAGAGTCCACAGATTTGGCATATGGGCCCAGATCAATTGTCGTTCCAACCTCGGCCGCAACCTCTGTTTTGCCATCCTCCCTGATTACTATTGTAATTTTGGTATCCTCCTTTGTTCTGGGAAGGTGGCTGATTGTTTGTGACACTATTGTGTTCCTAAGATGCTTGAACTTGGTTTGCCATGGGAGGAAATGAATTATTGGAGCTCCCTTGATTTGTAGAATGATAGACATGCCTCATGGGTTTTCAAATTGGTCACCAGCTTTTTGAAAACAGGTCGTATCCATTCAGAATGGGGGCATTGACTTTGACTAACAGTCGAATTTCTGTAAAATCAGAGAATCAAAAGACGTCAGAAGGTTATGAAAATTATATATTCAGAATCTATGGAGAAAATGAAATTTATGGATATAAGATTTGTGATTTTTCGATAAGAATTAGATTTATTATGAATTATTGAAAATCAAAGATCATAAAATTCCTGAATTTTCTCTGAAGTGTTCTTAGATTTCTATTGATATATAAATTGCAAGATTTGGATAACATTTGACCAGTTAATTTGAAGATTTCTTCCTCGCAGACGTTTGGCGTTCAAGGGGAAAATTCGATAAAATCTGATGGAAATTCGTGATCAATCCCGCTCCGATTGGATCACAATCGAGTCTAAATGCGGGGGGATCACGAAGAACCCAAGATCTTGCTTTAAAATTGCTTAATTCCTTCACGATTCTATCAAGAGTTAAGAGAAAACAAGATAGTACATTGGTTTTTAAAGAGGATTTCGCCCGAAAATCTCGGGTTGTTTGATCCGGTGGAGAGGTGGATTTGATGGCCACGATCACACGATGATCGTGGCCCATCAATTAGAGGTGATCGTGGCCACGATTGCGCAGCGATCAGACCATGATTGCGCGGCGATCGGGCCACGATCGTGTCGCGATAGGGTCATGATCCCTTCATGATATTTCTCCTGGTTGATGAAGATCGCACGGCCGCTCACGATCGTGGGTTCGATGAGGATTGGACACTCCATTTGCATCCAAGTGTCGGCAGGTGAGTCTTCGATGGCCGTCACTTTAACCAGATTTAGCGCACATGTTAAATCAATTGATCGCTTGGACTCCGGTCCACGCGATCAACGCCCTGCGATCGCCTTTGATGCCCGCAATGCCGCCACATGTCCTGCACAAAAGAAACCTCGCGGGAACATAGTCCCACACCGAGGAAATAGGAGGGATTAGCGAGTATATAGTGCTGGGATCTGAGGCTCGAAAAGCTCTCCAAAGCTTTGTCCAAAATAATGATTGCAGCGGAAGGTGTTGAATCAAAACATTCAACATCGTTGAAGCACCAAGAATAGATGATCTCATCATCCATTCTAGGTGATCCTATCATCTAGTATAGAATAAAATTCATACTTACTTGGATCATTTGAAAGAGTTCTTCAATCGTTCAAGCGTCCGGCCTCTAGCGGTATCCACACAGTCTCCAGACGATCGGATCTCCTCTTGAACACTCGTCACCACGAGAGGAAGAGAAGAGGGAGGAGAAGTTCCACTAGACTTGCATGAGCACCTCTATTATGGTCGTTCTCCCCCTATTTATAGACTTTGTGATGAAGATTCACATCAACAAATGAACATGAGGCCTCCTTCAGAACCAAGGTATAATTTGAGGAAGAGAATCCATCCTCAATTGCAGCAGCATGCCATCCTCTTCCTTAGTAAAAAATTCGAGAAGCTCACTATCCATGAAGTGAGTGATGAAGACCTCTCTAAACCTTTAAAAGAGAGTGTAGATCCAATGGGAATTACTTCCCCTCCTCTCCCATTTATAAACTGATCCAAAGATTGACTTGGTCAAAAGAAATTAGCCTTTATCCATAGATACTTAGAATTCTTTGAGTAGACCAAGTCAACCACCTTTTACCTTTGATATAGGATCCTAATTTTCCAAACCACATCCACTATATCATAGGTACCTTTTGTGTATAATGATCTCAAAAAGAAAAGAATAATAGGAACATATTTGTTATCCCATTTCCTCTCTCCTTGAATACCACCTCTAGTTAGAATTTTAGGAGAGATCGATATGCATAAACTCATGGAAGTGAATATCATTGGACACCACCTCAAGCGA
Organism: Lemna minuta; assembly: GCA_024174645.1. Classification (NCBI taxonomy): domain Eukaryota; kingdom Viridiplantae; phylum Streptophyta; class Magnoliopsida; order Alismatales; family Araceae; genus Lemna; species Lemna minuta. The sequence continues at coordinate 4,226,059 of CM044103.1, read as the reverse complement.
AACCAATGCATGAACAAACCATGCCTTTACCAGTTATAAATAACATGAAGACCCTGCCATCAAGAAGACAGCCATGAAGATCATAGCAGAAGCCTCACAATCGAAGACAATCAAGGATGAAGAACGCATGATTGAAGAAGAAGATGTACGAAGTCACTATGATGCAGAGCGGTTTATTAAAGTGCTGAAACTTGGAATTATTTACATCATTCAAGGAGATCCCTCTCTCCCAAGATCGTCATTACCTCAAGACATCAAGAGGCTCACAATGAAGCCACGTCATCTATCCTTTCTGATGTGGAAACCGTGGAGAATCAAGAAGCCACCACGAAATGCCTCTTTGTAACTGCCATAACCGCCCTCTCCCTCTTCCTCTTGAAGCATCTTTTCGGTCTAAACTCCTCTATCTTTCTCACCCTTATAAAGGGGACAATTGTACACGAAAAAGACATGTTGTATTATGAAAATTTGGCTCCTTTGGTTCGAAGTTATCCAAGTGTTCATCGTGTTCTTCTCGTGTTCATCCATTCCTCCTATTCCATACTCATTTTCCGAGTTCTATCCTCCTATCTCTTCTCCCTCCTTTCTGTCCACTTTCATTCATCTCAAAATCAGAAGCACTTCAGAGGATATCAATTGGTCGTGGAGTGTTCTCAAGGCATCCACTTCTCTTCCACAAGGTATCATCCTCTACTTCTTAAAACCGTGAATAATAGTTCAGATTTAATATCATACGTCCAACATTATTCACCCTCCTATTCCATTTCGTTTTGACTTCTTCTATCTATTCTCAAACTCTATAATTGCCATATTAAATAATCTCAAAATAATTCCACTCATATACCTATTTATCTTCACTATTCTCCACGCTCTTCTCCTTAATCATATCCCGCAAACTTCTCTTTTCCGCTCTCTTCAGTACCTTTATCATTATCATTTTCATCATCGTCTTGTTTCTGAAATATTTCCACATAATCTTCATTGAATTATCCACCATTTCATCATTGATATCATCTCATAGATCCTCCAATCGCATTGTAGGATTATTTCAGTTTAAAATTCAGTGATCATCCTTATCATACTTCAGTCATCTTGCACCACTTCATCACATTTACTTCATCAGATTCACGCATACAAACATTCTGAAAATTATCCTACATCACTTTGGAAATGTGAACTTTTCACAAAAACCCTTATTATTATGTCTATATCCACCGACATCCATTGACCTTATGTGTGTGACCCTCTAGGTCCATATATCTCGCCAGTTAATGACTCTATCAACCCAATAACACTTATTGGTCCTTCTTATCAATTAACTATATCAACATATAGATTAATTGAATAAGGATCGATTTAACGCAATCGACAGGTTGAGTCGCCAGCCCGGTGGGTGCCAAGCTACACCACGTGCTCTAGGAGATATGGAGTATATTAGAACTCTTTCATGGAACCCTGCCGTCATTGGTTACCGTGTAGGTATAATCCTTCATCCACACGAGACTCTTGAATGACTTAGGGTATGGTTAATTATCAAACCCTAATCCCTCACTCAATTTAGTAGTGATGCGAGTAGGAAATCATTGAGAACAACTTATCTAATATTTCCTCTACCTTGGCCAAGGATTTAACCGCATCTCATTCCTTGAGTCGATCTCCTCATATACCGAGGGTGGATGATCCCATCTTGACCACACAATCATCTTCGTGGACTTCATGTCGTATCCAATATATGACGTTTTAGATATCCCGTGACTAGGGATTCGTAAGTCATAATCAAAACACAATCATCCATCCACAAGATGTCTTTGGTGTCTCAAGTCAAAGGACCACATACACAATCATGACATGAATCAACCTGATTGACAATTAGGTATATTACCATTCAGGGATTCATACGGATCAATTCGAGTGAACTCTTTCTCCAAAGAGCACCCACTATCTATCCTTAGTGTCTCCACACCGATGGCTATAGGATCGGCCATACTCATCATATGAGATGGATCAGATAGTGCTATTCTTTCCGGATAATTCGATGTCCTTCTCGAATATCCCACGAATAGGAATGTTTAGAACATATGTTTAAAGACTAGCGATCACTATATTATGATCTCATCATAATTCACTTAGTCATTGCACATGCTCATGGACTTCATTGCAAACATCACACAAGAATGACAATGAATAAATTTCATTTCAACGAACATAAACAAGATTGATGAAAGTGTGATTGGCTTATAGGCCACATAATATCCATCATATAGGGTGGGGCGGCATAACACAAATGCGTTACTGCCCCAATCCTATAACCAGGGCCTACTAACCCGTGGGCCCTCCAACTACCAGTCCCCCTCTGCCACGTGGCGCCCCTCACTGGCATCCGCGTGGACTCGCGTGGCCTCCTGCCACGTGTCTGCGCCACCCGCACGTCACCTGCGCCTCGCATGGGCCATGTGCGGCCCTGCCACGTGGCCTCAGTGCCGTGTCGCATCCGCATTGGTCTCGCGCGCCACGTCAGCTCCGCGCGCCACGTGTCATCCGCTGGTTCTGCATTAAATAAACCTCCTTTTTGCACGATTTGAATCTCGAAAAATCAATATAAATCTAATTAAAAATCAGATAAAAATCAGAAAAATATGTAAAAATTAAAAACTTCATAACTTAAGAAATACAACTCCTTTTTAATCCAAATTTTCTCCATTGGATCACAAATGTCTTCATCTTTAATATTATGTCATCTAAAATATAATTTTAAAGAAGAATATAGGATGAATAAAAATAACATAAAGGCATTCATTAAGATTTAGATCTTTTAATCATCCATAATTATTTAAATCGAATTAATCCTTTAGATCATCTACTAAAGTCAAAATAAGGCAATTAATTTATATTAATTTAATCTTGTAAACGATTAATTATCAAGAAAGCACATAATTAACCCTAAATTATGCATAAATATGAACTTTAGTAGAATAGCATACCAATGGAGACAATTCATAAAAAGTAGGATAACATAAAATAAGCATGAATAGTAGTTAAATAAGATAAGAATTTAAGTTATAAATTCATGTTATCAACGATCACTGGTGATAATGCTAAGAGTTGCTTAATTGCTGTGGAGTGAGAATGTCACGATCGTCGAGGGGGGGCATTTTTTGTTTTAGGGTTTTAAAGAGAGGGGGAGAGAGAGCCATTAGTTTTTTTGTTTTTTGTTTTTTTTAAATGGTACATTAAAAAAAAGAATATCATTATATTTATTAAATAAACTGAAAATAACGATGAAAGATAAAATAAAAATAAAATAAGAAGAATGACATTAAGTTTAAGTGAAAATTCAAATAATCAGCTAATTATGTTTAAGGAAATTGAAATAAATTGACATTGACCAAATAATCAGCTAATTAATTATAGAATTTATCAAAAAAATAAAAGATTAAAATTGATGAAGCTTGTTCTTCATGGTCCCCAAGCTCTGGTGTCGATGTGTGTGGCTGCTCGAGCTGTCAGTTCGTGCAATCATGAACAAATACCTTTCTCAAACCATTTTGACTCAACTTAAACATATTTCATAATAGCAAGCTGGGAAATAAATCATCAAACTCATGTCTAAATAACAACAATCATTTATTAATCCATTAATTCCTCATTTAAACATTTAGAAGCATCATTCTAGACTCATTCTAGACTCATTCAAGATCATTTTAGGCACTACTTAGAATCAATATTTGCATTATTAATACATTGAAGGGAAAAGATGTTGAATATCAAGGTCAAAGGCCAAAGTCAAATTTAAAGGTAGAGGTCAAAGGCAGATGTCAAAGTGATTCTTTAGGGAGTTTTGTAATTTTTAGAGTGTATATTTTATAATTTTCATGCTTTAACTTTAGAATATTTTTTGTCACTTGTTTCAGATTTATTTAGTTTGAATTCCCTTTTTATATATGTATTAGTGTGAGTTTATTTTATGAATTAGGATTACTTAGGATTACTTGCACAAATTAGGTTGACTCCGGGTGAGTCATGCTTACCCTCAAGGGTAAGGGGGAGATTCATATGTGAATCATTACTAGATGGGACAAGTTTAGAAAGTTGATCGAAAATTCAACTTGAGGCGTACGTGTTCTTCACCTTGCATATGATGCAACATGGTCATGCAATCATCGAAAAAATATTTTCACTTATCAAAATAAAAACCAGACTAATTAATTAGGAAATAACTAGTATATAGGTGAGCAAGGGTTGAATTCATGGAAAATTAGTGTTCATTCTTGAAATATTTTGAAACTTTGATCAAATCGGATGATGAATTAAGATGAAAACTTAGGAAAAATTATATATTTGCAAAGAAGACTTAAAGATCTATCCATAGAATCAAAACTCACTCAATTTGAACTTGTATCCATGGAGAAATCAAAGAGTAAAGTCAGAGGAAGAAAATCATTCGTAAAAAGAGAGAAAATGATGAAATTTAAAGAAATTAACCTAATATAAGCTTCAAAATTAAAATCTACAGCTCCATGATGAGAGATTCAAATGAAAAACTAAATTCTAGGCTCAAATCATGTTCGAAATGATCCCATTAATTGTTGGATAAAGGCTTTTCATTCTGTGCTTTTAAAAATCAAAGATTCATAGTTCAAGACATGACTTATCCCCATTCTCTCAACAAAATATTGATTTCAAACACTCTTTGAACGTGAAAATGAGTCTAGAACATGAGTAAAAAAAGATATTCAAGGATTATTATTGAAACATCCAAGAATAAATCTTCCATCAAATAGAAAGACTATGAATAGAACTCAAATGGGGCGTGATCGTTGAATTGACACTTTATCTTCAATCAACAACTCGAATGAAATGTTAAGATACGAATCGATATCATTAAGTCATATCCCAATGATCTATGATGGAGCACAAGGATTTCGTCACATTGTCGCATGAGGAGGGAGCGTTCTCTAATGCGTTATATCGCATAGAGGACCATCAGGCTCTTTGAATATTGACCGTTATAACTCCTCAAATCAAACGCCAAGATTTTTCCACAAAGAAGATGAATCGATGCCCATTTAGAGATTTCCACATACCCCCATCCATTTCATTGAAAATGGAGGGTTAAGATTAAATCTCTTTCTTTTATGCTGATCCAATGCTCCCAATGTTGCCACATTACCTGCGCATAAAAAAATCGTCCCACATTGAAAATATTGAGATATTTATCAGATATAAATAGTTCGGCGGTTCTTATTAATTATTCTCGGCCCATTAAGGGCACTTAACTCAATTATCACTCCTCAACATGTGTCATGTGACGAAACGAATGTGTATGGTCATTGAATACACACGATGTCGTGTCAAAAGAAAGTCTAAACTTACCAATTTAAATATTAATTCACGAATTGAAGGGTATAATGGAAAATAAGGGTCGAATCCACGGAGAATTAGGGAAATTTGAGAGATATCTTTGAAATTCGATCAAATCATACGATGAATTGAGTTTAGAAATTAGGCATTTTATAATATTAAGAAAGATAACTCAATTGCGAATCCACGGAATCAAAGATTGAGTGATTTTGATTAGAATTTGCAGAGTAATCAAAGTTTGAAGTTGAGAGAAAAATTCGATCGCAAAATTGATTAAAAACTGAAATTAAAACCAAATTAAACTTAATCTACGATTCAAAATGTAAATCTAATGCTAAATGACAAAAGATTAAAATGAAAACACGCAATCTAACCCAAAGTTGCGCTCGAAAAGATCCAATTAATCACCGGATGCATGGCTATTCATTCCGCGATTTTAAAGACGAAAATTAGAATTCAAGATGTGATTTCTCCATACTCCCTCGATCAATTTCTGATTTCAAGCACTCGTCGAACGCAGAAACGTGTCAAGAAGAGAAAGAAATCGAATGAAGCTTGAATTGTGGTGTCTAGAAAGTTTGATTTAACTCGAAAATCGAAGGGTCAGTTTCCGTCATGAAGAACATTTGGTTTTATAGAAGAATTGGGTGTAACCATCGGATGAGACGGTTCATCGCGATCAACGGTCCAAATGAAGTGTCGTTAGGCGAATCGGTGTGATTAAGTCGTGATCGTGTGATCGGCGATGAAGCGTCCACAGTGAGCCACGTCGCGCGTGTGAAGAGATGCGTCGATTCATCGCGTCCGTTGGATCTCCATCTGTGCGTCATGTTGAGTCCACGTCACCTCACGATTAATCGAGTAACCGATTAATCGCGACAGTTCGATTTCATTAATGAGATCGACGGCTTAGAATTAGTCACGTGCATTGATGAAGATCCAGTGGACCGTGGTCCATGCGATCTAAGCGCGATAATCCATGTTCTTTGATCCAGTGCACCGTATTCAGCCACGTCGCCTGCAATTCAAAATAAAAATGGAACATCGTCCCTCACGGAGAAAAAGAAAAGAATTGGTAAGTATAAAAGGTGGGGTTGCGTAACACATTTGCATTACCACCACAATACTCTTACCTAGGCCCACTAAACCGTGGGCCCATCACTCGCAAGCCTCTCACACCGCCACATGGCGCCACCGGGGCGTCCGCGTGGACTCGCGTGGCCCTACCACGCGTCCGTGTCACCTCCGCGCCATGTAGGCGCTCGCGTGGGTCCGCGTGGCACTGCCACGTGTCCTTGCGTGCCATGTCGCATCTGCGCGGCTCCCGCGCCATGTCAACCTGTGATTCCTGTGGGAAATTAACCCTCTTTTTGCCCTTTTTTAAAGGAATTAAAATGAAAATAAATTCAGATAAATTCCAGAAAATTCCTTAAAATTGGAAAAATCATAACTTTTAAAATATAACTCCAAATTAATTCAAATTTGTTTTGTTTGATCAGAAATTGAGTAATCTATCATTATAAAAAGTCAAAATATTAAAATAACAAGAGAATAAATTTTAATTAAATAAATACATTCATGTATCTTCTAAAATAACTTTAGAAAAATACATGAATATAAATAAAGATCTTTTCTCTCATACTTTAATCATTAAAGCATAGTTATGATCTCAAATATAATTAGGATTAAAATTATTTTATTCAATTATGTATAATAATCCATAAATTGATGTATTTTTAGATCATAACATGAAATTATAAACAATTATAGAAATATACTTAAAATATGATTACATTCATACAACTGGAGTAATTAATGCCTTTATTTGCATTAATAATCATGTAAATTCATGTATAAAATGCATGTTACCATTATGTGTGCGCCACATGCGCACAACGTGGAGTCCATGCAAGCATTCATCTTTCTTGTCCCTACAACCTTAAAATTAGAAAATTCATATCTTTTAAAATATAGCTCCTTTTTAGTCCAAATTAAATAATACATAATTTTATGCATTTTATTTTAATTAATTATAAGAGAATAAATTTTTAACTAAAAAATACACTCATCTTTCTTGAAAAACAAAACTAAATAATATATGAGTGTATATGAAAATACTTTTCTCATTTTAGTTGCATTTTAAAGCTCAAATATAAATGGGGATAATATATCTAAAATTCAACTCAATAATATAAATTGAGATTTTTTATATAAATTTTTTATAATAATACTTTTAATAATACATAGAGTGATTGATATGCTTTGAGAGTATGATAACGTGCATAAAAATGGTATGAATTATGCCTTAAAATTAATTAATAATCATGTAATTTCAAGTATAGATTGCATTTTATCAGTAAGATCATGTAAGATTAGGAAAGAGTGATCCACATGGAGTGAGCATGGATTGGTGACAAGGCTCAAGGACTTCAATGAGGCAGGCTGGCTTGAAGGGGAGTTGGGAGCAACCTGCAAAGCTATGGGGGTTGGGCTATGGGAGAAGGGACGAGTAGCAATGTACCAAAGGACAATGGCAATGGGAAGTCACTCACAAAGAGCATGATCAGGTGATAACATGCAATTTATACATGAATTTGCATGATTATTAATGCAAATTAAGACATAAAATATTCTATTTGTATGCATGTTATTATATTTTGAGTGTATATGATGGAGAATTATTTTGAAACATGAGCACAAGGGTTTCAAAGTGAACCTATCCTCCTCCTCCTCCTCCTCCCCACTCATGAGTTTTAAAAAATTATCCATTCATTTAATGGATGAAGAAGACCTCTCTAAATCATTAAAGAGAGAGTAGATCTTAAGGGATTTATTTTCCCTCCTTCCTCTATTTTACACTGATCTAATGATTGACTTGGTCAAAAGAATTAGCCTTATCCTTAGATACTTAGAATTCCTTGAATGGACCAAGTCAACCACCCTTTTTCCTTTGATATAGGTTCCTAATTTTCCAAACCACATCCACTATATCATAGGTACCTTGTATAATTATGAATAATGATCTCAAGAAACAATAGTAGGAACATCCTTAATTTCTAATTCCTTTTCTTTGAGAACTACCCTTAGTTAGAATCATAGGAGAGATCTATATGAAAGTAAATAGCTACAGGAGTATTTTCAAAACTAAGCCAATGCATGAATAAAACCATGCACCTATGGAATCAGCTCATTTGATGATCACCAGCTTGAAGAAACTCATGACTTACCTCCTACCTTAAGTGAGCAATGATGGCAGAAATAGAGAGATGATCTGATTATCGGCGCCATTTCAATGTCTTCACGACTCAAGAAAAGACAAGACTTAATAAGAGCAAAGGAGAATATCGACGACAAATGAAGCAGGAAACTCCTCGGAAGCTTCCTATCACCGCTATCTACTCTCCCATCGCCTCAACCGATGGAGTATTGAAGACGCTTGACAAGGTCAACCCCGACATCCACGACCCTACGCAGCAGTGTCGGAATCACAAAGGAGCATGAAACCGTCATGAGAGGAAGCGTAACTGCTCGGACAACCATCGTCTTCTCATTCCCCGCCGAGTGATCACAAAAGTACGCCAAGACTTTAGAGGATGTTGGATACACGCAAGACTTCCACGCTGAAACGTCATTGGATTCTTGGAGAGTTCCGCCGACCAGAAAGAAAAGAGAAAACGAAAACATCTGAGAGGTTCCCCAGCGCCGTCGCGACGTATCCCTGTTGTGCTAAATAGAAGACCTTGAAAAGCAAGAAATCATCCACGTCAACAGCACCGTTCGACGTCAACAAAATAATTTACCATCAGTACACTATTTATGTGATTGCAAGACCTTCATGCGGACGCGAAATCTCTCCACGTCGCCACCGCCATCCACTAAGCCCGACGACAGAATAACACTGGAGATATTTTCTTCTCATCGTCCCTGCATCTAGAGTTCAACGTTCGAGAGTTAATCCTCAAAGAAAACGTCCTCACCAATGATTCCATCCAGTTTCCCCACCGATCCGGCATCGACGTTATGAAGACATCGAACAAGGACTCGATTCTCTGCGTTTCGGCAAGTTTTCGATATCATCCGAGATCGTGCCCCACGACAACGCCCCACGCGCGGGAATAAAGACTTTCGGAGCTCCCTAAAACTACTAAACTTCACGTGGACCGGTCAACCATCCCACGTAGACAAAGCGCTTCAACGACGAAGCTCATCGCGAGTTGCCTCACAAAATACATTCGCCCTTTCGCACCGGCGCTCTAGATTATCTCCCTTAAAAGTTGAATCACTGAGACGAAGGATCCTAGACAACAGATGTTGATCCAGGTCAAAGAAGCAGCTACTCGTTGGCTCCCACGATCGTTGACCTCCGCGAACACATCCTTCTACTGACTATCATAACTACCGTGAAACCGCACGGGATCACGGAGACGTTTCCGCGTCACTCCACCAAGCGACGACCACGTCGGACGAAGAGGCAAAATACATGAAGCGAAAGGACGTAACCGGCGAAAATGTTCTCTCTCCCGAAGCACCTCTTCGGCCCGGCTTCTTCACTATTTCCACTCTATAAAAGGAGACGATTTGTAACAAAGAAAGTCAGTATTATTGAATGAAAATTTGGGTTACCCTTGGTTCGTTTTTTTTACCTTTGTGTTCCATTGTTTCTTCCCTGTGCCTCCACCTTCCTCCCGCAAACCCATCATCTCCGATTCTACCTCCCTATCTATTCTCCCCCTCTTCTGTCGTTTTTCATCCACTTCAAGCTTAAAGCAAACCGAGGAATTGATAAGAACATAAAATATAGTTATAAGCACCTATGAATTGCTCTTATATAACTCTATTAAACCCTTGAACACAGCATCTCCTCTATTATCTCACAACTTGAAGTTTCTAGAATATTAGTGTATTAAGAGGAATTTATTTTACATGAATTCTGTCTTCTCATTTTCAGGAAGTTCTCAAGAAGAATGGCAGCAAGATCCTCTAAGAGAAGTGTTTAAAGGGCTTAGTGGGCTGTCCAAGTCAAAGAATTTAAAAGCCCGGCCAAACAATGTGAGCCCAGCCAAGTGGAGATTAGGGAGAATAAAAAGGGAAAAAAAGCTGTTTCGGGAGGGTCTTCTTCTTCTTCTTCCTTTTTGTTAGCCTCTCCCGACGCTCCTTCTTCTTCGTATGTTGTTCTTTTTCTCTTTCCTAGGTTTCAGATTTTTTCTCCGCTGTAGCTCCTCTCCCGACGGATTATGAAGTTTAATGGAATCTAATTTCAATTCTCCCTCTTGCATTCTCTGTCTATCTCCTCCCATATACTTCTTGGTGAGTCTCTTTTCAACCTCGTAGGTAATCTTCTCTTTCGCCCTCTTGCTCTTCCTCATTTTCTTCTCTCCCTCTCTCTTTCTCTCTTTACCTTCCCCATTTTTCTCCTTCTCTTCCCCATTTTTCTCGTGAATCTACTTCCTGTTCTCTGTAAATTCAATCTCCATTCCTTCAATTCCGGATTTTTTTCTTCATTAGATTTTTATCTTCGCTCTCTTCGATTTTTATCTCCCTCGATTTCTCCTCTATCTCTACTTTCTCTCTCATCTTCCACATTCTATCCGTCTCTCTCTTCCGTTTTCGAAGTTATCTTCATTCTCTCCCTCACGATTTCTCTCGTTCTTCTCCTATCGTTCTCGGTTCTTCTTGTATTCTTCTACTTTTTCCTCATTTTCGTTATTTTGTTTTGTCATTCCAGTATTCTCTCCCCCTCTTTCGTCTCTCTCTCTCTCATTCTTCACGTCGTTTCTCATTTCTTTCAGTCGCTCGTTCTTCTTGTTTCCTTTCATTCGTCGTTTTGAAATCTACTCTCTCCCTCTCCTCGGTTTCGCCTTCTTCGTTTTTCGCTCGCTCTTGAGTTTTTGATTTCATCTCCTCCCTCCCACATCTTCTTTCTCATCTCCTCTTATTCTACTATTCCCGACTTCTTCTTCTCGTAACCCCACGTCTCTTCATCCTCCTCGAAATTTCTCTTCATCTCTTTTTCTTTTCCTCTCTTCCGATTTCGTCCCTCTTCCTTACTCGTTCTTCCGCTCTATCTCTTTTCCTATAATCCACGGTTTTTTCTCTTCTTCTCTCACCCACGGGTTTTTTCTCTTCTTCTCTCACCCTCGGTTTCCTTCTCTCTATCTCACGATCTCACTCCTTGCTTCACGTCTTCTCCCTCACCTACCCTCCTTTCTTCACAACTTCGCTTTCTTCTTTTCTTTTTGTTTTCTGTTTTGTTCGTCCCAGTCACCGCACGCCTCTCTTTCTCTACCTCTCTCCGTATCTCTCTCAGTATCTCTCTTTCTTCCGCCATTTCTTATTCTTCCTCTTTCCGATCAGCTCGAGCAGTATTCCCTCGTCATCTTCAGTATTCCTTCTTCTATTCTCCTATTCCTTCAATCTATCCTCTCCCTCTTAAAATCACTTTTGCTCTATCAGCTCCCTCTTTCTTCCGCTCGATCTTCATCTCTCTTTTTCTCTCTGAATCTCACTTTCTCTCTCTAGTCAACATTTTTTCTCACTTTTCTCTCTCTTCCTCCCTTCACCTCTCCCTATCTCTCTCTTCTCTCTCTGCTCATCATCTCTCTTGTGTATCGTTGGACTAGTCGTTATTTCTTTTCCTCTACCATTCTTCTATTCTACAATTCATCTATCTCACGCTCTCTTAAATTCTCTCTCACTTTTTTTATTCTATTCTCTTTCTCCGGAATTATTTTTATATCTCCCTCCTTCACTTTGAAGATTTACGTCACTCCCTCTAAATCTCTCCCTTAGAATTTTTCTTTCTTTTTATTTCCTTCGGCCCTCCATCTTTCTTCCTGAAAGCTTTTTCCTTCTTTCTCTCTCCTTATCTCACCCTCCTTCCTTCTATCATCACACTCCTTCCCCATTTTTCATCTAATTTATCTTTCCTTCCTCTTTATCTTACGATATCTCCTCACACGTCATCTTTCCTAAAGTTTATCTTAGTTTCAGATCTCATTATTTTGCACACTATCCAGTTGCCCTTCCCATTAACATGTCCAAGTAGTTTAGATTATTCCCATCTCTTGCCGCCTATATTGACATTCTCTCGCCCTAGAGTCCTTGTGGATCGACCTAGGAAACCTATACATCTCAATTATCCCATTTGCGTCATAATTTCCTAGTTATAAATAGTAAATTTGTAGGGCTTAAACACACGACGACTTTGAGCCCATCAGGAATATCCGGAGCCTATGAAGCGATTCGGGAGCATCGCTTTGTCCCTTCCATCAGGTATTCTTCCTCTCTTTAAAGCGTGTGATAGTTCATATTAAGTCCATAAGTCCACATTAAGCCACCGTTATATCCGTTTCACAATCTTCTCCTTTTCCTTTCTTAAATCCTATCATAAATTTTATCGTTCTCACCCTGCATTTTCTATCACCTATTCCGTCCTCTTATCTTCCTCTTCATGTTATAGAATATATTATCCTCTCTTAAATCTCTCTCCGCTCTTCCTCCTCTATTCCCTTTAGCCGCTATCTTATATTATATAATATAATATTTTTACCTCTCTTCTCTTTATCACCATCATTATTCTATTCTATCATAAACTCCCTTAATATCTATTTCTATATTTTATTCTCTAATTTATTATCATCCATTCTATTTTTCTTATCTCTTCATTATCTTTATCATTATCATCCTCATTATCTTCATTATCCTCTTCTTATTTCCGAAAATATTCCCACATAATCTTCAGTGAATTAGCCATTCATTCATCGGTGGTATCAATTCATAGGTCCTCCCTAATTTGTAGGAATATTATCAATTCTAGAAATATCCTACATCATATTTGGTATCAGAGCACAGTTTGAATTGATATCATTTAAGTGGGAATCATTATCATGTCATCATTGATACTTAATCATTATGAATACTAGATCAAAATCCATTGCTTCTAACACTACTGCTGATATGAATGTTAGTAGCAATACCTTGCATATCCCTGATGATCCCACCCAAGAGGAACCCATGCCTCCTTGGGCTAGAGTTATGATAGAGAGTATGCAAGCCACTAATGTTAACTTGCAAGCCACTAATGCTAATTTGCAAGCCCTTATTGATGAAATTGATTAGCATGACCATGAAAATGAGAACCTAGAATCTTTAGAGGAACCCGTGCCTTTTTGGGCAAGAGATCTTTTTAGAGAGTTTGCAAGATTTTACTATTAGTATTCAATCCCTTCATAATAAATTTGATCAGCATGACACTGAAGATGAGAACCTAGAATCTCTAGAGGAACCCATGCCTTCTTGGGCTAGGACTCTTTTAGAGGATATACAAGCCCCTTGATATTAAACTTGATCAACATGCCATTAGGCTGAAGAACCTAGAGTCTCTGGATGAATCAGATTCTTGGGAAGATAGCTCTCCTCAAATAGAGATTCCAAAGGAGCCTATTAATGATCATCTTGATTCCTATAATGTTGTTCCTTATAATGATCAATATCTAAGGGATATGACTGATTATCAGTATAATGAAGTTAAAGTGGACATCCCTATGATTAAGGAAGTAGATGATCCAAAAGAATACCTCAATGAGGATATGACTAGTAGCCTTCTAAAGACCATCCAATGCATAAAACCCTACCCCTAGATCCAATAGGATCATTAGGTTTTTTAACTGTAGGAAGATAGGGCATGTTAAGGCTGATTGCTCAAAATTGATCAAAGTTATGGATGATTCCAACCCTCTACCTACCAATGATAGTAAGAAATTTGAATTAGAAGATGAAAATCATGGATTAGATAAGGAAATATCCATTGAGCATGTTCATATCATTCATGATATTGTTTTGAAAGAATTTGCATCATCATATAAACGATATAAAACCTTTATTGCTTTTCCTAGAAGATATAAAATTCTTAAACCAAGTGATTTAGTAGATACTAAAATTCACCCTCCTAAACTTCTTAAATTCTCTTTTACATTTCAACTCAAAAACTATGTACCTTTTAAACTCCTCTAAAAAAAACTAATACTCATATTTGGTATCATAATTATTGGGGCATATCTATTTCATTTACTATTTCAGATTTAGAAAATTTCATGAGAATGATACTCCTATTAAAAATCTTTTTTATCTCCCCATCCTCTTGAAAGTGAATTCTCTCCAAATTCTCCTTTTTCCTAATCTCCAAAATTCTTTCCTTTCTCCTACTCTTGTGTCTAATGTTGGACTTATAGATATGATCATTGATCATCGAACTATTATCACTAATCTTAAAGAGGATGATTACTTATTTTTATTACAATGGAAAGAAAATACAATAAGTGATGCTTCTTGGATTACTTCTTATGATCCATTACATTATACCCCTCATTTGCTTCTGACTTTTTATTATATATGAAAGACACTTCCTCGGAGATGAAGTCCTCCAACCCCGGGGGAATGATGGAGAATTATTTTGAAACATGAACACAAGGTTTCAAAGTGAACCTATCCTCCTCCTCCTCCTCCTCCCCACTCACGAGTTTTAAAAAATTATCCATTCATTTAATGGATGAAGAAGACCTCTCTAAATCATTAAAGAGAGAGTAGATCTTAAGGGATTTATTTTCCCTCCTTCCTCTATTTTACACTGATCTAATGATTGACTTGGTCAAAAGAATTAGCCTTATCCTTAGATACTTAGAATTCCTTGAATGGACCAAGTCAACCACCCTTTTTCCTTTGATATAGGTTCCTAATTTTCCAAACCACATCCACTATATCATAGGTACCTTGTATAATTATGAATAATGATCTCAAGAAACAATAGTAGTAAGTAATCCCCCGTCTCTCTTGTGCAGACTCCTATTCTTGCATTCCCCCTTTTTCTCGCACACTCACTCGTCCTCTCCCTCTCTCTATTCTCTCTCATCTTTCCTCTCTTGCGCACTCTCTCTTGCTCTCCTGCGCTCTCAATTTCTTTTCTTCTCTCCCTTCGGATCGCTCTCATTCTCTCTCTCTCTCTCTCTCTCTCTCTCTTGCTCTCCTTCTTTTGCCTCCAATTCTTACTCCTTTTCTAATTACATCTTTTGTGCACATTTTCTTTCGCCTAATTTCTCTCTCTAAATTTTTTTTTCTATTTCATACTTCTCCGTTCTCAATCTCCTTCACTCTCCCTCATATTTGCGATTTCCCTCGGTCTCTCAATCTTCCTCTCTCTCTTTTGCTTTTTTCATTCTCACGCTCTCTCTCTCGCGATCTTGCCCTTGCTCTCTCTTTGTCTACAATCTCTCCTTCTTGCTCTAAAGTCCTCTATTGCTATCTTTCTCGTCACTCTATCTCTTGATTTTCCCTCTCTAGTTATGCTCTCTTCCGCTCATGCTCTTCCCCTCTCTCTCTCTTTCCTGATTTCACTCCCTCTCCCTATACAACTATCGTCTCACCTCCAGGTTCTACATGCCTTCTCTTTCTTGTATTCCCTCACTATTGCATCTCCATCTTCCTCCTTGTCTTCTTCACTCTCACGTGCCCTCTCTCACCCTCTCCACATTTCGCTTCCTATTGCTATTTTTGCCCCCATCTTGTTCTCCTCTAACTCCTCTTGTCATCATTCTTTTTCTCCCCTAATTCCTCTCTCCCGCTCTCTTTGTCTCTCCCTTTCTCTCTCTATCTCTCAAATGCTCATTCCCTCTCTAAACTCTTCTCTCTGTCTCTCGTTCTCAATCACACTCTCTATCTACTATTTTTGTATTCCGCTCATTCCCTCTCTCACTGCCACTCAATCCTTCTCTCTTCTGCTCTCTCTCTCTCTTTTGTCCTCTCACTCGTCTTCGCTATTTCAATCTCCCTCTTCTGCTCCTTTCTCGCTCTTCCTCGTTATCGCTACTCCCTCGTCATTATCGCTTTATCTTGTATTCTCCTCCCCAATTCTTGCCTTATTATTAATATCTAAAATCCCTCTATTTCTTGCATCTTCTAATTGCCCATCTAATTATGCTTTTTAATTCATCTTGGGCATTTTATTCTACTACCACTAAAATTGACATTCTGTCGTCCTAAAATCTTTGTGGATCAATCTAAGAAACTATATGCCTTAATTATCTCCATCTGCTCTTGGTTTTCTAGATTAGAAATAATAAATTTTTTGGGCTTAGTTAAACAATGACTCTCAATTTAACAGTTGTATTATAATATCTTTATAATTCACTTAGTCATTATATGTGCTCATAAAGTTTATTATAATTATCACACAATAATGTTAATGAATAAACTTTATTTTAATGAACATAAATGAGATACTTAGAATTGTGATTGGCTTAACTCAGCAGTTATATTATGACCTCTTCATAATTTATTTAGTCATTATATGTGTTCCTGGAGTTCATTAAAAATATCTTAAAATATTAGTAATAAATAAATTTCATTTTGATGAATATAAGTGAGATACATGGAAGCGTGATTTGCTCAGAAGCCATATAATATATGTTATGAAATCTATATGCAGATTTTCGTACTTTTCAGATTTAATGTTAGGATAAAAATAAAGATGGATTTGATGTTGATACTAGGAGAGAGAGGGAAATCAACAACTATAAATGCTTCATTTTTTGGGCTTAATGTCAGATAATTTGAAAGAGTTTTCTTTCATTTCTTTGGTTTGGATGCTAGACACCTGGGCAAAATTTATGAGCTTTCGAGCAAATGATCAAAACTAGAGCATCATTAAAGTGTCAATCACGCTATGATAAAATAGTATATTATGATCTTTTATTTAAATATTTTGATATCATCTTCCAACCATATGCCTTTCAAATATCATTTTCACTTCTGAACTTGAATTTCTTGTCATCTAAAAGATGTTTGAATATTTAAGATTGTCCTTTCTCTTCATTTCACTTTCATCTTGCCTCTCTGATCAATCCAAAAATCTTTACATTTTTATTTAGATCTATTGACCATCTTCTCTATGGTTTGACCTCATATTCACTCTAGACTTGGTTATTTGTGATTAAGGCAAAATCCTATAAATATAATTCTTTCATAAGTTTAATTTTCCAAAAATAATGTATTTAAATCCTTAAATTGGACTTATTATGAATAGCTGCACTTGTGCCCCTAAATTGGTGCATGGTTGGCTCATGTTGTTCCCTAAAAGAGAGCATAGTTGGTCGTCATTGATGCCTTGAAAGACTCATGAACTCAATTGCCACTATGCCCTCATAGAGACATGACACTTGCCATAGCTATGCCCTAAAAGAGGCACATGCGGCTTGTCATCTTGCACATGCAATGAGCACAATAAAAAGAGTATTTTTTTGCCCTTGAGATGCCAATGAGTAGAGGACGTGAAAATCATTTAAGAGAAGTATGATGTCGAGGAGACAATGATAAGTGTGGAATGGTAATGGAGAGGTTATATACATGTGATTCTTTTAGAGAGAGCACATCATCTAGTTCATAGGATGATTGAAGGAATTAAAGCCCGTGGAGGAAAATCTCCTCTATGCAAAGGAAATGTGGTGGTCATGCAACGTATATGTTGATAGATATTATGTGGCTTATAAGCCAATCACACTTTCATGTATCTTCTTTAGGTTCATTGAAATGAAATTTATTCATTGTCATTCTTGTGTGATGTTTGCAATGAAGTCCATGAGCATATGTAATGACTAAGTGAATTATGATGAGATCATAATATAGTGATCATTAGTCTTTAAATATATGTTCTAAAAATTTCTATTCATGGGATATTCGAGAAGGACATCGAATTATCCGGAAAGAATAACACTATCTAATCCAAATCAAATGATGAGAATGGCTGAATTGTAACAAATCAAATCAAATGATGAGACACTAATGATAGATAGTGGGTGCTCTTTGGAGAAAGAGTTCACTGAATTGATCCATATGGATTCATGAATGGTATTATACTTAACTTTCAATCAGGTTTATTCATGTCATGTTTGTGTATGTGGTCCTTTGACTTGAGACACCAAAGACATCTTGTGGATGGATGATCGTGTTTTGATTATGACTTACGAATCCCTAGCCACAGGATATATAAACGTCATATATTAGATACGACTTGAAGTCTATGAAGATGATTATGTGATCAAGATAGGATCCTCCGCCCTCGGTATTTGAGGAGATTGACTCAAGGAATGAGATGCGATGAAATCCTTGGCCAAGGTAGTGGAAATATCAGAGAAAGAGTTCCCGATGATTTCTACACGCATCAGTACTAACTTGAGTGACTAATTAGGTTTTGACAGTTGACTGTACTCTAAGTCATTTATGAGTCTAATGTGGATGAAGGATTATACATACATGATAATTGATGACGGGAAGGTTCCATAAGTGAGTTCTTACATACTCCATATCTCCTAGAATATGTGGTGTAGCTTGGCACCCAACGGGCTAACAATTCAACCTATCAATTGGGTTCTATCGATCATTGATTAATTAATCTATATCTAGATGTGGATAATTAAATTAAGGTTGGCCAATCAGGTGTTATTTGGTCTATAGAGTTATTAACTGGTGAGATATATGGACCTAGAGGTTCACACACTTAAGGTCTAGAGATATTGGTAGATGTAGACATAATTATTAGGGTTTTTATGAAAAAAACCTCACATCAAATGTCTATAAATAGGGGGATAACGACCACAAATCAAGGTGCCCATGCAAGCCTTGTGGGAATTATCTCCTTTCTTCTCTTTTTCTCTTGGTGAAGAGCTTTGAAGAGGAGATCCAATCATTTGGAGACCGTGTGGATACCGCTAGAGGCTACACACTTGAATAGCTTCAAGAACTATTTCAAGGAAACCATGTAAATATGTTTTCTCATTCATACTAGATGCTAGGATCATCTGTTAATGGTAGCTTGGTGTTTTAAATATCCGATTCAATGTTTTTCGATGCATTCGATGTTTTGATCAAAATTCAAAATTTTATTAACATAGAACCCAACATATGTCCCATGACATGAACATGGATATGGTACCATGTGCAAATATAGAATGAGCAAATGAGAGAAGTCTCAAGAGTGTGAGTACGGGTTACTCAAGGGGGACTATTTATATGCATGCAAAATAAAGAAAACGAGCTGAGTGATAGAGAGTTGTTGGGCCCTATTGGGCTTTCACAAAAGTCAACTAATCTACATACACATAAGATAACCATAGAGAAAACGATGGCATATATGGGCGTTTTTAATTATTTAAATTTTTTAGAACCACTTAATTGATAAGAATTCAAACAATGTCACTTAATTAGTTAAGGACAAAAATGTAAAATGATAAAATAAAATTTACTAGCATGATTAGACATACGGTCATAAACCTATTACATGAAAGTCCATACAATATTTTCTAATAATGCAGAAAAATTTAATGGTTACTTCTTTTATACCTACATTTTTATCATCTTCATCTTCTCTTTTACAATCCCATTGCCCACTCTCTCTGGCAACTAGGATGGTCCCCTTAGTTCTATGCTTACCCCATATTATTTTGGTGTCTTGATGTTTTATTAATTCATAGAAACATTGATAAAATTTCATCATACTAGAAAGTGTGATGTTAAATTTTGCTTTCATATGGATTTCACATGTATATATATTTGGAATTTTCCCACAGCTTTCTATACCCATTACTTTTTAAGATTAATCTAAAACATTTAAAGTAATGTATTTGTATATATTTAGATTTTTATTGGTGTAAATTCATGCCTATATACAGAAGAATTGTTGGATTGTTACACTAACTCCCTACTTTTAATGGTTTAATTGGTATTTTCCACGACTTTGCCATTTTTAATGGTTTTTTTTAAACTATTTCCCAATTTTACGAGGTTAAAATTAAAACAGAAGGACAAGGTTTTAGGTAGGGTTCCTGGTCATCCCCAGATCGCCTCTGCAATGGCGTCTGAGAGTGAATTCAAAGTCTCCGCGGAGTTCGAGAAGTTCCTCTGTGACAGGTTGCTGGATCCAGACCAATCGATCTCCGAACGCTTCAGGGCCCTCTTCTCGCTGCGCAACCTAAGGGGTCCCGCTCCTCGCGAGGCGCTCATCCGAGGTTGTTATTCCAAGAATTCACTCTGAAATATTGTATTTTCTTCATTTTGTATCTTATTCCCAGAGTTCTGTATGACATCTTTATGATTCTATCCTCCCTTTATCTTCTTTACATGCAGATATTCTGCGTCTATATGATTTTGAAGGAAAAATCACCTCCTTTATTAGTGATTAGAGGCGAGCAAATCCATTAATTTTTACTTAATTTTTTTCCCAGCAACGAGAGATCAGTCGAATCTTCTCGCACACGAGGCGGCTTTTGCCCTGGGCCAGATGCAGGACGTTCAATCAATTTCTTCCCTAGAAGAAGTTCTCAAAGATCTCTCTTTGCACCCAATTGTCCGCCACGAGGTATAGAAAATTGTAATTCGCTCCCAGTTTGGTTAGGTTATTGATCCTCGGTCGTCTGAAAAAGTTAGGCAGCTGAAGCCCTTGGTGCCATCGGCCATGAAAGCG
Organism: Lemna minuta; assembly: GCA_024174645.1. Lineage (NCBI taxonomy): Eukaryota > Viridiplantae > Streptophyta > Magnoliopsida > Alismatales > Araceae > Lemna > Lemna minuta. The sequence continues at coordinate 4,205,190 of CM044103.1, read as the reverse complement.
TAATTCCATTATTGAGAAAGAGCCTGGACTCAGACCCAGCCCCTGAGGTGAGGGAAACATGCGAATTGGCGATCAGTCGAATACAAGAGCAAAAGAACAGAGTTAATGGAGAGGAAATAGGTCCTCGTGGGCCGAAGTCACCTTTCCTCTCGGTTGATCCGGCGACGCCCTCTTCTCTATACTCATCAGTCGAGCAGCTAAGGTATCTTACCTCTATTTTCCTTGATTACTATGCTACTAATGTTACTAACGGTGAGTCTAATATTCAGGGAAATTCTTCTGAATGACGAAGAGAGCATGTATGAACGATATGCAGCTCTTTTCTCTCTCCGTAATCATGGTGGTGATGCGGCTGTTAGTGCAATAATCGCGTCATTAGGCGCCAAAAGTGCTCTTCTAAGGCATGAGGTCTGATCCTATTTTTTGGTAATTTTCTGATGCATATAAATGATTGCTCTTGTATGTATTCAGGTAGCATATGTGTTGGGGCAGCTTCAAAATAAAGATGCCATCTCTGTGCTATCCAAAGTTCTCGAAGATGTGAATGAACATCCAATGGTGAGACATGAAGCTGCGGAAGCTCTTGGATCCATCGCAGGTATTTTGATTTTCGTCATTGTTGAACAGAATGGAATATACGTATTAGCTTCGCATGAGATTTTTTTCGAATATTAATTTGCCGTGGAAAACAGATAGTACGAGTGTTGAGCTTCTGAAGCGGTTCGTTGTAGATCCTGAAACCATTGTTTCTCAAAGCTGTGAAGTTGCCTTGAACATGCTTGAGTTTGAAAGAGCCGGCAAGTCTTTCGAGGTAAATCTGCGTGATTAAATATTTTGAGATTCTTTTACACGATTCGCAATGAATAATCTTTTTCTTGATCTATCTCTCTCTCTCTCTAGCTCTGGATATATCCTTCTCTCTTTTTCTTTATATCTCACTCTATCCATCTCGCTCTCTTTCTTTCTGTCTTCTTCCTGTTTTTTGTCTTTCAAGCTATCCATCTCTGTCTTCTCTTCCTATTTTTCTGTCTTTCAACCTATCCATCAATCTGACTTTTCGTTCATTTTTTTTCGCTATCAATCCATCCATCTCTCTTGGTTTCTCTTACATCTCATTTTTCCATCTCCCTCTCGACCCTTCCTGTTTTCTGTCTCTTAAGTCTCTTTCCAACGATCTGTCTATTTCTATCTCTCAATCTTTCCACCTCTTTTCTCTCTCCATTACATCTCTTAATCTAAAAATCTCTCTTCTGTCTCATAAACTATCATGGCTCTCTGCAGTTTCTCTTTCTACAGACGCCCCAGATGCAGTAATCACCCGCGGGGTCCCCGGGGTGCATCATGCCGCATTGTTGAATAATGGGCGGTCAACGGCTCATTATTTCTTTGTCCGCAGGAATCAATCGAATGTTTGCTTGTCAAGATTCAATTATTTAAACATGAACACAGAAAACCACCCACTAATTCTATTTTGTATATCAAGCGCTTTGCTCGGTCACTATATTGCATTAACGGAGTCAGAAGTGTGATGACATTGTTCAGCAAAACCACGCCTCCCACCGGTTAAAAGGCAGTCAACGCTGACTCACAGCCGCCAATCAACGAAGTGGTCAAAGTCAAAACTTCCACCACTGCGCAGCAGCGCATTATGCTGCTGCTCATATCGGCAGATATAGTTAAGCCCAACGAGAAGCTCGCAAATGACAGCCTCAGTCTTCTCTCTATCCGCGAAGTAAATCGTCTGGAGGAGCAGAACGTTGACTTTGGCGACGACCCGGCTCTGCTCAAAGTTCCTTTCCGTCTGCCACGTAACCATATTGTGGGCCATGGGCGACAACCAAGTCAAGGTCTTCTCCAACTTGCTCTTCCAGTCAAAGGCCACGGGGGCGTCATAAATTGCCAAGTCCTTGGCGTAGGACCTGAGCTTATTCCTGAGCGTCGTCTTTAAGCTGGTGGGGAGCATCTGGTAAAGATCATCTCTTGCTTCTTCTCCTACCAAGTGAGGCAGCCGGAGAAACTTCTCTATGATGATAATGATGTTCGCGTAGTGGAGTGCGAGCGCTGATCCACCCACAGTCGACGGCGCCGCCATCGCCGCTGGTGCCGTCGTCGACCCGCCGCCGCCACCTCTCTTCCATATTTCTTCGGCTTCTAATTCTTCTTCTAATCCTTCGTCTTCTTGTGAGGTGCCAGAGAAGATCAAGCACTCACCTAAACAGCCTCACGGGGGTAGACCCGCAAGCGATAGCAGCAGCTTTGTCGCCGGCGGCGACTCTCGCCGGCGAGTTGAATACCAGGCGGATCCTGGCGAACACAGTGGAGATAGCTCTGGCCATGAGAGAGAAAATCCTCTCAGGGGACTGATTCCAGAGTGACGTCTCCCTTAGACGCCTCTTCCTCCGCACATGGAGCTCGAGCTCGGAGTAGAGGAGAGCAGTGGAAGAAACGAAGCGCTCCATCTTCTTGACGGCGGAGTCCATGTCCTTGAGAGAGAAAGCTCCGAGCTGGGATGGCAAAACCCGGCCGCAGAGGAGGTCTGAGAAGACGTGCTCGAAGCCCACCATGGCGGGCTCGGCGCAGCGCTTGCCTAAGCGGGAGACGACGGCAGCGATGCGGCGGAGCTCCTCAAGTTTCTCCGCCGCCGCCAGTCTGAGAAGGTGGGTTTCGTCGTCGGAGATGAGGTGGCCGACGGCGTGGGACCTGAAGACGTTGGTGCAGAGGTTGGAGATCTCCGAGGCGGAGAGCGACCTGTAAAGTTGCACCGTTTTGGACATGGCGCCGGCCACCTCGAAGGAGAGGATTCCGATCCTGTCGCTGGAATGGAGCTTCTGGGTCGAACCCGCCTGGACTCGCATCCTGGGAATCAGGTTCTGAAGCACGAAGGCTTCTCACCTTTAGGGTTTTACTCTCACCTGCAGCAGAAGCAACTTGGAGATGGCGCCGCTCCTCATGTTCCACTCTCTTCCTCTCGCTATCTTTCTTGCACGCGTATGGGAGAAAGGAGAATCCTTTACTGCGGGTGTTGCAAGTGGCCAACCCAAGACGGGCCCTCATTCGAGGCTCTCCGACAGACCACAGTTATCTCTCTTGGCCATTAATGCGGCGTTACTTCGAACTTGAATTTTGATTTTGAAAACAGTAGAGAGAGAGGGAGAGAGAGAGGTCCCCGACTCCCCGGTACCCGCTTATGATGAGAGTCTTTATCTCTGGCGAATCATCTGACCCAGTCATTCGCGATCTGACAGCATTAAATGCAGTTTTAAGATTTGTAACGAGGAAAGCCCGAAAGGGCAGAGCTGAAGAGAGAGAAACTCGCCGACGGCGAATATGTCAAGCCAGCTTGAGCTGGCCCCCAGGCGTCATCGTCGGAGTTCGGCCGTCAAGAAACTTAGAAAAGGAGGGAGCTTTAATGTCGCACGGGAGAGGATTGCTGCAGCTTTCTCTCTCTTCCACGCTTAATGAGTTCTGCTTTCTCTCTCATCCACGTTCCGCAATCATTAGCAGAAGAAATGTGGGTTAGCCTAACGGCCCAACCCAATCCAGCCCAACTCCGTGTCTCTCTCTAGAATCTAACTGTTTAAGCCCCTAAAGCCCTAAAATGCGAAAACTTCTGACTGAGATCCTTCATCCCTTGCCCGCCATGAAAATAAGATTTTCCATCTCTATCTTCCAAGGTGTTCTTCCTCATGTCTGGGGTTCGCTGTCCGATCTATGATCAGAGCGCGACTGCGCTTAGGGTTCCTCGCACAAGCACACACTTCAGCTCTTCTTGCTCATCAAATCCCCATCTCCATCGCCAGCAAAGAAAGTTCAAATGGAAACAACCGCGATTTCGCCGCGATCAAAAGCTCATCCCTCTTACGTTGCGCTGCAAAAGTGGTGCAAACCCTCAATTGGAACGTCGTCAAGAAGATTGTTTTATCAGACATCGCCTCCAAGTACGGCTTCCTTCACGCGATTCAATTCTTCGGGATTCTCATCGCCATATTTTCATGCGCGAGGATGCTCAGAGAATCCCAGAGACTTTACTGGAAGATCATCGATTTTCATAAGAACCCAGACTCCGAGCTTTTGGGATCGCTTTCCACCTTAGCGAAGTCTTCACACGGTCAAGTGAGCTTTCCTCAAACACTTTCTTCAACTATCAGGGCATTCGCGGAGCGCGCGATGGTTGAAGATGGTGTCAGATTTCTTCGGCTTTCGAAAACTTTCGGGCTGGAAATTGATTGTCTTTCCTGCAATTTTCTACTCAAGTGTCTCGTCGAAAGAGGGGAAATGACTGAGGTCAGATGGTTATTCTCCGAAATGAGAAGCTACGGTCCATCGCCTAATATTTATACCTACAACATTATGATGAACTTTTTCTCCAAAAAGTCTACTTCAGATCTGAAGAAAGCTCGAGAAATTCTTTCGGAAATGGTAGTCCAAGGCTTAAAACCCACCGTGTTAACCTACAGTTCATACCTTCGCGTGCTCTCGCAATCTGGAGGATCAGAATCCGCCTGGGAATTTCTGAAAGCTCTTATTTGTAGACGATTTCCTTGTAATATCCATTGCTTTAATGCTGTTATTCACGGATTCTGTCGCGAAAATGATCTGGATAAAGCTAAAGATGTTCTTAGTGCGGCCCAGGAACTGAACTTGGTACCTGATTCGTACAGTTACAGCATTCTGATTGATGCAATTTGCAAAAACGGTGATTTGATTGAAGGCATAAGGCTTCTCGAGGAGATGGAAACTGCGGGAATCAGGCCTAATTTGGTGACCTACAGCTCAATTTTGTTTCATCTCTGCAAGATCGGGCAGATGGAAACTGCGGTGGAGATTTTTAAGAGGATACGAGAACGTGGTTATAATCACGATAGAGTTTCTTATGCCATCATGATAGAGGGCCATTCCAGAGTGGGGAATTTCCGTGACGCTCACGATTTAGTGAGCGAGATGATAAAAAAGAATCAAAATCTCGATGTGTTCCACTACAACAGCTTGATCTATGGTTACTGCAGATTTGGATTCTTGAACGACGCATTAAACTTAGTGAATCATATGATCCTCAATAACGTATCGCCCAATTCGGTAACTTGCACCATTCTTGCTGATGGATTTATAAAGCAAGACCATGCTGAAAAAGGTCTAATGATTTTGGATGCTCATCATCGTAATGGTAGGATCCATAATCATTTTACTTATGGTGTTTTGATCAATGGCCTGTGCAAGATCAGCTCGATGAACATAGCGTGGGAGGTGTTCAAATCAATGGAAAATTCAGGCTTCTTCCCGGATTCCATTATTTATACAACAATCATCGAAGGATTTGTTAAGAACTATAAATTGAATGAAGCATTCGGGTTATTCGCCAGGATGTTGAAGCATGGGATTCCCCCCAATATGATCACGTACACTAGCCTTATCAACGGTCTTTCCAAGGATGGCAAACATGTTGAAGCTATTTCAATGTTTAAGGAAGTTACCAGAAAATGGAATGAAAGCTGACGTGGCAGTGTATACATCGATGATTCACCTGTTTTCTAGGGTAGGAAACATGAGCATGGCATGGAAATTATACGAGATGATGGTGAAGGAGGAGATTCTTCCGGATGTCGTTACTTTTAGCTGTTTGATTGATGGGTTTTGTAAGTCGAATGAGATGGACAAGGCTAGGGTTTTAGCGGATGGTATGAGGAAAATGGGGGCCGCACCTAATCTGAAGACGTACACGAGTCTCATATCTGGGTATTGCAGAACTGGACGGCGGAATGAAGCAGTTCAAGTTTTAGAGAGAATGAGAAATGAGGGCATTTCTCCGGATTCTGTCGTTTGTTCAATTTTAGGGTTGAAAGTTGGGTGAGAGGACGGGTGGAGGTTAGATTCGAGGATGGGGGTTGAACGATCGTCTGGTGTTTGTCTTTCACTGTCCGGGTTTCTTTGTATCTCTCCAAATCCAACTTCTCTTGTTCTCTATTCCAGGTCCTGCAAAAAATCGTTCTCTCTCTCGCCCCTCACTTTCATATATTATTTCATATTTTCATGTACAGTCTTTCTCACATCATATTCTCATTTCTAGGCCCTCTCTCAGCCTCGCTTTCTCTCCCCTTTACATTTTTTATTTGATGCGCAGCTTCTCTCCTATCATATTCTAAGCCCCTCTCTCTTTTTCCTTGAATTTTTTTTTCCATGCTCGATCTCTGTCTCCGTCTCTAATCAATGCCCCTGTACTCTTTTTCATCTCCGCTTTTTAACCTAGAGGATGGGCAGATTACCCAAGGACTGGATTTCTGTTGATTTGACCTTCAAAAGTCCTACCCATTTAGAACTCTGCACATTTTTTTTCTCTTCCCCTACAGGAATAAGAGAGACGAGCTGGAGTTTTACCTCTACGACCAGCTGCCATACAAATGGTAGAGCGAGGGAGGGAGGGAGGAGGAGGGGGGACCATGTCGGTATTATGAGCGACGATTTAAAAATTCAAGAAGATTCCGTGTCATCTGCAGGATCACCGACCGAGAGACGAATTCTCGCTTGACTTTGAATCTCCGAGACCATTTAAAAGAACGCGCTCTTCTGATTCAATTCCGGCACGCCTTCAAATCGAGAGAAAAAAATTCAATTTGGCAGGCGCGGTTAGGAAGAACTCCACGTAACGAGATCGCTCTTGAACTGCTTGCGCTCGAGTTTGACGACGATCATTGCAAACCATCGAGTTCCCAATTTGTTTTATTTTGTCTGTCATTTATACAGCAGTTGCTTTTTTCGCATAGTGAGGATTTTAAGAAATCCCCAAACTCTGCAACCCCCAAATTCCCCCAAACAATTGTAATCACGACATTTAAAATACGAAAATCGAATTATGAGACATCCGATTAGTGACAATTACTTCAGCGGTATATATAAATAGCTCGACGACCCTTTTCCCTTTTCTCCATTCACACTCAAGAAGGTGATCTTGATCTCCCTTTCCCCCCTCCTATCCGCCTTCTTCATCCGGACGCCGTCGAGATTCTCAAATCCCTGGACGCAGCGTCGGAAGAGCAAGATGTCTTCCCCGAGTAAGCGCCGAGAGATGGACTTGATGAAACTGTGAGAATCCCGATTTTGTTCTTCCTCGGTTTTTTCTACTGTTCCTTTAGCGATTCTCTTCTGCCGGTCGCAGGATGATGAGCGATTACAAGGTGGAGATGATCAACGATGGGATGCAAGAGTTTTACGTCGACTTCCACGGCCCCAAGGAAAGTAATGGCCCCTGATTTCCCCTTACAGTTGTCTTAATTTCACTTGTGCGCGAAAGTTACATTCTAGGGTTCCTGGATGTCGTTCTCGCAGACACGCTGCCGCGTTTAGGTTCTCATTGACTGAATTTCGTCGTCTACACGTCTAGATCCTGCCTGATGATTTGTTAAATTAGGTCACAGACGATGCAGATTCAATTTTTTTCCTGCTCAAAATTTTCTCACTTAGATCCTCGGTGATTGTTTGAGAGTTTGTAGGACAATTTCTGCTGTTTGGTTCGGCAACCAGAGTATCAGCTAAACTTTCTCACCTCCTTTCCTTTTCTATTACCTCTGTATGTTATAGGCCTTTACCAAGGTGGTGTCTGGAGGATAAGAGTGGAACTTCCGGATGCTTATCCATATAAATCTCCTTCCATTGGCTTCATCAATAAGATTTTTCACCCAAACGTTGACGAGATGTAAGTTGCAGGATATCTTGAATTATTATCCTCCTTATTTTTATATGGAAAGTTTGCGTCAGTATTTAAATTCCGGCTGTGTCACATGGCGTTTGTTCATTTTAGGTCTGGATCAGTTTGTTTGGATGTCATTAATCAGACATGGAGTCCTATGTTTGGTATCGCACCATATTCACACCATTATTATGTCATATTTTCTTCTTGATGTTATTCAAGTGACTCTTTGCGGATGAAAATGACTACTTTTTGTGTTGCTCTCTGTATTTTTTTCAGATCTTTTGAATGTCTTTGAGGTTTTCCTTCCACAGCTCCTTCTGTATCCTAACCCTTCTGATCCTTTGAACGGAGAGGCTGCTGCCTTGATGATGCGTGATAGAACGAGTTATGAACAAAAAGTGAAAGGTGCAAACAATTTTCTATCTCGTGTTTCTAAGGTTCAGTGAATGTTCGTCTACAAGCTTAGATACTGTTCTGTTCTCCCTCTAGAATATTGCCAGAGGTATGCAAAGGCGGAGGACATCTCTGGACCAGGAGAGGAGAAATCCAGTGATGATGAACTGAGTGAAGATGACTCGGACTCTAGTGACGAGGCCGTGGCTGGTAATCCAGATCCATAATGCCCCTCACCATTGCTTGCTCCTTGTAAATGTTATTTTTAAATCCTTTGGGAGTCAAATGAACAAAAGTGAAGAAGGGAAAAAAAAAACCTTCGTCTATGTTATCTTTTAACTGTGTAAATAAGTGACATGCTGTTCATTTGTTATTGCATGGCTGGTGGCTGGCTGGATTTTACTTATTTTCCCACAGTTCAAATTTAGATGACTGTTTAATTAATCATGTTCATTGTGATAGTTTCAGTTAATCTTGTGACATTGGGTGAATATCATTTGGTGGACCCAGTATTTTGATGTATTAAAGCAGGGATGTGCAAGCAAGTGGGATGCTTTTTTGGCTTCTCTCTCCTCTACGGCTATAGCATAAGAAAGGATTTCACATGGGTAAAGAACACATGCACAGAGAATCGAGTGGATCTTTACTGGGATATCAACATCATCTGAGCGTCTGGTATTGTGATGAGGTCAGTGAAGGAGAGATATATGATTTAAAGCTGATCAAACGGTAGTTGTTTTTATGGATAAAGACCCCCTAGAAGCCCCGAAAAAGTATGCTGAAGAGATTTCAAAAGTCCCCAGGAAAATGTGTGCTCAGTCTAATCTCAAAGAGCAATGCTGTAAGATTGACATAGGAGGAAGGATGAATTAGGTTTTCCCAATTCTGTAGGCGACTTCTCCTTACCTGAATTTGGATGAGTAGAGTCTCCCACACTCCAGATCGAAAAAACTATCAGCAGTCACAGATCCTTTTATACTCGTTAACTCTGATGCCTGGTCCAGTCTCAAGGAGTCCTATCACACCCCCTTGGAGTTCCAGCCACCAAGTGCTGCGGACTTCCATCAAAGAGTTAGAGTTTAGGACGCTATTGGGCAGCAATCCCCGTAAAGAGGTATACACACGGGCCGTATATGCCGAAGTCTTACTTTGGCACTCTTCACACCTCGAACAGGAAATATTGGGGAGAATTCAGAACTACTCCACTACCCACTTGATGAAAAACTTAAAGGAAGAGACTTGCGCTTAGATAGTGAGTCTTGAAGCTTGAATGTTTGTGATGTTCCTCTGAGTAGAATATTTACTCATCAGAGTTTGTGAACAGATTAGTCTTGACAAAGTCAAGTGCAAAATTAAAGTCAATACAAGGTCGAATAATGATTTAATAAGAGATTATTATTTCTCTTTCGGTTTCTTTCCTTCGGAATAAATTCAAGATTAACTTGGAACTTGGCAAAGAGAAAGAGAGAGAGAGAGAGTTTATTTGAAAACCAGTGTGTATAAATTCAGCGATTTGATATGAGTGAATTGTTTGGACGAGGGAATATGAACAGTCGTGTGTTTTAAGCCTCGAGATTTTTGTTCATTTAGAGAGATTTCATTCACTATTGGACATCGGATGTATCTGACCGCTGTATTGTTTCGAAGTAAGTCAATATTGTTGTAAATCTACTAACATTATAAGGCATGATACAATCTCTCGAGTGTTCATGGACGAAAAATTTGCGATCATAGTATTCATACACACAAAAACACATATACATACATATAATCATTTGGACTAAGTTGAATAAATAACTCAAATATATTTTAATAACCATATTATTTGTTTTCTAATTATTCTTCTTTTTATTCTATAATATCTCTTGACTTAATTTATTCGGACCCTCAACTGTGCCCTAGATATAAAAATCCGGCCCTCTCCGATTCCTTCCGTCGGAGGAGACGTCTGAGAAGGGGAGCGGCTGCAACAACACCGCCAGAAGCTTCCTCTGCCGCTGTTTCGACCTACGTTCGTAAGATGCCGAAATCTAAACGCAATAAAGTTGGTAAGTGTTTGCGTTGAGGTTTTTCTATTTCTTGCTTGTTGGGTTTTATCCTCGGTGTTTCTCTCCGTCACCTGAATTGTAGTGTAGTGACGAGCATCTGATGCTGATGATGGTATTTCATGCATGGTTGTCTTTTTCTTTCTTGCTTACTTTCGTTTGCTTGCTATGGTTTTTCGTGAACTTTTTATGCAGTCACGTTGTCGAAGACCAAGAAGAAAGGAAAAGAGCACAAGGAATCCATTGTGAATTCCATAAGGCAGGCTTTAGACGAGTACAGTTCTGTCTACGCATTCGCCTTTGAAAATATGAGAAATTTGAAGTTCAAGGAGTTCAGAGAACAGCTCAAGTCTAGCTGCAGGTTTTAATTACTTTTGACTATTTAGTTCTTTAATTTTTTTCACCACATTGTGGAGATTCATGGTGGCACTGTTGCTTATTTATAGTTCATTTCATCGCGTATGTAATTTGGAACGCTCTTTTCTTGCCTGTAGATTTTTTCTTGGGTCGAATAAAGTGATGCAAATTTCGTTGGGAAGATCCGCATCTGATGAAGGAAAGCCCTCCGTGCACAAAGTTGCCAAGGTTTCCTTGCATTCGTTCATCAGATGAACTATTGAAGTTCCCATATGTTCTTAGTTTTGTGTGATTCTATAGATAATTTAATCTATGTTGTCTATCAGTTTCTGCGCGGCAACACTGGACTCCTCTTCACTAAGTTGTCCAATGAGGAAGTCACGAGGTATCACTTCGTTTGTATGTGTTCAAGTTCCATTCTATTTTTGTTTTTAAAGCCCATGATAATTTCTTGAATGTTTTTAAATCTCTCTTTTATTCTCAATTGATTTTTGTTTGCAGAAAATAGGCGTGTTGTTGGCTAATTCTTCCTTTTCCGTACAGGTTGATTGAAGATTTTGAAGAACATGACTTTGCGCGGACAGGAAGCATTGCTACTGAAACGGTCTGATAATGGACTGCTAGATTGGCTGCCCTTTCTTTTTCACGTCTAGCCGAACTTTTATTCTTTTCACCACGCACATTTCAGATTATCACGCAAAGTTTGAAATCTATCTCTCACCCCTCCTTCCCTCTGTCCTTCTCTGCGTACAAACGCATGAAGGTCATCTGAACCGCTTACATTCTTTTGTGGCAGGTGGAGCTCAAAGAAGGTCCCTTAGAGCAGTTTACACATGAGATGGAGCCCCTTTTACGCAAACAAGGGATGCCTGTTCGATTGAACAAAGGTTAATAGTGTATTCTGCTGCTCTTTTAATCTTTTCTCATCTGAACAGACCTATTTACCACGCTTCATCTTCTATTTTTCTATCTTTCTTTCTCGTTCAGGTGTTGTGGAGCTGGTCTCTGATTTTGTTGTCTGTGAAGAAGGAAAACCTTTATCACCCGAGTCAAGTCGCATTTTGGTACAATTTTCTATCTGTATGAGGAATATTAATTAGTTGAATTAACTTCTTGTATTACATGCTACCTATATGATATCCTTTTAGTAATGCATGATATGTGACTTATTTGGTTTCTTACTCTCATTCTTATTGCACCTCTTTCAGCGTCTATTGGGAGTGAAGATGGCTATTTTCCGACTTCATCTTCTTTGCAGATTAAGTGGTGAGGACTTTGAAGCATACCAAGAAGCTCTCGATCTCTCAGATGATGATTGAGTATAGCATATTCTCTCTCCAAATTTTGCTCCCGGACTTGCTGGTTGATGATCTCAATATGGAAGATCATGCCGGCGTTTTAGGTAGTTCTAGCTCTCTTGAAATCATGTTTATGCTATCAAAATCATATTTATCATCAATTTTTTATGGCGCTGAAATTATGCTCGAACTTGATGTCGTCAGAATGAATTTAGTAGGTTGTGGGTGGTCCATTTAACTTTTTAATATTCTAAAGTGGCTATTATGAAATATAAGTATTAATACGCCTTATTTTCTAGCTAATTTTGGTCATTCCTTTGTAGAAACAGTAAGTGTTCCGTCATATCATTATCCATGTAATTGCATCTTGAATTAATTTGCATATCTCTTATTCGTCATCGTAACTTTTATGGATTCAATTTAAATCATATAGCTCAAATAATGTCCAAATTTATACATAAAAAGAAAAAGCATAAACATGCCCAAATTTATATCCAAAGTACTCAAGGGGCTACAAGAATTGCCTTTTTTTTTCCTGCAATTTCCTTGTTTTTTTCCCCCACTTCACGTGTCTTACATGTTATTGAATCGGGTTCATTAAAAGTTCTATCAATTGGACTGTCTCTCGCAGATACTTGACCTTAAATTCATAGTTTTCTACTATTTTACTCATCACACCTTAGGACTCTATAAATTACTTGTTGTCCTCCCCACAGCTTAAACATCACTGAAAATCTTTCTCCCTTCTTCCCCATGGGCTTTGTCTCTTCTTTTGATCGGTCTATGGCTCATTGAGGAGGATCTCTGTCAGTTCTATATCCCTAGTTTCCTCTTCCCGTTGTTTCCCCATTCCTCTCTTTCCCCTAGTCTGGCTTTTCTTTCCCCTAATCTTTCTTCGAGCTGAGGGAGAGCATGAAAAATTACATCCCGCTCTCATCCCTTTTTCACCCATTTCTGGGGTCTTGTTGGAGACAACAAGCCTTGTAAGTTGTAGATATCAAGATTTATGATAAAGGTGATGAATTCACTCTGCTTGCCTTTCTGATATCAATACACTAGTAAGGCTATGCGAGTAGTGCCAAAGTTTTCATGCATCGACAGGATAATTATATATATAAATGGATTGGGTCTACTGTGATTAATCAGTACGGATTTATTCATAATGTATATGTCAAGGTCTATTGAATGAATATGACAGAAAAATGATGAATATGATATTCGCGAAGGTTCTGGTGATAGAACTCATTGGACGCAAACCATTGCACCAATTCACATCGTGATGTGTTATTGCCCAAATTAAAATGCCAATTACTCATCAAATTGTAATGCATCACGGACTGTTTGACACAATTTGGGGGGGTTTTTGCTCAGGAATGCATCGAGGATCTTCTGTAGGAGTTGCCGAGATTACAGAATGGATCAAGAAAAGGGAAACGAGTTCAAGAAATCCAAAAAAAAAAAGGCTCTATAGAATTATCTGGGTGCGAATTGGAGCAGAGAGGAGAGAGAAATGCGCAGCACTAAAAAGTGTAGCCGCCAATTGCATCTATTAAATCCTCCATAGCTGCATGTCTTCCCTGTGTCGCCATCTACGAAGCCCCACCATTTCGAATCTTCCTCACCATCACGAAAGACCATGATCCCCGGTGGAAATCGACAACCAGGAGTAGTCCTTGCATGCCCTGTCCGTTTAAAGTTTTGAATTGTGAACCGATCACAACACGCCACAACCCCCTGAAGTCTTTATGTGAAGAGTAATTACCATATTTCATGGCTGATCTCAATGACTGATGATATGCAAAGTGGCTATGCTGCCTCATAAGCACGACTATTACTTTCTAAACTTGCCCCCAAAACATCGGAATTAAAATCACAAAAGTCTAGAATACTTTAGAAAAATGTTGAAAACACATGAATTTTTCGCAAAGTTTGAAGCACGCGACCTTATAATCCTTAAATTTGATCTAGTTGAAATTTTTATCCAATCTATCCATATTTAGCCTTCTTTTGTGTCATTAATGTTGAAATTAAAAATATTAGAGGAAACAAATTGAAAATCATTAGAAAGATAGCATTTTGGTTTCAAAATTGGCTCAATCATTATCCTCATTTCATTGTTCTTTGCAATTTCCTTCAATAAAGCCCTAAAATGGTGAAAACCTACGAAAGTGTACTAGTAAAACATTGTTTGACCTTTGAAGAGTTCAAACATACAAACTCTGCTTCTTTAGCCTCTAACTCATGCAAAAATATTTAGTGAAAGCTAAATCAAGATGAATGCAAAAATAATAGAAGAACATGATAGCATGTTATGAATTGTTGTGAGTTATGCTTTAAAATCAATAAATAATGATGAAAATACATATAAGAATGCCATGTTATTATGCAATATTTATATGCTTACTTAGTTATTAATCATGATATGATATCAACTCATCGATATCCATTTATTTATATATATTCAGAGATAACGTTCTATTTACATGAGCTGATTCATGGAGGCATGTTCAATTTATGCATTTACTAGATAAAACATGTAGTGTTTTATTTAATGTATACTCTTACAAAGATGTAGATTAATATATGCACATTTCCATCCATGGGTAATCATTCATTTTACTCACAACTTTCTACACATGATATATATTATGTTGATATGTACATACTATTTCCGTACAAGTTCATTTGATAAACTTATGTTGGCATGATAATATAATTTAATACTATTTTTAGTAAATTGTATAAGATCATGGTCATTAAAAACACAAATTCATATATGAAAAAATATACTCAACTCTTTGAAACTGATCTTTAAGTTGGAAGAATGGCGAGTTGAGGTCAAATCTATAGGGAGGAAGGTTAAAAGATTAAAATTAAGGTATTATTTCTATGTTTTTGATAAAGAATGTTGATGATATTGGTGGAAGAAGTAAGAAAATTTTAATTTTATTCATGTTTTTCTTACTTCTATGGATCATGAAGCTTTTCAAGTACCAGAGTGAAAAGTAGCTAGGGATGTAAAGTATCGTGCCCTAGTGCATCGTGATATGTGAGACTTACTACTGCACCCTAATGATGCCAACATAGTGACATGAAAGTGGGGTTTCACCCTAAAGTACCATCCAGATGACACCATGGCTTGTCACAAGGCCTAGTAAGTAGCTAGAGGATTCACTCAAGTTCATGGCATTGATAATAGTGAGACACTCTCCTCGATTATTTGCATAAACTATATACGAGTTCTGTATATCTAGTCATCAAGCTAGATTACACTCTCCATCAACATCTTTAATGCCATCTTATCTTATATGGTGATCTAGCGGAGCAAGATTTTATGGAGCATATGTAGGAGGCATTGAACATATGTAGGAGGTAATTAGTTTGCTTGGTGTTCTTAGAAACAAAATGGTGTCTCTTGTTCAAGTGAAGAAGCTGAGTAGTAAGCAATGATTGCTATTGCTCGTAAGATGCTATGAATGCATTCTTTTTCTACAAGACTTTGAGGCCTATGCCTATACATTGTGATAATCAGAAAGCTATCATTATTGCTCAAGACTTTGCCTTTCACCAGGGGACTAAGGATATTGAGATCGACAGTTATCTTATCCGTGAAAAGGTTTTGATGAGAGTTATTTCCGGACCACATGTGTCATCATTAGACCAGCTCACCGACATCTTCACAAAGAGCATTATTGGAGTGTCATATGATTGCTTAGGATCCAAGTTGGGATTGAGGGGGAGTGTTAGATATAGCCTATTAGCAGGTTTAGTGCTTTGGATCTCACAAGAAATCCAAAGTTAAGTGTACTTGGGTGAGAGCAACACTAAGAAAGGTGATCCTCTAAGAAGTCCTATTTTTCTTGCTCTAGCGATATTAGTCCCATATGGGTTATATTTATTATTCAATCTCCTTTTCCTCTCTAAATGGAGGCTTGTAATATCTTATTCAATCACTCAATATAATTAGGTTTAATCATTCACAACATGAGCGATCTTGGCTTTTTGAATCACTATCTTTGAATGGAAGTCGTGTAGGAGATTGGTCGAATTATAACTTTTTAAAGAATTTTTGCTTTGCAAATATTAGAGCAGAATAGTACGCTAGAGTGAAACACTATCCATAACCCTCTCAAGACTAGATTCAAGTTCAAAAAGGTGGAAATTATATGCTAGTTGACTCCACTCATTATAGGTGCTTAGTCGAGATCTTGAGGTATTTAATCTTGTGAAAAGTGAAAATGAGACAATGATCTTGATTAGGAAAAAAAAGATTTGAGAAGAGAGACATATAGGGGAGAGGAGAGAGAGAGTTGCAAATCTTGAATTATAAAAGTGTCATATACATCGGGTGCAACGGTTCTAGTCTGGTCCGATTTTTGGCACAATAATCGGTCCAAACCTTAATTCGGTCTCAGTCTCGGTCTTGGTCAACCTCGATCACGGTTCGGTTCGGTCTTAATTTCGGTCTCAAATTTTCAGATGTAACAAATTTTCAATTATCAAAAACTAGTTTCAAATGTCAAAAAATTTCCCACCCAGAAGTTTAATTAACTAGCGGAATGAAATCTCGATGAATATAAGAATTGGTGGCCTACTCTCAGAGTTCAAATGCCATCTCCCGAAAGACGTATCCCTTGCAAATTTGAGCCCTTTGAGGATCTGCCCATGAAAAAAAGTGAAATTATTTAATAGTTCAGAAACTTAAATAGTTTACAATTATCGTAAACTTCTAGTATTATGTAATTAATAAATATAAGTGTGCCTATTGATAAAAATGCTAATTATAAATGGAGAAATAGACCCAACAATAAGAAATTGAGCTAGCAATAAGAAAATTTACTCTTTGTAATTAATAGAGGTCACTAAAGTAGTTTAAATCAAGCAAAATCAGTTACTTCATAAAAAAATCATACCTTGAGAAGATCATAGGAGATCGATAACTTGATAGTGTTCTTTGAGGAAAAAGAAATATTAGTCATCATCTTCACCAAGTTCTTCCACATCGTTATCTATTTCATCCTTATAACTCCAAGATTTTAAGGTCGTCAAAATTGATATAGTTTTTAGAGATAATCTTCCCCTTTTGTATGTAACAATCCCTCGTCCCTGATGAGAAAAGATGCTCAGATGGAGAACTTGATGCACAAACTGACAAAAACCCCTTTGCTAGTATCGCAAGTCGTGGATATTTTTCAGACCCAATTTTTCACCACCATTGTAGAGCATTAAGATGAGAACCCTCAACTTGAGAGTCATGAAAATAATCAAATATTTTCATCAGATATTGGCCTTTCTAATAATCAAATGATGTTCATGTTCCTTTTCCTTTTACGCTTTATCAATTCAACCATCATTTTTTAACAAGCTGTAGAATTACTAAGTAATGTCTCACCCTGTGTGCAAGTGCTTGATGTTGGTGCGGCAAGCATCAATTGAAGCAAATTCTTCAAGTGTTGCATGATATATTCTTGCTCATCCATGGGAATATATTCAAGTTTTAAAGACGGATCAAGCATTGTAGCAATAGGGAAGATTGGTTTTCTTTTTACCTGTGACTCATACTTAAGTAACTTTGACTTCATCACATTGTATGCTCCTTTTAGCGCCATTGATTGTTCTATGCTCATTGATCTTCCCACTACATCTTCAGAAGGATTCTCCAACACAACAATTAGTGTGTTTAACTGATTTAATAAAAGTTCAAAAATAGAAGTAACATTAGGTGATGCTATGGACTTTGACTTACAAAATATCTTGGTGGCCTCCCGAAAAGCTAAAAGTTCATCTGCAAACATCTTAAGAAGCTCCCACTCTTGAGATGTAACAAAAAAATAGTTCTTTACCATCTTTCTGACAAGTGGTTGTCATTGTATTCAACACCTTCCTTTTCTCCCAAGCTGCTATAATCATGTCATATGTCGAATTCCACCTCGTGCGAACATCTGTGATAAGCAAGTTTTTGTTTGACATTTTATGTTTCTCACACAATTCCTTGTATTGACGAATTCTTTGAGGTGTACTATTCGCCATAAGAACAAGTTTTTGGAGCCGACGAATAATTTTTCCAAATGCTTTTTTAGAGGAAACTTCTAATACATCTTCGTCAAACCCTGCATCATCCTCACCTTCTAAATATTCTGAATTCAAGGATGGATTACCTAAACTCCTTCAAGCCTCTTTGAATGACTAGGTTGAGAACATGGGCCATACACGACACATGGTGTTGCTTGGTAAACATCGAACCATTCTCATTCATCATTTTTTCCAAGCTTACCACCATTTTCTTGTTATTACTTGTGTTATCAGTTATGATCGCAAAAACCTGTTAGAAAATTTTAAAAACATTATGTATCGAGGATTGATAAAGAACAATTGTTAAACAATAATTACTAACCTTTTGAGTGAGATCAAACTCTTCTAACACACGATATACTACCGCTGCCAAAATTGTACCTTGATGTGATGCACCTAATTCCTCAAGAGCGAGCACTTTTTCTTGAAGTCTCCACATATCATCAATCCAATGTATGGTAATCCCAAGTATTGCCACATTATTTCTTGTTGTCCAAGTGTCTGTTGTAAGGGAAACTCTTTCAATTGGTCGAAGCAACTCCCGTACTTTGTCTCGTTCATCTTCGAACACTTTCTCTAACCCTTGTCTTCTGGACATACTACTCGGAATACCTGCTTCGCATTGTGCTAAATAGTTTTAAAACCTTTTAAATTGAGGATGATCAAGTAGTGTAAAAGGTGCATCTATCGTGACAATTAAATTTATACACTCTTTCTTTGTCTACTCCGGGGTCCTACTTAAAAAATTAGAAGTCTTTGAAAAATAGTCTATTAAAGTATTAGGTACAACAGATGGCCTTAATTTCTTGTAAATTTTAATATGAAACTCTTCCAAGTGCTTCCATAACTTTATCGTGCTACTACTTTTATCCCTCTTCACTTTTACCTCTTTTGATGGAGTGGCTACCTTGCAAATTTTGCAAATATACTCATCGTTTGTGATCTTCATAAAATGCTCCAAGGCTGGCAAGGATTTTTTTCTTTGTGATGAGTTCATGTTAGTAGCATTTGTAGAAATAAATGTTGATGTCTCGGTTGATTCAATCTGAAAGAAAACAATGCAATAATTTTTAGGCTACTATCATCTATTTTTAGAGATAAATTCAAAATAAAATATACCTCATCTCCAGTGGATTCCATCGAAGGTGACTGCTTAGACCAAGTAAAATATGATTTCTTTAATAAAAGAAAATGTAAAACATAGGTTAAAAGTTAGATACAAAAGATTAGAGTTTTAAATCAGATTATTTGCATTAAATTAAAAATTCAAATTTAACTAGACATTTAATCAGTAAATGTTAAGCAGCGATGAAAAATCATTATCAACTACGATTTTGAACGAAGAAATTATTTTAATCTGGTATTGAATAATTAAGATTTTCAGGTATATTGAATAATCATGTATTCAATAATCAAGATTGAACAATCATTACCTTTTAAATGTTTAAAAAGTGATGCTTCAATCAGGTATTAAATAGTCAAGACTCCTGAGCAAACAATGAAGAGGGAAAGTAATGTTTTAGAGAGCAAAAAAGAGAAGGTGGAAACGAGTTATGAATAGAGAAAGAGAAGAGAATAGAGGGGGAAATATTGAGAAAGGAGAGAGCAAGATCGAGGAAGAGGAGAGAGAGACTGGGCTAGAGAGGGAGAATGAGAGGTCGACAAAGTGGGAGGAGAGATTTAGGTGCGAAAGATGGAAATTGAGAGAGGAGCTGGGTGAGATGGTGAGAGATGAGCTGGTGAGATGGTGAGATGGTGTCGAGCGTGACGGAAAGAGAATGGCAGAGAGAGGAAGAGAACGTGAGACGGTGTGAGAGTAAGATGAGAGAAATTTTAGAGAGAGAAAAAGAGAGACCGTGAGGAAGAGAAGGAGAGAGCAATAGTAGAGAAATTGAGAGTGAACTGGGGAGAGTTCATGAGAGAGAGACAAAAGAGGGAGAGAATGAAGGCGATGGAGAGAGAGGATGAAACGGAAGAGTGCGTGAACGGGAAAGTCAGAGAGGAAATGAGATCGCGAGAGCGATGGAGAGATAGAAAGAGAGTGGGTGGCAGAGTGGGGCGGAAGCGACAGGAGTACAGGACGACACGGGAAGGAAGACAAAATCGTGGGAGAGAGATTACTAAAAAAAACGTGATCTAGAGATAGAGATCGTGAGCGCATTCTGTCGTGCCTCTTTGCACCACATCGGCTAGACGCAGGATCCAACCATTCGTTATATCCTCTACCTGATTGGAGCACTTCAGTTGTACATCAGTGAAGTCAACTGAAGCGTCGACTGAAGCAGCGTGAAGCAGCGTCGATTGAGATATCATCTACGGCTTGCAATAGGAGGACCAATTGTCGACTGAAGCAGCATGGGACACCATAAAAATAAAGTTTGACCTTTTTTTTCATTGACGAGTGTTGCAAGCCAATGGATGGAACATGAGGGAAGGGTTCTGACTTCCGAAGAATGGGCTTGTTGTCCTGTTAAGAAGCGCATGAAGGAGGAGCAAAAGCTTGTCCACCATATTTTCACTGAGCAAAGAATTTGATGCATATCTCGACGAGGTCTTCAAGATGAAGGAGAAGATACCAGAACGAGTCGGTGGTCTCACACTAGCAAAAAATGGTTCATCTGGGTTACTTCCATTGCAAGAGAAGTAGAGAACTGTCATTGATGCCCTTCAAATTTCACTCACCGCATGGAAGAAATTTCACGCGTAAGAGAAATTCCTCGCGCAAGAAAATGATGCAACAGTGAGAGAGAAGGTGGAGACGGAAGGGAGAGATGTGATGTGAGCATGTGGCGGTAGAAGAAGAGGGAGAGAGAGAGCTTCTCTCAGACTCTCACCTCTCAGAAGAAGTTCCCCAGGCAAGAGAACTTTCCCGAGAGAGAGGGAGGTTAGAAAAAGGAGGAAAACATGGAGGATAGGAGAACTGACCGATTAGAGAACGTTCCTCCACGCCTACTTTCTCCTCCACGCAATGATCGATTGGAGAAGAAGAGAAGACCTAAATCAAGAAGAAGAGCGAAATGAGAGAGAAGAGAATACAGTATTCTGAATACCGATTTTTTTTTATTCATTCGGTTCAGGACCGAATTTGTCAGTGGGACCGGACCGAAATGGCGACCGAGACTGTCAAAGGCCCATTTTCATGGACCGGCCATCTCGGTCCGATCCGGTTGATCGAAGCTCGGTCGGTCTTTGTGGAACCCTACATATACACACACTCCCCCTCAAGCTGGAGCATAGAGATCAAACAAGCCCAGCTTGTGAGAAATGGAGTCGTAGGAGGCTGTGCTTAGCCCTTTTGTTAGAATGTTTGCCAGATGATGGAAAGAGCCAACATGAAGAGTGGTGATAAACTTGTCAAGTACTCATTGGCGAATAGCATGGCAATCAATCTCAATGTGTTTGGTCCGTTCATGAAAGTTAGGATAGTTGGGAAGAAAGATTGCAGCTTGGTTATCACAATACATGAGCATGCCACCTTGTGCTGGAAAATCAAGCTCTTGAAGAAATGAACTTACACAAATCATTTTAGAGGAAGCATGCATAATAGCATGGTAGTCAAATTTGGCACTAGAGAGAGACAATATGTTGCTTTTGACTTCGCCACGTGACAAGGTTCCGACCAACTAATGTGGAGTACCCAGAAGTAGATTCCTATCACAAAGATCACTTGCATAGTATATGTCAAAGTAGGCCTCCATGCAAAGATGATTGTGTCATAGGTAGAGAAGACAGTGTCTTGGATCATGCTTGAGATAGGCAAGAACATGAAGAGTAGCCTGCCAATGGATCTACTGGGGCGCATGCATAAACTGGCAAAGGAGACCCACAGTATAAGTGATGTCAGGATGAGTAATAGTCAAGTAAATAAGCTTCCCCACAAGTTGGTTATAGGCATGAATATTTTCAAGTAGTGGAGAGGTAGACTCCCATAATGTAGGTTTACTATCAATGGGTGGTGCAAGGGGCTTGCACCCTAGAAGTTCAACCTCTGTGAGTATATCTTAGACATATTTCCATTGGTTAAGAACTAAATTTCCTTGCCAATAAGGGAACTCGATGCCCAAGAAATACTTGAAGTGTCTAAGATTTTGAATAGTAAGATGTTGATGCAAGTAAGCCTTGAATCAAGTAATGCCAACAATGTCACTCTCAGTGAAGTGGATATCATCAACATATACAACCACTATGATGCATCCAACAGAATTAGAGGTCTGAAAGGCAGTAGGGTCCACTTCACAAGGAGTCAATCCTTGAGAGAGGATAATCTGATTGAATTTTTCAAACCATGCACGTGGGCTCTTCTTCAAACCATAGATAGCGTGATGAAGATGACATACCTGTGTACTCCCCCTGAACCACATACCCAAGTGGTTACTTCATAAAAACACATTCAGTAAGATCACCATAGAGGAAGACATTTGACATATTGAGTTGATGAAGAGACCACCCCTAATTCACCACATAAGAGAGAATCATACGTATCGAGTTAAGGCATACCACAAGGTAGAGGGTCTCCTTGTAGTCAATTGTGTAGGTCTGGGACAACCCACGAGCAACTAGATGAGCTTTGTGTCGATGAATCATTTCGTCAAGATTGTACTTGAGTGTAAACACCCATCTACATGTCATAACATTAGTGTTGGTAGGTTGAGGTACTAATAGTCATCTCCACCTCTTGACTAGAGCCTCATACTCTAAGTCCATTGCTATCTTCTAGCGAGGTACCTTTACTGCTTCTAAGTGCGACTTGGGTATTGACTCAGTAGTAAGAGAAAGGGAGAAGGCACGATAGGTAGGGTAAAATTTTTCTTAACACACAAAATGAGAAATGTGGTGAAGAGTGAAAGATCACTTACCTTTGTGAAGAGCGATAGGTAAGTGAATATTTTCTGATGGCAATGCAATGGGCGTCAGATTTGAGCACGAGGTCGAGGAGTCACAAAGAAAAAACAAAGAGACTACAGTAGATATCAGAACTAGTGATGTCGTGGGACTGCATGAGGTGTGGAGAAGCAGGAGAGTCATATAGAGGGTTAGGAGATGATGGTGGAGATAATGAAAAGAGAGGAGAAGGATCCATCAAAGTAGGTAGATGAGATGTGTCCGATGGAGAGGACGAAGAGGATGAGGTAGGTATAGGGGATGGAGATAGTGATAGAGGTGGAGTAGATGAGATGAAGGAGAAATAACGAGTAGGCTCAAAGAATGTGATGTCAACATAGACAACATACTTCTGCTGAATTGGAAAATAGACTCGATAGCCTTTTTCCATGAGTGAGTAGCAAAAATCTCTTTGATAGGATGGGGCATCAACTTGGATGTATTACGAGTATGATCATGAACGAAGGCCACACAACCAAACACTCAAGGAGGCAAGGCAAAGGGATCACGATCGAGGTGGAGACGATGAAGGGGTACTTCACGACCAAGATGTGATGAGGGAAAGCGGTTCAGGAGGTAAGTAGAGGTAAGAAGGGCATCAGACCACAAAAAATGGGGGATTCTCATTTCCATCAAGAGAGTGCTAGTCATTTCAAGTAGGTGGCGGTGTTTGCGATTGACAACACGATTGTACTAGGATGTGTGAGGACACGTGGTTTGGTGGAGGATGCCACACTTCTGTGCAATCTTTGAGAAGATAAAACCAAGAGGCATGAGAAAAATTATATAATAATGAAATCCCAAGATTGATGACCCCTAAGAGGGTCTCCACACATCATAATGAACATGATTAAAAATAGATTTACTTGGAATAGAGTCTAGGCGGGAATAGGAGGCCTAAAAATGTTTACCTAGTTGACATGACTCACACTCAAAGGAGGAAACAAAAATCCATGGGAGAGCTTGGTGGAGTTTAGAGATACTGGGGTGGCCAAGTCGTCGATGCAACCGGAGTGAATAATCGGTTGAGAAAAGGAGACAAGAGAGCCCAACTAGAAGATGAAGTCCACGTCCAGTCTCACGCCCCAAACTAATCTTCTTCCCTGTTTGCAAATCATGAAAGGTGAAATGATAAGGAATGAATAAGATGGAGCAAAATATGACTTTAGTGATGGCTTTGATAGATAACAAGTTGACAAGGAAATTGGGAATGTAAAGGACTTGAGATAGCTAGAGTGAGGAGGTTGGGTTGGCCAAGCCATGTCCCAGAACATGACATGCATGACCATCTGCAACAAAAATAGAGGAAGGTTGTGATAATTTGGATAAGCGGGTAAGTAGGGATTGTGTACTTGACATATGAGTAAACATGCCCGAGTCAATGATCCAAGAGTTGGATGAAGAGGAAACTAAGGTAGTACCTTAGCTGGAGGTGGATGCATGATTCGGCGAGTGAGCTGAAGGAGTGGTAGGTATTTCTTGAAGCTTCATAAGAAGATCATAGTCATCCCAAGATGTGGTCATCATAACTGATGATGAAGAGGAAGAATCATCTGTAGAGGAAGCATTGGAAACCCAATAAGGTTTTCCAAAATTCTGCCAATAAAAATAAGAATGATGATTAGTCTGTTGACAATGCTCACATGGAGGGAATGGCTGGCCATCATGCTCTCAACTGCACCCTCGACCAACATCTGTGTTGTGCCCCTTTCCCTTGGAACTGAAAGATGACAATGCTGTAGAGTCAAATGATGCAAGGGGGGAAGGTATATGTGATGGTAAAAGAGGAGTTCCAATCGACATTGGGAGAGTGGAAGAGAAGGTCGTGGCCAGAGTCAAATGGTGAGCCTTGATCAATATAGATCCGCAAATCTGAGAGGAGATCAAGGTGTCAAGGCCTGCAAGAAAGGTAACAACATCAAGCTCCTCTTGATAACGATGTAGAGTCATAAGATTAGTCATACATAGTTGATACGGCTCTAACTGAGTGAGAAGTCCACAAATGTTGGCATAATAGTCTTGAAGGTGATGCCTTGAATGCTTTCCTCAAACAACTGCTAATATACCCTAACCCATCTGGGAGATTGACGGAACGAATCAATGCGGTCGTTAATTGCACACCGATTTGTGTCAACAATAAAGCCAAATTTACCAATTTAATGATTTAATTATGAATTGAGGGGTATAATGGTAAATAAGGATCGAATCCACAGTGAAATAAGATATTTTTGAGAGATCTTTTAGAATATGATCAAATCGGATGATGAATTGGTGATAGAAATTAGGAAAAATGGTAGATTTAGAAAGATAACTCAAAGACGAATCCACGGAATCAAAAATCACTCGATTTGGATTAGTAATCGCGGAGAAATCAAAGAGTGAAGTGGAGAAAATTTTTTTGAACGCGATTAAGAAGAAAACTGAAAATAAAAGACTAATTAAACTAAATTAACGATCCTAAATTATAAATTGATGATACATGAAGAAAGATTAGAGGAAAAACATGTAATCTAACCCGAGATAGCGATCAAAATGATCCAATTAATCGCCAGATTCAAGGCTTTTCATTCCACAATTTCGAAAACGATTGTCGGTGTTCAAGATACGAATTATCCTCAATCGATCGATGAAATCTCACTTTTAATCACTCCGCGGATGCGGAAATGAGTCTAGAAGAGATTAGAAGCGAGAGATTCAAGGATGGAAGGGTGTAGATAGATCAATTTAATGAAATCATCTAAAAATGCATTACAAATTCGAAGAACATCTCAATTTATAATGATTTTGGGCGTAACTGTCAGATGGGGCATTTAATCTTCGATCAACAGTCCAAATTAAACGCATTAGGGCGAACCGTTACCGTTAAATCTTGGCCCTTGGATCACCGATGGACGCTCCCGATGAAGCCTCGTGATTGATATATCGCGTAACGCTTTATGTTCGATTTTCATTGAACCGATGAGATATCTCCACGCGTCCACAACGGTCCATCGGATGCATTTAATCCCAGCCGTTATAACTCCCTTGATAAACGGCTGAGATTAAATGCCTTGAAATGTGAATCATTATCAAATCATAATGCGCCGCGTACCCCTTCCTTTAAGTGACGATCGACGGTTTTACTTTTAACTCTTGATTGGACGCTCCGTATGTCGCCATGTCACCTGCGAGTAAAAACCAAAATCGAATAGTCCCACATGGTGAAAATTTAATGGAATGTACGCGTATATAAGTAACGCGTAAAGAAGGGGTTAGCTGAAATCCTCAACAGGATGCTCCCTCCTTATTCACATATGCGCACACACGTGCGTACACGAGCACACACGTGCATAACCACACATGCACACATGTACACGTGTGCGACACGTGGTGGTCTCGTAGATCGCCACGTGGTGCCGCTATTTTTATTTACGTCACATAGGATGCCACGTCAGCACTCGATAACAAAATATATTTTTATTCAATTTAATTCCAAATAAATCGAATTAAATTCAATAGAAAAATTTAAATAAATTATAGAAAAATCCCTAAAAATTAGAAATTTCATAACTTTCAAAATACAACTCCAAATTAATACATATTTTTTAATTGGATCAGAAATTCAATTATCTGTTATAAAAAGTCAAAATATTTAAATAAAAAGAGAATAAATTATTATTTCAAAAATACACTCATTTCTTCTTGAAAAACAAAACTTTAGAAAAATAAATGAGTGTATATAAATATTTTCTCTTATTATTTATCATTAAAAACCTAATTATAATATCAACTTTAAATGAGAATAATCTATTCTAAAATATATTCTTAATTATGCATAATTATCCCTAGTTTAGTACATTTTGAGATTATAACTTAAAATTGCATGAAATGATAGAAATGCACTCAAAGTATGATAACATGCATACAAATGGAATGTTTTATGCCTTATTTTGTATTAATAATCATGTATTATCATGTTAAGATTGCATGTTATCTGAGATATTAGACTCATAGCCATTCATCTCAAATAGCTTTCGTTAGTGTAGTGAGCTGCATAGGTTGACAAATCAAAGGAATTGCCAACTTGAGCAGCCATGCTATGATGGCTTGATCCTTGATGAACCACTTTGTATGACTAGAATCCTTGAATGAGGCAGGGTCATCCATGAGAAAAGAGAGATGACCATGAATCAAAAGCAAGCAGACCAAGTGACATAGTTAGTCTCATCGAAGATAGTATAGGGACTCTGACGATGGTGGACAAATGTATTCTTCAAAGAAGATAAGGAAGCAACGATTGATTGCACTACCTGGCTAGGAGTGAAGATCAATAGTAACGCTGAAGTAGGGGGCAATGTTGGTTTCATTACCAGAGTAGAAGTATGGTGATGATCTCGATCGCGTGTGTTTTTCATAATAGTTGCGTTGATTTCATACAATAAAATATAGTTCCTTAGTATTTTTTCAGCAAGGTTCAAATCCACAAGGAGCTAAAGTAATGAGGGCGGAGGATGATGTGTGAGTTGGAATGGAGCACATGGGGGTGAGTATGAGAGATAATTTTGAGTTTCTCTTACAATTAAGATAGAAATTAGAAAAGAGATGAGATAATTAGATTAATAGAGATGAAAATGGAGATAATTTGATGGAAAAACTGGGAAGAATAGATGGCCATAACAATGGATAAATGCACGGCGAGGGTGAGAGTGAGAGATGCACACAGAGATGATTGACGAATCGAGACTGTGAGGTTGTTGAAAACACACGGTCAAGAGTCTAAATTAATACCAAACTCACCAATTTTAGAAAATAAACACGAATTGAGGGTTATAGTGGTGAATAAGGGTCGAATCCACAGGGAAATTAAGGTAATTTCTGATGATCTTTTCGAATTCGATCAAATCGGACGATGAAATGTGGATAGAAAATTAGGCAATTTTATATTTATGGAATTTTAAAGACGAATCCATCACAAATTACCTTAATTCCCTGTGGATTCGACCCTTATTCACCACTATAACCCTCAATTTGTGTTTATTTTGGATCCATGGAATCAATGGAATGCTTTACAAAGACGAATCCATGGAATAAAAAATCACTGAATTTGGATCAATATTTGTGAATAAATCATCAAATGAATAGAAGAGAAATTTCCTAAATTAAAATTCGTGAAAAACTGAAATTGAAATTGACTCAAATTATGATTCGAAAATGAAATCTCAAGCTATAAAAAGATAGATTAGGATGAAACACAATCCCTAACCCAAGATTGCGCTCAAATTGATCCAATTTAGTCGCCATATCAAGGCTTTTCATCAAAATTCAGAAAACGCGATCATTGATCGTCAATTTCCCTTCATTCTATGCTGACCCCTGCCCAGGCTGGCTTTTTGGGAAGCCCATTCCCATCGCGCTCATGGCCTGTTTGGGCGCATATCAGACGGAAAGATTGGGATCTTTACAACAAACATGTTATGTTTTATGTTGATAAAATATAAATAATAATAATAACTTTCTTCCTCATCTCTCAACGAAATCTCACTCTCAAGCACTCCATGGATGCATAAATGAGTCCAGAAGCGATTGGAAGCAAGAGATTTCAAGGGATTTGGTGTCTAAAGAGTTTGATTAACTCGAATTGCCCTGAAATGCTTTACAATGTCGAAGAACATCTCAATTTATAGGGCAAATTGGGCATAATCGTTCGATCGGCATTTAATCTTCGATCAGTGGCTCTGATGAAATGCTCGGATACGAATCATTACAATTAAGTCATGGCCGTTAGATCACAGATAGACCGACGAGATGATGCCACGTTGCGCGCGTTATAAATAACGCATCAAACGCTTGTAGTTGGATCTTGGTCGGACACTCAAATGCATTTCTGTCCATTTTAATCTTAGCCATTATAACTCCTTTGATCAACGGCTGAGCTTAAATCATTTTTAAAATGATTCACCAATGAATCAGAATGCGCCACATACCCCTTGCCTTAAGTGACGATCAACGATCACGCTTCTTCGCGCGATCGGATGCTCCACGTGCCGTCACGTCACCCCCCGCCTTTGATCGTCAATCACGATTGATCGGACACTCCAGATTACGCCACATCACCTGCACGCTTATAAAAGTCTGAAAATTAAATTTTTAATTAGAAAAATTGATTTTTCATTCTGAGAAACCCTGAAAAATTTATTAAAAATTCAGAAAAAATCCTAAAAAATCTCTAAAAATTAGAAAATTCATAACTTTCAAAATATAACTCCAAATTAATCCAATTTTATTTCGTTTGATCATAAATTAAATTATATATCATTTTAAAAAGTCAAATTCAATAAATAATAAGAGATTTAATTTCTATTTCAAAAATACACTCATTTCTTTAATATTTTAAAACTTAGAAAATTATGTGTATAAAAAATGATTTCTCTTATTATTTAACATTAAAAACTAATTATAATCTCAATTAAATATGGGTTATGAAATTATTTATTTTTAATTCATCATAATTAACCCTAAATTAATGTATTTTGATATTATAATGACTTTTTTATAGAATGATAGATAAATACTAAAAAAATATGATAAAATGCATAGGAATGGGGTCTTTTATGCCTTAATATGCATAAATAATCATGTATTATCATGTCTAATCAGCATTTTATCAGTAATGAATTCAACCAAGAAGTTGTAGAGTATCAAAGTTGAAGGTAGAAGTCAAAGTCAAAGGCATCAGCCAAAGCAATACTACAAGGAGTTTGAAGTTTAGAATTTTTTTTTCATCTCCAAAATTTAAATTTATATTATTTCTTATTATTTTTTTCTCATTTCTCTAGTTGAATTCCCTTTTATATGTATACCTCATGTGCCTTTACTTTATCAATTAGTAAGAATTAGGATCACCCACATGCACTAGGTTGATTCCAAGTGGGTTGTACTTAGTCATGAGGGTAAGGGAGAGATTCTTTGGTGAATTAGTGCTACAAAGGAGTTGAAAAAAAAAATTGAGGCGTACTTGGTCTTCACCTTGCAAGATCACATGGGATCATGGATGAATGAACTACTTGAAGTGTGCGTGAATTGGTGATGAGGCTTGGGGACTTTAGAGAGACAAGATGGCTCGAAGAGGAGTAGGGAGCAACACATGGAGCTCTAAGAGTTAGTTTGCAAGAGATGAAATGAGCAGCAACGTACCAAAGGATGAAGACAAGGTTGCTAACCAAAAGCATGAGTGATCAAATCGAAAGCTCGTGTTTGAGCTTTGATCTAACTAACACGGCCAGTTAATTATTGTACACCTTTTCTAGTATAAAAAAAATTTAGTGTATACGTGATGTGAGGATTTGAGTAGATAACCAACAAATTAACAAAAAGAATTTGAAAAACATAAATCACAAATAAAGTAAGCTACCCCCTCATAGTTGATTCACCATCCAATTAGGAAATTTCAAATTTCACTCATATACTCAATTTGCATATGTTCAATGCTAATTGGGTAAAAACATGAGTATGTCCTATCATGCATCATTCTTTTTTACGGCTTGTATCATGAAACTATTGCATTTGACTTCTTCTAGGACAAGTGGTTGAATTCTAATATATTTGAGAGTTATGTGGATGCAAGGACATAGGTATGTGAGTAGAAAAGTAAGGATGTGAATCATGAGATGAGAGAGAAAGAAACAACTCTCTACTAAATGTGAACACAAAATCAGCCCTATCATCCTAAAAAGGCAATTAATCAAATTTTTATGTGATTAGATGGATCACTCTTGAGTTTTAGGATGATGTATAATTAGTAGAAAGGTCAAGTTGGATCAACCTCCTTATTTTTAGGATCTGATGTGATCTGATAAGGATATGATGGGTGTTATTAAATAAACCGTTTTCTCTCCTTTAAATACAGGCCATGTGTTACAATCACAAGGCATTAGATCATGATCAAGGCAATCAGACAACCCATAGTGCTTTTGCCATTTAAAAGGCTTATGCTTTGATAACGGTTCAATCAGAGTGTGCCATGTGGTGTGCTTCAGTGCATCCGACTAAAAGAAAATTAACGACCACAATTTCTCACCAAAATCAAGATATCTCATAATCTAGAGGAGTTTTCAGTTAAAATTTCATGGGTAGGTTTGTCTCTTTACCTTCTATTCACGACGAATTTTTAGCAGAAAATTGTGGATAAAAAATTGATGATTTTGAAGGAATGATGATTTAACCTCTCCAAGCACTCAAACTCTAGGAGAACCTTATAAAAACTAAAATTTTCTCTCCTCACATTTTTTTGGCACTCTCTCTTAGCATCAAGCTATCAAAAGGAAAAGGAGAGGAGGTCAAGGCCCAAGTAGAGCATTTTTTATGCTCATTCTTGCCATGGAGACAAAATAAAGTGAAGAATGTGATCAAATAGATCTAGCATCACGTGACCTAGGTTGGGCATCATTGATGGGGATTTGGATCAAATTCTTCACTATGATCATCTCCATAATCAATGTAAAAAATTTTCTTCTCCTTTTCTTTTAATGTAGTACCATTGACATCATCTCTAAAAAAAGAAAAATCTCTCACTCTGTCACCACACATTGATCCATTGCGTCTGTCATCTATCCTAATCACCTTGCTATCAAATCATCTCATTTTCATCTCTTTTAATCTAATTCTCTCATTTCAAATTTGACCTCTCTCTTAATTAGTCAAGAAAATTTCAAATCATCCCTCTATATTCATCTCCACATGCTGCACACTACATTTGTGTCTATTTTCATGCTCTTGTCTTCCATTCACAGCTTCTAACCTCATTATATAAGCTCTTCCTAAATTTGATCCTTAATTTAGCACTGTACCAAGTGATATATTTAAATTGATATACGATAACATGCAACTTATAATTATATTTATATGATTATTTATGCAAATTAAGGAATAAAACATTCCATTTCTATGCATGTTATCATACTTTGAGTGCAGATTCAACATTCTATGCAATTTAAATTATAATATCAAAATACATCATTTTACGGGATAATCATGCATGATTAAAAGGTTGAAATTTTAGAGTAGATTATTCCTATTTTTATATTTGAGACTATAATTAAGTTTTAATTACAAAATAATAAGAGAAATTATTTTTATACACACTCATTTATTTTTCTAGTTTTATTTTCCAAAGAAAGAGAGCGTATTTTTTAGTTAAAAATTTCTTCTCTCATTATTTCTTAAATTTATATATAGAATGATATATTATTTAATTTCTGATCAAACAAAACAAAGTTGGATTAAAAAGGAATAGAATTTTGATATTTATAAAATTTATAATTTTTAGGGATTTTTAAGAATTTTTCTAAATTTATTTTAATTTAAAACATTCAAAAAAGGGGTATTTACACGCCTACTAATGTGGCGATCATGTGACATGCTTGATTGCGTGTCATCATGTGACAGTGTAAGTGTGTGCCACGTGGAGCATGTGTGGCGCATGTGTGTGCATGTTGTCCGTTAAGACCGTGCATGTATTTATATGTATTAATTTCCTTCATTTTTAAAATGTGGGACGATGTGGTGCAATGAAAAAAGTTCGATCTCTCCATTTAATCAGTGTTTTTTATTGTTAGTTAAAGCCATGGTACGTGGTGCATCATGATTTCGACACCGATTTGTTTTATCCAAATTGCACGATCTCAATTGTTCATCTCAGACGTTATAACTCTTGAGATTAATTGTACCAGATGGAGTCTTGTGGACACATGTATGCATCTAAGCCATTTGATCAAGATCAAAGGATGACGATAACGTGACAAAATCTGGGCTTTTGATGAAGATCTAACGACCATGATTTAACATCTCGATTCAACTTTGAGCCTTACATCTGAGCCCTTGATTGAAGATGAAGAGACATATCGAATGTCCCACACCCAATTTCCATCTAATTATACTCTCCTTCTTCGACAATGTAAGTCATTCTTGATTTTTTTATTGATAAAACCTTTTGGACAGCAAAATCCTTGAATCTCATGCTTTCTTCCTCTTCTAGACTCATTTTTGCATGCAAAGAGTGATTGAAATCAAGATTTTGTCAAGGAAGAAGGAAGAATTTGCTTCTTGAACTGTGCATTTTTATTTTTCAAAACGTGAAATGAAAAGCCTTGATCTAACGATTAATTGTATAATTTTGAGCTGGATTTTAGGTTAGAATACATGTTTTCTTCTTAACGGTTGATCCTATATCATTAGATTTTTAATTTTGATCAGTAGATTAGTTTAATTTTATGGAAATGTATTATTTTCTATCTCCTTCACGATCAATTTCTATCTCCTTTTATTTTGCTCCTTGATTTCTCCCCGAATATTAATCCAAATTAAGTTATTTTTTATTTTTTGGATTTCTCTTAGAGTCTTCTTTCCAAAAATATTAATGTTCTTAATTTCTCACCCAATTCATTGTCCAATTTGATCGAATTTTGAATACATCTCGAAAACTCAACTCTTACTCACCATTATTCTAATTAATTGATAATTAAATTCAGTGAATTTCTAAATTATTTTGACCCGACAAAGAGTGATTTCAATGACTACACAAAGTCATTCTGTCAATACACAACAATGATATACATTAAAAAAATCCAGTTCATCAATAATGATAAGGTTCTATTAGAGAGTTATTATACACTCCTTTATAGAACATGACAAGCTAGCAACTCAACCTATTGATTGTGTTAAATTGATCCTTCATTACTTAATCTATATGTTGATATCGATAATTAATAAGGTTGGCTAATAAGCCTTATTTGGTCTATGGCTTTATTAAGTATTAAAATATATAGACCTAGATGGTTACAAACATAAGGTCTATGGATGTTATACATAATTGTAAGAGTTTTCATGAAAAATTCACGCATTCTCTGTTTATAAATAATGGCGTTGAGGATCTTTTTGATAAAGGAGTCTAAAATATATATTAAACTAAGCTTAACTATCCACCAAGAGTCTAGGGAAAAGATTGGATGAAGCCCACAAGAAAAATGGAGAACAACAACCTTCTTAAATGGGATGAAAAATGTTTACACTAGAGGTCAAAAATATCTAGGACAAAAGGAGGAAAGAGAACAAGTTCATCAAAGGGACTAACCAACAAGAAGAGCCACACTTAGTGTCACCTCTTCACCAAGCTTATTTCAAAGATGCTTTGTTGTCCCCCTCTCTTTTCTCCAATTGTGCAAGTAGCTTGACCCTTCCTTCAAAAGGGTTTCACTTCCTTAGGATGCTCTTGAGTTTCTTCTTTAAGTTTGCTCAAAGCTTGGGGTGACCTCCTCCTTTTTTAGAGCTCCTTAGAAGCTTCTAGAGACTCTCTCTCTAGAAGATGTCCATAACTTACTAGAACATTTAGAAAGATCCACAAGCTATTAGAAATATCTATAATCTTCTAGGGTAATCTAGAAGACTCCACAAGCTTCTAGAAGAAGCATAGGAGATTCTAGAAGTATCTAGAAGATTCTAGAAAACTCTAAATTTTTTTAGAACATTGAAAGAAACACTTTTAAGTGAAAGGAGTTTTCTGAAAAATAACCTTGTTGAAAATCGGGTGGTGCTACCCGAAGAACTATCACAAATGGGAGAACTATCACACCCTAAGAGTGCCCTTGCGAATCTTGTTGGAAACTATCCCCTTTCTTGTTTTTCTGTCTCGGTAAGGAGCATTGAAAAGAAGATCAAGTCGTTTAGCAATTGTGTGGATGCCTCTAGAGGTTTGGGAGTTGAACAACTTCAAGAAGTCCTTCAATGAACAATGTAAGTGTGTAGAAAGGAATCAATTCTTCGTGCTTTATCATTTTTATGTTCAATTTAATGCCTTCCTCTGATTTTGATATTTTGATCAAAATTTAGAGGGGTTATCAAGCCTTAGGTCACAAAAAATTCAAGACTAGTCATTAGGGATAACTTATTTTTGAAATATTTTTATCTCAGTTTTGTTTGTTTCCTCTTCGTTTACTTTACTTTTTCAATTAATTTTTATCTGTTTAATTCTTCATCTTGTATTGTTCATAAGAATTAGGGATATCTAGAACCACCCTTATACATTTTGTGGAGTCTAAGCAAGTTTTACTTGCCCACGAGGAGAAGGGATTGATGACGAATTGAGATCGCAAGGTCGTTGATTACATGCGGACAAGAACCAAAATAATTATCAAACTCACTAATTTTATCAAATAATCACGAATTAAGGAGTATAGTGGTGAATAAAGGTTGATTCCACGGAGAATTATGGTAATTTTGGATGATCTTTTGAAATTCGATCAAATCAGATGATGAATCATGATGAGAAATTAGGGAAATTGATATTTTTAGAAATAGGACTTGAAAAACGAATCCACATAATCAAATATCACTGAATTTGGATCAAGATTCGCGGAGAAATCATCAAGTGAATAAGAGAGAAATTTTCAAAATTAAAAATTACAAAAAACTGAAAATGACTAAAATTACGATTTGAAATTGAAATCTAAAGCTATATGAATGAAGGTTAGGATGAAGCACGATCACTAATCCAAGATTACGCTCAAATTGATCTAATTACTCGTCAAATCAAAGGCTTTTTATTCTCGAATTTAAAAAATGATAGTTGATGTTCAAGAGCTGATTTCTTCCTATTCTTTGAACGAGATCTCACTTTCAAGCACTTTGTGGACGCAAAAATGAGTTTAAAAGTGATTGGAAGCAAGAGATTCAAGAGATTTGATGTCTAAATAGTTCGATTACTCAAATTGCCCTAGAATGCTTTACAATGTCCAAGAACACCTCTATTTATAGGGCGAATTGGGCGTACCCGTCCGATCAAGCATTTAATCTTCAATCAATGGCTCTGATGAAACACAAGATTGGGAATCGTTATGGTTAAGTCGTGGCCGTTGGATCTCAAATGGACCGTCGAGATGAAGCCACGTAGCGTGCGTTATAAGTAACACATCAAACGATCGCCGTTTGATCTTGATCCGACGCTCCATTTGTGTTTTTTCAGTTTTAATCTCAGCCGTTATAACTCTTCAAATGGACGGCTGAGATTAAATCGTTTTAAAACGATTCGCTGACGAATAGAATTGCACCACGTACCCCCCCTCCCCTGCCTTACGTGATGCTTGATGGTCAAGATTAATCGCACAATCGGATGCTCTAGTGATGTAGGATAATTTAGAAGAGGTATCTAAATCCTACATATGAGGGGAGGACCTATGAAGTGATATCAATAGGAAAATGAATTATAAATCATTGAGTATAGTTTAAGATAGTATTTTAGATATGAAACAAGAAAAGAGAGGAGATATATGAATAAGCGCAGAGAGAGGGATCTTAAGATGTATGACAGGAAGAGTTAAAGTATTATATTGTATAATATGAGGTAGCGGAAGAGGGAAGAAAGAGTTAAGAACGATAGAGAAAGAGAGAGTTATAAAATATATTATAATAGAGAAATAAAGAGTGAGAGATCGTCGGACTTATGGATCTTCT
This sequence comes from Lemna minuta, assembly GCA_024174645.1. Lineage (NCBI taxonomy): Eukaryota > Viridiplantae > Streptophyta > Magnoliopsida > Alismatales > Araceae > Lemna > Lemna minuta. Next base: position 4,168,978 of record CM044103.1, on the reverse strand, counting down.
TAGCGAACTACTAATCACGGTCAAAGGAGAGAGGTCTGATTACCTGAACGCAGCGGGGAAGTGACGCTCCTGGATACGCCTGATGATAGGAGATACCCTCCATGACTCTCTGACCGATAGTTTGTGAAAGCGACAGAACGGGAGGGAGAAAAGAAGAAGGATAGAACTCGGGGAGATGGGTGCGGAAGATTCACGGGAAGACGATGGAGATACGGAGGAACACGTGAACGTGATGAACACGAACACAGGGATAAAAAGTAACCAAGAGAACCGATTATCAATAAAAAACATCCTTTTGTTTCTTACATTTCTCTCTTTTATAGGAAGAAAGAGCGGTTTCGAAAAGAGAAAATTTAGTCAACGGTCGTTTACCGAACTTCTCGCGGACCGTCTCGCGTCTCTTCGGTTTCCGGTTTTTGCAGGATTGACGATCGCGGAATCGTTTGAATCGTGTGTTGACGCGTGGTAAGTGGCGGTTCTCCTGTTGAAAGAAGGTCTCGAACGAGGTGAGTTAATATCGCCGGTGCTTTGTCTTCCGTGGAGGAGAGGTACGTATAGTCCTTTGCGGATAATTCCTTTTTGGTAGGAAGCGTTCGCCCACGGCAATGTGGAATCTCCATTTGCGGTATTGACCCGCGGCTGGCTCTCGCGACTGGGTAGAGGGCCGCACGACGTCTCGTGCGTAGTCAAGATGACATCTTCTCCAGGCGATTCATCTTCACGATTCATCGGATACAACCGACTGGCCGACGGGGATGGATGAAGTCTCTTTGCGTGTTTTCATGTGCCGACGATGGACTGTGGTTGAAAGGTGAAACTCCAGCTTCAGCCAGCTCTCTAATCTTCATGCTTCTCCATCGCTCGTTGGAAGACATTAGACTATATCACGCGCTTCATTAAAGGCTTTCACATCAGCTCTTTTTCCCCCATAATTCATCGTCACGTTCAGTTTCTACAGCATTGGCCACAACTTCTCTTTCGGTCATTCATGCAGATGTAGATTTTCTTCAAGCATAGGAAACTTGTTTCACTGGGAAAAGAGTTCTCCTTGTGACATCTTCTATCGTGGTAGCTTTGTGTAGAATAACTATCAAATATATGAATGTTCTTCATGGTCTTTAGAAACCATTGAGTCCTTGATGTAGCTGTCTTCATGTTGAACGGTCTTCTTACATGCATGGATTTGTTCATGCAAAAAGGCTTGTCTTGAAATGGAGCAATGAGATAATGTCTTCTATTTTTAAATATTATGTAAATCTCATATAATTCTATCTAAAGGTGGTTTTCAAAGAGAGGGAAAAATACACATAGATTCCTACTGATTTTTCTTTGAGATCATTAAATAGAAGGATATAAGGTACCTATGATATGGAGGATAAGGTTTGGAGATTGGGGACCCTATTTCAAGGTAAGAGGGTGGTTGACTTGGTCCATTCAAGGGATTCTAATTTATCTAAGGATAAGGCTAACTTCTTTTTGACCAAGTCAATCTTTGGATCAGTGTAAAATAAAAAGAGGAAAAGATGAGGGAAGATAATTCCCTTAAGATCTACACTCTCTTTATTTATTTAGAGAGGTCTTCTTCATCCATTTTAAGGAATGGATAATTTCTCAATTTGGTAGATAAGGAGGAGGAGGAGGAGGAGGAGGAAAGGTTCACTTAGAACCCTTGTGTTCATGTTTCAAAATAATTCTCCATCATCTAGGTTCTACCATGTCACCTACGCAAAATTTAAATAAAATAAATCGATTTTAAATTTAGAAAAATTATGAAAATTCAGAAAAATTCAGAAAAATTCAAAAAAATCCCTAAAACTTATAAAATTCATATCTTTTAAAAGATAACTCCAAATTAATCTAAATTTATTTTATTGGATCATAAATTAAATTATCTATCATTCTAAAAAGTCAAATTTAATAAGTAACAAGAGAATAAATTTCTATTTCAAAAATAAACTCATTTCTTTTATGTGAGAGAACTAGTTTTGACATACATACCAATCTTGAATTGCAACTGATTGTTATTTCTTATATAATCTTGTGTAATTTTGATTATGAATTTAGTAATGTGTTGTGCTCTGCTTATGAATTTAGTAGTATGAATTTAGATTCATTATACTTATTACATCAGTATGAACTTATATTTGATTTCAGGCAAAGCTGAATATCATTAATTTTCGGGCAATATCATTAATCTTACCACAGCATTTTAGCATATTTTTAACTAACATTAAGCTAACGGCTATTAAGGGCATTATCGTCCTTATATTTATTTTGTTCCTCTAACCCGATATAAGGGAAAGCTAGGGTTTGAAATCATCGGGGGTTTTTCTTTCGAGCAATACAAGACAACGCGACATTCGACGATTTGGCGAAAAACACTTTCCTTCTCTCCGCAATCTTTGTGAAGACTGGGAGATCGAGTGCGAAGAGCGATCTTCATCCGGCACCCTGATTCGCTTTCTCTTCAGCAGCGACGACTACGAACGTTCTTCCAAATCCCTACGTGTTTCCTCATTTTCAGGTAGAAGGTTGATTTCAATCCGTTCGTCATCCGAGGATCGGTTCGTGTTCGTGGCTAACTCGTTTATTTTCAGGGGTATTATGCAAATACATATTCTATATTGATTAAGAATACACATCGAATCTTATTTTTTTCAGCATCTTTCGTGAGTATCGATCTAGTTGTGTTATCGTTACTTGCGACCAGTTAATCTATTGCATATTTCTGTGGTTTCATCATTATCATCAGTAGTTAAATCAGTTCGTGTTTTTTTCTGTTGTCTTAACTCAATCTTTTGCAGTGGGGATTCGGTCAAACCGGTAAGACTATTTGAGGTTATACCTACATCATTCGTCCAATCAGTTGCTCTTAAATCAGTCCAAATTATCAATCAAAGTGATCGCAAGAAATTAATTTTTCCGGGGTAATTTTTGATTTTTGGTTAGTAGGTAATTTGATAAACCGTATTACTCGGTGTTTCTAATCATATCTTTTGCAGTGAGGATACGCACAAACCTAGTAAGGTTATTTGAGACTGTCCTTATATGATCAGCTCAATCTGTTTGTGAATCCGTTAACCTTTTAAATCATATATCGCTCAATTTCTAAATTAAAAAAATTTACCCTCTCGTACTAACTGTCTTATTTGCGAGAGAACAGGACCGACTATTTAATCCTGGTATATACGGAAATTTGGTTAATTATTGTGCAATTTTTACCTTACCATAATCTCATTAGCGCATCGTTAATTTATATTGACTCACTGTGTCTCATATTGATCTCAACAACTCTGTTACTAATTTTGCTGTCTCACTCTTTATTACTCTAACCTCGTTGTTTTGAGTTGCAGGACAAACCGATTATTTTTTACTGAATTGAATTTAAATTGTTTAGAAGGTAATCTACATTCGCTTTACTACATTACTACAGTACTCCCCTTTTGGGATTCAGTTTGTGTCAGTTAGTGTTAAGATCATCATTGTTCTGTTGAAAATTTGATAGAGTCAACAGAAGTCAACTCTGAGTGATAGAGTCAACAGAAGTCAACTCTGAGTGATAGAGTCAACAGAAGTCAACTCTGAGGTCAAGAGTCAACCCAAAGTCAACTTTAGCAGAAAGTCAACTCTAGGTCAACAGTCAACCCAAAGTCAACCAAAGTCATAAAAAGTCAACTTTAGCTGAAAGTCAACTCTAGGTCTAAAGTCTACCCAGAGTCAACCAAAGTCAGAAAAAGTCAACTCTATCAAAAAAAGTCAACTTTAGCAGAAAGTCATCTCTAGGTCTAAAGTCAACATAGAGTCAATCAAAGTCGGAAAAGGTCAACTTTAGTTAGTTTGTAGTACTTACATTGACACACATCCAGCGGATTGTGGTATCTCATTGGTTGAGACGAGAAGAGGTCTAGACCTCTAAAGTGGGAAGACCAAGTAAAGCCGGAAGACAAGGTCTCAAGTTACCAAAGTGGTCGGGCAAAGATTAGCGTGAAGAGGCACGACAGGGCGTGACGGGACGAGCGATCGTGTGGAGATCGACCTGAGGGAGTCAGGGCGTCCGGGAGCCGAGGAGGTCGAGGCCTAGTGGGTAGTGTCGTAGGGACAGGTAAAGGTGAGTGTTAGGTTTGCCGTACGGGGCAAATCTAAAACCTTGTATTTGAACATCGTCCTTCACCCTTTGAGTGGTGAGAGGATTAGGTTTTATTTGGTGAGGAGGAGGCTCCGAGTCTATAGTACTCGGGACTGGATTAAGGGACATTAGGTCCCCCAACCAGTATAATAATCTTTTGTGCATTGAGAGAAGTAGAAGGGAGTGATTATCTAACGAATCATATTAAACAGAGATTTAGAACTGATAAATTTAAAATAACACCTTAAACCTAATTCACCCCCTCTTAGGTTAACCACCACCCTATTGGGAGTTTTCATTTTAGTTTTTAAAATTTACAGAAATATTTGAGTGTATATAAAATGATTTCTCTTATTTAACCTCAAAACTAACTATAATATCAAGTAAATATGGTTTATGAAAAATATTATCTTTAATTCATCATAATTAACCCTAAATTAATGTATTTTGAGATTATAATGACTTTTTCATATGATAACATGCATTAGAATGGAATATCTTATGCCTTAATTTGTATTAATAATCATGAATTTTCATGTTTAGTTAGCATGTTATCAATGGACTCTTGGTGAGTCTATACTAGATTTAGGACTAGTCTTGGGGGTTGATGAGAAAGTCAACTTAGGGTGCATTTCTTCGTTACTGTGGAGGATCATGCATGATCAAGGTTGAGCTACCTACTAGGAGGGTGCATGGATCAGTGGCAAGGCTTAAGGACTTTGGAGAGTCAACCTATGGAAGACAAGATGGGCAAAAATATACTCAAGGATTTCAAAGGAGTGAAGCCACTAACTGATGCTTTATCATTCAAGAAGCTCTCAATACCCTCCCCATTCAAGAAATCACTTAACTTCTCTCTCTCTCTCCTCTCTCTCTCTCTCCTGGAACTCATGTGCATCTAAAGAAGGCCCTTTCACACTCAAGTTGATCCATCTCCTTTAGAACTTTTTTGAGAAGTGAAGTTGATTTTTTTTTTGTTTTGATTGGTTTCAATTGTTATGGGTTTTCTAACAAGTTAAATTCCCTAGTACTTGTAGGGAGCTGTCGGTTCTATTTTAGGTGCATTTTTTAGGTCTAATTTCAATTGAGATTTTGATCTATTAAGGTCAGAGGATTAAAAAAATTCAGATTCTTAATTATATTTGTGTCATGCAATTTTAAGAATTAGGAATAGTAAGAAATCACCTTTACAGAATGGGTGGACTTTGGATGAGTCATACTTACCTATGATGGTAAGGGTCTGACTCTAGGTGAATGAGTTGTCACTAGATTAAGGATGAGACTAGGGGGGACAAGAAAGTCCACTTTTGGTGCTTTAAGTCCATTTACTAGTCACGGCCATAAAGGTCTTTATGAAATACTAACAATGTCAAGGCATGGTCAATTATCTCTTAACTTGGATATGTTAGGCTCTTTAACCATTATTGTAGCTCACCGCATGTATGCCATTTCCCCTTATCCAACTATGGTTCACAACTTTCATTGTTCACACATCATATATGGATTGGTGGGTTTTTTTATAGTTGGACTTGTTGCACATGCTCAACTTGTTGCATATGCGAAAGATGATTCAACTTGATGCAGGACCGGGTGCGAGACCGGTCTAACACCGTGATACTAGGGGTGAACTGGGGGAATCCTAATATGATGTAATAGCTAATAATGCAATCAAGCAATGTACCGTCTCGGGTGTCGCCGCCGTAGGTCCTGGGGTACGCCGAGTAGAGTCCGTCCGGGAGTCCTTCCGGTCCACGTCCTCGCGGGAGTGGGGCCGTGAGTCGTCGAGGGGAGCTTGACAGTCAACCCGATGGGTTGGACCATGGTCTGAATCCTACCAATTTCGTCTAAACACTCGCCTATACTAAATCCCGATGGCGGCGGAGACGATGCGGGAAATACTGAAAGGAATATAGACTTCGACGTAAAACGAAGGGGGGATGTGTGCCTAACCTGCGGGGCGCGAGCCCGGTCAGTAGTGACGTTTGGGGTCGTTCGTACGCGGCACGCGCGGTCAATCGAGGTGGGCCTCACCGGTGGGATCACGATCGTGGTGGAGCCTTCCGGCACGTGTAGAGAGGATGGTGACCTCAGGGTGCTCTAGCAAGCAGAGGGGGTCAAAGTGGAACACGCTCCGGAGCAACTGGGAATGGGGTGGGGAAGTCCAGATGGGCGTGCAGAAGGGACGCAAGCCAAATGGGCTGGTCGATAGCAGAGGGGAAATTCCAGGCCTACGGGAATCAGCGTGTTGCGAATGCACGCAATTTCAAGCGGGAGGTTCAGGAGGATCCGCTCGGGTGGGGGGGGGGGGAATTAGGTTGATCGCACGCTCGACGTCTGACTGGGCGTGAGGGCGTGGGGGAATGGTCTCCCGTGAGGGAAGTAAAGAAAATAAAAGGGGGGGGGAAGGAAAGGTCGCGATTCAGTGGAGAGAGGGAGTGAGATCGGTCTGGCGACTGGAGGCTCGGATGTTTGCGAAAATTTGGAGAAAGCGCGCGCGATGAATTGAATTCGGAAATGGGAGTCGCGGACAGGTGAGGGGTTTTTTTGTGGCAATTCCGAAAGTGGGGAAGAGGGTAGGGTCGAGTTCCGTGACGGTTGGTGGGTGAAGGTGGATCGGCGGGCATGGTCAGGAATTCGGATGGACGGCGATGAAAATTTTTCGGTGAACTTCGAATTTTGGACGGGGCAGGGGATGGGAATTTTGGGGGGCTAGGCGACGGGGATTAACCGCGTTGACACGGATTGGGATTTCGCCCAAGGATGTCAGCGATTTCGGGACATGGAGATTTTGTGGAAAATAGCGTAGGTGAAGAGAGGATGCGGAATCGGGGATTGACCCGGAGGGGGAGAGAGAAGGCGACAGAGGGAAGGGAAAATGTGCAGGGGGATGATGGTCCCGCGCAGGGATTTGGCAGTGGATCCGAGCGCGGGGTGGGAGGCTGGGTGCAGCGCGAGGCAGGGATTGGGAGGGGGAAGCAGGAACCGTGGGGAATCGGGAGGTGGAGGAAGGGAAATGGCACGAAGTATGCTGGGGATCGTGGGAAGTGGGGAAGGACGGCGGGGAACGTGGAGGGGAAAGTGGACCGTGGAGGGGAAGTAGGTGGTGGTGCGGCAATCTGGTGGCGGCGGCGGCGGCGAGAAGGCTGCACTATGATAACTCGCGAACAAGGCAGGGGGAGGCGGCGGCCTCGGCGGCGGGCACGGCGGCGGCACGTGGTGGTGCGGCAGCGGTGGCGGCGGTTGGTCTCCCTCCTTGATCTTCCTTGAGCAGCCACTTGAGATGAAGGATGCTCCTTTCTTTCTTCAAATGATGGCTAGGGTTTGTGGGGGGGTCCCTTCCCCTCTTATAGAGCCCATAGTGGGCCGAGAGAGGAAAGGGCCCACTTGAGGCCCACAACCCACGCCTAACATAATCATAGAAAATAAAAGGTCCACAAAGAGAAGGGCTTAACGAATGGGATCCCGAAAAAGGGAAGAACCCACCCGAAAGCCTAAAAGGGAGAGAAGAAGATATGCAAAGGCCCGCTTAAACACGTGCGGGCTAATAAAGTTCATAATGAAATAAAAGACTGGAAAGATAACTCCACGCGCGCGAGCCCTGTGAAATGTGTCGTGGCGAGATGAGGTCCTCACTTGGTGTAGTGAAACTCGGCATCCTTCGTCTTTGCCTGTCGAGGGGGCTGGACGCGCGCGGGTGTCGGCTCCTCCGGCGCCGTAGTGTCATGCCTTGGTGGCGACGGGGGTCGTACGCCACCACAACTACTCGCTACAACGATCTATTAGATCGTGTCCTTAGGCACCGCGATGCAATCATATCACATCTCAACTGGGTCTGTATATTTCTAGGTTTTCACAGTTTCGGCTTGTATATTCATAATGATACCATGAGTGCTTTAGGGCGTCCTCAAGATATGTTTTCAGATACCGCTATACAATTACAACCCATCTTTGCCCAATGGATACAAAACACCCATGCTTTAGCACCTGGTACAACAGCTCCTGGTGCAACAGCAAGCACCAGCTTAACTTGGGGAGGAGGTGAATTAGTAGCAGTAGGCGGGAAAGTCGCTTTATTACCTATTCCATTAGGTACCATAAATTTTTTTACTTCATGAGATATTTGATAGAGATCTTTGAGATATATTCTCAATATATATGAAGAAGATATTTTTATAGATAAATAAATATAATAAATGAAAATGTATCATCTATTGGTCTAGTTGAATCCATTATATATATTGTACAAAAAATATATAAATCTTACCCCCAACATAAATTTATGAAGTGGATTATTTTATTCTATAACATTTGTATATTTAAGAGATATATTTATAGATCCATAAGTATATATTTTACATATTATTGAAAATGGAAAAGATAGATGTATATTTTCAATAATATGTAAAATATATACTTATGGATCTATAAATCTATATCTTAAATATAGAAATGTTATAGACTAAAATAATCCACTTCATAAATTTATGTTGGGGGTAAGATTTATATAGTTTTTATACATTATACATAATGGATTTAACTGGACCAATACATGATATCCTTGTAGTCTTTTTGGGATTAGTTCTTATATTAGGGGGCCTAGGAGTAGTTTTATTTACCAATCCTATTTATTCTGCTTTTTCTTTGGGATTGGTTCTTATTTGTGTATCTTTATTCTATATTTTATTGAACTCCTATTTTGTAGCTGCTGCACAACTCCTTATTTATGTGGGCGCTATAAATGTCTTAATCTTACTCGTTGTATTGATAAAAAAACTTTTTGGTTTAAAAAAACCATTGTCGCTTTTATTTTCAATTGTAAACGATGGAATCATCCATTTCAATTTATGAGAAATGATCGATTTGAAAATGTTGTATGAAATAAAATGTCACAATATTTTTTTATACATGCTAAAGTGATGAAAACAAAGAATATCTTTTACATATCCACAGATTTTATCGACCTTTTTTTAGAAATGATAGAATGGAAGATAGTGCACGGCCGCAAAACTATCCTATGATGATAATAATTGGGCTTATACTTATGAGCAAAAAAATCACACCTTGAGAAATGAATGAATAAATCAAATAAAAACTCTAGATAATGAAACTCATAGGATTGAGTTTGAGCAACCTACTTAGGGCAAGTGTGGAGTTTTGATGAGGCTCGAGGACTTTAGAGAAACACACTAGCCCCAAGGGGAGTAGGGAGTAGTGAGCGGAGCCTTGAGAGTTAGCTTGTGTGAGATGAGACAGGCAGTGACGTACTGAAGGATGATAGAGGAGTAAGATCACTAAGCAAGAGTGTGAGCGAGTTAGATCGAAAGTTTGTGTGTGGCCTTTGATTTGACTAACCCAAACACTTAGTAATTGTTATTAGGAGTGACAAGGTGAGGACTAACTCTAGGGAGCTTGTCTCCTCATGGGATTAGCAGGGGGGGTGTGGATATCGTCTCTAGTACAAAAAAAATCTAGCATAAGAGTGATGTGAGAAATCAAGTAAAACGGGTTTAGATAACATAAGTACACAAAAGAAGCGAATTGACACCCCTCTTGATTAATTTTCATTGAATTGAGGAATATTGATTTTGTATTATGAATCGTGAATGAACTCTTGCATTGCTTGATGTTAAGGAATTGAGATATGAATAAATGCATTTTCTTTAATAAACTTGCAGCTCTCCATGACGTGAGAATAGAGAGTATTGAAGAGAATTATGAATATGGAGAAGAATTACTCATGATCTTCTTTATAGCTCTAAAATTTTGAGCAGATAAAGAGTTTGGCACTTTTAGGATTGTAGGTTCAAGAAAAAGTACCGGAGAATCTATCCTGTTCCTATGGCCACTCATGAATATTGATTTTGTTCCCCACAAAGAGAAGCGATATCATTCATTAAAAAAAAACTTACCCTCTTATCGGTACTGCAGTAACAAGGATCATCGTTCAATCAATATTTAAGATTATATTACATTTTTATTAAACTTTTATTCTATTGATTTCCAAGGGTAGATTAATCCGGGGGAAATTTGTGGGGGCCCCGTGTGACTGTTCGCATGGATTGTCTTTTCTCCTCTGTACTCCCCCTTTCAACCCGTGATCTCATCCTTCGGTCGTTTCTCTTCTCAGAACTCGGGCAAGTGTTTCAGAGGAAGAGCAAGATGATCGGAGTTCTGGGTTTCTCCCGGAAAGGAATAATCTCTTTTTGCGGCGGCAGCAGATGGTTATCGTTCCTCAGACGAAGGAACTTCTCTTTTACGGCCACCGTGGAGCACGATGGCCAGCCAGCTTTCTCAAGAAGCGCGGCGCCGACCAACATCAAGGACAATGTTTCCCAAGTATTCATCAGAAGCTATCGCCTTTTTATTTTTTTCGTCTTCCTCGTCTCTCTAAGTCTCGCCGGCAGATTATCGGAAGAACTCCTCTGGTCTACTTGAACAAAGTCTGCGAAGGATGTAACGCTCAAGTAGCCGCCAAGTTGGAGATGATGCAACCTTGTTCCAGCATCAAAGACAGGTGCCTTCGAAACGGGCTTCTTCACTTTTTTCCCCCCCTTCACCGTCATCTGCCTTAATCTCAGACCCGCTCTCGCGATGATATCTGACGCGGAGAAGAAAGGGCTGATAACACCCGGAAAGGTGACGCCTTTCCTCTCCTCTCCTCTTATTTTCCTTTTCTTTTATTTGAAGGAATTTCAGACGGTGTTGATCGAACCGACGTCGGGGAACATGGGTATCGGATTATCGTTCATGGCGGCCCTCAAGGGCTACAGGATGATCCTCACCATGCCTTCTTACACGAGCTTAGAGAGAAGGGTGACGATGCGCGCATTTGGAGCTGAGCTTGTTCTCACCGATCCTTTGAAAGGAATGGCCGGCACCGTCAAGAAGGCTTACGAACTCATGGAGGATCTCCCCGACGCTTTCATGCTCCAGCAGTTCGAGAATCCGGCGAATACTCAGGTGAGTACGTCTCGAAATTCAATTTTTACTTGGAAGTTTCCTATTCTTGGAATTATCAGGTGCACTTCGATACCACGGGGCCGGAGATTTGGGAGGATACTGTCGGCCAAGTTGATATTTTTGTGATGGGGATCGGCAGCGGAGGCACTGTTTCTGGCGTCGGGAGATTCCTCAAGTCCAAGAACCCTAAAATCAAGGCACTCTATTTGTAATTTTTTTTTCCGTTTCACCGGTTAAAGTGGTCGAGTCTTGACTGCAGATATATGGGTTAGAACCGGCGGAGAGCAATATTCTTAACGGGGGTAAACCAGGTCGGAATCGATCTTCACTTTAAAATTTTATTCTTCCGAAGAGATTTTGCCCTAAAGAAAGGAGGGGCGCAGGTCCTCATGACATCACCGGAAATGGGGTCGGATTTGTTCCGAAGATTTTGGATCTGGACGTAATGGATGAGGTCCTCGAGGTTGCTCGCTCTGCCGTGATCGTCGACTTCATTGCCATTGGTTTTAATTTTCTGTTTTTGGAGTGATATTGGGAATCGGCAGGTGACCAGCGAAGATGCGGTGAAGATGGCTAGAGAATTGGCTCTCAAGGAGGGTCTTCTGGTAAACATTCCAATTTGATCGGGCTTTCATGTATCATTGGGACGATGTCTACGTTGACTTGTAGTCAACGTAGGATAGATTGATGTGCTCAGCGCTTTGACTTTTGCTGATGCTCTAGGTAGGAATATCCTCCGGGGCAAACACAGTTGCGGCGCTGAGACTTGCAAGGCGACCGGAGAACAAAGGGAAACTGATCGTGGTACAGTAATCTCTCTTTCTCTCTGTCTGTAGATCTCTGTGATTTTCATGAGTTTCATTCTGTTGCAGACTGTGCACCCAAGCTTCGGAGAGAGATACTTGTCCTCCGTTCTGTTCCAGCAGCTCAGAGACGAAGCTGAGAAGATGCAACCAGTTCCCCGTCGAATGACCATCTTCCACGTGCACTCCTTTTTTTTCAAACTCTCTTCTTTCTTGAACGTTGAACAATCGAACGAGCATTTGAATCGAGCCGAAAAACCTTTCACCCCTGTGATATAAATGTTCTTCTTAATTAAATAATTACGAGGACAAATGTGGACTACGAGTACAAAATCGGTCGACAAAAGGTTTAATTATAATCCATCGAGTCAGCAGGGTTTTATTATGCATTGCGTGGCTCGTTTCGGATTCGGTAGTCGGTTCCCAGAAGCCAGTACTGGAACTGTGCATCTGGACACCGGGATGGCAATCACCGCCTTTCACGAAAAGCCTGAGACCTTACTGAGAAAATTCGTGGGATTCTGACCATTCGGTGACGGTAAATTTAATATCTATCGAGTCCGACGTACTGATTTTTTTTCCCAGAACGCGAAAAAATTGCAAATAGAAATTACTTCGCTCATATAAATTTAGCAGGATGAGATTGAACAGTGAACCGCGATTGCTGCTTCTCCTCGTCCTTCTACCTCGGATCGCGACGTAAAGAGAGAGAGAGAGAGAGAAACGGCGTGAGTACGAGAAAGAAATTCTTGATTTATTGATTGTTTTTGTCCTTGGTTGATTCCGATCGTCGCGTTTTCTGAGTTTAAATGAGATAAATTTTCTGGTCCACGATTCGTGTTATCCACACATTAGTATAAAGACAGAACCGGGAGTTTTATAAATTATAACAGCGAGAGCCTCTTTGCGTTAGGGATCCTGAGGAAATATCCGGGTGAATGATATTTTCGCATTTTTGTGATAGATTTTAATTCCTTCTACGGTATGGCTTCTCGCCTGATTCTCCCTTGCAAAAGTCCACGAGTTTTGAGGACGGCGTTTTTGGGGCTGCTATCGTCCTTCGATGTGGTTACCTCATTCCTCATTTTTCGTGCTCATCTACTCCACTTATCGTTGGCTTTTGAACTTTCTGGTTTCGCGAAATTTACTTTCTATGCGAGTTCTCTCGCCAGCTCTTACATTATGTTGTCTTCTTCCTTTACAGTTTACCTCCTCTCGCTGTAACTGTTCAACGGGACAGTTTTATCAGAATAAGTCAGATAGTAATTTGGAGGTCAGTTCATTTTTTTTTTTCTCTTAAACTGGTTTTAGTCACCTGTAAATGGAAATCGATATGCTTTGTGCATAGGGTACAGGAAGGACGTGCAGTAAGCTCTCTCGTTCTTTTGCTGTAAGTGAATCTTTGCAATATAATAGATGCAATATCTTGTGCAAAACGTTGGGTGTTTTATGCCTCCTTTGCCTCAATCAGATAAATAGTCGCCCTGTTATTACCTTTTGAATTTGAAGTATTAGGTGAAGGATATACTACTCTGTATGTATCAGTTGAAGGGCGCTTTTTTACATTTAAGCCTCCTTGATAGTTGTACTTGTGCTTTGCTCTTTTCCAAATCTGATCTTTCCCGTGCAAGCCATTTGGCAGCTTGGGTTTCTGAGCGTGCTGGTGATCACTCGGGCTTGACGTCTTTGCCTGTATTGCAACTTATGATTCAATTTTTGTGTAAAGGAAACCAAGCTAACCAAGAGGAGGCTCAGCTGCTCTGTGGCTACTCAACCGGCGCCATCCCAGACTGACGAATCAAAAATGGATGCCCCAAAGGAGATATTCCTGAAAAACTACAAGATGCCGGATTATTACTTTGATTCCGTCTGTATATTTGATTTTTTAATAACTTAATGTCACTTATTTTTAAGATCAAGGAATTTTTCATTCAATCTCACACTATTGTCTTCTGCATGCAGGTGGATTTGGAATTTTCATTGGGAGAGGAGAAGACAATCGTTTCATCGAAGATCAAAGTCTCTCCTAGAATTGAAGGTTTGCAGACATTAGCTGTACTATTTCACTTGCATAAGAAAATTTAATATCCTTTTGTCGATTCCGATATTTTTTGTGATATTTTTATGGCTTCTGTCATAAATAATATTAATACTTGCCACTTTCTTTCATGTTGTCATCATCTTCATATTTATAGTTTGTGATAATGTTAGTTATCCGACCTGCACTTGTTTATGGCAGGAGTTTCTCATCCCTTGGTTCTTGATGGGTGCGATGTGAAGCTACTCTCTATTAAAGTAGATGGCCAGGAACTCAAGGTAGTTATTGTTAAGCATTGACCTGATGAACTTTATGCTATTAAATATCCTTTTTTCTTATTCCTTTAGTCAATTTTTGTGATAAAAGATATTAGAAATTCATAGTTCATGTGTGTTTTATTTGTAACTGATTCACATATTCATTGAATGTCTCCTACTTGTTTCAAGATTTCTTCTTGATGTTTTTCAAATTTTCTGGCATTTGACAGATGTTCTGTCAGGCTGAAATTTTCATGATTTCCTTTCATTGTGTTTAAAGACTTCTTAAAGCAATGATTTCATTAGCTCTAGAAAAATCTGAGACTAAATTCAGATTCTTTGGAGCATGGCAAGAGACTTAAGATGCCGTGTTACCCCCAAGAGTGACACCAAAAGAGTGTTCATGATGATTAATATGAATGTACTTTCTCAGGGCGTGACTCACAATATGCAAATCGTAGGTACATTGCAATGAATGTGCAATTTCGATGTATTCGTACTTTATTTGGTTTTCTATTAGAAGAATTGATGGACTTTTATATAATGAATTTTAAAGGTGATGCTTAAAATTTTAACTTATATATCAATCTCTTACATAGTTTAGGACTCATGTCAGCACAATTACTGAAGTATCTATTCAGATTTTTAGACAACAGGATTGCTAATTTCTTCAAATTATTAAAGCTGTGCAGTTCTAAGAAAATCATTAAGTTTTTTTCAGTGAACTTTTTGAATTTTTTTAATGATTCTTGCTCTGCCAATGCAGGAAGAAGATTTCCATGTGAACCCACATCACTTGACACTCACAACGCCTCCCAGCAAGGCATTTATTCTGGAAATTGTTACTGAGATATATCCGCAGAAAAATACTTCGTTAGAGGTAATTATTGCACGTTTGGTCAACAAAATTTTGACTAGAAATATGCTTATTTCTCTTAAAAGATTTTATCTTCTTTTGGCAGGGTCTTTACAAGTCTTCTGGAAACTTCTGCACTCAATGTGAAGCAGAAGGCTTCCGGAAAATCACATATTTTCAAGTAATATTATAAAATATACCTTAAAAGCAAAAAATTGCTATTTCCATTGTGAGCTTTGAGTAAATCTTCTTTACCACCATCTTATAGGATCGCCCTGACGTCATGGCAACATATACTTGCCGAATTGAAGCCGAAAAGGCCCTCTACCCTGTTTTACTGTCTAATGGGAATCTTGTAGCTCAAGGGGACCTTGAGGCAAGGGTTCTTATTGTTCTGTTTATCAATGTTTTATTTGAAAATTTAAAATTAACCTGTTTTGAATAGGGAGGAAGGCATTACGCACTATGGGAGGATCCCTTCAAGAAGCCTTGCTACTTGTTTGCTTTGGTTGCTGGAATTTTGGAAAGCAGAGATGACAAATTCATTACCTGCTCTGGCAGGGAAGTGACCCTGAGGATTTGGACCCCTGCTCAAGACATACAAAAGACAGCACATGCAATGTATTCTCTCAAGGCTTCAATGAAGTGGGACGAAGAGGTGAATACAATTGTCCAAGTTCTTTGTATTTTTTAGTTGGTAGATTTTTAAGGAGACATCGGTTTTATCTGCAGGTTTTTGGTCTTGAATATGATCTGGATTTATTCAATATTGTGGCTGTTCCCGATTTTAACATGTAAGTTCAATTCTGGAGTTCTTACTAGATTTCAATGGGTGTGATCATTGTTTTTAGGGAAAACCAATTGGCGTAATCATGCTTTCTGAGATCCAATCTTTAATGTAGTTTTCCAGATCTTATTTTGTATTAAGAATGATGGTTGAAGAGAAGATTTATTCTCTGAGATGTACACAAACATATCTGAGAGACACCATTCATGATGGTCAATGCAAACATCGATCTATCTAGCAGTCCAATGTGACAACTGTCATGAAAAATGGGACATGAATAGAATTGATGTTGATTCTGAAGAAGTATGGTAAGACTCCTATGATAACTGACCATAGCCGCAGAGACATAGGCCCATGACCAGCTCTACAGATAAAAGTTCAGCAACTTGCACCAGCAAGGGAAATGGTTCAAGAAATGGTTGTTCAAGAAACTGTTCTCAAGATGGCATGGGGTGGGAAGCTTCCCGAAATATGAAGAGGGCGTTCAAGAGAGGTATTCTGGAGTTGTGGAACCAAAGGAGTGGGGAGGGGGGAGTCTCTTGAGCACTTTCCGAAGGATCTCAGTCACTCTTACTGATTTCCTCTACCTTCTTATCTTCTGCTCCATTGTACTCTCTGCCAATTCAAGATGATCATTTTCATCTCTCTCCTGGGAGTTTTACCCAAGTATTTGACTATTTTCTTACTCTCTTCCAGGGGAGCCATGGAAAACAAGAGTCTCAATGTACGAATTTTTTCTTATCAATACCTTTTGGTTTTTGGTCAGGATAATAGCTTTCATCTTTTTTCTAAAAGCTTTCATCCTTTTTTTCAGATTTTTAATTCAAAGCTTGTTCTGGCATCACCTGAAACGGCAACAGATGCTGACTATGCTGCTATCTTGGGAGTTATTGGTCATGAGGTAGACTGATGTAATTTTAAATTTATGTGGACATCTTAATTGATTCTTAATTTCGTTCTGTCCTCTTTGCAGTATTTCCATAACTGGACTGGCAACAGGTTTGTTCTTTTTCTTGTTGAATTTATTTTATAATTCAGTTCATCTTACTTTTGGTGTTTCCACCCTTTATTTCTTAATGAGTGGAGATTTTGTGTTGTAAAATTGCCAGTCTTTGTTTTACAGAGAACTGAGTGACCAGCTCATGGCTAAATATAAAGTTTGACTTTATGTGGTTTTACAGTTTATTCTTCTATTTGATTAGTCCACTTAAACCTGTTGCAGAGTGACATGCCGTGATTGGTTCCAGCTTAGCCTTAAAGAAGGCCTGACAGTGTTCAGAGACCAGGTGCTTATGCTTTTTATAGTTTAACCTTTTCAGTACACGAAAAATACAGTTTTCATCTGTGTGAAGATACAGAAGTGTTATTTGTGATCTCATCATTGATCCCACTCTCAATACCTTGTGCATCCTTTCTGCATTGCTCGTGTTTTAGATAGATATGCGACTTGTACTTGAAATATTGTTGATTTGGTTTCGTAGCATAAAAAATTCCCAGTCTCATTTAGAAAATGCTTTATGATCACTTAATACATTTTGGTGGGTATTTGACCATCATGACAGGAGTTTTCTTCTGACATGGGAAGCCGGACTGTTAAACGAATAGCGGATGTTTCAAGACTTCGAAATTACCAGTATCCTCAGGTTTAGTCATTTTTCTGCTTCCTTGTGCCACCAATAAATTAAGTAATTGTGTTTTTTAACTTAGGTGGAACTTTTTCCGTGACTGATGTCTGAGCGAGTCTGGAATATTAGCCAATTAAGGCAAATTTAGCATTGTCTTTAATCATTGCATGATAATTTTGATCCATGTGCGAGATCTTCTGGTGAGCATAGATTTCATCCAGGCTAGCTCCCCCCGAGAGGGGAGAGAGAGAGAGAGAACACAAGGTACTCTAACTGCATTATTAGGATTTTGACGGGCTTAAATACCAAATAGATCATATTGGGCTTCATGGAAGAAAGTTGTAAATGGCCTATAGGATAGGCGGTACCGCAATATTGGGGTAAATGCATAATGTATAAGATACATTGAATTACCTGGTCCCCTCAAACTGTTTAAAAAATGCTTTTGAGCTATGCTGAAGGTCTAAATTTATATGCGTTGATTTATCTTCAGGATGCAGGTCCCATGGCACATCCTGTTCGCCCCCATTCATACATCAAGGTTAAATAAGTTGAAAAGTCGTACATTGAAATTTGTTATCACGACTACTTAACTGGATCTAAAAATTTGTTTTCTTCTGCAGATGGACAACTTTTATACAGGTTAGAATGTGATGTCAGATGAGATATTGTTATCTATTTGCTTATATTTCTGATCACATTCCTCCTTTTCCTCTTGCTTGGTTGGGGAACACATTCCTGTCTTTAAGTGACGGTAAGGCTCTTAACTGTTATCTTATTCATATTTTCTTCCATTTTTCTTAATTCCCTTATCTTCTGTTTCTCTGTGTGTGCAATAACTGCGCATTGGTCCGTTTCATATTCTTCAGGTGTATGAAAAGGTTGGATTCCACTTTAGTTTTCATTTCTCATTTCATGTGGTGTGAATTTGTTTTGAGATCATCGCTGGTATTCATAAACAGGGGGCTGAAGTTGTAAGGATGTATAAAACCCTTCTCGGAACCTCAGGATTTCGAAAGGTATGCATGCAAACTTCCCATGTTCATTCTCTTCTCATATGAATTGTGATGCCATAATTGATGACCGTATTTTCCTATTTTAGGGAATGGATCTATACTTTAAGAGACATGATGGACAGGCTGTAACTTGCGAAGATTTTTTTGCGGCCATGAGGGATGCCAATAACTTTGATTTTTCTAACTTTCTTTTATGGTATAAATTCTCTCAGAATTATTTGTTGATTATTTAAGATCTCACAGAGAATTGACAAGATTTATTTATTGGTAGGTATTCTCAAGCTGGAACCCCTCGTGTAAAAGTCGTGTCATCCTATGACAGTGAAGCAAAGATGTATTCCTTGAAATTCAGGTAAACCTTCATATTTGAGTTCCGTGCTTCATCAGTCAAGATTCATTATTTTTTTGAATTTTGTTCGAGAAACGAGGATTTAATTTTCTGTTTTATTTCTTCAGTCAAGAAGTACCTGCAACCCCTGGGCAGCATACGAAGGAACCAATGTTCATTCCAGTGGCAGTTGGTCTTTTGTCCTCAAGTGGAAAAGACATTCCTCTTACATCTCTCTATCATGATGGAACCCTAGAAACACTCTCGAAGAATGGGCAACCTGTTTTAACTACAGTTCTTAAAGTGACAAAGGTAGCTTCTGTCTCCTTTAAAAATTATTTCCTCATTTTCTTATTCTACTTCGAAACACAATTCAGGAGCTTTCAAAATTGCTTTTTGCAGTTCTTTCTATGCATTTGTAAATTTTGTTCTTCTAGGGATTCTCTAATGCCTCTATTTTTTATTTGACCAGAAGGAAGAAGAATTTGTGTTTGGGGACATTGCTGAGCGGCCCATTCCTTCTTTACTTCGTGGCTTCAGCGCTCCCATTCGTCTTGATTCTGATCTCACAGATGACGATTTATTCTTCCTGCTTGCAAATGATTCTGACGGGTTCAACCGGTATGCCGCTCATCTCTATATGCATGTATTGTTTTATGAAATTATCTGTATTTAGTTGCAAATCATGATTATTTCAGCTGGGAAGCTGGTCAGATAATCTCAAGGAAGCTTATGCTTAACCTGGTGGCTGATTTTCAACAAAATAAGCCCTTGGTTTTGAACCCAAAGTTTGTGGAGGGTTTAAGAACGATACTATGTGACCCGAGCTTGGATAAAGTAGTATTTTAATTTAATTTATGTGCTTATAGTTTTCTCATAATTATTTTTTTAATGTTTTGATGATTCGAAATGGAAACTCTATGTATAAGGAATTCATTGCCAAAGCTGTTACATTGCCTGGAGAGGGGGAGATCATGGACTTGATGGAAGTAGCTGATCCTGACGCTGTTCATGCCATTAGAAGTTTTATCAGGAAAGAGCTTGCTCGACAGTTGAATGAAGAGTTCCTCTCCACTGTAAGTCAGTTTTGTTTAAAGTCAACGTTGACTATTACACAAGTTAATGCATTCCATTCACAGGTCATAAGCAATAGAAGCTTGGGGTCTTACGAGTTCAACCATGAGAACATGTCAAGGCGTGCATTGAAGAACGTCGCCCTTGGTGTGCCCTTGGTCAAATAGTAAACTTTCCTGGTGTCGCAGTGGCATTGACTTTGTTTTGCAGCTTATCTTGCTTCCTTGGAGGACGAAGAGTTGACCAAGCTTGCATTGCACGAGTACAAATCAGCAACTAACATGACTGAGCAGTTTGCTGCCCTAGCTGCTATAGCTCAAAACCCTGGCCAAGCCCGAGAAGAAGCCTTGTTGGATTTCTACGAGAAATGGTCAAATAACTACCTGGTCAGATAGACATTAAGTTTCTCTTCTCGCTGACTTTACTTAATCTCTTATTTCCATTTATACATATATTTCAGGTAGTAAATAAGTGGCTTGCGCTTCAAGCCGTGTCAGACATTCCTGGCAACGTTGCAAATGTTCAGAGTTTGTTGAATCATCCTTCCTTTGACATCCGCAACCCTAACAAGGCGAGACTAATTAAGGGATTATTAATTAAATTCTGTTCCTATTATTTGGTTGACTCTTTTCTAACCCGCAGGTTTATTCTCTCATCGGAGGGTTTTGTGGGTCTACTGTGAATTTTCATGCTAAGGACGGGTCGGGATACAAGTTTTTGGGGGATATTGTTCTGCAGTTGGATAAATTGAATCCTCAGGTTTACGGAGGAATCTCATTGGCTTTGAGGCTGTCTTTAAGAGGTGTTTGACATTTTGACATACAGGTGGCCTCCCGCATGGTCTCCGCCTTCTCCCGGTGGAGGCGCTATGATGAAGGCAGGCAGGCGCTGGCAAAAGTAACAATTTTTCCATCTTTCCATTGACTTTTTAGACAGTCGATTATGGGATGAAAAATTTGACTTTTACCTTATTTTTACAGGCGCAATTGGAGAAAATTATGGCGGCTAATGGGTTATCCGAGAATGTCTACGAGATCGCGTCGAAAAGCTTGGCGGCGTAATTAATGGTCGAAACCTTCTGAGAAAGCGCAGACTGTGAGATGGTCGCTGTTATCGCCGGATTTGATGCAGACTGGAGTCTGCCTTTCAAGAGAATAAATCTCCAGTCGAAAGTAAACGTTTGAAAAAATATACAAAAAAACTCCTGGCCCCAGAAATTTCTTTAGTGGTTTTGGAATTCGGATAGAGATTTTTAATATTTAAATACTCATGATCCAAAAGTCATTTTTGTCGCTCTCTACATCTATCGTTCTATATACATTATTATTTTTTCTTTCAATCCCTCTTTCCATCTTTTCTTCTCTCTCTCTCTCTCTCTCATACCTTCAATCTATCCGTCTCTCTTGTATCCCTCAATCTATTTTCTCTCTCCTTCAAATCTGGCTATCCCTATTTTTTTTTTCTTCTCTTTTCTCCCAATTTGTCTATCTTCCTCTCTATCCCTCAGATCTCGCTCCCCAATAGATTTTTTTTTTCTACTATCTCTAAATCTATCCATCTTCCTCTCTATTCCTCAAATCACGAGCTCCTTAGTTTTCTTTCCTCTTATTTCTCAATCTATCCATCTTCTCGTCTATTCCTGAAATCTCGCTATCCATCTCTTTTCTCTTACCTCTCTCTCTCTCTCTCTCTCTCTCTATCTCTCTGTCCATTTAACCTGCCATCATATTTCGTCTCTCCCCCAGCCCCCGGCAATTTCACACATCTCTCTACTCCGACATTTGAACGCGCATCTCAGTTCCAAACCAGAACCATCCCGAGAAACACTCGTCGCATGGACCACCGTGCCTTTTCTCTCCTCCTCTCCCTCTTGCTGTTCGCTCATCTCTCAGAGTGCAAAAAGCCGAGCATCCCCGACGACCTCGACGATGTTCTCGACGACGAAGAAGACGAATCTTGGAAGCAATGGGGCCGTAAGGACCACCGGCTCGAAAGTTCCCTCCCTCCGCCCCCCGATTTTTCCAAAATGGACGTCTCACAAATCCAGGCGGAGATGATGAAACGCCACGTCGGACCTTCATTTGGCTTCGTCAAACTCCGCTCTAAAACTCCCCTTTCTCGGGTCCGTACTTTCCCATTTCCCATTTCGTAATGTTTAGATCTGACGTATGTAGAGAAGTCGTCGCCTTTTGTTTTAGGAAGATGTGCCTGAGATCGCTATGAGATGGACGAAGGTTCTTCGAACGGGATCCGTCGACGCGAAATTCATGGCGGTTGACATTAACACTGTCATGTTTACCCTAGAAAAGGGGCAGGATACTGAAGAGGTACAAGTGAAAATCGCGACAATAATGCAATTTATGGGGATGAAATGGATCTTAATCGCCGACGTGCCTCCGTCGCTTTATAAATTTTCCGTTCTTCTTACGAGTGCTCTTCTCTGTTCTTTTCCAGCTCAAAGATTTCATCTTGAGCCAGCCAGAAGCTTACGAGGTAAAACTCGGGGAGCAGAAGTTCAGAAGGTCTGGAGACCCACCGCTCGACGAGCTCATCAGAGATGAACATCATTCCCCCAGAGAAGATCTCTAGACCCCGTTAATTTGATAAGCATCCGAGAACTAAATTCAGGAAGACAATCAACCATTTTTCTTGATGAATACGAACGCACGAGCATTATTAACTCTTTAATATCCGAGTTTACAAAAACCGTTGCAGTGGTTGAATGACTTGAGAAATTGATACAAATCAAGCTTCTCCATCTAGATATTATTCTTCAGAAGAGCATACCCACCAGGATACATTTCCCTATGCTCGTGGGGAGCAGTCTTTTTAAAAATAAAATAAATTGATTTGTCTCTTTCTCCGCTCATGATCCATTTTAGAGTAGACCTGTGATAAAGTAAAGGTTTCTACCCACAAAAACTCTTGAGCTTCATCAGTTAATAAAAAGTTGCATAGGGGAGAGAGAGACCGAGAGAATCAAACTGTTGGTAATGAGTGGCCTACACCCTTATCACACTATGCATTTTTTTAAGTTAACGATAAACGTTATGTTTTGTGGAAATGTGCCATTAAAGTGAGAGGAAGAAGAGAAGAAGAAATGAAATAAGTATACGATGCTAAAAGAGAGGGAAGGAGGAATGGGTGGAAGGTTTGATGTAGACTCCTCATTCGCCAAGATAGAAATGTTCGAGGGAGAGAAAATTGCATCGTACTGAAATAGAAATACCTATGGGAATCATAAGCGGGGGTTGGACCGCCAACAGAATTGACAAGGCTGGTTGAGGCTGGTGTTGGGATGCGAGTGCTATCGATCAGTTGTATTGCGTTAACTATAGGCCAGTCTCACTATTGTCATATTGATCAAGCCCTAATCCTGCTTTGATAACACTATTCTTAGGTGTTTCATGTAATTGAATTATTTAGAAATCTCAATCTTTGAATATATTACTTTACTCCTCTTCTAAATCGATTTTCGCAGCCCTAATCAAGGAGTGATTGAAAGTGAGATTTCGTCGAGAGAATAGGGAGAAATCGCATCTTAAATGTCAAATTTCATCTTCAGAATTGCAGAATGAAGAGCCCTTGATCTGATAATCAATAAGATCATTTCGAGTGCGAACTCGCTTTAGATTATGCATAATCCTCCTTATATCATTATATTTCACTTTAGAATCGTAGTTTAATTGAATTTTAGATAAATTATCGGCTTTCTCTCTCTTTGCAATCGGAAATTATCCTTTATTTTTGCTCTTTGATATCTCCACTAAACTTGATGTGGATTCGTCTTGAAGTTCTCTTTCTAAAGTTAGTAATACCCCTAATTTCTCATGTCAATTCCTCATCCAATTTTGATCAAATTTGAATAATACTTTGAAAATACCTTAATTCTCTGTGGATTCGACCCTTATTCATCATTATACTCTTTAATTTGTGATTATAATATTAAATTAGTGAGTTTGGAAATTGTTTTGACACTTCTCTGTGTGTTTTTAACGACCACATAGATTCGTTTTATCAATAGGATCATTGGTTCTTGGTGGCTTAGTCTTTTGAATATCTAATTCAATATATTTCGTTACATTTGATGTTTTTATAAAATTTTTTTAAGGTTTTTTGACCTCAGATCCCAATAATTATACCTAACTATCAATATGGTTGATTCATGGCATGGTTATATAAGTGATCCTTAGACCTAAGACACTAAAGACATCTTGTGAAAACGAATATGTTTTGACTTTATTCTACAAGTTTCTAACTTTGAGACCCCAAACTATCAAATGTGAAATTTAACAAGATTTCCACAAAGGTTGTTGTGTTCTCAAAATGAGATTGTTCACCCTTAGTACTAAAGAAGCCAGACTTTGGAAAAGATGACTATAAAAAAATGAGATTTTTTTATGATTTCTGATCGCACTAGTTTGAGCTAGAGTGACTGATTAAGGTTTGATAATTGGCCATACCCTAAGGCATTTGAGAGGTATTACATGAATGAGGGATAATATATATACACAATAACTTCTAAGAATTACATTACATTTGTGGGTAACATAAACCCCATTATCATCTCATGTTAGTGGCTCGACCTATGTATTAGACTAAATTAATCCATGATTAATTAGTTTAATATTGATATTTAATTGAATAGATAGGCCAATAAAGAGTTATTTGATCTATACAATTATTAACTAGATGTATACTTGGGCCTTGTAGGCCACACACATAAGGGTATTGGATGATGGAGTGAACATATAATTGTGTTGGACTATTGTGAAAAATTTAAAACTCTATGTAACGACCTTAAGGAGTAGGATCGAGGGGACCATGCAACTCCCTTCCCTAGGTCTAGCCTTGTCTTCTCTTTTCTTCCTCAAATTCATGTAATGGGTGATGCTCTAGATATTGCTACAAATCAAGGTTGCATTGTCTAGAACCTCTAATCATGTGACATGAGAAGATTTGCCTAGAGGAGAACCATGTGGATATAGCTAGAGGTTGAGTACATGACTTGCTTGCACCATGACATTTAAGAAACTAAAAGGATAATGGATCCATTTCTACGTAAGATGATATGATCATGTCTTGTATTATCTTTCTCATATTTGTTTCACGTTTCTCTCCCACCATGCAATCATGATGATATACAGCCAGTTATGTTGCACATGTCAAAGTTTTTCTAGTACCTTAGATTCCAACAAGAGAGAGAGAGAGAGAGAGAGAGAGAGAGAGTAAAAAAGAATGTGTGTTCGAGAAAGGGTTATTTTGATCAATTTTTTGTATGTGGATTTTTTTATCATGAATTGATGTTTATATTTTATGAAGCTAAATGTGATTAAGGGGATAGCTTGTTTAGAGTTTTCAAGATCAATTTAATGCACACCTATCATGAAGGCAAGGTATCATAGAGGTATGAGAGGAAGAGGTACGCTATTTATGTAAAAACATGAAATGCTAATTATACATACATAATTATATATTTGAATAAATTTTTTTACTATTAACTTTCTTGTGCTTTATCTACATAGTTTGGCATAGATTTATATTTTCTATTTTTTATATTGAAAGAAGCATAATCAAAAGCTCTTAAACATAATGTGTTTTCAATTACTTATATATTTCTGAGTTTAGCCACTTATTATAGATAGATTTTACATATAGATAGCAGTATGATCTATATTATATATTGAATCAGGTCTAATAAATTTTTTCAATTACATATAAAAAAAGGAAAATAAAAAATGGATATCTTTATTGGGCTCTCTCTCTTTTTCATGAAAAAAAATAGTAAAACAAGTACTTTAGGTTGAGATCCCTTTTTTTCCTCATCAAAGGACAAAGATCTAACATTTGCAATTTCAAAAGAATTTTTCTATGCTTGATTAGATATTAACTTATTCCACATTTTTCCAAATCTGAGTTAGGTGTAAAAAAGATATCGCTTAGAAGTCATATGAGATCCAACCAGTTTTGTTTTATTCCATATTCTTATCAAATGAAAATGATCCAAGATATGAGTTCTTCAAAGGATCTTTTCTATACTTAATTACAAAGCTAGTTATATCAAGATCATTCTAATAAGAGATCTGAGACAAAATTTATCGTTGATCAAAATAAGGCATTTGGGATCCAACAATTCGGAGTCACAAAAATCAAAATTTTCTTTCTCAAAAAAGACCATGAATTGAAAGTTCATGTATTGTTATCGTCTATATTTTGTTTTTCTTGAATATTTATAGGGATATCTAAAAGGAAGCATGAAGAGGGTCTAAAAGAAGTGGTGAAAAGTGTTATGAGATTCACGTTATCATATTAAGAAAATTGACTTCAAGTAGATCTTGTTATTTCCATTATTTTCTTTGTGCAATCACACAAATGTTTTTATCAATCATCTGCCACATTTGATAATTTGTTAAATACATAGTTGCTCTTATAGATTTTTTTCTTTCAAATATATGAAATGCATTACAAACACACATTGGATCAATTTCAATTAAGTCTTTTTGTATACTTAATTTTTTATTTTTAGATTCATAGATTAAACGAAATATTTGGATCTGAATCAAATAAGTCACAAATTTGTATTTAATTTCTTATCAATTTCTCTATATGATTTATTTGTCATCAATAATACTATTGATTGTACTTTAGGGATAGAAATTATTATAGAAATCTTAGTTTTGATATTAAACTAAATTTTTCTCAGATTCTACCATCTAAATTGTGTATCAAATCACATAGATTTTACTTATTATATCAAAGTTTTTTTTTATATTCTCTAAAACACTTGGATATCTAGTTATCTGATTTTTTAGGTCATAGTTGCTAAATTTATTCTTTTTTACGCAAAAAAATAGTTTAAATATTTAATTACATAGCCTATTTGAAAGAGGGGGTAAAAGTTGGCATCAAAGTCAATGACAGGTCAAAATTTGACCAAACAACAAAAAAATGGATCAAAATGAAAATGTAAGTAAGATCAACCTCGAAGTCAAGAGTTGACCTAAAAGGCAATGGATTATTAGAAAGTCAATCCTTTAACCAAAACTCAACGTTTCATCAAGAAGATAATTATTTAACTAAAAGCCAAATAGTTTAGCTAGAAATTCCTTTGACCAAAAGTCAACCAATGCCTTTGAAAGTTACTAAAAAACAAAATTTGAAAATCAGCCCCTAGTAAAAGGTCAACTCATGAGTCTTCATATCTTTTGCATATTTGCCCATTAGGGAGCTTAGACCATTTTAGGAACTTTAGTCTATAAACAGAGGCTTGTAATCTCTTGCGTAATCGTCAATTATCAATTGGCTTTATTGCCCACATGGCTCTTTGCATCATTGCTGCCACTCTATTGCACCAATTGCCACAACTTCTCTTGCCACTCCTTTGGTCCATGGTTTTGGCCCCTTCTAGGCCATTGCCACCCCATCCAACATTGTTGTCACCCTTCCTAGGAGAGCCACAAACACCCCTTTCTAGAGGGCTGTTGCTCCTTCCAAGAGGGATGTTGCCCATCTAATGTCTGCAGTCTTGCCATCTAGAGGGCTGCTACCCCTTCTAAGAGGGATGATGCTAATTTTAGGGCTTCCGTTGCCCCATATCCAACCCTTCATTCTAAAAAATGGCTGACCTGATGTAAAACATGGTCGATCCTACCCATTCACAGGCCCTGGAAATACACAATCAGATGACCAACAATGATCCTCATGTTTCTATAGTGTTTTTACTTGAATATAAAGAAAGGGAGACGTGTTGTGATCACAGCCCTTAATCCCTAAAAAAATGAATTAATCAAGGGACACCTGAAAAAGAAGAAGTGTTTGGTCATTTTAAATCCCAAATCCCATGTACAACCAACAAATTCTAATGTCTCCTAATATGGGACCAACTGATTCCTTTCAACCAATTTATGATTATATGTAAATCTTTCAATTTTTTTATGTGAATTTATGCTGAATTCTCATTATTTTCCTTTGATATGACAACATAGAGTCATTTTAATGTAGCCTTCAAGTTAGTGGAGTTGTTTTATCTGTTTATTTAAGAGAACAAATAAATTTCTAGTAATTTGTCACTGATTTCTTTTGATTCTCTTTCCCCAATGATTGTGATGATGTTCTTTCTTTCATATCTCCCTTGACCAAATTTTTGTCTTTCATTGTCTTAAACTAAATTCCCTATGGATTTGATGTATATTCACCATTATACTTGATTTGAAATATCATCGAAGTGAATTCTATTATTTTTTATAATGAGTAAATGCGTATATGCTATATTTACTATACATTTCATGTGTATCATCAAAGCCATTTTAGGGCTGCCCCAGCCTTGCCATAAGCATTCGCATTGGCCCAACTTTCCACATGTGCTCAACTTGTGCTGCATTGACCCTCTCGATGCCCACCCTTGTGCTGAAACTCCAAAAATTGCTTTGCCATAGCTAGCTTGATCTCTCCCACTTTACTAGTGTTTTTGATTTCTATTAAGTTTCTTTGATGATATCTACCAATACTTGATGGCTCCTAACTTTTGTCATATTTTCAACTTCCATAGACTGTTAAGCTTCCATGACCACCTAATATCTTGCCCTTGATAACATGCAATTTATACATGAATTTACATGATTATTAATGCAAATTAGGGCATTAAATATTCCATTTGTATGCATGTTATCATATTTTAAGTGCATTTCCATCATTTTATGTGATTTTAGGTTATGATATAAAAATATATCATTTTATGGATAATTATGCATAATTAAATAATATAATTCTAATCCTATTTATATTTAAGATCATAGTTATATTTTCATGATTAAATGATAAGAGAAATATTTTTATTTACACTCATGTATTTTTCTAAATTTATTTTCTATGAGGAATGAGTGTATTTTTTAAATTAAAATTAATTATCTCGTTATTTAAATATTTTGAATTTTTATAATTATAGAACAAAATAAATTTGGATTAATTTGGAGTTGTATTTTGAAAGTTATGAATTTTCTAATTTTTAGGAATTTTCAAGAAATTTTCTGAATTTATTTAAAACTATTTTAAATTTTTAAGAAGAATAAAAAAATATTTTATTCGCGCGCTGACATGGTGAAG
The DNA here is from genome assembly GCA_024174645.1 of Lemna minuta. NCBI lineage: Eukaryota > Viridiplantae > Streptophyta > Magnoliopsida > Alismatales > Araceae > Lemna > Lemna minuta. The sequence continues at coordinate 4,140,006 of CM044103.1, read as the reverse complement.
CATCACCACGTGGTGATGCGTGTACATCCCACGTGGCATCGTGTGTATGCATAAATGTGTTTGTACTAGTGCGCATGTGTGCACGTGTGTGATTAATTGGTTAAATCATCCATTAAGGATAACGCTGACCCATTAAACATTGTGTTCCTTATATTCACGTTAAATCTTATATTTTATATCATGTGGGACTATGCGCCTTTATTTTAATTTTTAGGTGACGTGGCGTAATGAAGCGCGTCCTATCTCGCAATTAAATCGCGATTGTTGAATGTCACTTACTCGCAAGGGGTAAGTGGCAACATCTGATTAGGCGATGATTTGATTTAAATATGATTTAATCTCAGCCGCTCATCTAGGGAGTATTAATGGTCGAGATTAAATGCGCCTGATGGACACGTAGACTCATCGCGATCGTCTGATAAAGATCAAATGAATGCGGCTTAAATACGATGATTCACCAAATGACGTTTAATCTTAGCCGTTGATCAAATCAAAACGATGCATCCAAAATTTATATATAAAATTAAAATGTTCTTCGACGGAAAATCTGTTCTTGGATTTTCGATCAAATGGAACTGTCTAGACACCACAATCCTTGAATCTCTTGAATTCTTCCTCTTTTAAACTCATTTCCATGCCTAAGGAGTGTTTGAAATCAAGAATTGGAATAAATCACATCGTGAATGTCAAATTTTATTTTCAAAATCGCGGAATGAAAAGCCTTGAATCCGGCGATTAATTGGATCATTTCGAGTGCAATTTTAGGTTAGATTGCGTGTTCTCATTCTAATCTATCTTCCTTGAGCATTAGATTTACATTTTGAATTGTAAATTAGTTTAATTTTAGTTTTAATTTCTGTTTTTATCTATTTTTGTGATTGAATTTTTTTCTCTATTTCAAGTCTCGATTTCTCCGCAAATTCTAATCTGAATTCAGTGATTTTTGATTTTTTGGATTTTTATTTGAGTTATCTTTCTTAATATACTAAAATCCCTAATTTTTCACCTCAATTCATTTTTTGATTTGATCAAATTTCAAAGATATCTGAAAATTTCCCTTATTTCTCTGTGGATTCGACCCTTATTCACCACTATACTATTTAATTAGTGATTTAATCTTTAATTTGGTGAGTTTGAAACTTTTTTGACACAAGATTTTCCGTATTCAATGACTGCACACAATCATTTCGTCAGCCCTCACTAGATAATGTACTTTCCTCAATCCATTTGTCAACTAATATCCCTCATTGCACTTGCCAAATGTGCACATTTATCATGTTTCGTTATGGCTCTCTGATAGCATGTCATTGAAGAGTTCATTTCTATCATTATAAACAGATTTTAATACACAATCCAGGCTAATTGGATGCATGTTATCATATTTTTATGATATTTTTGCATTCATGATGTTATTCCACTCATACTTAATTTGACTCTATTTAGTGCTAATTCAATATAAACATAACTATATCTTATCATGCATCATTGTTTTTTATTTTTACATCATTAGACTAACCCCATTTGACTTCTTCAAAGTGAAGTGGTTGAATTCTCACATCTTCTATTAGTTGTATGAATGCAAGGACATACCACAAAAAGTAAACAATCATGGATATGAATGATGATGAGAGGGGAAAGAAACAACTCTCCACCAAATATGGTCATAAACTCAACCCTATCATCATGGAAGGAGCATTTCAACCAAGTTTCGATTGCAATTGATGGACCATTCCAAGTAGGAAGGTCAAGTTGGGTCAACCTCCTTATTTTTAAGGAGATTGAACCAAACTCAACTTTGTCAAATAATTCCTCTAGATCATTTTATGATTTTAGAAAATTATAGATGAGAAAATATAGAATTTGATTATGGATCAAATCGAGAAAACTTGGTGGAAAAATGAGTTGTATTTTGAGAGAAATTGGATTTTAAAGTTTAAGGGATTTTTCTAGAGTTTTAAGGATTTTTTTGATATTTTAAAGAAATTTTTAGAGATTTAATTCAGATAAAAAGGGTTTAAAAAGAAGGAGGGGTTAGTTGCAGCCACTTAACGCTCAACACGTGGCACATCATGGACAACAACTAGTGCAACAACGTACACATGTCGGTTGCCATGTAGAGTGAGCTGTCGAGTTCTGATGTCGATAAACTTTATAAATTTCGATCAAAAGATCAGATGCAACAAAAAACATTGAATTGGATATTCAAAACACCAAGCCACCAAGAACAAATGATCCTATCATCTACTATGAATGAGAAAACATACTTACATGGTTTCCTTGAAGGAGTTCTTGAAGCTATTCAAGTGTTTAGCCTCTAGCGGTATCCACATGGTCTCTAGATGGTTGGATCTCCTCTTCAAAGCTCTTCATCAAGAGAGAAAGAGAAGAAATGAGAGAATTCTCACAAGCCTTTCATGAGCACTTTGAGTTGTGGTTTTTCTCCCCCTATTTATAGACATTTGGTATGAGGTTTTTTTCATAAAACCCTCATAATTACGTCTATATCCACCAACATCCATAGACCTTATGTGTGTGACCCTCTAGGTCCATATATCTGACTAGTTAATAACTCTATTGACCAAATAACACCTTATTGTTCAACCTTAATTAATTATTCACATCTTCATATAGATTAATTAATCAAGGATCGATTTAACCTAATCGATAGGTTGAGTTGCCAGCCAAATGGGTGCCAAGCTACACCATGTACAATTGGAGATATGGAGTATATAAGAACTCACTTATGGAACCTTCCCATCGTCGATTACCATGTATGTATAATCCTTCATCCACATTAGACTCATGAATGACTTAGGGTACGGTCAACTGTCAAACCCTAATCGGTCACTCAAGTTAGTACTAATGCGTATAGAAATCATCGGGAACTACTTCTCCAATATTTCCACAACCTTGGCCAAGGATTTCATCGCATCTTATTCCTTCAGTAAATCTCCTCAAATACCGAGGGTGGATGATCTCATCTTGATCACAATATCATCTTCGTGGACTTCATTTTGTATCCAATATATGACGTTTTAGATATCCCATGGCTAGGGATTCGTAAGTCATAATCAAAACACGATCATCCATCCACAAGATGTCTTTGGTGTCTCAAGTTAAAGGACCACATACACAACCATGACATGAATCAACATGATTGACAGTTAGGTATAATACTATTCAGGGATTCATACGGATCAATTCAGTGAACTCTTTCTCCAAAAAGCACCCACTATCTATCCTTAGTGTTTCCACACTGATGGCTATAGGATCAGTCATACTCATCATATGAGTTGGATTAGATAGTGTTATTCTTTCTACATAATTTGATGTCCTTTTCGAATATCCCACGAATAGGAATGTTTAGAACATATGTCTAAAGACTAATGATCACTATATTATGATCTCATCATAATTCGCTTAGTCATTGCACATGCTCATGGACTTCATTGCAAACATCACGCAAGAATGACAATGAATAAATATCATTTCAATGAACATAAATAAGATACATGAAAGTGTGATTGGCTTATAGGCCACATACTATCCATCATGAGCATGGGGTCCTACTGGCCATATAACAACCCCTATATCAGCTGAGGGATATTATGTGGCCTATAAGCTAACTCACACTTCCATGTATATTTTATATATTTATTGAAATGAATTTTATTTGTTGTCATTCTTCATTGATGTCTGCATTGAAGTCCATGAGCATATATAATGACTAAGTGAATTATGATGAGATCATAATACACCAATCATAAGTCTTTAAACATATGTTCTAAACATTCATATTCATGAGATATTCAAGAAATATATCTAATCATTAAAAATGCATAACACTATTTGATCTGACTCATATGATGAGTATGACTGATTTTACAACCTTCCGTGTAGAGAAACCAAGGATATATAGTGGGTTCTCTTTTGAGAAGAAGTTCATAGAATTAATCTCTATTAATCCTTGAGTGCTATTACACTAAACTATAAATTACGTTAATTCATGTCACGATTGTGTACGTGATCTTTAGACTTGAGACACCAAAGATATCTTATGGATGAATGATTGTATTTTTATTATAACTTATGAATCCCTAACTATAGGATCTCTAAAATATCATATATTACATAAACCATGAAGTTCTCGAAGGTGATTGCGTGGTGAAGATGTGATATTCTACCCTTAATATTTGAGGAGATTAACTCAAGTAATGAGATACAATGAAATCCTTGGCTAAGATAGTTGAAACATAAAAGGAGTTCTTGATGATTTCCTTCATGTATAAATATTAACTTGAGAGATCGATTAGGGTTTGATAATAGACCATGATCTCAATCATTCATGAGTCTAAAGCGGATGAAAAATTATACATACATGATAACTGATGATGACTGATAACATGCTATTTATGCATGTAATTACATAGTTATTAATGCAAATTAATGCATTAATCATTACAAATTAATAATTACATAGTTACTAATTAATGAATAATTATTATTCATAATTAAACATTATAATCTTTAATCCTAATTATATTTAAGATCATATTCATGTTTTAAGAGTGAAAATATAAGAGAAAAGACTTTTATTTACATTTATGTGTTTATATGAATTTATTTCATATAATACATAAATGTATAAAATTAATATAAATTAATTCTCTTATTATTTTAATAAATTGACCTTTTAAAATGATAGATTATTCAATTCTGAATCCAACAAAATAAATTTGAATGAATTTGGAGTTATATTTTGAAAGTTATGAATTTTACAATTTTTAGGAATTTTTCTGGAATTTTTCTGAATTTATTTGATTTTTATTTTGATTTTTAATCATTTAAATTAAATAAAAAAATGCAAAAAAATGGTCAATTTGCGCGCGGGCCCTCGTGGATGCGACGTGGCACAAGGGCCATGTGGCTCTGCCATGCGGACGCGCGCGCTCGCCTACGTGGCACGGAGGGTGACGCGTGGCCATGATGTGATTTTATATTTTATATAATGTATATGGGTCTCCCGTGTATAGGGAGACAAATTATCAATACCCCTAAAATCTCGTATCTTATATATGCATCTTCTTTCCTCTTTTTCTCCGTGTGGGATTATTCTCATCTGTTTTTTTCTTTGATTTCACGACACGCGGCGCAATCGGGAGCATCAGATGAGTGGCGCGATGAATCGCACGCGTAGATCACGTAGACACGCAGTCCACCGGATCAGAGATTCAACACATGCGCTAAAATTCACTTAAGTGAATTCATCGGGGCCGTTGATCACTTGAGTTATAACGGCTAAGATTACTTCTGATCGGTGGATCCATCGTCACATCGCGATCGTTGGATTTAAATCCAACGGCTGATCGAAGCTCAACATCTTCTTCTTTAAGCAATGAGGCTTCATCTCAACCCTTTGTCCGCGATCCAACGGCCATCAACGGATACGCCGATTCACCAACGGACGCACGATCACGACCATTGATCGTGATCAAGTGCATCAGATCCAACGGCGGAAAATCGAAATCGTCTTTATTAAAATTGTTCTTCGCGACGAAGAACAGGTTCGTGAATCTTCTCCAAATTCTCTTTGTTTACGCGACCATTTCGCGAGCCATTTCTTTCCTTGTGATCGAAACTCATTTCCGCTTCTATTGAGCATTTAAATTCAAAGTTTAATCAAAAGAGAAGGAAGAAATCACTTCTTGAACTTCACTTTCGTCTTCGAAAATTCGGAATGAAAAGCCTTACATCCGGCGATTAATTGGATCATTTCGAAGACTACTTTGGGTTAGGTTGCGAGATTTCATCTTAATCTTTTCATCATTTAGTGTTAATTTTACTTTTAGCATTGTAGATTTGTTTAATTTTAGATTAAATTTCGGTTTTTAATCGTTTTTCGAAACGAAAATTTTATCTAACTTCAAACTTTGATTTCTCTTCGAATTCTTATCCAAATCACCTGATTTTTGATTCCGTGGATTCGATTTTGAGTTATCTTTATTAATATACTAAAATGCCCAATTTCTAATCTCAATTCATTGTCCGATTTGACCAAATTTCAAAGATATATCTCAAATTTCCTTAATTCTCCGTGGATTCGACCCTTAATTACCATTATACTAATTAATTACTTTGATTAATCATAAATTGGTAAGTTTAGGACTTTATTTTTACACTAAGTCGTGTGCAATTAATGACCATACGATTTAGTCTCGTCAATGAAAATATTCTATATATGAGCTCTTAAACCCTTTATATCTCATTGGGCATGTAGTGTAGCTTGGCACCTAATGGGATGATAACGAGACCTAGTGATTAGGTTCCAACTTTGACATGTTAGATTTATAAGTTATAGCTTGAGGGGAAGGGTTAGAAAATGATCTTATAGGCCCATTAATATGTTGGCCAATTTAGGCCCATCTTCTCCCTCCATCTATCTTTTATACAAACATAGGTAACTCTCTATATTTAGTAATCATTTATATTTTTTAGGGCTTCCATATTCACAACATGTTTTTATATAATATTCTGACTAGTCATTGACTTAGATGTTGTTCTTTTACATTTTTTTCTTTTATCATCATGATGAATGATACTTCACATTCTGTCCTATGAAGATACCATATTTGATGGGCTCAAGTGCAACCCACTCATAAATGGTGGTCTATGTTCAAATGTTTTAAGTAACAAGAGAATTCAAAATCAATGATGTTGAAAAAGGCCATGGTAAGATTAGTGATTACAAAAAGGAAATGGTTTTGGATCTAATGAGTTTAAATATCGAAAGTTTTTCATATGAATGAAATTTGTGATTTTGATTATCCATCGTTCTGTTAGTACATGGATTCAATAATTGAACATGGAAGGCTACATAATTCAAATTTAGTTAATTTACTTACATCGATTTGAGAGCATTGTGTCCTATGTTAATCTATAATAGCAAGTTACCATTTTATTTTTATTGAAAAAATGAGTGCTATAATGAATGGATATCTAGAAATAGGAACTGATAAGGTATGTTTTTAGTAGATTCATGATGATTATGTGAAGAGAAATATTTAAATGAAGGATGAATATATAGGTCTTTAAAATTCCCTCAACAATTTTTTAACATTAGTATGTAGATTACCTTAGTATAGACATTGAAATTCAAAAATCATATAATAAATACCTTATATTGAGTAGTTATACTGATGATGGATGCGACATAGTTCATTAGTAACTAGTTAGCATTTTTTATCGTTAATCATCCGATATAATCTAAAGCAACTTGTTATATGTAAAATTGTTCTCAAAAGAACTAAAGATTTAATGCATCGCTTGGGTTGCTTAAAAATTAGTCCTTACATTTTTTTACTTGTCTAGGGTAACGTGGACTCTAGAGGCACTATCAATTGAATTATTTGATTGTCTAAGTTGTTTAATGTTTTATCAACTGTTTTCAAATCAAGATGGACAAATTCTATAGCTTTGCATTTGCTATCCCAATCATGATTTGACTATCCCATAGGTATAGGAAAGGTCCTTCCCTTTTGGATTGGATGTGGGTGAGGAGGGAATTGAACCCTAGATACCATGGCTCATAGTCACATGCTCTAATCCTTTGAGTTGTAGGCCCCACTTGTCTCCATCTAATATGTTCCCAAGAGTCCCTCAAAACGGACCTTTCTGATGAGACGAGGCCGCGAGGTCGTCGATTTCACACTGTCTCGTGTCAAAAATAATACCGAACTTAACAATTTTGGGAAATTAACTCGAATTGAGTGGCATAATGGTAAATAAGGGTCGAATCCACAGGGAAATAAGGAAATTCTTGATGTATTCTTCAAAATTGATCAAATCGGACGATGAATTGATGATAGAAATTGGGGAAAATAGTAAATTATGAAAGATAACTTCAAATTGATTCCACGGAATCAAGAATCATCGAATTTGGACTTGATTTCGCGGAGAAATCGAAAATCGAAGTGGAGAGAAAATTTCAGAATCGAAAATCGCAATTTTGTCTAAAATTTAACCAAATTGAACCTTAAATCCTAATCTAAATCAAAATCAAACTTGAATAAACTAAATCTTGGTAAAAACCGCTTCCACTAACCACTATTAGCGATCGGATTAGCTCGATTAAACCGATTAATCGACGAAAAAGCCGAAGAACGCCTTCGCGAGTTCAAGCTGAAATTCCTACCGATCTACACGATGAAATCTTGATTTCAAGAGCTCCGGAGGTGCGGAATTGAAGGTAGAACATGTTGAGATCAAGTGAAACGAGAGGGGAGGTGTCTAGACAGATCAATTAGATTGATTTCCAACTCGAATGCCTTAGAATTCTGAAGAACACATCGTTTTATAGGCTTTTTGGGCGTAACCGTCCGATTGAAACGATCGACGGTTACGATGAAACGGTCCACCGTGGATCGTTTCGGAAATATCGCGATCGTCGGATCTGAGATGGAGGGTCCGGATGCGTCACTTGATATGCGTTATAAAACGCATTTAATCATCGCCGTTGGATCTTGATCCGACGCGTCAGATGCTCCCCGCGCGTTCGAATCATAGCCGTTATAACACCTCCATTAAACCACATGTGCTTGATTAGATCCGGTGGACTGCGAGTCCACGCAATCTACGCTCCATCATTCGCCGCACCCTCGATCCGACGCCCTGCGTAAGTCCATGTGGCCTGCAATTAAAACAACTGTGTGGGACTTAGTCCCACACGGTAGAAATTAAAGAAGTCAATCGTCTTTAAAAGAGGCGACGATTCTAAGGGTTAATATTCCCTTCCGATATACGGAAGGCTGAACTTACTATATATATTATAAACTATAGAAATATAAGTTAATATTGCGCCGCGTAGGCGCCGCGTGGGTCCGCGTGGCGCTGCCACGTGGCCTTGCATGCCACGTCGCATCCACGGGGGTCCCGTGCGGAATTAACCCGCTTTTTGCCCCTTTTTTAATTCATTTTTATTATTTAAAAATTGAAATAAATTCAGAAAAATCCAGAAAAAATCCCTAAAAATAGAAAATTCATAAATTTTAATATATAACTCCAAATTAATCCAAATTTCTTTCATTTGATCCGAAATTTAATTATCTATCATTCTAAAAAGTCAAAATTAATAAATAATGAGAGTTTTAAATATTATTTCAAAAATACATTTATTTATTTGAAGATTTTAACTTAAAAAAGTAAATAAATGTTTATAGAAACCTTTTCTCTGATTATTTTAATTTTAAAAAACCTTTATAATCTCAAGTAAAGATGGGTTATTAATTTTTTATCTTTTAAATCATCATTTTTAACCCTAATTTAAAGTATTTAAAGTATTTTTGAGATTATAGTGATTTTTTCATAGAATGATAGAAAAATACACATAAGTATGATAACATGCATATAAATGAAACCATTTATACCTTAATATGCATCAAAAATCATGTTTTATTATGTTAATATAGCATGTTATCACTTTCCTCTCCACATCCATTTCTTTCAGGTTAGGATAAGATGTAAAGTAATTTTCTCTCGATAAGAATACTGCATTCCTAGACGTGAAGTGGAAGAGATGAGAAGTTATTAATTGGGGTTTTAGATAAGATGAATTTTGTTTTTTGGCATTTCATTAGATTTTGCATATTTTATATAAAAAAGGAAATCTTAAGGTTTTTATGATTATGGCATTGAGCTATTTTCTTATGAGACCTCCCCTACAATACCGTCAATGCACTCCTCGATCTCTCAAAATGGGGCCGCCTAACCATCCAATAACTATTCCATCTCCATTGTCCATAGAGCTCCCTCGAAAGAGTCCTTTTGCAGGATGATTACCAATGAAATATATAAAGCTAATTTTCTGGGATTTTTTGAGACCAATCTTCTGTTTAACTCAGATTTTGTCAAATTCAGGACTAATTCTTCAAAATATTTCTTGCAAAAAAAAAAAGTGATCCCACTGAAAATGATTAGGGCTACTAAAAAAACCTTACATGGAGTTTTTTTTGTGAAGAAGAATTATGATCTCTCCAATTTGGTCAAACTAGAGGTAAGTGCTAACCATGGGATTCATTTTCTAATATTCAAGGGGATTAAGAAATTCCATGTTGATGAATCACTAACCCTAGATCTCAAAGTGGGCTCGTGATGTTTATAGAGGTAACTTTCTATGGGTCCACAGAAATTGCAAGAAGACTCTTCTCGGTCTTAATATACGGATTCTTATCGGGTCTAAGTTTTGAATTACTGGTTTTCTCTCACCGATAAACAAAGCAAATTGCTCCCGTAAGTACTCTCTAACTGGTCTTCCGATAATCAAAAACCCCTAGCTGGTCGACGACGTGGAAGAAACCTCCTCCTTGGTTGCTCTCCGAGCATCTCTCAGTGAACATGGCCGGACCACGAGGAGCGCTCTGCAAATTTCCGATATTCGCCGCCTCCTTGGTACGTTTGAGGATGGTAATCTTCTGCTCTTGGCTCTCATTCCTTCTGGGTTATTATGCCAGAAGAATGCAAGATTTGCAGAACTAGATTTTTGATGGAATTTTGTAGATTCTTGAGGTATGCGGTTTCCGTCTTGTGGTGAGATGTCTTTCGTGAGATTAAAGAGGGGAAATTTCGTAATTGGTAGATTGTGGCGTTAGGTTTTCTTGGAATTAAGGTTTTTTGGGAGCTAGGGTTTTCTGCCAGAGAAGGCAGTTGCGTGTTTTTTTATGTCGTAGTAATTTCTGTAAATCGGCTCAGTCTTTGTACCTGATCTAGTGGAGAAGCATATTGGTATAGTTATTGAACGAACATTGATAGAATTTGAAAAAATAAATCCAATTTTCTTATTTGGATTCAGGAAAGTGAGAGTAGATGAATTGAACAAAATTATGAAAGATAAGCCTGGTCTCCCCAATCACCTATTTTTTCCATTTCTTTTGGTTATTTCGTTTGGTTGAATTTTTTTTTTGCGATATTGCTCATTGAAGTTACTTTGAAATTCACCAGATGCAATGATGGAGACTGTGGATCCCAGTCATGAAGGGAGAGATTCCAGAGGCGACGAAGACGAAGACTGGAATGGCTCTGATAAGAGAAAGCGCAAGTCAAGCAGTAAATTGATGTCTCACAGTAGCAGAAATGTTGAGGACAATGACCAAGAAACAGGAAAGAGAAGGAGTTCTGGAGAGAAGGATGACGGGAGGAGAAAATCTGGCATCTCCACTCATGGGGATAGCAGTGATGAAGAGGATTATGATGGGAGAAGGGATTCACGGTCCAAATCTTTGAAGAAGAATTCAGTTGACAGAAGTGAGAAGAGATCTGGTGATGGATACCGAGAAAGAGAATCTGGAAGCAGCCGGAAATCAAAAGGAGAGGAAAGAGAGAGGTCAAGAAAAACAAGTGGAAAAACTTCTGGGCATGATAGCTCTCAGAACCGAAACAAGAAAAAACCTGATGCGTCTCATGGAAGTGAGCTTGAGAGAGAATCTAGGCACTCTGAACAAAAAGAGAGCCACAGAGAGAGAAACCACAGCTCACATGAAGAGGAAAAGGGTCATTCTAGAAGACGAAATGATGAAACTGACAGTGCTTATGCTGATAGGTCTGAATCAAGGGGTGGAAAGTCTTCTGATCATCACAAGCCGGTATCTTCTAGAAGTGATTTGGGAGATTTTACTGCTGATAGAAGGGACAAAGCGGGTAACAGGGTTGAAAGAACAAGGTCAGTGGAGGACTTAGAGCCCGGTTCCCACAAGATCAGCTCTAAGTCACATGGTGAGAAGTCAGAGAAGCATAAACAACACCGAAGCCGCGATGATGTAGATTTTCATGAGAAATCTCCCAACGTGGATGATTATGGTCATGAAAGAAGCAGGGATAAAGGTGTTAGGGATTCTAAGGAAAGTAAACACAGTAGAAGGTCCCACACTCCTGACAGAAAACATTATAAAGACTCCGACGATGTGGATCGAGGGCTTTCCGACTCAGATAATGAGAAAAAGCGGGGGAGAGATGACCATAGGGATGGTCAGTCCACCAAGGGAAAGGATGGCTATAAGGATGATAGAAATAGGGACCGCGAAGTTTCTAAAGATCACAGTAGAAGAAGCCATTCCAGTAGGCACGATAGAGATAATAAAGATCGCGAAGTGGATTATGATTATGATGGCAATAAGTATCAAAGTAGATCAAGCCAAAGCAAATCTACCAAGTCATCATCTGTTGTTGCAAGTTTAAATGAACATTCTGACATGATAGAGATCAGACCAAATAAAAATCTTGATTTTGGAAGAGAGGGTTCTGTTTCAAATCCTTTGGGGAGGAGATCTGAAGGAGTACTTTTGGACTTTCCTTCAGGAGGGAGTGACGAAGAATGGGCTGAAAACAGAAGCAAAAGTTCTCTCGGGCAAGGAGATGATACACAGGAAAGATATGGAGATGAAGGTTCCTTAGACATACAAGGGCCTAGAGGAAGAGGCCAGAAGGGTGTTCAGGTTGTTGGCCATAGTTCACAATTGCCATTCGGGAATAATCAAGGAACAGGATCTGTTAATAGACCTGTACAACAAGGTGCGAAAATGGGAAGGCCCATGAGAGGTGGAAGAGGAAGAGTGCCTGTTCGAGATGTTCCACGGGGGGATGCAATTGCCCATGTTGGGCCCTCCATTTGGTCATCTTATGCAGCCCATTGGGCCCAACATGTCTCCTTCTCCAGGCCCACAGATTGGGCCTGGTGTATTCCTTCCGGGATTTCCTCCTGTTGTCTGGCAAGGTGTTCCCCCTGCTCTCTCTCCTCTTCCTTCAGGCCCGAGGTTTCCTCCTGGAATACCAGCTGGACCTAATCATGGAATGTACTTTAATCAGCCTGGAGCAGGTAGAGGTCTTCCCTTAAATACGCCAAGTCCCGATTTCAATGCTTTTGGACCGATGATTCGAGGATTATCAAATGATAAGGTACCTGGTGGATGGAACCCATTAAGAATTAGTGGGCCTCCTGGTAAAGCTCCTTCGAGAGGAGAGCAAAATGACTACTCTCAGAATTTTGTTGACACTGGCATGAGACCCCAGAATTTCATCAGAGAGCTGGAGCTCACAAGTGTGGTGGAGGATTATCCTAAGCTGAGAGAATTGATCCAGAAGAAGGATGAAATTGTGGCTAAATCAGCTACACCCCCCATGTATTATAAGTGTGATCTGCGTGAGTTTGTGTTGAGTTCTGAATTCTTCGGCACCAAGTTTGATGTGGTTCTTGTGGATCCTCCCTGGGAAGAATATGCTCATCGGGCACCTGGAGTTGTTGACCATATGGAGTCTTGGAGTTTTGAGGAGATTCAGAACCTCAAAATTGAGGTATCTTCTTTTCCATAGAGCTTTGGACTCCCTCATTTCTTAATTCATAGTTATAATATTTAAAATTTCTGTCCTCAGGCAATTGCTGACACTCCCTCATTCATCTTCCTCTGGGTTGGGGATGGTGTGGGGCTTGAGCAAGGTCGTCAGTGCCTAAAGAAGGTAGCCAGCTCATTTCTTAAATTCTCTATCCTGAAACTTTTTTGAAGTTAAATTGAAGCTCATTTTCCTCATTTATTGGAAAATTGAGTACTGTTTGATATTCTCACGATTTTGCATAGTGGGGATTTAGAAGATGTGAGGACATCTGTTGGGTGAAGACTAATAAAACAAATGCTGCTCCTTCTCTACGTCACGACTCCCGCACGTTGTTTCAGCATTCTAAGGTTGGTTTGTTCTGTTTTCTCAATTTTCGTTACTCTTTTTCCTATTTTTTATGTATGTTCTTTGTATTATCTTTTCTACATTTTTAGGAGCATTGTCTGATGGGAATTAAAGGAACTGTTCGCCGGAGCACCGATGGACACATCATCCATGCTAATATTGATACTGATGTTATTATCGCAGAAGAACCTTCTTATGGTTAGTGTCTTTTATATCTCCTGTATACTTCTTCTTTTGTTTCAGTTTGCACTCCTGATAACGAATTTTATCTCCAACTGTACCAAGCCCCACTCCAGGTGCCTAATCTGCCTTTTTTTTTTATTCTGCTAATTTTTTTCTTGAAACACAAAAGGAAGATCACCATGGTCAGTTAAGTCCCCAATACTCTTAATATATATCAGGTTAATTACATGGTTGACCACACACGGTGTTCTATTAATTAATAACTTCACCAATTTGAAACAAAACCCCCCAATTTGTGTTCTGATGATAAGGTAATATGATGATTCTCTTGTTCAGGTAATATGATGATACTTTGATTTTTTGGGGTTTTATGGAAGGCTTAGACTGCAAGAAAATTCAGCTCTCTTGGTGGCATTGGAAGAGAGAAAATTCATGACCTTGTTTTTCATTATGGCTTAGTTAATTGAGAAAATTATGTCAAATCCAAGCACATCAACTTCCCTGAAGTTAGTTGCACTTTTTTTTTAGAGAAACAATCTGAGCCATTAATCCTTGAAGAATTTTTTTAGTTTTGAGTCATAAGTACTTCTGATCTTTTGATGGTGGAATGGATGTCTCTTTGTTTCTTTTATCTGATTCTATCTCCCATTCATTAAATCAACGGTCAACTTCCCACCTCAGGGTCAACCATGAAGCCAGAAGATCTGTACCGAATTATCGAGCATTTCTCATTAGGCCGGAGGAGGCTTGAGCTCTTCGGTGGGGACCACAACATTCGTTCCGGCTGGCTCACCCTTGGCAAAGATCTATCTTCTTCGAACTTCAACAAGGAGGTAAAATCACCATCCTCCTCACCAGTCATTCATAAACTCAAAGTCCTAATCGTCATACATCCTCAGTCTTACTGCAAGAATTTTGCCGACAAGGATGGGAAAGTCTGGCAGGGAGGCGGTGGGAGGAATCCTCCCCTGGATGCACCTCACCTTGTGGTTACGACGCCTGACATTGAAAGCTTGAGACCAAAGTCGCCCCCGCAGAAGAACCAGCAAGTCCAGACCTCATCTCTCTCTACCCCGGTCAGCTCCACGAAGCGAATGACAGTAAATTCTCCACAAAACCCATCTTCTGTCTCACCATTGCTTGGTCTTAACCCAGAGGTGTCGGGGCCAGGCCCCAATCCTCCTCTACTACCATGGGTTTCCCCTCCCATTGTGGGGAGCTTCAAGGCTGTAGAGGCTAGTAGTAGCTCAGCTGGTGGGCTCCCTGATGAGAAGTTCTTCGTCCCACCTCCTATACCACCAACTGTGGAAGCTCTTGATTTTGATCCTCAGGCCCCTGTCAATTTCTAGAGATGGAATGATGCTCCTTATTTTTTCATAGCATGGGCTCTTCTTCCTCGTGACATTCTGTTGGTATTAATGACCATAGGGCTCACACTTTTGCTCAATTGGCATCGCTGCCAATATTGATCAATTTTCATTTTCTTAATTGAGATTAGTCTTATCTGTTTTTTTTCATTCAAATACGAATGTTTGTGGTACAAAAGAAGAAATTTTGATCACAGTAAATGCATAGGTCTGCAGTCTGGATGCCATACTGGTATAGTGGTGATGTTGGTGGATAAACGATGTCGCCGTAGTCAATTTGATAAGTGAACAAGGAGTCATGAGATTATGATGGATCCATCAGAGCTCCCTCAGTCCCATAGCCAACATGGATATTTGTAACCCTTGAATTTTCACTTGTGGATAATCTACAGAGTATTGGACTTTCAGACAGGGACAATACTCATTGTTAGCAAAGATGTCACAATCAAAGCAAGAAGATTAAACACAAGATTTTGGCCTCTAACAAGGATTTTGTGTATTTGAAAAACTTCAAAACTTGACATAAGATATGTGAGTTCTAAGAAATTTTTTGAAGTACCCATGTGATTCTTTTATAGATCTTCCCAGCTCGTTGAGGTTCTCCTATGAGCCACTCTAAGTCTAAATGGGCTTCTTGAAATGGGTTATTGGACTCCAGCACGATATATACATCACCCTAAGGACAAAGACATGTCTTTTCAAATCAAAATACCTCTAACCAGTGTTCTATATGTTTTTGAATTTCCTCGTGATCTTTTATCTACTAGTGTTGTGATTCAAGTGTAAGAACTTTAGTTTGCATCCATAATTCATTAGTGTAATTACAAACATAAACATAAATAAATTCATACCTGAGTTCATCACTTGACTCTTCATCTCTTGTTTCTACAATGGAGGGAGATCGCTTGAATATTTCCAATCTTGATCTTTGGGAGACATGGGAATCTTCCTTGAGGGTTATGAACATGGGTTATTCAAGTGGACAATGGCCTCGTATTTATAGAGAGAAGATGAGAACTTGAGCCTCTAAAATCATTTAATTAGTCAGCCCATCATTGACTAATAAATGATTTAATTGCCTCTACACATAAATAACCTCCACACATATAAATAAATGTTTTAATCCCCTTTATTTAACATAACTGAATCACTAAATAGGATTAAATGATAGCTACTCCATAATAATACATATAATGTCCACGTAATTGAGATTAAACCTAACATCTAGGACTCTCTTGTTCAACTATATTTTATCCATTTATTGTGTCTATGTATTTGTGTTGGATGGACAAGCCTCTCTTCTCAATTTTTTAAATTCAACAACACAATCTTTATTTCTTTTGTATCTTATTCTTTTCGACATCGTTCTTTGCTCCTAGAGCTATCTTTGTCGACTACAAGATCCAGTCAAATATAAAAATTAATCTAATTATTAAGATTGATATATAGTGTCAATATTATGAATTTGATTTATCAAAAAATTACCTTTTGCAGCAAGAAATGGAAATCCATAAAATCACCTTATGTTTGTCATGATAGTGGCAACAAAGAGCATGTTAAACGTCATTCATCATTAATCTAATGGACAATCATCTCTATATAACAATGCCTATTCATTAATAGCTAATGAGTCTCTTTGTATCAATGAGAGCATTCTATAAAGTTTCACCTTTGGTGTCATCAAACATCTTGAAGGCATATAGTCCAATTGGTGAGATGTCTATTGAAGAAACTAAAATAACAATCTTTTCAAGGCTGCTCCATCAACAAGAGTGAATGGCAAATAATTTCTACCTATCAAGTGAAACAAGTCATACTTATTATTCATATCCATATCGTACATAATTCATCTTGTTGTCGGCTTGTCTGGTGAGTATCATGTATATAATATGTTGGTTTCATGTCCATGGGGAGACGTCATCTTGTTCTCTCAAATGGAACTTTTGTAAGTGTCACCATTAGCTATTCTTGCGGCCACCTTTTTTACTAATTGTTCCTTTCGGGAATAATCTTTATTCTTTTGAACTCCCAATTTTTTCCTCTAAAATTTTGCAGCCTTTGTCTTGAGCATATTTTCATTATGGCTGATGGGTTTTTTTTACTTGGACTGTTACTATCATCATGCAAATTATGGAGACTTTCCTTTAAGCACTAAAAGTTCCAAAAAAGAAGACACAATGAAGATGATAGAGAACCTAGCATATTTGATCATGAAATAAAAAATTACTTTGGAAATATAATAAGTGTCCAATTATTAGGTTCTTTCATATACATAGATATTTTCTCTGAGTTATACTTAGTTCTCATCATAGGATTTAAGAAAATTTGTATTTCTAACTTTCTTCATTGTTGAGATTTAGGGTAAATAAGTCAAGATAATCATAAAGTACATTAATTACATTTTTTTTAATAAAAAAGATTATTAATTTCTTTTAACACATGATTCATGTCATTATGAAGCATGATATCACGTTTCTCTTAAAATTTTCATGAATCTCATGCCTTTCAGAACAAGTTCTCAAAATACATTAATTAAGGTTAATTTTTTAGAATAATGAGTTTAACCCTATTCAAGGTCAAATACCTAGAATATTTGCCATATTTTCTTGATAGTTTGAAAATAAAGACTCAAGAAGGTAGAACTTGAAAGCATAAAGGAAGAGGAGGAGACTTTGGCCAAGATGGAATTTCTAAGTTGACATTTTTTCACTTTATAAGCAAGTCTAGTGATATTTGAGAAAAAAATCCTTTGATTCTCTTTGGATTTTTGAAATTAAATGACAGAGATATATCGAAGATTAAAATCCTAATCAGATGAAGAAAATTTTTTAGAAAAAATATTATATTTTTAGGAAGATATGAATTTTCTAATATTTAGGGATTTTTCTAAGAATTTTCAGGAATTTTCAGGTAAGTTATTTCATTAAAGAATGGAAAAATTAGGGGATCCTCTATGGAAGCCACTATGACATGTGTGGTGCAATGTACACAATGAGTGAGGCAACAACAAGCACCTAAGTGGCACTTATTTAGAACATGTGTAACGTTTCCTTGGTGCCATGATTTGAGAGTGTTTAGAGTCTGAATTATTCCCATAGGGCTTTCCAATTTTTTAGAGTGTATCTTATATATATAGGCCTAAAAATCCCAAATTTATCCAACATGGGACTATTGTTGTCATTTTAAAGTTTGTATTGAATGTGGACCATCTAATCAATGAATCAAGGCCTTTAAAGACCAAATATTGAAGAGATATGTGGCACTTGGATCTCCATTGTATGCATACCAATTAGTTGGCTGTTTCTTCTTCAAAACTAGTACAACACCTAGCACATGAAACATTTGATTAGAGAGGATTCAACTATTTATTTTATGCCAAAAAATTTATCTTGCTTAAATCTCCTATCAACATAAGACTTTTGTAGATTAGAGATGACGATAGTGTTTTGAAAAGTTTTGGATGACATAATATGGTATAAGATCAAGAGAAATGAAACCCTAATCTATTCCTAATCTATGCGATCAAGATATTACCTTAGGGATGCTCCTGATTTGACTACATGTTTGAGAGCCCATATATTTATTTAGACTTGGTGTCTTGCATCCAACAGAAAGAATGACAAAAACCAGAACAAAACTTATTAGAAATAATGATTTGATCACAAATGACAATCTATCGCAGTCTTCATTCCTCAGCTTACCCAATGCTAGAGGCATACAATGAAACATAAAAACACTCAATTTTTTCCCTTTTATATAATCAGGGAATAAAGATGTATAGAGGGTAAAGAGACGTGCATGCCCCTAAAGCTTCCTTGAAAAAATCTATCATGATTGTGGGATATCAAATTTTTGAATTTCAAGTAATTTAGATAGCTCATCAATTTCTCTCTGCTCATCAACGCTAATGAATCTACCTCAAAATTTCGGTACTGTCACATTGCCACATTCTCCCCCATTGATTCCTTTATGGCAGAATTTTCATTTCAAATTCTAAAAAAAGGTGGTAGTCATTTTCAGATGATGATCAAGTTAAAAAGTGCAGTGGCGCCATGTTGTCGTTGTCTCTAGTGCTATTGCATCAAAATTTGTGGCAGCTAACTAGAGAGTACCGCATCAAATATTTTCTTTGCTCCTCAATGTTTGTCATCCTCTCATTCTGCATCAACCTTATTTTCATTGGTAGATTTTCTATCAACAACATTGTTGTCCTTGACTTCACCAAGGTTTGACTTGTTAAACCTGAAGATAAAGGACAGAGATGATTAGTTAAATATGACACGCATCATTGGTGTCAGATGATGAAATATTTTCGTGCGGTCGTTGAATACACACAATCTCGTGTCAAAACAAGTTCCAAACTCACCAATTAAAGGATCAAATCACTAATTAAATAGTATAATGGTGAATAAGGGTCGAATCCATGGAGAAATAAAGGAAATTTTTTAGATATCTTTGAAATTTGATCAAATCAGATGACGAATTGAGGTGAGAAATTAGGAAATTTAGTATATTAAGAAATATAACTCCAATACAAATCCATGGAATCAAAAATCACTGAATTTGGATTAGAATTCGCGGAAAAATTGAGATTTGAAATCGAGGTAGAAATTCGATCGTGAAATTTCATAAAAACCAAAATTAAAATTGAAATTAACTTAATCTACGATTCAAAATGTAAATCTAATTCTAAATGATGAAAGACTGGGATGAAAATAGGCAATCTAACCCAAAGTCGTGCTCGAAATGATCCAATTAATTTCCGGATTCAAGACTTTTAATGTCGCGATTTTGAAAACAAAATTTGGCATTCAAGATGTGATTTCGTCCGATTCTCTCAGTTAATCTCTGATTTCAAGCACTTCTTGGACGCGGAAATGAGTGTAGAAGATGTAGGAATCAAAAGATTCTCAGATTATGGTGTCTAGACAGTTTGATTTGCTTGAAAACCCAAGAGTGGTTTTCCGTCGCAAAGAACATCTCAATTTATAGGCGAATTTGGGCGTAACCATCGGATGCGTCAATTCGATATAATCAACAGCTTAGATTAAATGCCGCTTGACAAATCGATGTCATTAAGTGGCGTTTGTTCGATCGGAGATGAAGCATCCAGATTTTGCCACATCGCGCGTGAGAAGAAGGTGTCACTTGATTTCATCCATTAGATCTTCATTGGACGATCGCAATGAATCCACATGTCCATCGGGTGCATTTAATCTCGACCGTTATAACTCCAAGATTAATAGCTGAGATTAAACATTGTTTAATCAAATCGTCGTTTAATAGGATATCGCCACGTACCCGCTGTGAGTAAGTGACATCCGACATAGGCAATTTAATCGCACGATCGTATGTCTCACAATGTGCCACATCACGTGAAATAAAAAACACATACAGATAGTCCCACACTGAATAATTTTTAATCATTTATCAACTATATAACATACTCAAGATTAATGGGTTAGCTTAAATCCTAAACGGATGCTCTAACCCATTTAATAATCTCTCGCACACACGTGCGCGCACGCACGCGCACACTCGCACACATGCACATGCACACGTGTCACACACATATGCGTACACGTGTCACACACGTCACACACATGCGTGTCCATGTGTCATGCACACACGCGTACACGTCTCACCACGTGGCGACACTCTGCCACGTCGGCGCGAGGTTTCAAAAACATTTTTTTATTTTTTTAATTATTTAAAAATAAAAAATAGAGTTAAATTAATTTAGAAAAATTTCAGAACTCCTAAAAATTGGAAAATTCATAACTTTCAAAATACAACTCCAAATTAATTTAAATTAATATTTTTTTTGGATCAGAAATTGAATTATCTATCATTATGAAAAGTCAAAATATTAAAATAACGAGCGAATAAATTTTAATTTAAGAAATACACTCATTCATCTTATAAAATTAATTTTAAAAAAATACATGAGTGTAAATAAAAATCTTTTCTCTTATCATTTAATCAGGAAAATATAATTAGGATCTCAAATATAAATAGGATTAGAATTACATTGTTTAACTATGCATAATTATCCATAAAGTGATATATTTTTATATCATAACATGAAATTAAATAAAATAATATAAATGTACTTAAATATGATAACATGCATACAAATGGAACAATAAATTCCTTAATTTGCATTAATAATCATGTAAATTCATGTAGAAATTGCATGTTATTAGCAACCATTGAGTAATGTTGTTAAAATAGACTGTTGCAATCACGAAAGGGCCCTTAACAATCAGCCATTGATTAATGGCATGATTCATGAAAGGGCCCTTAACAATCTAAAAAATTAGTTTTAAAATAAAAGTCAATTATCTAATTTTTGAAAAATCCTTTCTTAATCATTTTGACTTCATCAAATTCCAAAAGAAAACCAAAAAATCAAGAAAATTAAGAACTTCCTTCTAAAATAAATTTAATCATTCAAATTGTGATAACATCTATTCATATATATTTTTGTGAAAATAAATTTAGTTTAAATCAGAAAAATGGAAATTTAATTTTACGACTTACTAATTTTTTTCTTGATGATTTAACATTAGATAATTTTCATAAGATGTTCTCAAAACATAAAATAAGAAAATCCTTGTAAATATAGATATTATCATTTTAAACCATGATGATATGCATTTTTTTATCAACTTCACTAAAATAAATGCAATAAATGCAATAAATGCATGATATTGATGTTTTAATTTTCTTGTTAGCATTAATGTAGCCAACCTAAGTAAATGAAGAAAATTTGAAAACAATACCTATAAATAAAGATAGACATCCAAATAGGGGAATAACTATGGTAGGCCATTTACTATCTGGTTTCTATAAGTTGTGGCGTACACAAATAAAAATCTAGTAATTATTTTTATGCTTCGGTTAGAGGAATTTCAACATAAAGCCAACCTTTCACATGTGGAGTTGGAAGGACACCTCAACAATAAAAGAAGCATTCAAGAAAGCACCAAGACAATACAACTTAAGGAAAAATGCAAGGATTATAAGTCATCCATATCAAGTAAAAAACATATTTATCTTGAACATTTTTCTATTATTGGAAAAAATTTCCTATATCTAAAGACTTTGAAAAATGAAGAGGAGCAAGCTCATTAAGATGGGGGTGCCACCCCTTTGAATTCTTAAAAGACTTCCCTTGACTTGGCCAAACGTTGCTTTTGACCTCGTGATGGAATTTATGTGGCCTACATGCCAATCATACTTTTATCTTTTGCTTATATTCATTGAAATGAAATTTTATTCATTGTGATTCTTGTGTGATGCTTGCAATAAAGTCTATGAGCATATAACATGATCAAGTGAACTATGATGAGATCACAATACAGTGATCATTGGTCTTTAAATATATGTTCTAAATATTCCTATTCATGGGATACTCGAGAAGGACATCAAATTATTCAGAAAAAAAATAATATTATTTGATATGACTCATATGATGAGTATGGCTGATCTTGTGGCCCCTAGTGTGGAGACACATATGATAGATAGTGGGTGCTATTTGAAGAAAGAGTACTCAATTGATTCGTATGAATTCTTCAATAGTATTATGTCAAATTTTCAATTAGGTTGATTCATGTCAAGGTTGTGTACGTGGCCCTTGGACTTGAGACAATAAAGACATCTTGCGAATGGATGATCGTGTTTTGACTATGACTTATAAAATTTCATAGATCGGATCTAATATGAAGTCCTTAAATGTGATTGAGCGGTTAAGAGGAGATTGTCTACCGACACATAAAAATACCAAAGAAGTTGTTCTTGATGATTTCTAACACGCATCAATACTAAATTGAGTGATTGACTAGAGATTGATAGTTAACCATATCCTAAGTCATTCATGAGTCTTGCAAAAATGAAAAATTATATGTATACAGCAACCGATAATGGCAAGCAATCATGAAGGAGTTATGAGATACTCTATATCTTCCAAAGCACGTGGTGTAACTAGGCACCCAATTGATTGGTGATTGACAAAGGGAATTTGTGCGGTCATTGAATACAAGTGGATAAGCGTAAATTCTTTTTTTTACCAAAATCACTCATTTAAGAGATTAATCACAAATTGAATAACATAGTGGTGAATAAGGGTTGAATACATGGAGAATTAAGGTATTTTTTAAGCATTCTTTGAAATTTCATCAAATTAGATGATGAAATGTTGTGATAAATTAGGAAAATTGATATATTTAGAAAGAAGACTTGAAGGCAAATCCTCAAAATCAAAAAATCACAAAATTTGGATCAAGATTTGCAAAAAAATCATCAAGTGAAGTGATGTAACACGAGAGTTGCCGGGATCGTCGGCTCGTGTTACAACACAAGGATCTGGCCTGACTAACAACTAAGATGCACGAAAATGTAATGATGCGAATTTTCGAAATAACGAGAAGCACAGGGAGCGGCAGCTGACCTAGGGTGACGTCCGGGAAGTTCTCCAAGCGATGCTCGATGGATTGACCTTCCCACGTTCCGTGACGCTAGCGTAACGATAGACCTACGTTCCTTCCTGCAGGTCGGTGCTGCTCGCGAACAAGAGCGCTTCGGGCCACTGCGATTCCCCGGACCTCGTCCCGTGGATCACGACGCCGCCCTCGTTCGAGTATCATCACCTCTCTCAGTGCGGAAAGCGCTCGCTCCACCGCCGGGGACTAGCGTTATACGTACCCTCTCGTTTGCCCGGGTTGGGTCGGGTTCGTTTTCGGTTTCGTTCGGGTTTTCACAGTCGTCGTACGGGTGCGGACCACTCCGGTCGTGGACTTCCGCCGTAGTCGTTGGTAGTCGATCTAACGGAACGTGGGAAGGTCGATCCATCGAGCATCGCTTGGAGAACTTCCCGGACGTCACCCTAGGTCAGCTGCCGCTCCCTGTGCTTCTCGTTATTTTGAAAATTCGCATCATTACATTTTCGTGCATCTTAGTTGTTAGTCAGGCCAGATCCTTGTGTTATAACACGAGCCGACGATCCCGGCAACTCTCGTGTTACATCATGAAGTAGATAGAAATTTCCGAACGAAAGTTTACGAAAAACTAAAATTAAAAATTGAAATTGAATAAATCTATGATTCAAAATTAAAATCTAATGTTATAGGAAGAAAGATTAAGATGAAAAGTCGATTTCTAACCCAAGATGGTTCTCAAATTGATCCAATTCCTTGCCAGATCAAAGGCTTTTCATTAGGAAACGATCGTTGGTGTTCAAGAGTTGATTTCTCTTTATTCTCTCAACGAAATCTCACTTTCAAACATTCATTGGACGTGGAAAGTGATTCAGAAGAGATTGGAAGCAAGAGATTCAAGGATTGGGGTGTCTAGACAGTTCGATTACTTGAAGAACCCAAGAATGATTTACATCGTCAAAGAACATCTTAATTTCTAGGGCAAATTGGGCATAATTGTTGGATCATTATTTTAATTCTTCAATCAATGGCTCTGATGAAACGTCAGGCTTCAAATCGTTATGATTAAGTCTTGTCCGTTAGATTAGAGATGGATCGTTGAGATTTCGCCACATCACGCACTTTAGAAGTAACGCCTGAAACGCCATCCGTTGGATCTTGATCTAACGCTCTAGATTAATTTTTTTTGGTTTTAATCTCAGTTGTTATAACTTCTTAGATCGCCTGTGTAATTTTTTTGGTGCAATTTTAAAAAAGATTCACCGACAAATAAGATTGCAGCATGTACCCCCTCCCCGACTTAGGTGACGATCGACGATTTTTATTTAACGTTTGAATCAGACGATCCACCTAACACCACGTCACCTAGGCATTTAAAGCAGAAAAACAAAGTCTCACATGGCAAAAATTCTGAAATCCAGCGCCTATATAAGGTGTACGCGACTAAGGAGTTTGCTAAAATCCTTAACACGTGGCAATCTCAGATGTCGTCACATGACGCGATTTTTCGACCGCACCACGTCATCTGCCATGTCAGCACACGATAATATAAATAATTTAAAAAAATTTAATTCAAAATAAATCGAATTAAATTTATAAAAAATTCAAAAAAATTTAAAAAAATCCCTTAAAATTAGAAAATCTATATATTTTAAAATAAAATTCCAAATCAATCCAAATTTGTTTCATTGAATCAAAAATTAAATTTCTATCATTCTAAAAAGTCAAATTTAATAATTAACAAGAGAATAAATTTTTATTTAAAAAATATACTCATTTCTTTTAGAATTTAAAACTTAGACAAATAAATGAGTGTATATAAAGTGATTTCTCTTATTATTTAGCATTAAAAACTAATTATAATCTCAAGAAACGATGGGCTAATCTAATATTTAAAAATATTCTTCTTAATTTATCATAATTAACCCTAGATTAATATATTTTGAGATTATAACTTCTTTTCCAAATAATGATAGATCAATACTAAAAAATGTGATAACATGCATTAGAATGGAATGTTTTATGCCTTAATTTGCATTAATAATCATATATTTTCATGTATAATTTGCATGTTATCAGCAACTCAAGCTACTGACTGGGTTAAATCAATCCTTAATGAATTAATCTTTATGTTGATATTGGTAATGAATTAGAAGGCCAATAAACATTATTGGGTCGATGGAGTCATTAATTGGCAAGATATATGGACCTAGAGGGTCACACACAAAAGGTCCATAGGTGTTAGTAGTCAAATGGGTGTTGGTAGATTTTTGTGAAAAGTTCATATTCCTAAACTCTATAAATATTGGGAGAATGACCATAACAAGGGTCCCCATGCGAGCCTAGTGGAAAACGTTCCCCTCTCTTCTCTTCCTCTCATGGTGATGAGTGTTTTAGAGGAGATCCAATCGTCCAATGATCATGTAGATACCGCTAGATGCTAGATGCTTAAACAACTTGAAGAACACCTTTCAAATGATTTTTATAAGTATGAATTTTATTAAATTCTAGATGATACGATAAGCTATTGTTCGTGCTTCAAGTTTTTTTAATGTTTTGATTCAATATCTTTTAGTGCAATCCATGTTTTGATAAAAAAAATTGAGATCTTGTGGAGCCTCAACTCCCAGCACCTAAGAGCCTTAGGTTAAAGCCTTTGACCAAGTTAAATGTGAAGTCCACGAAGATGATTGTGTGATCAAGGTGGGATCATCCACCCTCGGTATTTGAGGAGATTGATGATAAGTCGCCAATCTTAGTGATAAAATATGCTTTGTAATGAACTTCCTATGCAATTCTTTATACTTAGATGCATGTTTTATCCACATTTAACTATGAAATTGGGATTTTCATAACCTCTAAACCTTGCCTTAAATTATGCATAATTATGTCTTTCTAAGATAACTAACCCCTACTTGACTCACGGAGTCAAGTAGAGTCAATCTCATCAAGATATGTTGAAATGTTTTCAGGGTTTAGGTTCATTGATAGGAACTAAAAGGTTTGGAGGTGGCCTTATAGGAACCCTTTTAGGAGCAGCCCAAGCAATACAAAAAGCCCATTATGGAAGGAAGTTAGAAAGCAAACAGAAAAGAGGAAGTGATGAAATCCCGACTGTTGGAATCCAAGAATCCAACGGTCCATCTTACCTCTCTCTTTCCCGATTTAAACCCTTAGGGTTTCAGGCGAAGAAGCTGTCATTTTGATTCAGCCCAGCCCTCCGTTGGAAGCTTGCGAGCAGCTGGATCGGTGTCCCTCTTACCCGAGTAAGAGCCAGGAAGAAGGAGAGCGTCCAGAGCTGCTGGAGAGGAAGAGAAGATGAGTCCCGCAGGCCTCGACGGGTGTGACATAAGGTGCTGCTCTTTCATTCTTTTCCTCGTCCTCTCTGTCCCTTCCATTGTCTGCAGGTTATCCCCGTGGCAGATAGCCACTTGCAGAGCTCTAGAAGCCGCTGGCATCGTCCAAGACTCGTCCTGAGAGCACTACTCCAGGAGACCGCGGGTTGACGTGGATGCCTAGTGCCGCTGCCCGCCGGCAGCCACTTCTCTTTAAGTTGTTTTATTTCTTTTTGAAAACACCTATCTCATTACAGTAGAAATCCTTACATTTCGTTGTTCTTATTTCAGTTTTCATCGTGTTTGTAATTCTTATCCAGCGTTCATCGCCATCTCTGAAATCGGCTTGAGTTAAAATTCAAAAAAAATCCGCCCACCATCTTACTTTTATTTTTTTTCTTTTTCTTCTTCCGATCGCTCTTGTAGCTCTTCTTTAGTAGAGCGTTAATCTGCTGCAGTCGCGAACCTGTTCAAAACAGATTTTGGAAATCGGTTTTGAACACAAAAATTTCGGTTTTGATTCCGATTCCGTCAGAAATAGCCGTTCTCCAGATTTCGAAAAATTTGTAACTGAACTTTGCCGCACACCTATTCGCGAACTCGCGGAATTTACTGTGGATCGCTCGCAGTTATGCACCTGCTCAAAACCGATTTTTGAAGTCAATTTTGAGTTCAAGAAAAATTGTCTTAGCTTCCTTTGTCTTCGATCGTTCGTCTCTCCTTGTCCTTCGCACGACTCTCCCTTCTTTGCACAATTTCCGCCGCCGACGCCCAACTTCAGGTACGTTCCTCCCTTGCAATGCATTTCCGAAATCGGTTTTGAATCAAAACCGATTTCACATCGCTTCACCTCAGTGTTTCCAGTTTCCGAATGCATTTCCGGTTTCCACCTTAGTGTTTCGTTCTCTCCCCGCTTCACCTCGTCCAAATTCATTTCCACCGTCTTTCTCTCTTTTCATTTTTAATATTATATTCCTCCTCCTTGGCATTTTTAATATTATATTAATGTTTCTCTCTTTCTCTCAATACGAATCCATACTCTCTCTCATCGGCGCGATTTCGGATCTCTGTACGCGTTCCCGTATTCTCTCTCTGGCATATTTCTGATTTCTTACTTAATCTTTGTTCGGAGAATAAGAACCCAGTATTCTCCATTTCTCATTCCACATTCCCATTTTCTGTGTTTTCCTATCTTACTGCCTTATCCTCAAGAACTTTTTTAGACCTTATTCCTCTCATTCATTTCCTTCACCTCTAATATATCTTCTCAGTTTTAAAACCTCCTCACCTTTTAAAATCCTAAAAATACTACTTCAGAGCATTAAAATTCACTAGCTAAACACCTGCTCCCTATGGATCGACCCTTACTTGCCCTAAACTCGTGAGGTTACAAATGTGTTGCGTAAGCTTAAAGACTCACACGACATGACAATTTTCGAGATTATTTCTCAATAGTTATTATCACATTTTGAGCTTATCAATTGACTCAAGGAATGAGATGCGATGAAATCCTTGGCCAAGGTAGTAGAAATATCGAAGAATGAGTTCTCGATGATTTCTACACGCATCAGTACTAACTTGAGTGACCGATTAGGGTTTGACAGTTGACCATACCCTAAGTCATTTATGAGTCTAATGTGGATGAAGGATTATACATACATGGTAATCGATGACAGGAAGGTTCCATAAGTGAGTTCTTATATACTCCATATCTCCTAGTGTACGTGGTGTAGCTTGGCACCCAACGGGCTGACAACTCAACCTATCGATTGGGTTAAATTGATCCTTGATTAATTCATCTATATGTGGATGTGGATAATGAATTAAGGTTGACCAATAAGGTGTTATTTGGTCTATAAAGTTATTAACTAGTGAGATATATGGACCTAAAGGGTCACACACATAAGGTTTATGGATGTTAGTGGATATAGACATAATTATGAGGGTTTTTATGAAAAAACCTCATTCCAAATGTCTATAAATAGGGGGAACGACCACAACTGAAGGGGCCCATGCAAGCCTTGTGGGAATTCTATCCTTTCTTCTCTGTCTCTCTTGCTGAAGAGCTTTGAAGAGAAGATTCAACCATCCGGAGACCGTGTGGATACCACTAGAGGCTAGACACTTGAATAGCTTCAAGAACTCTTTCAAGGAAACCTTGTAAATATGTTTTCTCATTCATACTAGATGATAGGATCATCTGTTCTAGGTGGCTTGGTATTTTGAATGTCCGATTCAATGGATTCTGATGCATTTGATGTTTTGATCAAAATTTCGGAAAGTTATCGACCTCAGATCCCATCAAAATGAATTTCTTAAAATTTAAGAATCTCTTTGACAAAGTCAAACTATCTCTTTAAATATAGGAACTTTTTTCTATTCTCAAAGTTCAAGTTATTTGTATCCTAGATCCTTCAATCACCAAGTTAACCGTAAGTTTATAATTTAGGCAAAATTCTTATATCCAAATTACTAAAAAAAAATTCATCACTCAAAAACCCTTCACATGGCATCATCTCATCTTGACAAGTGGGTCGTCAAGGTAACCTTTCAAGAGACACAAAATTCCTGCGAAAAAAGTTGACACCCCTTCAAGAGATACACCCCTTAAAGGGGTTGAACAATTGTCTCTCTTTTCCTATTTATGTGGATGTTTATGAAACTCTCTCTTGTATAATTGATGGAAATTATGTAGCCTAAAATCCAATTACCTTTCTATGTATCTCATTTATATTTATTAAATTAAAATTTATTCATTATCATTCTTGTGTGATGTTCACAGTGAAATCCATAAAGATAAGTAGTGACTAAATGAATTATATTTAGATCATTATACATTGACTACTATTATTTAAAAATATGTTATAAACATTCATATTCCTAGGATATTCAAGAAGGATGTTAAATTATCTAGAAAAAAGAACACTATTTAATTTGACTCATATGATGAGTATCATTGATCTTATGACCAATAGTGTAGAGTCACCGAGTACAGATAGTGAGTACTCTTTGGATAAAGAGTTCATTAAATTGGTCTGTATGAATCTACAAATGGTATTATACCTAATTGCCAAATTTTTTTATTCGTGTCACAGTTGTGTAGGTGATCCTTTGGCTTGAGACACTAAAGACATCTCATAGATGAATGAATGTGTTTTGATTATGACTTTATGAATCCCTAGCTATGGGATCTCCAAAATATCATAGATTTGATATGACATGAAGTCCTCAAAAATGATTGTGTGGTCAGGATGGGATTTTCTACCCTCGATATTTGAGGAGATTGACTCAAGAAATTGAGATACGCTGAAATTCTTGGCCAAGGTAGAAAAAAATATCAAAGGAGTTTTTTATGATTTCCTCCATGCATCAGTACTAACTTAAATGGCTAAGGTTTGACATTTGATCATACCCTAAGTCGTTTATGAGTCTTGTGTGGATGAAGGATTACATATAAATGATAACGGATGATGGCAAGGTTCCATACAAGAGTTCTGATACACTCTATATCTCCTAGAGTATAAGATGTAGCTTGGCACTTAAGGGCTAGTAACTCGACCTAAGGATTGAGATAACTCAATCCTTAATTAATTTATCTATATGTTCATATAGATAATTAATTAGCTTGACTAATAAGGAGTTATTGGGTCTATGGAGTTATTATCTAGTGAGAAATATAGACCTTAGGGTCACACACATAAGTCTATAGATGTTAGTAGATATAGACATACTTATAAGGTTTTGTGAAAAGTTTCACAAACCCAATTTCTAGAAATAATGGGAAAATGACCACTACTCAAGGTACCCATGCAAGCCTTGTGAGAATCCTCTCCTTTATTCCTTTCTCTCTTAGTAAAGAGCATTGAAGAGAAGATCTAATCATTCAACGATCATGTGGATACTACTACGAGCTACCACTCTAAAAACTTTGAGAAATCCTTTAGGTGAACCTTGTAAGTATATATCCTAATCTATTCTAGATGATAAGATCATCAATTCTTGTTGCATTGATGTTTTGAATGTTTGATTCAATTTATTCCATTGCATTTGATGTTTCGGTAAAATTTTTTGAAAGCTTGTCAACCTTAGATCCGAAAAATAGTGAACTTTGAAATTTTTTTAAGTTTGGTGTTGTCAACCCCCGCTCTTTCTCTCTCCTTCTCAACTACACACCCATAAAAATTTTTTCCCTCTCCCTCTCTCTTCCATTTCCTATCTAGCATACACACCTAGCATTTTCGTGATTGCCCCTTCTCATTCTCCTCCATCTTCCCTCTTTCAATTATCCCTCTTCATTCCCTTCCCTTTTTTATTTCAACGCAAGGAGTAATTAAGAAGGAGATTTTCAAATTTTCCCTAAAACATATCACATTTATCATGAATCTCGATCAAGGTACTCTCCTTCCTCTCATTTTGCGTGATAAATCATCCATCCCTCAAAATCTATTGCTCTTAGGATTTGTGTGAACCCTACGATAGCCTCGAATCATATATTTGGGTAATTTATACAGATTGGTTGTGGAATTTGGTTTGATTCATTGAATGGAAGCCCCACTTCAAGGTTCTTAAAAATGAACCCCCTCCTCTCCAATTGTGGGAATAAAACATAGGGAGTTCAAGTCACCAATTTTAAAAGTTCACAATATCCTACCTTCAAAATACCATTCCTTAATCTTCACCTCGGAAAATTTTGATTATCCTAGTGTGCCCTTGATCACATCTAATTTATATATGTAATTATATGATTATTAATGTAAATTAAGTCATAAAACATTCTATTCTTATACATATTATCATACTTCGGGTGCATATATATCATTCCATGTAATTTTTAGTCATAATCTCAAAATGTATTATTTTAGGGATAACTATAGATAATTAAATAATGTATTTTAGATTAGATTATTGCCCTCTATATTTGAGATTATAATTGGGTTTTAATATTAAATAATAAGAGAAAATAATGCATTTTGAGATTATTACTTAAAATTGTATGAAATGATAAATATGCACTCAAAGTATGATAATATGCAAACGAAATGGAATGTTTGATACCTTAATTTGTATTAAAAATCATATAATTTCTTGTGTAAATTACATGTTATCAGCAATTTACGTTTATTTGTACAAAGCTTGTATGGTAAATCAATATAGATGATTTAGTGTTTTCTACTCATTGAAATCATATAAATCAATAATTTGATACTTTTTGCCTATGTGCAACAACCTACCACTAAATCCATGCTTTTCCTATTGGTGCCTCCTAGAGATGGCGGTGAGATAGATAGATAGAGAGTGAGTGTGTGTGTGTGTGTGTGTGTGTGTGTGAGAGAGAGAGAGAGAGAGAGAGAGAGAGAGAGAGAGAGAGAGAGAGAGAGAGAGAAAGAGAGATGGATGTGGGATAAAACAAGAGGATCAAAATTTCTTAAGGGGAGGTGTAGGGGATGGTGTTTTGAGGGAGAAATGTTATGAATTTTTATGATTGGTGATCTTGAAGTCCCTAGGTTTAATCTTACAATTTGAGAGGAGAGAATTCATTTTTAATACCCTTGAAGTAGAGTTTCTACTCAATTAATCAGATTAAATGTCACAACCAATGTGCATGAGTACCCAAATATATGATTAGAGGCTATCCTAGGGTTCACACAAATTCTAAGAGCAAGAGATTTTTGTGGAAGGATGATCTATCCCACAAAATGAGACAAATAAGAGTACCTTGATGGAGATTCTTGATTGATGTAATCTTGTTGGGGAAAATTTAAAATCTACTTCTTGATAAATCCTTTATTTGATAGAAAAGATAGAAGAGAATGAAGAGGAATGATGGAAAGAGGGAAGAGGGGAAAGAATGAGAAGGATAAATGGAGAACTGATGGGTGTGTGTAGTGGAAAGAAAATAGAAGAGGGACAAAGAGGGAAAGTTGTGGATTCGTGTGTGGATGAGTGAAAATTAGAGCGAGAGGGAAAATTTGTGGAGGGTGAGAGAGAAAGAGTGGGAGAACAACCAAACTTTAAAATTGTTCAAATTTTAAATTATGAGAGAGAGTTTCACAAGATCCACATAAATAGAGGAAGAGAGAGAATTTTTCAACGCTTGAAGGAGTGTATCTCTTCAAGGGGTGCCACCTTTTATAATAAATTTTAACCCTCTTGAACAAATTTCTTAAAAGCCATTTGTCAAGATGTGAGGGTTTTCATTATTGGAAAATTTAGGGGTAATTTAGGTATAGTAATCTGCCCTAAAATCATGGGTTGAGGTTGACTTTGTCAAAGAAGGGTCTAGGATACAAATAACTTAAAGTTTGAGAATATAAAAATGGTTCTTCTAATTTAGGGAGATGGTTTGACTTGATCAAAGAGATTCCTAAATTTTAGTAAAGTGTTTTGACTTGGTCAAATGCTCAAAATTAAAGACTTTAGGTCAAGAGTAATATTTGGCTAAGTCGAGAGAAGTATTTTCAGGATTCAAAGGATTAAGGGGTGGCACCCCCATCTTCGTGGGCTTGGTCCTCTTCATGTATTCAATGTCTTTTTGACATATACACATCTTCCAATGATATATTGGTGCATTTCTTGGTCAAGATCAAAAATTTATTTACTTGATACGAATGACTCCTAATCAATGCAATTCTCCTTTAGTTGTATTGCCTTGGTGCTTCCTTGGATGCTTCTTTTGTTGTTGAGGTATCCCCACTAGAATTTTTAACATAATAGAAGAGGAGAGAGGAGATAAAAGTAGAGGAGGCAAGAAGATTGATAAGAAATTTTTTCTATCAAAAATCTGATAGGCATACAATTACAATCATTGAAAACACAAATTTATGTATCACAGAAAATACTCTATTCCTAAAACACAATTAATAGGTTGAGTTGTTAGTCTGTTGGGTGCCAAGCAACACCACATGCTCTGAGAGATATTAAGTGTAGAAAACTCCCTAATAGAACCTTGTCATTATCGATTATCATGTACACATAATCCTTCATCCGTGCAAGACTCATGAATGACTTACTGTATGGTTCGATTTGTCAAACACAAGTTAGTCGCTCAAGTTACTATTAATGCATGGAAGAAAATATCAAGAACATTTGGTCCAATATTTCCATTTACTAAGCGAAAGATTTTTTCACATCTCATTCCTTACCTCAATCTACTCTAATAATGAGGGCAAATAATCCTATTTTGACCATACAATCACCTTTGAGGACTTTATGACATACCAAATCTATGACATTTTGGAGATCCTATGGCTAGGGACCTCGTCATAATCAAAACATGGACGTCCATCCACAATGTATAAAGACTTCATAGATAATCCTAATATACGCGATTGACCATTAGCTATAATACTATTCAAGGATTCATACAAATCAATTTAATGGACTCTTATTTATAAAAAGCACCCACAATATATTTTTGGTCTCTCCATATCGATGGTCATATGATCAACTATACTCATCATATGAATTAGGTTACATATTCTCATTATTTCTAGATATTTTAATGTCCTTTTCAAATGTTCTTTGAATACGAATATTTAGAGCATACATTAAAATTCTAGTAATCGTTATATTATGATCTAATTATAATTGACTTAGTCATTGTATATGTTCATGGACTTCATTACAAATATCATACAAGAATATCAATAATTAAATTTCATATCAATGAGTATAAATGAGATATGAAACTTTGATTTGGCTTAGAGGCCATATAATATCCATCAAATGTTTTCATAAGGGAGTTTCCTACCATGCCACAAGGTGCGCGAGTTGGAGCCTATGTAACATGCGCACTGGAAAGATGAATCCACATGGTCGTTGAAAACACGCGGATAAGTGTCAAAACATATTCCAAACTCACTAATTTAAAGTTATAATCACAAATTAAGGAGTATAATGGTGAATAAGGGTTGAATCCATGGAGAATTAAGGTATTTTTGAGATGTTTCTTCAAATTCGATCAAATCGGATGATGAATTGAGGTGAGAAATTAGGGAATTTTATAAATTTAGTAAGAAAACTCAAAGATTGCTCCCAAAATAAAAATTGCTCGATTTGTATCAAGATTTGCAGAGAAATGAAAAAGCAAAAATTAGGTAGAATTTTTGAATGCGAAGAGAGAGAAAACTGAAATTAAATCTAAAGTTAACCTAATCTATGATTCAAAATTGAAATTTAATGATATGTAACAAAAGATTAGAATAAAAATGCATAAGCTAACCCAAAGTTGCGCTTGAATTGATCAAATTGATCGCCAGATCAAGGGTTTTTCATTCTGCGATTCTAAATACTAATTCAACATTCAAGAGGTGATTTCTCCCAATTCTTTTGACAAAATCTTGATTTCAAACACTCCTTGGGCGCAAAAATGAGTCTAGAAGAGGAAGAAAGAAAGAGATTCAAGTATTGAGATGTCTAAATATTTCGATAGCTTGAAACATCCAAAATTACATTTCTCGTCAAAGACAGAGAATTTATAATATTTTAAAATTGGGCGTGACCGTCGAATCTTCTCATTGATGAGATCAACGGCCACGATGAAATCCGAAGAGATGAATCCTTATGTTTAAGACACAATCGTCGGATCTTCATCACAGTGTCAAGATCACGCCTTGTGATTGTGTGAAGAGAGAGCGTTGCGAGATCTCGTATGTCCGATTGTGAATCGACGTTTCAGATTCTCAAATGGCGCTTTAAATCCTGGCCGTTATAACTCCTCAGATGAACGACCAGGATTGATTTGTCTAATAAAACGAATCTTCATCCGCTCAGATGCTGCCACTTACCCTCACTTAAGTGAAAATGAGGGGCTTAGATTAAATTGCACTAATTCGCGTTATTTGAATGATTTTGAGAGTGCTACGTCACTTGCATAA
Organism: Lemna minuta; assembly: GCA_024174645.1. Taxonomy (NCBI): domain Eukaryota; kingdom Viridiplantae; phylum Streptophyta; class Magnoliopsida; order Alismatales; family Araceae; genus Lemna; species Lemna minuta. The sequence continues at coordinate 4,104,085 of CM044103.1, read as the reverse complement.
AACCAATAGAAAGATAGTCCCACATGAAAAAAATAAGTACATTATGACGGGTATATAAGTAAAGAGTATATAATGGGTTAGTGAAAATCCTTAATGGATGCTTAACCCAATAATCATACTTGCGCGCACACACGCACATGCGTGCACATGCCCATACACACGAGCGCACACATGTGTACACATGAGCGCCATGTGGTGCATATACACGTCGCCACATGGCGACATGTCACTCCGCCGCTGCGTCAGCTACCATGTAAGCACGCAATAAGAGCTGGATGTTTTTATTTTTAAAAATTCCAAAGTAAATCCAACATAAATTCAGAAAAAATTATGATGAGAATATACTCATTTCTTTGAGAAATTAAAACTTAAAAAAATAAATGAGTATATAAAAACTTATTTTATCTAATTATTTAAACATTAAAACCTAATTATGATCTCAAATATAGATGAGAATAATCTACTTTAAAATATATTCTTTCAAAATGCATAATTATCCCTAAAATTATGCATTTTGAGATTGTAACTGAAGAATATGTATTAGAAGATAGATATGTACTCAAAGTATGATAACATGCATGAGAATATAATGTTTTATGTCTAAATTTACATTAATAATCACATAATTACATGTATAAATTGCATGTTATCATGAACATGACAAGTATTTGATTTATTTTTTTATTTTTCCTAGTACGACTTTGCTATGACATACTATGATCTAGTTTATACACTCTGAATAATAAAAAAATTTAACCCACGTAGGACTATTTGTTTGACATGTGACATGTCATCTGATAGAACTCTGGATGTGGTGTTTCACGAGAGTCCTTGATCTTCACATAAAGGGCGCATGGGGGTCATGGAAATGCTTGATTAACGAGCGTTAAATATGGGCCATGACCCCCTGATCGTGATATGTTAACGTTTCAATCCATCCACACCAAGCTTTTTCATTGGTGTGGGCCCCAATTTCATTATAAGAAGGCAATATTCTTGGTGGTATCTCTTCCTTCTGATGTGGGCCCCAATTTCATGTGTCATTGTCATTGCCATTCCACTCGCTAAAAGCCTTGATGCATATCTTCATCAAGAAAATATGATGGCTGATGATTGATGTGTGTAACTTGAGACACACATGATAAGAGGATGAGCACAATAAAAGAGAAATAAAAACTTCTTTAAGTACCTCTCTTGTCTTAACACTTCTTAGTATTGGAAAGCCTTGACAAACTCGAACCTTGTTGACTTCTCGATCCTTAAATCTATTGGTTTGACTGAATTCTAGATTCTTATTATTTCTATTGAGTCCTAAAAATCAAGATTTGGTAATCAATTAGGTGAGGATTTGCACTTCAAGAATCAAACCTAGTAAAGAGATTCAGATTGAGGTTTGTAATTTGAACAATTTCTTGGGAATCTTTGTTGGTTTAGTGTATTATTCTTCAATCTATCATCGTATACATTTAGATTTATTTTTACACAAATTAGACTAATTAGTATTTACTTTTCTTTGCATTTTCTCTCTCCTCATCTGCTATATTCTCTCTGTAAATTCTATCTTCAAAGGAGCAACACTCTGCTTTAAAGCCAAATCGAAGAGAAACTTGATTCTTTGGAAATATCTAGCTCTCCTCTGCTTTCTTTAAACAACTCTTTACCTAATTGTTCTCCTCATTTTTCTTATCCAACTAGAAAAATTCTAATAACTCCCAAAGTAAACCCAATTCTCTATTGATTTCAACACTTACTCTCTCATTGTACTAAAATTATTCATGAATGAAGTGATTTTGGACTTTATTATCACCCCATAATCGTGTGTTATCAATGGCTGTGCCATGTCCGCCCATCAACCATAGCAAAAAACTAAGACCCATCACCTTATAGCTCTCCATCGGTCTAAGTTGGTGTGTGTGTGTGTGTGTGTGTCTGTGTGTGTGTGTGCGTGTGTGTGTCTGTGTCTGTGTGTCTGTGTGTGTGTGTCTGTGTGTCTGTGTGTGTGTGTGTGTGTCTGTGTGTGTGTGTGTGTGTCTGTGTGTGTGTGTGTGTGTCTGTGTGTCTGTGTCTGTGTGTGTGTGTCTGTGTGTGTGTGTGTGTGTGTGAGAGAGAGAGAGAGAGAGAGAGAGAGAGAGAGAGAGAACAAAAGGTATATGGAGGCCTTTTGTAACAACAGGTATATATAGAGAGAGAGAGAGAGAGCAAAAGGTATATGGAGGCCTTTTGTAACAAAAGGTATATTTAAAGAGAGAGAGATAACAAAAGGTATATATAGAGAGAGAGAGAGAGAGAGAGAGAGAGAGAGAGAGATAACAAAAGGTATATGGAGAGAGAGAGAGAGAGAGTATCACGATTTTCATTGCAGGGACACTTTAGGGTTATTTATATGGAGGGCGAATGAGAGATGGTTTGAGGGAGAATCTTCTCTTCGATAATTGTTTCATCAAGATTACACCAAGGGAAACGGCCATCTGGATACAGAAGGAAATTCTGAGGATAGAAACATAGATTTTTCATGGGTATTTTTCCAACTTCATCAAAGAAACTTGATGATTCAGCACTATCTCGTCATTTACACAAAAGAAACTAGTAGATTTCGTAGGCATCTTAACTTTTATTCACTACAGTGCATTTCAGCACATCATTTCATTCTTAGACAGCCTCGGACATTCCATAAAAAGGAGCAGCCCAAGCTTGCAGAGGGAGCGAGAAAGTGTTGACAGGCTAAACTGTGAAACCCAGGTGAAATAAGTCAAGTTGCCGGTGAAGTGGGTGAGAAGGATTACATCAACTGAAGGCGGGGTAGAAGATTATGAGAAGATTCACCAGCATAATCTACCAGAAGAACCATCTTTTCTGACTTGGGACACTAGGAGCTTTGGCAGGCTCTCCCGTGTTCCTTTTCTCAATCCCTTGGTTCAAAGATTCCAACCTTTTTCTGCAAAGCAAGACATTCCCTGTTCAGATTTTTCCATCCCTCCAGTTCCAGGAATAAAACAGAAGGCAGGAAAAGTATCAAATACTGTTGCTGTTAAAATACATTGGAAGAAATCTTCCCGAAATTATGAAACCCTCTGAAAGCTACTCAATCTGAATCGAGTTAATTTTGACCCAATTCTGAAGCCGAGAAGTCACCCACAAATTCCGCCAGAACTAATGTATTAGTTAAAGTACTGAAATTTTAACAACGCACTTGGTGTCCTGGAGGCGTCCATGCAAGCTCCACCTCTGGCGAAATCCTTCCATTCCCTCAACACCAGTGGCGAGGATCATCCTCCTAAATTACCGAACATAAATAAATTTAGCTGATAACATAAATTTACAAAGTTTATCATGATTTAAGGCGTGATGCTACAAACATCATGACCTCTCCAGAGATGTGACTTCTGATTCCAGCTGAGAAGCTCTCTCCTTGGCGTCCTCCAATGGCATTGACAGTCCGAGCTTGTGCTCACTTTCTTGAAGTCTTTGCCTCAACAACTTATCCTTGAAAATGCATTTAAAATTACAACGGAATGTCATTAATTGTCTTAAACTGTGTCGATAGAGTGATACCCTGTTTTCAGCACAATGACGGTACAAGACGATCTCATCTTGACAAAAGGGCTCGATGTCATTGATCTGCAAACCTGACCCATTGATGATGATCAAAATTTACGTGACATTCTGAAATTCTTGAAGATTTTTTCTTATTTTGGAACTCACAAAGAAAGAGACTTCTTAGAACTCCATCGCACAGATCAATGCCCTGAAGAACGTGAGATGCGATCTCCGTTGGTATGATGGGCGATGGTGGGCCCAGCATGAGATCATCTCCCACGAGGATGGTTTCCTCCATTGATGGTTGCGAATCAACTGAAAGGCAACAGATTTTTGAGAGAGTGAAAAAATTAACAGAAACGTGAAAACAGATATGTCATTGTATTAATTGACGTATTTCAAGTTTCATTTCGATGATAAAGTTCGCAGTCAGGACTTACCATCCATTGTTACGGACTGAAGATTCTCTGTCAACGGCTTCCTGCGCTTTCTTCTTGAAGTTCGAACAATTTATCAGAGCGCTTTATTCGTGATCGGCTCTTTATTCTTGAAGAAATTTCCCCAAATTGACGTTAAAAACAGATTCGATAATTGCGCATGGTAATCCGTAAACGAACGGAAAAAATTGTTTACAACAACAGAAGTCCGAGTGATGGAGCTGAAATTGTCCCCGGAGGTGGTCGCCTTGGATGATCAATCGGAAATTTTGTTGCAAGTATTCAAGATAGGGATGCAATAACTAACAGTACAATTTTGGGCGACTAAAACCTTCGTTGATCGTTTGGCTGAATGAATGACTGAACACAGCAGTACAATTTAAAGGTTCATGGTCGAGAATATTTTAAGTAGAGGAGAATATCTAGAATTGACGGGGAGAAACGGGGAAAGGGAAATTATGAGTGACTATTTGTCAGCAAACTTTCGTCGAACAGGTGGTGGGCGCAAAGAAGAAACACGGAATACGAGAGTCAGGAAAGAGAGAAAAATATATAAATATAATATGTACAAATAGGAGGGCGGAGAGAGAGAGAGAGAGAGAGCACCAGATGAGGTGACGAAGCGAGATGACCCACTTGATTTGCTCGCTCACTCGGGGAATTCGGTCTGTAGAATAACCGGTAGCCAGTCGCTTATAAATGTGTCCCCTTTTACAGTACAAAATTTTGAATTTGAAGGGAAAATAAACAAAATAGAGAAATGTCGAAAAGTAGAGTCATAAATATTTTTTTATTACCTAAATAAAGATAATCATCGTTAACTTTAAACACTCCACGCTGGTAAGTGCTAAAAGTTAGAAGTCCCCGCTCATGAGTTTGAAAAAAATGCTTTCTCTATTCAATCAGTGCAGAATACTGGCTTTTGACCTTCATTACGAACACTCCATTTAAGTTACAATTTGAGAAGTCAAAGCTCACAACAATGTTCTGGAGGGGGAGAGAGAAAGAGAGAGAGAGAGAGAGAGAGAGAGAGAGAGAGAGAGAGAGAGAGAGAGAGAGATCTGAATCAAGAAGCCGGATGCGTTGATTTACATTCTCCATTTCACTGTCAAAGCCAAAATCCATGTCAACCACAGGTCCACGCTACTCCTTGGACGTAATAACCAGTAGACCCAGAGCCCCAATGAGAAGATACTGTAACACAAAAATTCAATAAAAATTACATGTTTCCTCAAAGTAAAGTCAACGCGGCTGGAGGATGGAACAATTACTTTAATGGTCGGCATCTCTGTCATTATGATGGTAAACCACCCAACATAAGGAAGGAATCTAGAGAAAATATAAACAGTAAATCATTATGGATTAGATTGATGATAACAAATTTAATTTCAAAGTAACAACTTTTCATAGATGAGTTTTCGCTCACCCAACGGCTCTCCCCATGATGTGATGCTGCTGAACCCAGAGCTGGCCTTGGGCATAGAGAAGTTTATCATCCTTAAGATTATTATCCCCTGAAACGTTAATTTAGAAAAACTCGATTAAAAGATTTCTACAACAAAATAATGCCAAAAACCCTGTAATTTAAGTGAATAAATAATTCAAAAAAATAGAGTAACAACCCTTTGTAAGAACATCAACTGCCTTCGTGCTCTGACGCTCATGGACCTGCATCACCAGATTGGACAAAATTGAAATGCATGTTCGACAGAGAGGGAGAGAGCAGAGTTTGGACATCATTTTTTAACCTTAATCACCCGGTGTACAATCGGAATTTCATGCCCCTGAGAATCAAAGATATAGAAAAGTATAACATTGGAATCTTTTAATCGTCAGAAATCATTTGAGAAGAGATAGATGATGGGGATATAGACACAATTACATCAACGTTAAAGACAACAATTTCACCAGTACGAATTGGAGCCTTGCTCATGTGAACAAATAAGATGTCACCCTGAAATTGAAACCCTTGATTTTACATTCAACAAACGAAATTCAACTAAAAAAACCAAGATTCCTAATTTAGATGATAATTCCTTACCCTCTTGAAACCAGGCTCCATGCTCCCTGACACGACAACTACCACAGGAGATTCAGTGCCAGTGACGCACATCAAGCCTTTCCATATGATCAACGCAGATGTGACGATCATGCCTGAGAAAGCGTCGAGGTGAAATTGATTTCAGTGGCATTAACAGTCGATAAGATGATTTTTAGCATGATCCTTATCATCATGAGATCAGAACTCCGTGAGATCTGTATGGCCCTTTCTCACAGAAAATTCAAGTTTTTTAATCTGTGTGACGAAAGAAAATCGCAACATAAGGAATTTACATCAGATTTAACAAACAATCGCCACTGACTCTTGTATGATGTCAGCGTTCCGCCTAATAAGATGACAGAAAAGAAAATAAAGGAGTTCTTGTTTTCCCGTATCGAAGATTCGTGAGTGCTCAGTAAAGTTTGGTCAGAAGTTGAAATTGGATAAAAGTGGAGAACTCAATAAATCAAGTTTTCATACCGAGGCTAAAGATTTGCGTCAGCACCTGCCTGATCGGTAGAGATCTTATGGAGTCCAAGCTATCGCTGATCCAACCCATTTTTTACCCCGCAGGATCTCCCCCTCATAACCTACAAGTTTCCAAACTCAAGAGGGAGACGATGATAAAGCTTCTGAGAAGCTTCTGAGAAGCGTCCAAATCCACTCCCACCTTTTGATTTGTCCAAATTCACTGCCACCAGGGCACATACGCTGACGTGGACGGCGAAGGAACTCATCCGATGCCACGTCAGCGAGGGCAATGGGGGAAAAAGAAAAAGAAAAAGAATGGGAGAAGATCGGCGACGTGGAGTTTCCGGAGTTTCTCCGGGAAGAAGGAAAGATGGGTCAGCGATTTGGACGGAGTCTGTGGGTTTTGAGTGCCCAGGAAAAAGAGGCTGCCATGGACGCCATAGAAGTGGCGTTGAAGTGAGGACTTCACTTGCTCGTGTGAATTGGAGACGACGGCAAGGGAAAGCTCCTCCTCAGCTGACTCCCATGAAGATCCTCATCAGCTATGGCGGATCGTTCAAGGGCTCGCAGTCGCCGCCAACAACGGCGGACGAAGGAATACAGAGGACGTGATACCACGGAGGCGAGACGAGAATCATTTGCATTGATCGCCTGATTCTTTTTCTTTTTCCCCCCTTGCCCTCGCTGACGTGGCATCGGATGAGTTCCTTCGCCGTCCACGTCAGCATATGTGCCCTGCTGGCAGTAGATTTGGACAATTCGAAAGGTGGGAGTGGATTTGGACGCTTCTCAAAAGGTCACGATGTACGGTGAGTTTTCCCCTTGATTAGAAACATGGTTATCGTTTGCACACTCTCGATTGTTGTCATCAGTTTTTTACCCTTTCTCTAACCTTTCTAGGATTTTTTTCTTCCTCTTGCCAAAACATCATTCATGACACCCTTTTCAAAACCTAAAATCATTTTTGTTACAGTCTTCTCTTGGAACCTATGTGACTACTATGTGACTCTGAAACAAGACATGGAGTACCTTTTTGGCTGATTATTCCCTTTTCGCATGCAGTGGGATCCATTGAGAGTATAGTACCTATGTTTGCAGTTCTATGGGAATTGACTACTTTTATACATAATTAGCCTGATTATGATGCATTTTATCAAGTTTTTACAGTATTTTTGTGAAGATCGTACCTTATTATCCATGTCCTTCAAGTAAATAATTTCCAGGCTTATTTTGTGTTTTTGCATCCTTTCACATTTTTTAAGAGTAAGTGGCTCTAGTTCTAATTAGGGTTCGCCTATCGTCATCCGGACCGTCATCCGGTACCTGTATCTGCCGATACCGGTACCCTATGACCGGTATCCAGTACCCGATACCGTCATCCAGTTCTGGATGACGGGTATCGGATTGAAGGGGGGACCAGGTACGGTACTAGATGCTTCCAGTATTGATCCGGTAACGGATGACGGTACTGGATGACGGTATCGGGAGATACCGGTACCGGATGACGGTATTCTCCCGATACCATGTTCCATGGGCTCAACCGTTGGATCTGATGGACTCATCGCGATCAACGATCGTGATCGCGCGTCGATTCATGAATCGTCGCCTTCGTCTGATGATCGTCCGGCCCCCGGGAGTGCAGAACCGCGGAAGAACGCCGGAAGTGCGAGTGAGAGAAGATGTAGAGACTAGAGACTCAGAGAAGATGGCGATTGGCGAAGAAGTTCTCCAAGGACTCGTCGAGTCGTCATCGTCGTCGAGAGTCGGGAGAAATATTAGACAAATGAGAATAGAGAATTAGGGTTAAAAAAATTAGGGTTAAATGCAATTACGCAAAAACTTAGGGTTAAACTGGATGTCGGTATCGGTATCGGTATCTGTTCCGATATCGATATCTAACGAGACTAAATCGTATGGTCGTTGAATGCACACGAATTAGTGTCAAAATAAAGTCCTAATCTTACCAATTTATGATTAATCAAAGTAATTAATTAGTATAATGGTAATTAAGGGTCGAATCCACGGAGAATTAGGGAAATTTGAGAGATATCTTTGAAATTCGGTCAAATCGGACGATGAATTGAGATTAGAAATTGGGCATTTTAGTATAATAAGAAAGATAACTCAAAATCGAATCCACGGAATCAAAAATCAGGTGATTTGGATAAGAATTCCAAGAGAAATCGAAGTTTGAAGATAGGAGATAATTTCATTTCGAAAAACGATTGAAAACCGAAATTAAATCTAAATTAAACTAAATCTACGATTCTAAAACTAAAATTATCACTAAATGATGAAAGATTATGATGAAATCATGCAACCTAACCCAAAGTAGCCTTCGAAATGATCCAATTAATCGCCGGATGCAAGGCTATTCATTCCAAATTTTCGAAGACGAAGATGGAGTTCAAGATGTGAATTCTTCCTTCTCTTTCAATCAAACTTTGATCTTAAGCATTCAATGGAAGTGCAAATGAGTCACAAACACTCTCGAACAAACGGCACGCGAAATGGTGGTCTACTCAAAGAGAATTTGATGGATAATCGCGAACACCTCTTTCCGTCGCGAAGAACACATAAAAATGATCGGAAATGATCGTGGCCGTCAGATGAAGCGGTTGATCGCGATCGACGGCTCTAATCGCGCGGCAGTTGACGAATCGATGCCTTCTCGCGATGACCGTCTGATTATTGATCAACGCTCAAGATTTGATTTCATCATGTAAAGAAGGAACGGCGCGGCTTCTTCTCATTCGTAGGATCTTGATCGGATGGCTCACTTTTGATCGGAGATCCATCAGCGTCGATTAATCTCAACCGTTATAACTGGTGAGATCGACGGCTGATATAAGTTCACTTAAACGATATTTAAGCCACGTGTTGATTATCTGATCGCGTGGACCTCGTGTCCATGCGATCGACACCACTCGATCGTCGCGCTGGCGATCCAATGCTCCACAGCTCGCCACGTGTCCTGCACATATTAAACAAATGGTTTTTAGTCCCACTTGGAGAAAATAGAAGAAAATAATATCTATATAATGTAGAGCAGAAAAGCGAGATTAATATGTCGTCCCCTTATACACGGGGGACCCCTAAACCTTATACTAATATATGTAATATATATGAGATATCCGGTCCACGTGTCACATCCGCCTACCACGCAGAGCCACGTGGCACGTGTGCCCGTGGGCCCGCGCGCTAAAACCATCTTTTAATTATTATTATTATTTTAAAACATTTAAAATCGAAAATAAATCAAATTAAATTCAGAAAAATTCCAGAAAATTCCTAAAAATTGTAAAATTCATAACTTTTAAAATATAACTCCAAATTAAGTCAAATTTGTTTTGTTGGATTCAGAATTAAATAATCTATCATTATAAAAAGTCAAATTATAAAAATAATAAGAGAATTAATTTATATTAATTTTATACATTTATGTATTATATAAAATAAATTCATATAAATACATAAATTGTAATAAATGTGTTTTCTCTTCTATTTTCATTTTTAAAACATGATTATGATCATAAATATAATTAGGATTAAAGATTAAAATGTTTAATTATATATAATAATCCATAAATTGATGTATTTTAAGATCGTAACATGAATTTACACAAAATGATAGAAATATGCTAAAAAGATGATAACATGCATATATTTGTAATGATTAATGCATTAATAACTATGTAATTACATGCATGAATAGAATGTTATCAATATCCGGTATCGACATCCAACGCTAGCCCTTAGCGGATGTCGGTATCGGATGACGATATCAGAAACCGATACCGACACCCAGTAACCGATATCGACATCTAGATGTCGGTATCGGGTATCGGAGGTATCGGGTACCATTTAGGACCTTAACGGTACTCGATACCGTTACCGCAACTGATACCGGTATTCGATACCGGTATCGGAACGGGCGAAGCCTAGTTCTAATTATGTTTTTTTTTCAGGTTCAATGGTGGAAGCAGGTAGGTGAAGTGAGCAAAGTAGAAATAAGAGGAGAAGAATCAAGTCAGCTCTTAAGTCAATATAGTTTGACTTTTCAATGCAAACTATTTGTTAAAACATAGATGAACTTCTTAGTATTCTCTAATGTCTTATCTAGACAAAATTGAAGAAATAAGATCATTTTTTATGAACCAACAAAAACTTGATTAAGAAAATAGTGGCATCTTAAAAGTGACATAGGTTATTTTTTAATGCATAATTCATATTAATGAGCTGCATATCATCATGTTTTCAGGACATTTTCATGAACGTCATGGCATTTAGCTTAACTCCACAAAAATATTTAGCTTAACTCTGAAAAATTTATCATTGTACAAATGACTTTGTGTCACTACCACTTCGTCTTTATTTTTCTAATGTGAGACTATGTGTGCTTTTATTTTTTTCAAGTGACATGGCACATCCTAGAGCATGCAATCTCGTGATCTAATCATGGCCCTCCATTCTCACTTAAATGGAGGGGTAAGTGATAAAATGCTATTAATACATAAATTTATATAATTATTAATGCAAATAAAAGCATTAATTACTCTAAATGTATGCATGTTATCATATTTTAAGTATATTTCTATCATTTTGTATAATTTCATATTATGATCTAAAAATACATCAATTTATGGATTATTATATGTAATTAAACATTATAATTTATAATCCTATTTATATTTAAGATCATAATGATGTTTTCATGATTAAATAATAAGAGAAATGATGTTTATTAATATTCATGTATTTTTATAAAGATATTTTAGAAAATACATGAATATATTTATTTAATTAAAATTCATTCTCTTACTATTTAAATAATTTGACTTTTTATAATGATAGATTATTCAATTTCTGATCCAACAAAATAAATTTGAATTAATTTGGAGTTGTATTTTGAAAGTTATGATTTTTAAAATTTCTAGGAATTTATCTTAATTTATTTTGCTTTTTAAATCGTTTAAATTAATAAAAAAACGGGCAAAAAGGGGGTAATATTCGCGCGGACCCACATGGATGCGACGTGGCATGCAAGGCCACGTGGCAGAGCCACGCGGACCCACGCGAGTGCCTGCGTGGCACAGAGGTGACGTGTACATATTATATTTATTATACATAGGTTATAGTACATATAAGCATTCCATAGAGGAACTCGCTAACCCCTTAAAACCACTCCACGTTATATACTCGACGAACTCCGTTCTTTTTCTCTATGTGGGACTATATTCCCTTCTTTTCTTTTGATTTCAAGCAACGTGGCAAAGCATGGATCGCTGGATCAAAAGCGCGAGAAATGGCACGCATAGATCGCGTGGACGCGAGGTCCACTCGATCTTAATCAAAGCACGTGCTTTCAAAGCTATTTTAGTGAAGTGATCTCGACCGTTAATCAATGGAGTTATAACGGCCGAGATCAATCGCGATCGGTGGACTCCTCAACATATCGTGATCGTTGGATGAAAATTCAACGGATGGATCGAAGCGACACACTCCCTTCTTCACGCGATGAAAATGCATCTCGACCCTTCATCTGCGATCGGACGATCATCAAATAGAAGCATCGATTCGCCAAACGACGCTCCACTATAACCGTCGATCACGAGGTGACCCTTGATCAGACGGTTACGCATCTTTTCTCTTTAAATTGAACTATTCTTCGTGAACGAAAAACACCCTTGAATTTTCAAGATTAATCAAACTGTTTAGACACCACAATTCAAGCGTCCATCGATTTAAATCTCTTCTTGATGTATTTCCGCATCCGAGGAGCATTTGAAATCGAAATTTGATCGAGAGATCGAGGAGAAATCACATCTTGAACTTCAACTTCGTCTTCGAAAACGCGGAATAAAAAGCCATGCATCTGGAAATTAACTGGATCATTTCGAAGGCTACTTTGGGTTAGATTGTGTGTTTTCATCTTAATCTGTCATGAGTTAGTGTTAATTTTATATTGTGAATCATAGATTAAGTTTAATTTCAGTTTAATTTTGGTCTTAAATCAATTTCATGATATGGATTTTCTCCTATCTTCAAACTTTGATTAATCTGTGAATTCTCATCCAAATCACTCGATTTTTGATTCTGTGGATTCACAATTGAGTTGTCTTTCTTAATATCATAAATCGCCCAATTTCTAATCTCAATTCATCATCCGATTTGATCTAATTTCAAAGATATCTCTCAAAATTCCCTAATTCTCTGTGGATTTAACCCTTATTTACCATTATACCCTTAAATTCGTTAATTAATCTTTAAATTGGTAAGTTTGGACTTTGTTTTGGCATGACATCGTGTGTTTTCAACGAACATATGAAATCATTTCGTCAAGAAGCAGCGCACTTTGATTGGGTAACGATTCATCAAGGGACTCCTTTGAGTGAATTCATCGTGAATCTCGATTGTCCATCAAGGGAGTTATAACGGTCCAGATTCAATATACTCGATGGACTCCTTTGAGTGACACGTGGCAGCATCGTGGAGATCCGTGAAAGATGAAATGGTGGGCGTTTTACGACGATTCCTATACACACGATGATGTAATAAAAATCTGGACGTTACATCATAAATTTGACGGACACAACTAAAAGGCGTTGATTCAACTCCAATCATTTCATGTAGGCCATTGATTGAAGATCAAAAGGTGATGCCCAATTTTTGTCTATTATACTCTCTTTCTTCGACTGTGTAGAGCATTATTAGATTTTTTTTATCAATCAAACCTTTTAGACAGCTTAATCCTTCGCCTCCATATAATTAAGTAGTTACACCTATTTGTTTGACACTATACTTGGATTCTGCCCTTCTCAAAGGAATGTCGGCTCTCACAATTCCATCCCCATCTACCAAAACTACCGGAAACTATATATTGATTTCTTCATCTTCTAGACTCATTTTCCCATCTAAAGAGTGTTTGAAATCAAGATTTTGTCAAGGAAGAAGGAAGAATTTGCCGCTTGAACTCTAAATTTTTGTTTTTCAAAATGCAAAATGAGAAGCCTTGATCAAGTAATTAATTGGATTAGTTTGATTTTGGGTTGGACTACATGTTGTCCTTGTAATCTTTCATCCTATACTATTATATTTGAATTTTTATCAATAGATTAGTATAATGTTACAAAATTTAGTCATTTTCTCTCTCTTCATGATCAAATTTTCTCTCCTTATTTCGCTCCTTGATTTCTTTGCGAATACTAATCCAATCTGAGAGATTTTTTATTCCATGGATTTGTTTTTTAGAGTCTTCTTTTCATGAATACTAATTTCCCAAACTTCACACCTCAAGTCATCATTCGATTTGATCGAATTTTTCATACATCTAAAAAAGTTCCCTAATTCTTTATGAATTCGACCCTTATTCACCATTACAGTAATCAATTCATGATTAAATATTCAACTTGGTGATTTTGGAAATAGTTTTGACACTAGGAAGTGTGTTTGTAACGACTGCACAAATTCATTTTGTTAGCCTGTGATTAGCGCGTCATTGGTGATTTAGCACCCTTAATGGGCTTGAGCTACCTAAATAGTCTACTTTTCTATTTATATATGAGAATTTTATTGATTTTCTTATTTGGGACTATTTTTTATTATTCTATGTAGGTGACATGGCACGATGTGGAGTGATAAGTCTGAAATATTGAATGCAATGCGTCGTTGTATTTTTGTTCAGACTTAATCAATAAAATGTGTATAACAGAATTTCCCTTAAATTTGCAAATATCAAAAGTTGTGGCTTAGTAAGGGATCGAATCCAAGGGAGGTTGCAACAATATTTTCCCTTTTCTTTTTATATATTCAAAACAGAATTTATGTTTTTGTCACAAATGCAGAGCAACAAGACCATTATATGAAATGAATTGCAATTATCTTCCTTTTAATCCTCAATGAATTTCAAATGAATCATATGGAAATGAAAATGAATTTCAAGACAATTATCTTCAATGAATTGCAATTATATGAAATGAATTTCAATGATATAAAAAGAAGAAAAACAAGATGCAGAAATGTGGGGTTTAATATGCTAAATCCACTTTCATTGTTTAATTTTTTTAATTTTTAATTTTTTTATCAAGCTGATGTTATTATTTTATTACTAAAACTTATCAAGAGAATTTTATTTTCTATTCACTCCTTTTCAAAGATATTCTCTGTTTATATATCACTCCTTATTTTTTGTTTTGCTTTTTTTTTGTAATTAGATTTACTTGATTTAGGAATCAGTTTAAACCAGAAATCAGATTGACACAGAGAAGATTGCCTCTATTTATCTGTATATATGTATTTCCTCACTTAGAATATTTACTGCAGAATTGTTAAACATAAAGAAAAGAAGAGAAAAGAAATGAGGAAAGGAAAAAGAAAAGAGTAATGTGAAGAAAAAGAAAGGAAAGAGTAGAGATTAATAGAAATAGTAATAAGAGTTGTATATGTGAGTATCCTCACTGAGAATATTGACTGAAGAATTGTGAAATAGAAAGAAAAGAAGAGAAAAGAAATGAGGAAAGGATAAAATCACTGATGAAATTTATAATGTATCAAAAGACAACGATCAATACAACCTCAAAAAATCACAATGGAAGAGGATCATTAAGAAACAAGGATGCAATTTCACAATTAAGCTGGAATCAAACTCACATACTAAACTAATTAAAGACCTAAAAAACTTACTGACTAAAAAAACCTAACGAACAATCAAAGTAAAAAAATTATGACTGAGGAATTATCCTATTCATAAAGGAGTCGAAGAAGAGAAAAGAGAAAGAATAACAGAAATAAACCGAATTAAAATGCAACATATAGTATCTTCACCTAATTATTCACTTCAAAACAAAACAAAAAAAAAGAAATGAAAAGAAAAAGGAAGACTAACTGATAACATGCAATCTTAACATGATAAAACATGATTATTAATGCAAAATAAGTCATAAAACATTCTATTTATATGCATGTTATCATACTTTGAGTGCATTTCTATCATTCTATGCAGTTTTATGTTATAATCTCAAAGTGCTTTAATTTAGGGTTAATTATGATGAATAAAAGATTAAAGATTTTATAACCTACCTTTACTTGAGATTATAAATGGTTTTTAAAGTTAAATAATAAGAGAAATCATTTTTATGAACATTAATTTCATTTTCTAAACTTAAAATCTTAAAGAAATGAATGTATTTTTGAAATAAGAATTAAATCTCTAGTTATTTAAATAATTTGACTTTTTAGAATTATAGATAATTAAATTTCAGATCAAATGAAAGAAATTTGGATTAATTTGGAGTTGTATTTTGAAAGTTATGATTTTTACAATTTTTAGGGATTTTTCTGGATTTTTCTGATTTTATTATCGATTTAAAACGTTTAAAATAATTTAAAAAAATGACAAAAAGTCTTTTATTTTTCGCGTGGGTCCCACGTGGATGTGACATGGCACTTAGGGTCACGTGGCAGCGCCACGTGGGCCCACGCAGCGTATTTAATTATTTATATTATGTTTACATATTCTATATAGTAAGGGTATTCAGCCTTCCGTAGATCGGAAGGGTATTCAACCCTCATAACCGCCGTACCTTACAAACACGACGTTGTTCCTTAATTTTTTTCATGTGGGACTAAGTCCCACACAGTGTTTCAATTGCAGGCCACGTGGAGTGAGGATAAGCGTTGGATCGCCTGAGCATTGAAATGAGGCGCGTCGATCGCGTGGACTGGGGGACCAGCGATCTTTGATCAAGAACGTGCCCTTTTAAATCGAGTAATAATGGCCACAATTGAATGCGCCGAAACGCATCGCGATCGTCGGATCGCGATCCGATGGGCACCGTTTTGATGCATTTTATAAACGCATATCATGAGATCAATCTGGAGCGTCCAATCAAGATCGGAAGGTTGAGCTTTAATCATAACGATTTTCCGTTATGGATGCATCTGGACCGTTGATGGAGCTTGGAACGCACCGATCGGACGGTTTTGCCCAATTTTGGCTCTAAAACGAAGTGTTCTTTGTCTTTTGTAAGCATTCGAGAAGGAATTCGCTCAATCGACCCATCTAAACCCTTCCTCTCTTGAATCTCTCACTTGTAATCGTTTCTAGACTCGATTTCGCGTCCACGGAGTGTTCATAAGTGAGATTTCGTCGATCGATCAAGGAGAATTTGTCTCTTGAACACCAATGTTCACGTTTAAATTCGCGGAATGAATAGTTGTCGATCCGACGATCAATTGGATCGATTCGATCGTTATCTCGGGTTAGAAAACAAGTTTTTCCTCTAATCTATTGTCATGTATCATCAATTTTTGGTTTAGGATCTCAATTTAGTTTAATTTCGTTTTTAATTTCAATTTGTGTTCTTCGTGATTCCGAAAATTTCATCCCACTTCACTTTCTGATTTCTCCGCGATTACTAATCCAAATGGAGTGATTTTTGATTCCGTGGATAGATCTTTGAGTTATCTTTTTAAATCCACCATTTTCCCTAATTTCTTACCTCAATTCATTGTCCAATTTAATCAATTTCCAAAATATATCTCGAAAATACCTTAATTCCCTGTGGATTCGACGCTTATTTACCATTATACCCTTCAATTCATGATTAAATCCCAAAATTGGCAAGTTAGGAATTATTTTTGACACGAGACCGTGTGAAATCGACGACCTCACGGTCTGGTCTTGTCACCGACCAAAACAACTGAATTATAAATGCAACCTGAAGTATCTATACCGAAGATTTCAAATCAGAAGAAGATAGAAGGATAGAAAGAACAAAAAGAATTCTAAACGAAGATTTCATAACTAAACCTAATCCTGCAAACCTATTTGCAGATCTTGATCGGATGGTTCAACTCCACTTGAGTGATCCCGATCATCACTGCTTCAAAGTGGATCTTCCTTCTCGCGGTGTCCTCCAGGCCGAGCGTTGTTGGGCGAGAAATCAAGAACATAGATGTCTTGGTGCTTATACCCTACAGGTGAGCTAACGGCTAGCTGTGTACACATCACCGTGTACACAGCCTACCGTTCCTTCATTTGATTGGTTCATAGCAATCACGTGCAAATTCTGTCCACATTGCTCCGAAAATCCATTAGTAACAATAGGCCCATTAAGGGCATTAATAGAATGAATTGAAATTAAAGGACCTTAATGAAGGTTATAATTGCTAAAAAAGAAAAATATTATTTCCATTATAATAGATGCTATAAAAGTAATGAATAATCTTGTCCGACAATGGCTATTAAGGTAGTCATTTCTTAAAGTAATTATTCTTGAAATTTCTCATAATAGCCCTAATTTTTTGTAACTACCCAAGTGCAATGGAAAGTGATAATTCTAGGCATCATATCATGATAACATGCAAAATAATTGTTGATTTAAAACATTCAATGATCAAAATGCAAATAAAATGTATGATTTAGAGTAAACTTTTGCCTATTATTATGGAGCATTTAATTTTTGGAATTAATGGCAATTGTCAATGCTCACTTAAGAGGAGGGGTAATATGTGTTGGGTTTCTGAGGTTGATAAACTTTCTAAATTTTGATCAAAACATCGAATGCAGTGGAATACATTGAATCGGATATTCAAAACACCAAGGCACCAAGAACTAATGATCCCATCATCTAATATGTATTAGAAAACATACTTACATGGTTTCCTTAAAAGAGTTCTTGAAGCTATTCAAGTGTCTAGCCTCTAGCAGTATCCACACGGTCTCCATATGGTTGGATCTCCTCTTCAAAGCTCTTCACCAAGAGAGAAAGACAAGAAATGAGAGAATTCTTACAAGAATTGCATGGGCACCTTGAGTTATGGTCGTTCTCCCCCTATTTATAGACATTTGATATGTGGATTTTTCATAAAAACCCTTATAATTATGTTTATATCCATCAAAGTCCATAGACCTTATGTGTGTGACCCTCTAAGTTCATATATCTCATTAGTTAATAACTCTATAGACCAAATAACACCTTATTGGTCAACCTTAATAAATTATCCACATATAGATTAATTAATCAATGATCGATTTAACCCAATCAATAAGTTGAGTTGCCAACCCGTTGGGTGCCAAGCTACACCACGTACTCTAGGAGATATGGAGTATGTAAGAATTCTCTTATGGAACCTTCCATCATCAATTAACATGTATGTATAATCCTTTATCCGCACGAGACTCCTAAATGACTTCGGGTATGGTCAACTGTCAAACCCTAATTGATCACTCAAGTTAGTACTGTTGCGTGTAAGAAATCATATGGAACTCTTTCTTCAATATTTCTACTAACTTGAGCAAGGATTTCATCGCATCTCATTCCTTGAGTCAATCTCCTCAAATATCAAGGGCGGATGATCCCATCTTGATTACACAATTATCTTCGTGGACTTCATGTTGTATCTAATATATAACGTTTTAGATATCCCCTGGCTA
This sequence comes from Lemna minuta, assembly GCA_024174645.1. Taxonomy (NCBI): domain Eukaryota; kingdom Viridiplantae; phylum Streptophyta; class Magnoliopsida; order Alismatales; family Araceae; genus Lemna; species Lemna minuta. The sequence goes on along the minus strand of CM044103.1, from coordinate 4,085,163 downwards.
GAGATTTGTAAGTCATAATCAAAATACGATCATCCATCCACAAGATGTCTTTGGTGTCTCAAGTCAAAGGACCACATACACAACCATAACATGAATCAACCTGATTGACAGTCAGGTATAATTATCATTCAAGGGTTCATATGGATCAATTCAGTGAACTCTTTCTCCAAAGAGCACCCACTATCTATCCTTAGTGTCTCTACATCAATGGCTACAAGATCAGCCGTACTAATCATATGAGTAGGATCAGATAGTACTATTCTTTTCGGATAATTCGACGTCCCTCTAGAATATCACATGAATAGGAATGTGTAGAACATATGTTTAAAGACTAGTGATCACTGTATTATGATCTCATCATAATTCACTTAGTCATTGCATATACTCATGGACTTCATTACAAACATCATACATGAATGACAATGAATGAATTTCAATGAACATAAACAAGATACATGGAATTGTGATTGGCTCATAGGCCACATAATATCCAGTCACATGGTACTGCAATTGGACGTCAATTCTACTTATAACTGGTGATGAACTATAGTCGTTCATCATGATAAATATAACAATCGATATTAAACATGACTGGTGGACTTCTCGTGATGAGTGGTGCACTCAAGACTACTCTTGTTGCCACTTAAAAAATCTCCTAACTTAACTCTCAAATCTTTGGTGATGGGGGGCATAGAACAATGTTGTCATAGCTCGCCCTAATATGTTGTACAAAGTCAATAGCTTGGACATAATAGATGCAATGAAAAATTAATCATTTTTTAGAGATCAATAATGTAAACTAATTTAGAAGAACTTATGGTTGTCTTGCAAAAAAAAAGGAAATACTAAGGCTTTGTTCAAAAATTGCAAAATTGGTAATTTAGGTGTTGTTATGGATAGTTCACAGTGCTTATTCTAATCAAACAACTCATCAAATGTTTCCATTCCATTTTCATTTTGAAGACGTATCACATAAATTCACTTGTATAATAAAGATCCCTTGGCAAAGTGTTTCTCATATTAGCTAAGCCATTGATCTACATAGACCAAAGGCGAACACACATCATTTATATTATGGACTACTAAGGTATTTAATCTTGTTTGCTACCCATGCTTTTGCACCCTGATAACATGCAATCTATACATGTAATTATATGATTATTAGGGCAAATTAATGCATAAAATATTCTTTTCTTATGCATGTTATCATGTTTCGAGTGTATATCTATTATTCTATGACAATTTAAGTTATAATCACAAAATGTACTATTTTTAGGGATAATAATAAATAATTAAAAAGAAATATTTGAGATTAGATTATTCTCTTTTATATTTGAGATTATGATTGGGTTTCATTGTTAAATAATAAAAGAAAATATTTTTTATGTACTCATTTATTTTTCTAAAAGAAATGAGTATATTTTCTAAATAAAATTTTATTACCTTGTCATTTATTAAATTTGACTTTTTAGAATAATAGATTATTTAATTTCTAATCAAAAAAGAGAAATTTAGAGTTATATTTTCAAAGTTATGAATTTTCTAATTTTAAGGTATTTTTCTAGAATTTTTTTTATTTTTAATAAATTTATTTGGATTTATTTTGAATTATAAAGAGTAAAAAAAATTGATAAAAATCACGTGCTGACGTGGCAGCTAATGCAGCTGAGTGGATTACATGTCGCCACATGGCAACTTGTGCGCACGCCTCGTGACACACATTTGTGTGTGTATACACGCGTCATTAGTGGGTTAAGCATCTATTAATAGATATTCGCTAACCCATTAGGACTGCTCCCCTTATATACACAAGTTTTCACCTCGGTTTCTGTAATGTGGGACTATTTCTCTTTCTTTTTATAGAGAAGTGATGTGACACATTCTTGAGCGTGCAATTGCATGAATCAATCGCGATCATCGAATTTCACTTAAAGAGCGGGGTACATGGCGCATAACGGTTTGTCCTCAAATCTTTTTAAAATGACTGAATCTCAATCATTCATCTGAGGAGTTATAATGACTAAGATAACAAGCGCCCGATGGACTCTTGTGGACATGTGGACACATCTTGATCGTCCGATGAAGATCAAATGGCAAGTGTTACGTGGTGTTTTTTTTTCACGCGTGACTAGGTAAAATTTGAGCACTCCATCTTTTATCAAACTGACACAACTTAATAGTAAAAATTCACATCAAAGCATTTCATTTGAGCCATTGATTGAAGATGAAGAGACGCATCGAACGGTCATGCCCAATTTTTCCTATATATGCACATGTTCTACGACAATGTAAAACATTCTTAGATGTTCGAGCAATCGAACTGTTCAGACATCTCAATCTTTGAATCTCTTGATTTCCTCCTCTTCTAGATTAATTTCCGCATCCAAGAAGTGTTTGAGAGTGAGATTTCGCCTCTTGAATTCCAAAATTCATATTCAAAATCACAGAATAAAAAGCCCTTGAGCCAGCGATCAATTGGATCATTTTGAGAGCAATTTTGGGTTAGATAATTTGTTTTCCTCATAATTTCTTGTTGTGTATCATTAGATTTTAACTTCAAAGCTTAGATTTGTTGAATTTTAGATAATTTATAAGTTTTCTCTCTCTTCATGATCAATTTTTCTCTCTAAATTTCGTTCCTTGATTTCTCCATGAATACTGATCCAAATTGCATGATTTTTAATTCCATGGATTTGTGTACGAGTCTTCATTATAATTCTATCAAAATCCCTAATTTCTCACCTCAATTCCTTATCCAATTTGATCAAATTAGAAGAAATACCTTAAAAATCCCTTAATTCTCCATGGATTCAACCCTTATTCACCATTATACTATTGAATTCGTAATTATATTCTTAAATTGGTGAGTTTAGAAATTATTTTGACATATCTCCATCTATATTTCAAAACCACACTAATCGTCTTGTTATACACCAACATCAACAAGGACTTAGAGAGCTGCCTTCTCTTTTGCCTTGCATAATTTTTTTTTGGGAATTGGGTTCAATGTGGCATCCAATGGATCATTTTCTTATTGTCTGATAGCCATATTGGGCTCTCGACCCATTTAGGGCCTCTCATCTTCATCTCTCGCATAAGGACCTATGTACTCTCCTTTCTATATACAATTTTAGGGTTTCTTGTTCTCACCATAAACATGATATCAAATCCATAACTCCTCTTGCCACCTCCATCATACACTACAATTGTCATTCACGGCATGCCGCCTTCTCCTACTCTAGCGCAATCTCCTCTCCATCATTGTGATGTTGAAGCATTATCGTGAGGAGTTCTATGTTGGCATCTACCTTAGTGGGCTTCATTCCTTCATTGCATCTCAAATTATGGGCTCTCTTCTCTATGGTGATGATGTCCCTAGACTCACTACCATTTTCTCTACTGCTCTTTGAGTCTTGATTGGCACGCTTTCTTCCCATCTCTCTTATGCTCTAGGTGATACGACTCCTCCCTCAAAAATGATAGTTTTTTCTCTTAGAGCTCACAATGACGGTGGTCTCTCCCTTGCTTTGATGGTTGCCGTCCTCCTCGTGGGCATGACCGTAACTCCTTTGAACTATGTTCTCACCGCGGCAAGCAAAACCATCCTACCAACAAATGTTAGAAGTAATTCGGCAAGCCCCCTACTCCCCAAGCAATTGTGACTCCTCTAGCTACCCTTTCCCGAGCATCGCCCACCATCCATGCTCCTCAATATCATGTGATCTCAATGTTGGCTGAGTATGACGCACTCTTCCACTCCACTTGTATTGACGCCTCCTCTTCAGCTAACCTCGCCTCACTTCCGACTCCCTCCACATCAAGTACGTGTGCTCTCCTTTCTTCCTCTTCACTATCATGGATTATTGACTTGGGGGCTTCCTCTCATATGATCAGGACTTCATCTCTCTTATCATTGCCAATGGTTGACCCTATATTGTACAAGATTATGGTAATACTCATATCACTCCTTCCCTTTCTCTTGACCAAATCCTTCATGTTCTTGGTTTCCCTATGAATCATCTCTCTATTAGTGTCATAACTCGTACTCTTCCATGTATAGTTATCTTCTTTCCTTTTCTAGGATTTGTACACCAAATGAAGGATTGGTTTGGGCCGTGAGAACGGGCGAGGCATCTACGAGCTAGCTTTTCATAAACCCTCATCGAGTCTTTGAGCTCTTTTTGTTACATCTACTGCTACTTCTTTCCTTTTGTGACATTATTTGTTAAGCCACCCATGTTTTGAAAAACTTAAAAAGACCTTATCATGGCTTTCTCTTACTCAGTTTGTATGAGAGTCATGTCAATTGGGTAAACAACGTTGATCTTCTTAGTCTAGTTGTGATGACATCCTCTCTTACGTACCTTTTGATCTTTTTCATTGTAATGTTTGGGGTTCGTCTTGTAATCCCTTCTTTTTGGGTCATCACTGTTGTATTGTGTTTGTTGATTACTAAACTCATGTGAGTTGAGTCTACCGTATCTGCGATCGCTCTAAGGTTGTCACTATGGTCACACAATTCATGACAGAGGTTGTCACTCAATATTACACTACGCCAAAGATTCTCCATACTAGTAATGTTCTCGAGTTTGTCTAAACCTCTCTCTGTACCTTTTGCACTAATTATAGCATTATTCACCAGATCACTTGTCCCCACACCTCATAGAAAAATGGTTTTTCTAAGCAAAAACACCATCAACTCCTTGATATCACTGGCATAATAGTGACTGAGAAGCATGTCCTATCTTATCTTTCATCTGATGCCCTCATGACTACCACCAATCTCCATAATTAGCTCCCCTCTACTCTCTTTGGTGGTGATATTCCCCTTCACCGTTTCTTACCCACTTCACCTTTCTTCTCCCTTTCTCCTTGGGTCTTTGGATGTAGTGGTTTTGTCTAATATCTCTCTCCCTCTCTCTCTAAACTCTCCCCTCATGTTGTTAGATGCATGTTTGTTGGCTACTATAGGACACAGAAGGACTACCGGATGTATTTTCTTGACACATGTAGTTAGGTGACTTCTGCTGATGTCACCTTCCAAGAGGACTTTCATGTCTTCTCTTCTCCCTTGCTTTCTCCAACTCTCTCTGCTGCATCTCTTTTGCTTGGCTTCCCTCCCTTGGTGGTTTTTGTCGATCCCCTTCCTTCAATTCCCTCTCCTCCACTCTCTCTCCTCTTCTTCTCCTCATGTTTTCTTGATTTCTCTTGTCTCCTCCACTCTGGATATAGATCCCTTCCCCCCCTCCAACTCCACTACAACCTTGCCATCCCTAGTCATTGGTTCCCAGACCCCTCTAGATGATCTTCACCTTCCCATCACCCTACCCAAGGTTACATGTGCTAGTACTCGCCATCCCATTTCTCACTCTATTTCCTATAATCAGCTTTCTCTATCCTTTCATGCCTATGCTCTTTTGAAACCCTCCGAGCCAATTCCATGATTGCATGTTGAGGCGGCTCAAGTACGTGAATGGAAAGCGGCAATGGACTGAGAGGTAGAGGCCATCGTTTCTTGATTAACTTGAACCTTAGTTTCCCATCTAGTCAATGTCAACATCGTCACTTGCAAGTGGGTCTTCACCGTCAAATACCATCTTGATGGTACCATTACATGTCACAAGGCTTGTCTATTTAGTTTTGGATTCACCCAGGCATATGGCATTGAATATACCATGACATTCTTCTTAGTCATCCATCTCAACTCTATCCACGTGCTCCTCTATCTCATTGTTAATTAAGCTTGATCTCTCCACTAGTTAGACGTTTCTAATGCCTTTCTTTATGGTGATTTCAAAGAGTAGGTCTATACGGAGCAACCTCTTGTGTATGTTACTCAGGGGGAGTCATCCAAGGTGTGTTTCATGCGACGAGCTATTTATATACTCAAGTAGATTCCACGTGCTTGGTTTGCCAAATTCAGTGGTCTTCTCTCCGCCTTTGGCGTCATATCATGTATGGTCTACATTGATGATTTCTTCTTACTAGGAGTGATGACACTAGTATTTTTGCTACCAAAACTTATTTATAATAGCACCTCAACATCTGTGACTTGAGCAATCCTAGATAGTTTATGGGGATTGAGTTTGCGCATCAATGCGGGAAGCTGGCTTTGACCCAACGGAAGTATGCCCTTGACATGTTTTAAAATACTAGACTTCTTGGGTGCAAATCGAAGGCCTTACCCATAGAAGCTCACCCACAATTTTGGAATACTTTGTCTCCACTCCTCGAGGATGCTAAATGCTATAGAAGATTTTGGGCAAGCTGATATATCTCACCATCACTTGCCCCGACATCGTATACAGAGTTAGTGTTTTGAGTCACTTCATACAAGAACCATGACGAGTTCACTGAGAGGGAGCTCTATAGGTTCTAGCATACATCAAGTGAGCCCCATGGAGAGGGCTCATCTATTGATGACATGGTCATCTCTGTTTCAAAGCCAACTTTGATGCCAAGTATGTAGGTGACAAGGGAGATCGTAAATCTACTACAGGCTATTATACTTGACATTCGATATAACCTTGTCACCTAGCGATCCCAAAAATAGAAGGTGGTATCATGCTATAGCGTGGAGTATGAGTATCAAGCTATAGGTAAGACCACGTAGGAGATGGTATGGCTTCGATTATTTCTTAAAGATCTCAACATTTCATTTTCTTCTCCAATGCCCATGCATTGTGATAATCAAGCCGCTATCTTTATAACGAGACAAAACCGTGAGGTCGTTGATTTCACACGGTCTCGTGTCAAAAATAATACCGAACGTACCAATTTTATAAAATTATCTCGAATTGAGGGGTATAATGGTAAATAAGGTTCGAATCCACAGGGAAATAAGGTATTTTTGAGAGATATTATAGAAATGGATCAAATTGGACGATGAATTGAGGTGAGAAATTAGAGAAAATGGTAGATTTAGAAAGATAATCAAAGAAGTATCCACGGAATCAAAAATCACTCGATTTGGATTAGTAATCGCGGAGAAATCAAAGAGCGAAGTGGGATGATATTTCCAAAAATTGGAAGAACATAAACCGAAATTGAAAATGAAATTAAACTAAATCACGATCCTAAATTACAAATTGATGATACATGACGATAGATTAAAGGGAAAACAAGTATTCTAACCCGAGATAGCAATCGAATCGATCCAATTAATCTCCGGGTCGAAGGCTATTCATTCTGAGATTTTGAACGCGAGCATCGGTGTTTAAGAGACGAATTCTCCTTAATCGATCGACAAAATCTCACTTTTAATCACTCCGTGGACGCGAAATCGAGTCTAGAAGAGATTAGAAGCAAGAGATTCAAGGATGGAGGGGTGTAGATAGATTAATTTGATGAATACATCCAAGAATATCGTACAAAATCGAAGAACGCCTTAATTTATAGGTGAATTGGCATAACCGTCTGATGGATTTTAATCAACGGTTACCATGCAACGGTCCATCACGAACCGTTTCGGAAATGTTACAGCCGTCTGGTCCATGATGGAGCGCTCGGATGAAGCCCTTGATGTGCGTTATAAAACGCCTTCGATCACGTCCTTTGAATCACGATCCGACGATCAAGATGTGTAGCGCGTGATTCAATCCGGACCGTTATAACTCCTCCTTTAAGAGCACGTGCGCGATCGTGATTCGGTGGACCGCGAATCCACGCGATCCGCACACGCTGATTGATGCTCCGTTTGATCCGACGCTTCCCCTTTAGCCACGTGTCCTGCACGTTTAAAACTATGTGGAACTTAGTCCCACATGAGTAAAATTAAAGAGAATCGGGTATATAATAGGCGACGTATATAAGGGTTAGCTTAAATTCCGAATACGGAATGCTTATATGTACTATAACCCTATACTACGAGTAAATGTAAATATGCATGCCACGTGTAACCTTCGCGCCACGCAGGCGCTCGAGTGGGTTCGCGTGGCTCTGCCACGTTGCATCCACGCGGGTCCCAAGCAAAAATAACCCCTTTTTCGCTTTATTTTTATTTGTTTTAATAATTTAAAATCGAAAATAAATTCAAAAAAATCCGGAAAAATCCCTAAAAATTAGAACATTCATAACTTTCAAAATACAACTCCAAATTAATCCATATTTTTTTCATTTGATCTGAAATTCAATTATCTATCATTATAAAAAGTCAAATTATTTAACTAACAAGAGATTTAATTTTTATTTAAAAAATACATTCATTTCCTTAAGATTTTAACTATAGGAAATAAAATGAATGCTTATAAAAATGATTTATTTCATTATTTAACTTTAAAAATCACTAATAATCTCAATTAAAGATAGGTTATAAAATCATTTATCTTTAATTCATCATAATTAACCTTAAATTAGTGTATTTTGAGATTATAGCTTAAAATTGCATGAAATGATAGAAATGCACTCAAAGTATGATAACATGCATAAAAATGGAATGTTTCATGTCTTAATTTGCATTAATAACCATGTTTTATCATGTTAAGATTGCATGTTATCACTTTATCTTCTACAATTCCACTTTTGACGTGTCGTTTTCGTGCGTCGTTAAATCACAAAGACGATGGTCAAACAAAATTTATAAAACTGAACTCACAAAGATAAGATATAAAAATCAAGTATTGTGTCAGTATCGGGTCAATCCACAGATAGCAGGGTTGACTTTCATCGTAGAGTTAACTTGGTCAAACTTAGGTTTAAAAGGAGTTTTAAATAAGAGAAAATAAGATTTAAGAAATTTAAATGATATAAATAGACTAAATAAGAAGTTTAAGAATTGAAATCTCGGATTTGACAGAGAAAAGTCATAAGTCAAAGTCAAAGTGTTGACTTTGACCAACAGTAGGTATACTGTAAAATCAGAGAACCAAAAAGGGTCAGAAGATTACGAAAGTTATATATTTGGAAACTAGAGACAAAATTTAATTTATTGGTATATAATTTATGATTTTTGAATAAGAATTGGATTTACTATCAATTATTGAAAATCAAGTATCAGAAAATCCCCGAAATGAACACCTCAGAGGAAATCTTCAAATTGACCAATCAAATGAAATATATATCTTGCAATTTATATGTCAATGGAAAGCTAAGAACAAGAGGAATCTAAAGACACCAAAATTATCAAATTATGATTTGTAAATTGAAAGTAATTGACCCCGAAAGTCAACGTTTGACTTCTGATGAAGGATGAACAGTCCTAGGTCAAACGTCAAATTGAAGAGTCAAATGAACTCGGAATTCGATGAATTTGCTATCCACAGAAAGCTGATGAAAAGAGGAATCTAATGAAACCAAAATCAAGTGATTTAGAATTATAATCAAAGAAATATTCTATTTTCAAAATCAAAAACTTTTCGGACTAAAAATTAGGAAAAAATGAAGAACACTATGAACTACTATGCGAAATTAAAGATCTAAACATAATAAAGATACAAATTACCACTTGATAATCAATCGAACGTCACTAATAACCCGATTGCCGCAAGAATGGGGCCTCAATTCTCGTGGATTGAAGCGAATTTGCTCGGATTCTTCCTCGTGGATGTTCGGAATTCAAGGGGAAAATTCGATGAAATCAAGAGATGAAATTGTGATTATCATGCTTCAATGGATGCGTCTCTACACACTTGGAAGCAGAGGATCACGAGAACTTAAGACCTTCATCGAAACTTGCTTAATTTCTTCACGGGTCGATCAAAATTTAAAGAACAAAGAAGGGAAATACATGATTTTAAAGAGGGAAATTGGTCTGAAGATCATGGCCAATTGAAGCGGTCGTGGAGGCGGTTTTCAAGCATCATGGAAGTGGTTTCTATTGCATGGCTTTGTGGCTTCGAATCCGTGGCGAGTAAGCTTGAATTTCACTTCAAAAAGGCCCACGATTGGGCCACGATCAGGCCACGATCGTGGCCTTGGTCCTTCGTTGAGCACCTACCGATCGACTAGAGACGAATGCCCAACGATCCCACTGACAGAATCTCCTTGATTGCACCGCGATCGCGGTTCGATCGGGCTGCAATCATGTTCTTCAACGATGTTCCGCCGCCGTTGGATTGAACTTCAAGTGATATGGATGGCCACGATCGCGCGTCACCGTGGCCGTCGGATTGCGATCGAGAGGGGGTCAACTGCCAGCCGTCCATCTGTGAAGATCGCGATGAAGACTACTGCGAACAATCCGGAGCGTCCATCTCGTGATGCCCTCTCCGCCGTTTGATGGAGATCGTGTGGTCCTCGTCTCGACAAAGATTGGACACTCTCGACACTTCCACGTGGCGAAAGGTAAGCCCTTAGATCAATTCACTTACTCCGTATTTTCAGCACGTGTTGTAATCACTGATCGCGTGGACTCGAGTCCACGCGATCTCCGCCGTTTTGATAAAATCCAACGCCCGATAAGCCGCCACGTCACCTGCAAACGGTAAGTATCGTGTGGGACATAGTCTCACATGGAAGGAAAAAGGAGAATATGAGCCTATAAATTAGGGGGCGGTTTTACACTTGTGCGTTACCGCCCCAAATTACTAACCAGGGCCCACTATTCCCATGGGCCCTCCACTTACCAGCCTGCCACGTGGCACCCACATGGGCGGCTACGTGGACTGATTGATAGCGTGGCCTCCTGCCACGTGGCCGCGCCACTGTGCGCCTCCTGCGCCCCGTGCGGGCCACCCGGGCTCTGCCACGTGGCCTTAGTGCCGCGTCGCACCCCGAGGCGGTCCCGCGCGCCACGTCAGCCGCCTCTTGGGCCCGCTCACCACGTCATCACCTGCGGTAAGCTTACCCCCTTTTTGCGATTTTAACAGGGAAATTAATCTAAAAATTCATTTAAAAATCAGATAAAATTGGGAAAAGGGCTAAAACTTCATAAAATCATATCTTAAAATATACAACTCTTTTTTAATCCAAATTTTCTCCATTGGATCACAAGTTCTTTTCTTTTTAATATCATGTCATTTAAAATATATTTAGAAAGAAGAAATCAAGATGACTTATAATTTACTTACATCATTTCTCATTAAACATTCTAAATCATAAATTCATCCTAAAATCATCCTCCCAAACATTTACTAAAGTCAAAACTCATTCGATAACAGAGATTAACTTCTATTAATTTAAACAAAAGATTAATCATCCATTAAGCATGAAATTATCCCTAATTTATGCATAAATAAAACTTTAGTGAAATGACATGCCAATGGAGAAAATTCCTAAAAAGTATGATAACATGCATCATATTCATATAAAATAAGCATGAATATGAGTTAATTAGGATAAGAATTGAAGTTATAAATGCATGTTATCAACTTTTTCATGAGCGTATGAAGTGCATTGAGATTGACTACCACTATATTCGAGACAAGGATATGTTTAGAGTCATATGTTATCTTCATGTGACATCATCTCATCAAATTGTGGATGTCTCCACGAATAGTCTAATTGAGATCTCTTATAATGCCACGTGTACCAAGCTGGACATTTTTTATTTCTATGCTCCAGCTAGAGGGGGAGTGTTTGATAGTTGTATCGAGCTCTCGGCCCATTTAGGGCCTCTCATCTTCACCTCTTATGTAAGGACCTTTGTACTTTTCTTTCCATATACAATTCTAGGGTTTTTTGCTCTCACCGTCAACACTTCTAATGATTCACATCAGTATGAGACTTTTCCAAGTTTCTTTGGTTTTGTTTAAAAAATTACGAGGAAGGATAGATCAAGAACTATCCCAATAACACATGATGAAAGATCAAGTTTCTTGTTTCTTAAGAAAGGCAACATAACAAGTCAATCTCAATGGGAGTAGAATCAACTTGGGAAATATTTTAGATTCACTTTAAAATATTATAGTTTTCAAAAATTTTCCATGAATATATGTGTGGAGTAATGTTGTGTTGGATTCATTAACATCCTTCATTAGCTTGCCACTATTGATAATTAGTGAGGAGCCCATGTAAGCTTCACATTGATGGTGAACTTTAAATAACTTCTTATGCATTCCCCTATCTTGTGTTTGATGGATATTATATAGACTATAATCGAATTATATTTTTACATATTATTTATATTCATTGAAATAAAATTTCTTCATTGTTATTCTTATGTAATGTTTATAATGAAGTTCATGAGCATATGCAATGACTAAGTGAATTAAAATGAAATCATAAGATAACAATCACTAGTCTATCAAACATATATTCTAAACATTCAGATTCAAGGGATATTTGTGAAGGACATCAAAATAGTTGAAAAGCATAACACTATTTTTTTCCAACCCATATGATGGGTATGGCTAATCTTATGGCTATTAATGGGGGTGCTCTTTGTAGATAATTGGTACTCTTTGAAGAAAAAGTTCACTGAATTGATTGGTGTGAATCCCTAAATGATATTAATCCAAACTTCTAATCAAGTTGATTCATGTCATAGTTGTGCATGTGATTCTTAAACTTAAAGACATCTTGTGGATAGATGATAACTGATGACAAAAAAGTTTTATAAGGAAGTTTTTGTTCTTCTAGAGCATGTGGTGAAGATTGGCGCCCAACGGGTTGGCAACTTGACCTATCAATTAGGTTTAATCAACCTTTGATTAATTAATGTATATACTAATATGGTTGATAAGGTTGACTAATAAGTATTATTGAGTCTATGAAGTTATTAACTAACGAGATATATGGATCTCACGGATCACACACATAAGGTCTATGTGATGGGATTTGAGGTTAATAAGCTTTCCAAATTTCCAATCAAAACATTGAATATAGCATAATACATTGAATTAGATACTCAAAATACCTAGGCACCAAATGCTAATGATCCTATCATCTAGTATGTATGAAAAAATATACTTAAAAGGTTCACTTGAAAGAGTTCTTGAAGCTATTCAATTTTCTAGCCTTTAGTAGTCTCCACAAGATTGTTGGATGGTTGGATCTCTTCTTCAAAGCTCTTCACCAAGAGAGAAAGAGAATAAGGGAGAGAATTTTCATAAAGCTTGTATGGGCACCTTGAGTTTTATTAGTTGTGCCCTTATTTATAGAAATTTAATATGTAGATTTTTCATAAAAACCTTCATAATTATGTATATATCCACCAACATTTGTAGACCTTATATGTGTGACCTTATGTGTGTCAACCTTTATTAATTATTTATATTAACAAATATATTAACATTAATTAATGATCGATTTAACCCAATCAACATGTTAAGTTGCCAGACCATTGGGTGCCAAGCTATACCCTGTACTCTAGGTATATAGAGTATATAAGAACTTATCATAATTAGTTGTCATGTATGTATAATCCTTCATCTCCACAAGACTCATGAATGACTTAGGGTATGATAAACTATCAAACCCTAATCGATTACTCAAGTTAGTACTAATGCATATAGGAAATCATCAAGAACTCCTTTAATATTTCCACTAACTTGGCCAAAGATTTCATCTCGTCTTATTCCTTGAGTTAATCTCCTAAAATACCAAGAGCTAACGATTTGATCTTGAATACACAATCATCTTTGAGGAGTTCATTTTGTATCCAATATATGATATTGTACACATCCCGTGGCTAGGAATTCGTAAGCCATAATTAGAACACGGTCATCTATCCACAAGATTTCTTTGGTATCTCAAATCAAAGGATCACATGCACAACCATGACATGAATCAACGTAATTAAAAATTAAGTATAATACTATTTAATGAAATCTTTCTCTAAAGAGCACCCACTACCTATCCTTCTTGTCACTCACACCAATAGTTTTAGGATCATAATAGTAAAATCAATTAGTACTATTCTTTCCAGATAATTCAATGTCCGAATAGGAATGTTTAGAACATATGTTTAAAGACTATTCTCAAATTTAAAGACTATTCTCAAATTTAAAGACTATTCAATAATACTATTGTCAAATATCCCACGAATAGGAATGTTTAGAACATATGTTTAAAGACTAGTGATCATTGTATTATGATCTTATTATAATTCATTAAGTCATTGTATATGTTCATAGACTTAATTATAAACATTACACAAGAATGATAATGAATAAATATCATTTCGATGAACATAAACGAGAAACATGGAAGTGTGATTGAATATTTAATATCCATGACTATGAACGTTGCTGGATACAGACAATTCTTAGGGTTTTTGTAAAAATTCATATACCCTAAAATCTATAAATAGAGAGAGAACAAACACAACTCAAGGTGCCCATGCAAGTCTTGTGGAAACCCTCTCCCTTTGTCTCTTTACATCTTGTTAAATAGAATCAAATAGGAGATCTAATTTTTTGATGATCATGTGGATACACTAAAGATTGGACGTTTGAACAACTTTGAGAACTCCTTCAAGGAGTCCTATAAGTATGGATTTTAATCTATAGTAGATGATAGGATCATTGGTTCTTGGCACCTAGATGTTTTGATTGTTTTGATTTAATGTATTATATTTTGTTCAATGTTTTGATCAAAATTTTGAGAGCTTACTGAGCATCAAATCTCATTACTATTGCCTTTGTGATGCTATTTCACTGAACTCGTAACTATCATCTCTTCCATAATATTATTTGATACCACTTCTTGGAGTTAGACTTAGGAATCTGAAATACATGCATTTTTGAATTAAATATTTTTTAGGTGATAAGATTGTAGGGATAATTGAACCTTGTTAAGGTGATGATAGATAGTATTAGAATATTATCTTTTTGGATAGTTAATTCAAAAATTTTGTGCATGAAGTGCACTCTAAAATGTTATAAATTGGATGCGATGAAATTGTTAATGCCGATGTCATTCAAGGATCAATTATTCTCCTTATTAAATAATTTCTTATAAATTCATATACTCCCTCCTTTCTATTCTAATTATTAATCCAATGAGAACATGCGAATGCTACATATGAATAATTATTCTAGATCAAAAGACTTAAAGAGTCAGAGGTATATAAAGATATATTCCTATCCAAATTGTGCCCTCTCATAGTGTTATCATTTTTGTTGCTAAACGATCAATAATTGATTAATCATTATTCTTTAAATGTTATATATGCTTATCGGCCACACCAAAATAGTATTGGCTATAGATAATTTTTAAGTTATAAGTTAAATACAAGATGCACCTAAGGTTATGGTGGAAATGTGTGTAGAACTTGTTGGGAACTTTCTTAACTAAAGGAATAGAGGGCTTTGACTTGGACTGACTTATAAAGAAACAATGAAATGAGATGATGAAAAGGAGTTTATTAAAGCATGTAAGTTGGACAATGCACCTGATTGAGAAGTGAAGTAAATCAAAATTTTCTGAATTAGAAATTCTTGTTCAACCCTTTGTCATTTTGAGGATCAAATAGATAGTGTACGGGGATTCTAATGTATCTCTTTTATTCCTATCCAATATTATCAATGGTCTATTTATATCTACCCTATTCAATGCAGTAAGGAATCAATATTGAGAATCCAAGATAAATAAAGGTGATACATGAGACTTGTAGTCTTCATCCTAGGATAAATGGGTACGCCTTACTCGTAGAAATAATTGGCAGCTCTCTCTCTCTCTCTCTCTCTCTCTCTCTCTCTATATATATATATATATATATATGTATATGTATGTATATATATGTGGGTCAATGTGTGAGGGTTGCTCATTTATCCTAGGATGAAAACTACAAGTCTCATGCATCATTTTCTAATCATTCTTACTTCTCACAGGATTTTTATTTATCTTGGATCCTCAATATTGATTCCTCATTGAATTGAATAGTGAAGATAGATCATATGAAAATATTGGATAGGAATAAAAGAGATACATTGGATTTCCCATATTATATGAATGCATAGTTATGTTTGTATGCATCTATATCAATGTACAGCTGCTGATTAGTGCTCTGAGTGAGGGGTACCCATTTATCCTAGGATGAAGACTACAAGTCTCATGCATCATCTTCTAATCACTCTCACTTCCAGTAGGATTTTTATTTATCTTGGATTCTCGATATTAATCTCTCATAGCATTGAATAGTTATACTTAAATGTTTATACATACACGTAAATGTGTGTCTGTGTGTTTTTTTGTGTCTAGGGAGAGAGATGGAAGGATGGATGGATAAATAGATAGATAGATAGATAGATAGATAGATAGATAGATATATATATAGATAGATAGATAGATAGATAGATAGCTAGATCAATAGATCAATAGACAGACGGACAGCCAGACAGATAGATAGATCAATTGATAGATCAATAAACAGACAGACAAACAGACAGACAGACAGATAGATCAATAGATCAATAGATCAATAGATCAATAGACAGACGGACAGCCAGACTGACAGACAGATAGATATATATATATATATATATATGAATCAACAGATAATAGACAGATTGATATACAGATAGATAGATAAATAGATAGATGAACAGACAGATAGATAGATGAACAGATGGATTGATAGATAAACAGGCAGATTTATAAATATATAGATAGATGGATGGATTGATAGACAGAGAGATAAGTAGAAAGGTAGATAAATAGAAAGATAGATGGATAGATAGACAGACAGATAGATAAATAGATAATACAATTTTTTATGAACCTAGCCAAGTCTCATTAATGCATTTTCATTAAGATGTAGACCTAGCCAAACATAGAATTCTTTTTATCAAAATCCTGACAAATTTGCGTGGTTCAAAATTCCTTAAGGTAAAATGCAGAAAGCTCAGAAAATTAGAACACAACATTATCTGCAGAAATTCATTCAGACGGTTTGTTTATGTGATTTCGTCTTCAGAAACAATAATCCTTGAGAGTTTTCGAGGTATGAAAATTAAGCCAATAAGAACAGAGTATTCTGTTAGTGCCACAGGTCATCCATCTGACCATCAACTACACTTCCTTGCAGAATAATAATGTCTGCAGACTTTGAGATCAAGTCCGAAGCAGATTAGACAAGCCAGTGCGATAGCTTACCTTGCATACATGCGAAGACCTATCTTGAAGCTTGCTGTTAGAATCAAGACAGAGAGCAAGAGGAGCTGAAATGATATTCCCAGCAGGAAACTTTCAGCAGCCTTTGGCACAGTGATTTCAGTGTAGGACAATACTACACTGACGCCAACATTCTTCTGCACCAACCAGTCTTTACTGTTGACAGGAACAATCCCACCAAATATATGAATAACCCCAGCTGTAATTCGGATGGAGCTCGATGCCTGAGTGGTGGAGTGCTGTTGAATTGCTTGGGATCCCTTTACAGGTTGTCCATCACCAAATACAGGTGGCGGAGAGATAACATCCAACATGTTGAAAAGATGTTTGGATAGTGCCTTTTCCCATATGTCACTGGAGTGTAGATCTGCAGCACAATTATGGATCAATACCATAAATGACTAACACACAAAATTGCACAAAGAGATGGTCATCTGCATGCCAGTTCATGGCTTAGAAATAGAACCAAGAAGAAACTCTCCCATCATTCAGCAATAAAATGGTTCAGAATAGACATGAAGGGAATAAAGTAGTTGATCAATAGATGCCAGTTGTACAAGTAGAATGTAGCACGTGAAATACAAACTAATGATAAGTCCTTAGAATCTAACTGCGTTTCAAGTCATTCTTTTCAAGACAGTCTAATATTTCTAGAAGATGGAGAGAGTGAAGACAAACGATTAGATATCCATGATAATACATTATTATTCTGAGGGAGTTTCTATTATATCATATGATACGGTCATGCTGCTCGTCATGAAAGGAGCCCTTCCTTCTTTTGAACAAATAAAAATAAAAGTAGTGCTTACGGGATGTGGGGAGATTTTGGTGCCCAGCACCAACCAAGGGCAAGAGAAGTATTAGAAGAGATCTAGACACTAGATGGATGGGAAGCTTACCTGACTGGGGTATACTTACAACTCAACCAACTTCTACAAATGAAAGAAGCCATCAGCAAAGGTATGGATCTAGGAAAAAAGGGCCGGGGCAGGAGCATTTCTAGAAGGCTCTATGCGGAGATGGGAGTGGTGCCTGCATTGGGCAAGTCCGTCTGTGCACTTTCAGGCACACATGTATCTAGACGTCTCTCAATTTCTATTTTTCTCCAACATTGTCAGTAATGGATGTGTTACATAACAATATTCCACAAGTTTCATCGTCTTTCTGACTAAGCATTAGGAAAATTACAGAATGATCCCTGCAAATCTTATCACAATCAGTGTGCATTTAAGCAGACTGATTGTTATCAGACAGCTTAAAGGCACATAAAATTGAAACCAATATGCAACACAGGATTCATAAGAAGCGAGAGGGGTAAGGAACAATTCTTGAATGCAAAAAGTAAGGGATTTGTACCAGATTCACCATGCAAATCAGCATTAAGAGAACTTGATTGCTTGCTTTCACTTGAAGTGGATGACGGCGATGAGCCGCTGCAACCAGCTTCATCCAATGATGATGGTGTGCATGCATTCACCTATGATAGAAAAGTGTAAGATCCAACATCAAAACCCTCACTTAATTGTGGAACAACCATTAAACACTAAGATTTACTCACTGCAGGAGCAGGACAAGAAGGATTGAAAGAAGAAGAGGGCCCACTTCCAGTATCAAGATAGGATGGCTTTAAATTTTCTGTTGCTCCAAAGTATGCCATAAGTTCATCCATGAGATCAAGCCCATCAGTTCCCACCGTTGAATCAAGAAAATTGTTCGTTTCTGAAGATGAAGATGATGATGGAAAATCAAGGCATTCATCCGAATCAAAATACACCATCCCGTCATCAGCAGTCTCTCCAGTTTCTGTTAACTCTTTGAACATGCCATTCCCATCATGATCATCATCACCCGCAAGATATTCATTCACATAATTCAGGTCTTCACTTCCCAAATCTCCATAGCTATGAATAATTTCTCCTGGGAACGAGGCAAAATCGTCCAAATCCAGGTACCCATCTTTTAGAACCACATTTTTCTTCTTTTCATCTGCCTCATCGTCGCTCTGGCCCAGTCCCACTCTCACAAACAGACCATTCTTCGGTTCTTTAACATCTGGATGGATAGTCTGCTCAAAGAAGACAACGAGATTCATAAAAAATCAGCAAACAATAGGCAAGGATCATTATAATTAGAGAACATTCATTTAACTCGAGAAGGAAAAGAAAAGCAAAGAAAAGGCCTTTCTATTTTTGGAATACTCACAAGATCACCATTCTTCGGGTCTTCGGCATCCTGATCCGTAGTCTGCGCCAATATGAGGAAACTCATCAACACATAAGCCAACAACAGACTAGGACCATCAGAATTAGAGCAAATGCATTTGACTGGAGAAAGTCAACGCTGCAAGAGCAGGGCGGAATAGGAAAATAAAACGCCATTCTATTTAAGGAAAACTTACAAGATCACCATCAACAGACTCTTCCTTAACCACCACAGGCACACACACATCCCACTCCTCTTCCTCCGCCAGAGGCGCCCCATACTGGGCCCCATTCTGCGGTCCGGGCCCTCTTTTCTGAAATATCCTACACACCACAAATCCATCCTGCAAAACTTATCAAATCAATAACCCAACAAGAAAAAGGAATATCTTTCAACTAAATTTTAGTCCTAAAACAAAAACCTGTGTATCTAGTAGCCGGTACTCATGCATAACCCAATTAGTGCGACGTCCCAAGGGAGCGCGACCCAGATGAAAAACCAGAGTCTTTTTCATCCCGATCGGATTCCCAGAAGACCGATTAATGGACCGATCCTTCCCCGTGGTTTTCCAGTATCCGGCTGCAGTAGCGCGATTTGTGCGAGATCGGTTGGCGTATTTCCTGTCAAGGACGGAGAAGAAGTACCACTCGGAATCTCGACTCCGGATGCGCGATTTGGCGGGAAGATCCCAGGGTTCCGTCTTGTAGAGGTCGATCTCGGAGATCGCGTCAACGCGGAAGGATTTCCCGGATACTTTCCGCTTAAGATAATACCCGACGAGTTCCTCGTCGGTTGGGTGGAAGCGGAATCCTGGCGCTAGGTCGCCGCCGTCGCTGCTCATCGGAATTTCGGTGGTTGTGTACCTGAAGAGGAAAAAGTAGGAGTCGAAGGGGGAAGCAAGCGAGAAGATTTGTTTAAAGAGGTATCCGCCGCGTAAGGTTCCCGTGTAATGCGCTTAACACCAGCAAATAATTAAAAATCACGAGTTTTTGGGTTTTGCTGTTGCCTCGTTTATTTTATAAAAGAGGGAATGGTTTTCTGATGGGCTGGGCTTTTCTTACTATGAAAAATGGGGCGTGGAAAAATGCCTGCCTTGTCTCTGAGCGGTATCATCTTGGTCAACTTTCGTGGAAGGGTGATGCTAGTCACGTGAGTCTCTTGACGATTGGTGGGCTTTCCTGATCGCCACATGGTGGGTAACGCCGTGGGAAGAAAGGAATAAAGACGTTGACCGATCGGAAGAGAGAGAGAGAGAGGGAAAGAGAGATAAATGCAGACAGGGGGAGAGATAAAGAGAAAGAGAGACTGACTGCGGGCGAAAGAGCAGGAAAGGTAGGTAGACTAACTGCGGGAGAGAGAAACAAGAAAAAAAGGCAGACTGGAGCGAGAGAGGAAGACAGACAGATGGATAGATAACGGGAATAATAAACTGTCTAGAGAGAGAGTGTGTGGGTAAAGGAGAGGGAGAAATGATGGACCAGGTAAAGAGATTTGAGACCAATAGTCCGTAACGAGTCTCTCTCCACACACGGAGAGAGAGGTAGGAGAGAGAGACCGGATACATAGATACAAAGAGAGAGAGAGAGACCAGTTGTCACTATACACAACGAGTAAATTTTGAGTGAGCAGTAAATCCGAATATATCTTGTTGCTTCTCACAATCTTACATGAAAATATCGAAACAATTTCAATAAAAATATACATTTTAAGCTTCGATATATTTAATTTGATAAATTTGACTTTCATATAATTGAGACTGACATATTTATCACTAATTTTTATTCCTTTTGATTAAATATTGAAGATTAAAGATTCACATTTGCACCCAAGAAAGCCAATCTCCCTAGAAGATCTTGCACATGCATGATCAGCTCAAGAACTATCTATCCATGCCAATTGGCAACCTCAACTCACAAGAAGTGCCTTGGTTTGCCCAAATCACAAAGTGCAAAGTGTGTTTGTATGTAAACTTATTGACATGAATAATCCCCATGTGATCCCTCCCAATGATAAGAATATCATGAGCATAAAAAGCAAGAATGGCAATCTCCCTAGATGTATGTAGTCAAAGAGTACAAGGTCCACCATGCAAGGTGGAAAACCATGAGCATTAATGCTTCAATTGGAGTTGTGAAACCATACTCAAGGACTCTATTTTAATTTTTAAATGACACATTTTAGTCAACATACCTTCAATAACCCCCCAAAGCACCATACTCTAGAGGTTGCTCCATAAAATTATGATTAGATAAACCCCTTCAAAGAAATGCACGAGAGATATTATGTTGATGCAGCTCCCAATATTGATTAACAAACAATGACATTATGACTCAATATAGTAAAGGGGAACAACTAGTTAGAGAGCCTTATTGTAATCCATCTTTTAGATCATCATGAAACTTGTTGGGATTTTGGGCTCAGTAAGCTCTTGAAATTCAAATATAAAAATGAGTGCAATAGAAGACATTTGAATAAAGGATTCAAAACATAGTACCATGAAACAATGATTTTGTCAGCCAATGCAAATCAAAATCTACACTTATAGTATATATTTTGATGTTGGAGGAGCTCTTTTTTGTTTAAATGTCCAACCTCTCGTCATATCCACGTGATCTCCAAACCTTTGGATTTCTTTTTGCACTCTTCTTCAATGCTTCTTGAACATCTCTTGACCAAGTAGTCTCCCTAGATCACCAAGAAAGGTGCATAGAATGCAAGAGCGGAAGATAAGAGAGATGTGGGAACTCACCAAGGCTCATATGGGAGTTTCTAGGGGTGGACACCCACCCCCTACTTATAAACCCTTTGTTTTTGTAAATTTTCACAGAAATCGGTACAAATATTTCTTTATCTACCAATCTTCATTCACCTTATATGTGTAACCTTCTAGGCCCATATATCTGTGCAGCTAATAACTCAATTGACTCAATAAAATGTAATGGTCAACCCTAACAATCAATTATATCATTATATTTCTTAATTAATCAAGGACCAATTTAAACCTAAATAATAAGTTTTGTCATCCCATTGGGTGCTAAGCTACAACTCATGTTCTATAAGATATGGAGTATATCAAAACTCTCTGGTAGAACCTTATCATCGTTGGTTACTATGTGTGCATAATCTTTCATTCTTGAAAGACTCATGAATGACTTAAGGTATGGTCAATTGTCAAATCTTAATCAATGACTCAAGATGTAGACTATCCAAATGATCATTCATACCCATCATATAAGTAAGATTAAATAATGGTATTCTTTCAAGTTAATTCAATGTTCTTCTCAAATAGGAATATTTAGAACATATGTTTAAAGATTAGTAATCTTTCTATTATGATTTCATTGTAATTCACTTATGATGGATATTATGTGGCCTATTAGCCAATTATACTTTTCATGTATCTTGTTTATGTCCATTGAAATGATATTTATTATTTGTCATTCCTATGTGATGTTTGCAATGAAGTTCATGAGCATATGCAATGACTAAGTGAATTATGATGAGATCATAATATAGTGATCACTAGTATTTAAATATATGTTCTAAACATACTTATTTGTGGGATATTCGAGAAGGACATCAAATTATCCAAAAAGAATAGCACTATCTAATCTAACTCATACAATGAGTATGATTGATCTTGTAGCCATCTATGTGGAGACACTAAGGATAGATAGTCAGTGCTCTTTGGACAAAGAGTTCACTGAATTGATCCGTATGAATCCCTAAATGGTAATTATACCTAACTGCCCATCAGGTTAATTCATGTCATGGTTATGTATGTGGTACTTTGACTTGAGACACATAAAGACATCTTTGTGGATAGATGATCATGTTTTGATTATGATTTACGAATCCCTAGCCACGTGATATCTAAAATTTCATATATTTGATACGACATGAATCCTACGAAGATGATTGTATAATCAAGATGAGATCATCTGCCCTCTGTATGTGAAGAGATGGACTCAAGGAATGAGATGCGATGAAATCCTTGGCCAAGGTAGTGGAAATATCAGAGGAGGAATTCCTGATGATTTCCTACACGCATGAGTACTAACTTGAGTGACTGAGTAGGGTTTGACAGTTCATCATACCCGTAGTCATTCATGACTCTCGCGTGAATTAAGGATTATACATACATGGTAATCGATGACGGGAAGGTTCCATAAGTGAGTTCTTACATACTCCATATCTCCTAGAGTATGTGGTATAGCTTGGCACCCAACGAGCTGGCAACTCAATCTATCAATTGGGTTAAATCAATCCTTGATTAATTAATCTATATGTGGATGTGGATAATTAATTAAGGTTGACTAATAAGGTGATATTTGTTCTATAGAGTTAATAACTAGTGAGATATATAGACCTAGAGGGTCATACACATAAGGTCTATAGATGTTGGTGGATATAGACATAATTATGAGGGTTCTTATGAAAAAACCTCATACCAAATGTCTATAACTAGGGGAATAATGACCACAACTCAAGGTGCTTGACTAAGCAAATTCGCAAGGTCCTCGAAAACACGCGGATAAGCATAAAAAATTACAAAACTCGCTAATTTTGAGAAATAATCACAAATTAAATAGTTTAGTGGTGAATAAGGGTCGAATCCATAGAGAATTAAGGTATTTTGATGTATTCTTTGAAATTCGATTAAAATCGGATGATGAAATGAGGTGAGAAATTAGGGATTTTAGTTGATATCGAAAGAGAACTCAAAGAAAAATCTACAAAATAAAAAAATACTTGATTTGGATCAATATTTGCGAAGAAATCAAAGACCAAAAATTAGATAGAAAATTGATTGCGAAGAGAGAGAAATCTAAAATAAAATCTAAAATTAACTTTAATCTACAATTGTAAATTACAATCTAATGATACATAACAAAATATAAGAAGGAAAACACATAATATAACCCGAGATAGTAGTCGAAATGATCCAATTGATTCCAAGATCAAAGGCTTTTCATTTTGCGATTTTAAAGATTATCGTCGACATTCAAGAGGCAAATTCTCCCTATTCTTATAACAAAATCTCACTTTCAACCACTCCTTGGACACATAAATGAGTCTCAATTTTGCCATGTCATGTGTGAAGAAGAATCGTTGTGCGATTGCGTCTGTCCAATCAAAATTTCACGTTCAAGATATCGCCACGCATCCATCGAAGTCCATGAGGTGCATTTAATCTCAGTCGTTATAACTCTTCAAATCAACGACTAAAATTAAAACGTTTAAAAATGAAGCGTTGCCCAATCAGATTCCGTCGCGTACCCCTTCACTAAATTAAAGATCGATAATCGTGATTTAATACACGGATTGCACGCTCCACTTTTTGCCACCTCACTTGCGCACAAAAAAAAAAAGAAAACATAATCCCACATGACAAAAATGGGAAGAAATGCATGAGTATATAAGTCATGTGTACATAATGAGATAGCTAAAATCTTGAAAAGGGTGCTATCTCATTATTCATACATACACGTGCACACACACGCTCACACGTGCACACACGCACGCACATATACACATGTGTGATACTTGGCGTTCTCATACGCCGCCTCATGGCTCCATTATTTTGTATGCACCACACCAGTTACCATGTCAACACTCGATAAAAAAATAATAGTTTCTATTCATTTTAATTCAAAATAAATCGAATTAAAGTCATAAAAATTCTAAAAAATTCTAAAAAAATCCCTAAAAATGAGAAAATTTATCACTTTTAAAATACAACTCTAAATTAATCCAAATTTATTTTTTTGGATCAGGTATTAAATTTTCTATCATTCTAAAAAGTCAAATTACATAAATAACAAGAGAATAAACTTTTATTTTAAAAATACACTCATTTGTTTTAGAATTTAAAACTTATAAAAATAAATAAGTGTATAAAAAGTATTTTATCTTATTATTTAACATTAAACCTAATGATAATCTCAAATAAAAATGGGGATAATCTAATCTTAAAAGTATTTCTCTTAATTTATTATAATTATCCCTAAATTGGTGCATTTTGAGATTATAGCTTAATTTTCATAGAATGATAGATAAACACTCAAAAATATATGATAACATGCACATGAATGGAATGTTTTATGCCTTAATTTGCATTAATAATCATATATTTTCATGTATAATTTGCATGTCATGAGTGCCCATGCAAGCCTTGGGAGAATTCTCTCATTTCTTCTCTTCCTCTCTTAGTAAATAGCTTTGAAGGGGAGGTCCAACCATCCGGAGAATGTGTGGATATTGTTAGAGGCTAGAAACTTAAATAGCTTCAAGAACTCCTTCAAGAAAACCTTGTAAGTATGCTTTCTCATAGGTACTAGGTGATAGGATCGTTTGTTCTTGGTGGCTTGGTGTTTTGAATATCCAATTCAATCTATTCCACCGCATTTGATGTTTTGATAAAAAATTTGAAAGTTTATTGACCTCAGAACCCAACGACTTAGTCATTGCAGATATTCATGGAATTCATAAAAAATATCACACAAGAATGACAATAAATAAAAATTCTTTTCAGTGAATAGAAATAAATAATGAAAGTGTGTTTGGACTGGAGGCTACACAATATCAATCACTTGCCATTGACCTCTAACTGAAGAACATTTGAGCGTTATCATTTAGGACTATATGTTAGCATATTTTGCATAGTTTACATCTTAAGATGACTTTTTTTATTTAGTCTCAGGTACCTTCTAGATAGAAAGTACCTTTTATTATGTCTATTTTCTGGTTGCTATTGCTTCGATTACCTTGCCAAAAACATCAGTCTTGATTTTCTATGAGTCACATGGTTAGGATGGGGGGGGGATCTTGCTCCAAGACTTCTACTTGGCATGGTGGACACCCTCTTGCTAAGGAAATGATAACTAGAACTCTAATACTCAACCTTCCTTGCTCATATTTAGGGGCTGTCCCACCCCATCAATGTCCCTTGATGTTTATCCTTTAGTTCTTTTAAGGGCATGCCTCTAACTAATCCCTCCGCTCAATTGGTCAACTCCTATCCAATGCTAGACTATTAAACCATTTCCTACTACCACTAAACCCTCTTGAGTTATGAGGTCTATAAGACTTCCAAAATTTTGATCAAAAACATCAAATGCAGTGGAACACATTAAATCAAATAATTTAAAACGTTGAGGCACCAATAATAGATGATCCTATCATCTAATATGTATGAGTAAATACACTTATAGGGTTTCCTTGAGGAAGTTCTCGAAGCTATTCAAGTGTTTAGCCTCTAGCAGTATCGACACGGTCTTCGGATACTTAGATCTCTTCTTCAATGCTCTTCACCAAAATTCCCACAAGGCTTGCATGGGCACCTTCAGTTGTGGTCGTTCTCCCCCTATTTATAATTATTGGGTATGTGAATTTTCATAAAACCCCATCATAGTTATGTCTATATCCACCAACATTTATAGACCTTATGTGCGTGACCCTCTAAGTTCACATATCTCACTAGTTAATAACTCTATCGACCAAATAACACCTTATTGGTCAACCTTAAGTAATTATCCCTATCAACATATAGATTAATTAATCAAAGATCAAATTAACCAAATCCATAGGTTGAGTTTGCCAACCCATTAGGTGCCAAGCTACGTCACGTACTCTAAGAGATATGGAGTATATAAGAACTCACTTATGGAACCTTTTTGTCATCGGTAACCACGTGTGTATAATCTTTCATCCATAGAAGACTCATAAATGACTCAGGATATGGTCAACTATCAAACCCTAATCAATCACAGAAGTTAGTACTGATGCATGTAAGAAATCATCGCGAACTCTGACGAAGCGTTTTATGTGGTCGTTAAAACACACAAACACCGGTAAAAAAAATTTATAATTCTGAACTCACAATAACAAAGATATAAAATCAAGTATAGTGTAAATATTGGGTTGATCCACAGAGAACACAGTTGACTTTGATCGCAAAGTTGACTTGGTTAAACTTAGGTTTAATTAGGGTTTTTAAGAAATGAATTTATAATATTATTAATGGAAAAGATATTATAAGACTTTAGAAACTGATTTTTAAGAAGAAATGTTAAAAGTCAAGGTCAAAGTGTTGACTTTGACTAACAATTGACTTCTTGAAAATCACAGAATAAATAGAGCTTAAAATATTACAAAAATTATTGATATAAAATTCGTGATTTTTGAGAAGAATAAGATTTATTCTGAATTATTGAAAATCAAAGATCAGAAAAATTCTGAAATGAACATTTTGGTGTAAATCTTCAAATTGACTAACCAAATGATATCCAAATCTTGAAATTCACATATGAATGGAAATCTAACAACTAGAGGATTCCAAAGAGACCAAAATTATCAAATTTCACCTTCAATTTTGAAAGTAATTGCACCTGCAAGTCAACGCCCAAATTCAAATTAAAAATGAACAATAAATGGTCAAACGTTAAATTGAGGGGTCAAATGATGATGAAATTTTATAATTTTTCTATCCACGGAAAGCTGATGAAACAAGAAATCCAATGAAACCAAAATCAAGTGATTTGAAACTTAAGATCAGGGAGAAATCCTTGTTTTCCAAATCAGAAAAAATCTAAATCAAATTTGGGCAAAAATGAAGAACAAAATGACTAAAATGATAAAATTAACTACCTAAATCTAATCTAAATACAATTTTTTGCAAGATGAATTATCGATTCACACTACTAACCTGATTGAAGTGAAGATTTGGCTTGAATTCACGTGGATTGAAGAGTATTTGCTCGGTTTCTTCCTCGGCGTACGTTCGGCGTTCAATGGGAGAACTCGATCAAATCAAGCAACGATTCGTGATCAATCCCGCCCCAATTGGATCGCAATCAAGTCTAAATGCGGGGAGATCACGAAGAACTCAGGATTTTGCTAAAAAATTACTTAATTTCTTCAAGATTCAATCAAGAGTTAAGTTACAAAGAGAGGAAGAACACCATTTTATAGAAAAAGTCAGCAAAAATCGCAGACCGTCCGATTCGGTGAAGACCGATCGACGGCCACGATCGCTCGATGATCATGGACCACAGTCCCACAATTTCGCCATTTACGCCCGTCCAATTCTCATCATTGCGTTGAGGTGAATCCACGTGTCGCCCCACGATTAATCGGGTAACCGATTAATCACGACCGTTCGATTTCACTAATGAAATCGACGGATCGCATTAACCACGTGTGTTGATAGAGATCTGGTGGACTATGAGTCCACGCGATCGACACATCACGATCGTATCCGACACCCCACACAGTGCGACGTCACCTGCAAATTAAAATTTCACGAGAACATAGTCCCACACGGAAGAGATCGGTGGAATATGTGAGTATATAAGGTAGAGCTGCGTAACGCCTTTGCGTTACTGCCCCAATACTTTTACCTGTGCCCACTAACCTGTGGGCCCATCACCTGCCAACCCATCACTCATGCCATGTGGCACCACCCGGGTGTACACGTGGACTCGTGTGGCCCTGCCACGCATCTGTGCCACTTCAACGTGTGGGTCCGTGTGGCGCTGCCACGTGGCCTTGCATGCCATGTCGCATCCACACGGGTCCCACTCCATGTCAGCTCTGCGGGTCATGTGGAGATATAAACCCCCTTTTTGCATTTTTTTAAGAAATTAAAAATCGATAAAAATCAAAATAAATCCAAAAAAATCTAGAAATCAATATCTTTAAAAATATAACTCCTTTTTGACTCAAATTTTCTCCATTGGATCACAAATTTCTTCATCTTTAATATTATACCACCTAAAAATATAAATTCAAAAAATAAAATAGGATGAATTGAAAATAATACTAAGTAATGCATTAAGAATTCTCTCTTTTAATCATCCAATCATTCTTTTCTTGGAATTAATCCTTTTAATCATCTACTAAAGTCAAAGAAAATTAGGGAAATTAATTAAATTCTATTTATTTAACCTTTTAAAAGATTAAACATCTATAAAGCATATAATTAACCTAAATTAATGCATAAATATAGACTTTAGTAGAATGGCATACCAATGGAGAAAATTCATAAAAACTATGATAACATGCATCATAATTACATAAAATAAACATGAATATTAGTTAAATAAGATCATAATTTTAGTTAAATATGCATTTTATCAAACTCCTTCTCTGATATTTCCATTACCTTGGTCAAAGACTTCATTGCATCTCATTACTTGAAACAATCTCTTCATATACTGAGGGCAGATGATCCTATCTTGACCACTGAATCATCTTCCAGGACTTTATGACGTATCAAATACACTGTGTTTTAGAGATCCCCTGGCTAGAGATTTTGTAAGTCATAACCAAAATACGATCATCCATCTACAAGATGTATTTGGTTTCTCAAGTCAAAGGACCACATACACAAGTGTGACATGAATCAATGTGATTAATGACAAAGTGAGTATTCTAGGTTGTTTAATACACAAGTGGTCGTTTGATCCATTTTCTCACCTGATCCAAGGCTTTTCATTCCACGAATTTCAAAGACGATCGTTAGCATTCAAGAATCGATTTCTCCCTTTTCCTTCAACGAAATCTCACTTTCAAACACTCCTCATACGCAAAAATGAGTCTAGAAGCAAAAGGGAAGAAAGAGATTTAAGGATTGTAGTGTCTAGACCATTTTCGGTTACTTGAAAACCCAAGAATGATTTATATCGTTGAAGAACATCTCAATTTATAGGGAGAATTGGGCGTAACCGTCGGATTAGTGTTTCAATCTTTGATCAACGGCTCTGAAGGAACGCATATATGCGAATCGTTACACTTAAATCGTGTCCATTGAATCAAAGATGGACTGCTGAGATGTTTCCACGTTGTGCATGAAGAAGAAACGCATGAAATGTTCACCGTTTGTTCTTGATCTAACGCTTCAGATGCATTTCGTTGGTTTTAATCTCAATCGTTATAACTCCTTAGATAAACAACTTAGATTAAATCATTTTAAAATAATTTTCCGACAAACCAAAGTGTGCCACGTACCCCTTCATGTAAGTGACGATTGACGATCTCAATGAAATCCCGCGATCAGACGCTCCACACGACACCACGTCACTTGTGCACATAAAAACATAAAAATAGTCCGACATGAAGAAAATCAAGGCGATTCGGAGTGTATATAAGGTATGCACGTTGTAAAGAGATAGAATTATCCTTAAAAGGAAGCTTAATCTCTCTATTGACACTCGTGCACACGTGCATGAACATACTCGTGCACATGTGCACACACATGCGTGCACATGCATGCATACACACGCACACACACATGAGCGCACACTTACATGCGTTTGCCACATGGTGTGTTCATACATCGCCACAAGGCATTGCTATTTTGTCTGCGCCACATCAGCTGCCATGTCAGCACGTGATATATAAAAATATTTTTTTTAACGAGTTGAATTCTTTATAAATCGAAGTAAATTCATAAAAAATTGAGAAAAATTCTTAAAAAATCCCTATAACTTAGAAAATTCATAAATTTTAAAATACAACTCCAAATAAATCCAAATTTGTTTTTTTGGGTTAAAAATTAAATTTTTTATCATTCTAAAAAGTCAAATTTAACAAGTCAAAAGAGAATAAATTTTTATTTAAAAAATACACTCATTTCTTTTAGAATTTAAAACTTAAAAAAATAAATGACTATATAAAAAGCGATTTCTCTTATTATTTAGCATTAAAACCTAATTATAATCTCAAATAAAAATGGGGATAATCTAATGTTTAAAATATTTCTCTTTAATTTATCATAATTATCCCTAAATTAGTACATTTTGAGATTATAACTTATATTGATAGAATGATAGATAAATAGTAAAAAGTATGATAACATGAATTAGACTAGAATGTTTTATGCCTTAATTTGCATTAACAATCATATATTTTCATGTAGAATTTGCATAGTTTCAATTAACAGTTTGGTAATATACCTTTGAGGGATTTGTACAGATCAATTAAATGAACTTTTTCTATAAAGAGCACCCACTATCTATCCTTAGTATCTCAATATCGATGGCTACAGGATCAACCATACTCATCATATGAGTCAGGTCAGATAGTCCTATTCTTTCTAGATAATTCAATGTCATTCTTGAATATCCCATGAAGAAGGATGTTTAGAACATATTTTTAACAACTAGTAATCATTGTATTATGATCTGATCATAATTTACTTGGTTATTGTATATGCTCATGGACTTCATTATAAACATCACACAATAATGGCAATGAATAAATTTCATTTCAATGAGATATATGGAAGTATGATTGGCTTATAGGCAACATAATATCCATATCTCTTTTATCATGTTGATTGGGTTAAATCAATCCTTGTTTAATTAATCTATATGTTAATATGAATAATTAACTAAGGTTTACCAATACGGTGTTATTGGGCCTATAAAGTTATCAACTAGTGAGATATATGGACCTAGAGGGTCATACACATAAGCTCTATGCATGTTGTTGGATATAGACAGAAACTATGGGGGTTTTATGAAAAATTTACACACCAAATGTCTATAAATAAGAGGAGAATGACCAAAATTGAGGGTGCCCATGAAAAACTGATGGCAATTCTCTCCTTTATTTTCTTTCTTTCTTTCTTGGTGAAGAGCTTTGAATAGGAGATCCAATAATCTAAAGATCGTGTGGATATCGCTAGAGGCTAGATATTTGAATAGGTTCAAGAACTCCTTCAAGGAAATCCTATAAGTATGTTTTGTCATACATACTAGATGATATGATTATATGTTGTTGGTGTCTCAATGATTTGAATATTTTATTCAATATATTTTGTTACTTTCAAAGTTTTGATCAAAATTTTGGAAGACATTGATAACTCTAAAATATAAGTCACACTCTTGCATCATTTATCGTGTTTAAGTGTTGATAAAGACTTTAGGAATGAGAATATCTATTTTTATATGATTGAATGTGACAAAAATATGACTAAGTCGTATGATACATAATTTCTTATGTTTTGATTGTATTATGAGACTAACCCCACTTGACTTCTTAAAGGTCAAATGGTTGAATTCTGACACTTTTATGAGTTATGTGGATGCAAGGACTTGGGTGAAGTTTATTGGGAGCATGTTTGCAAACTATCTAGACAAAGAACAAGAAGAAAATTCGTACTCCACCTTTTTAGGGGGTTGGTTAACCTTTTCCGTCTTTTTAGGAGGTTAGTCAAACCTTTCCACCTTTTTAGGAGGATGGTCAAACCTTATCATATCTTTAGGAAGTTAGTCAAACCTTTTCACCTTTTTAGGAGATTAGTCAACCACCTTCTTAGGAGGGGGAGGGGTCAACCCATTCCACCTTCTTAGGAGACAAGTCACTCCATTTCTCTTGGAAGTCAATAACAATCAAAGTGATTCTTAACAAGTCAAAGGTGGTCAAAGGCATTCTTAAAGGGCCAATTCTTCTCTTTTATTTATTAATAATTAATTTAGACCTTTTCTATCCTATTTTTTAAGGAAGGATCAATATTTATAGGAGGAGAAAGAGTTAAGCCCATCTCTTAAACAGTGGTCAATCCACTCCCTAAGTAAATGGTTGTGGTGGCAAACTCCTTAAAAGGGACTTACTACCTCTTTAGGGGGTGATTATGATAGTGTCTTTTGGATTTAATCTCCACCATTCATTTGTCACACCCAAAAAGACTAAATCTCCACCATTGATTCATAGGAACCTCTTAACCTAACATATAAAAGAAGCTTCTTCCTCCTTTTTCATTGCATTTTTGGCTCTCTCTTAGCATCAAGTTACCAGAAGAAAAATGAGAGGCTTAGTCACAAGCTTGGTATTTTTTGGTGTTCAAGTTTGTTGTGAAGACAAGATCAAGTGGATGATCGAGATTGTAATGGGTTTAACATCTCCTAGCCTAGGGGTGGCAGTAAAAAACAGGGTTTTTGTGAGGATTTGGATATGATTTTCTCTTGCAATCCCCTCCATGGATAGTGAAGAACCTATTTCCCTTTTTATATTTTAGATTTTGTTCAAACTTTTCTTTAAACAATCTCTCATCATTACTCTATTACCCGATTTCTCAAATTTTTCACTAGTCTTCCCTCATCTTCCATTATATCATTCATATTTCTCTATTCTATCATTCCATTCTCAATATTTTTATAATTATTTATCATAGTATATATAAAATATATATTTAGAATTTCGTTCATACCATATTCCATTTCTCAGCCCTTCCATATTTCTCCAAAAATATCTTCTACCATTGTTTTTCCCCTATAATAGTATCTATACTCCATAAACGCACTAATCTCATTACCTAAGCTTCCTAAAGAGTCAATCCTTAATTTACCACTAAATAAAGTGAGGAATTATAAATGTTTTTTTGCATGAAATTGATTCAAAACAACAATTAAAAATACCCTCAATTGAGTTCATCAGGCATATCGACCTCAATTGAGGAGGGTGCATTATAGGGTCGATATGCCCCTAGGAGGGTGCATTATAGGTCAAGCATGCACATAGAAAAAAGCTTATGCATCCCACTCATGATCACCTTTTTATTGAAGGCTATTTTGACATTAGATATGTCACGAACAAAGGAGATAGAAAATTGACCATAGGATATTGCACATATGTGGAGGTAACCTAGTCACCTGCCCTTCTTAGATACAAAAATTTGTCTCTTTATGTAGCACATAACTTGAGTACTAACCTAAGGTTGCTACTACTTGTAAAATGGTATGGCTATAATATTTTCTACAAGACTTGGGTGCCATGACTTTGATGCAAATCCCTATGTGTTGTGATAATCAATAAATTATTTTTATTATTAAAAACCTTAAATTTTACGAGTAGTTGGATCACCTAGATGAAGCCACATGTTTGAGTGAAGTTGGATTGTCTTGTAATGCCTGTCATTCGATAGTCATCAAATGCTAGAGATGTCACCACTCGTCCATAGAAGACCATCGGGTGCATTTAATCTCAACCGTTACTACTCCTCAGATGAGCGACTGAAATTAAAATGTTTTAAAATACAAATCATTGTCCAATTAGAATGTGCTGTGTACCCTCTCCCCTGACTTAAGTGAAGATCGACATTTTTGATTTAATACGTGAATCAAATGCTTCAAATAGCGCCATGTCACCTACGATAAAAAAAACAAAAAGATAGTCCCACATGACAAAAAACTGAGGCAAAAATCATTTATATAAGGAATGAGTGTTAAGTGGGTTAGCAAAACTTAGCGTGAGAGTGAGTTATGTCCAGCTAAAGACGTACAACTTAATGCTTGTTGGAAGGTAACCCAACCTAATCTTTACTTTTGTATTTGCTTTTTGCTTTTATTTTAGCATTTGTATTTTCTTTATGCTTTTGTATTTGCCTTTTTCTTTTATTTTTATTTTTTTTCTATTTTTTCATTGGCTCCATGTACGCTAGGAAAAGAAAGAACATCATCCAAGAAGAACTCTAAGAATGAAGAGAAGAATGCAACCAACGCAAAAAAACACTAGATAAGTTTTTCTTGAAACCCCTTTTATCATTCCATATTTATTTATTATGCATGCCATGCATCCTGATAGCCATTTCCTTCCCATGAGAATGCTCGTTTTTATTGAGGACAAATAAAAGAAATGTGTTTGGGGGGGAGTTTTCTAGAAAACTTAATTTATTTTTTAATTTTTGCATTCCTTCATTTGATACTCTATGCATGGTATGATTATAAACCATGGGAAAAAAAAACATTATCTTTCCAAAACTACATGAAACATGAAAAAACATAGAGTATATGAACATCCTCAAATGCTTTAGGGAATCCATGGGAAGAGCAACCTTAAGTGTCATGTTAGGGAGGTTGTAGGGTTGATGGAACCATGGATCTAGGTATTCCTTTAGGGAACCATAAAGTCTAATCTAGGAGTCTCCTCAAGCTCATAATATGATTTTTCAAAATTTCTATACTTCTCATCTACTCATTCACCCTTCTAAATCTTGAGTTGATTACTCTTTGCACGCATATCCTTCCGCCCTCCATAGAAAGTTGTAGCTTGTATCATCCTTTTCTCAGCACTAGTATTATTGGCAGAGTGAAGCTCCCGTGATCCATCGAGATACCAAAAACTCTTCAGGGGAATAAGCTCATATCTAGTAAGGATGACACATGGGTAGGATGAGCACCATTGAGTGAGTAAGTGTGAATGTTGTTTCCAATAAGCTGCATAAAAAGGCTTTTGAAAGTTTTAATTCTACATCTTCTCATCTTTATTTCGCTATTCATCATCTAATTCCTATTCTTAAAAAGGCTGGCATCAAGTTCAAAAAAAAAAAGAAAAAAGAAAATAAAATTAGAATTAGAATGGTAAGCTGCCACCCATGTGTTTTAGCGGATTCTATTTTATAGCCATTATGTAGGGAAAGGATGCTATTTGTTTCTACTTCTTGCGCCTTTGTCATCCACTTCCATAGTGCAAGGGGGAATCAATTATTGATTTGGTGAGGTGAATCATTTTCTTAAGTTTATTTATATCTTTATTAGTATGTAGAGCAAGAGGAATTCTTGGTTCATTTGGTGGATTAAAGTGTTCGCCAGAGGGATGCCTTGACCTTGAAGTTTCTAATGAACTACTTTCTTCTTGACATCATTTAAGGAAGAACATTCATTTCAGATTCTATCAATGCTCAACCCATGATCTTTCGAGGTCATTTTTTAGTCCTATTATACATTCTCTATGCTTTCATTGCTAAGGGGCTAACAATGATTCAAGTTAGGGGTGTGATAACATGCATCTCATTATATGCATTTACATGCTTTTAAACAATTTTTATGCATAATTTCAGTCTATATGATGCATGTTATCATCTTAAAATGGAATTTTCTTCAATTTAAGGCCAAATCACTTAATTACATAGTCTTCATCAATTTGAGCATTATTATTCATTTTAAGTGTCTTTGACCCTTTCGAGGGTCAAACCACTTTTATTTGACCTCAAATTCTTGGTTCTAAATGTTTCAAAATTTAAGTAATTGCATGAAGGTTTAAGAAGTGGAAGAAAAGAAAAAAAAAAAGGGGTTAAGAGCAAAAGAGGGAACTAACTTGATTGACTTTATAAAGTCAACAAGGAATTAATTCACTCATAATTTTATTTTATATCTAATATTTTATTTCAGGGCATATATTGGAAGAGTATCAAATTCTTGATCCAATGAAGAAAATTGCATGCAAAAAGGAGTTCTAGAAATGAAGTTATGAATTTTTTAAGATTAACTTTTTTTTGGATTTTTCAAGAGTTTTTCTGAATTTTTCAGAAATAAAAAATCAAAAGAAAAAGGCAAAAATTTGATTCGGGACCCACGCGATGTTGACGTGGCAAAAATTTGACGCTAACGCTAGCTGGGTCAGCGTGAACCCAGAGTGGCGCCTACATGGTGCGTCTGAGTGGTTTGTGGGCTAAGTGGGCTAAGTGACATGGAGTATAATAGGCCTAAGTATCATGATAGAGGTAGGTATTTGGGCCCATTAGGGCGATTTGTATATTATAGGAGGCCCCCATTATAAAAGCATTCAATTTTCTAAACTTTTCTAATGTGGGAAAAAAAATTTTATTATCTTTCAGGCGATGTGGCAGCTCATGAGGCGTTAGATCAAGCGTGCAAATGGCGTGCGTTGATCTGGTAGACCCCGAGTCCACCGGATTTTGATTAAGCGCACGTGAGCAATTTGTAGCCGTATATCTCATTAGTGAGATCTAATGGCTAGGACTTCATCGCGCAACTGTCGAATCCAAGAGTGACGTGTGGTAGTTTGTGGATGCTCTAATGAAGATCTAATGGCAGAAATGAAGATGAAACGTGGGGCCCGCATCGTGGGGATTGATAACATGCAAAAGTGTTTGTCTTTATCATCAATTTCATTTGCATTGTGGTCATTAAATGTCTTAAATCAGATATTATTTTGCATATTATCATGTTGATTATGCTTAGAATAAAGATTCCATTCAACTTGAAAATGGAATAGATAGTTACAAATAACCAGTGATATTATGACAAATTAGAAGTAATAATTACCCTTAGAATAATTACTCTCACAACTATTTGTTTTCTGTTTACAAAATATTTGTTTTACAGCAATAATTACTTTCATTAATGTCTTCAAATCTCTGTTTACGTTATTAATGCCCTTAATGGGCTGATATGTACTAATAAGTGTTCGAGGTAGTGTGGATAGGAGATGCACGACGTCAAGTGTGAACCAATCACGTGAGGAAGCAATAGGTTGTGTACACGGCGATGTGTACACAGCCAATTGCTAGCTCACCTGTGGAGTACGAGGTGAAAACACGCAAACCGCCCTCTACCAATCAATGAGAAGGAAATAAGTGCCAGAGCAATCACGACATGGAGCATAGCGGTATATGCAGAGCAAGACGTAGCAAGATCATAACAAATCGCAAACAAACACTCACGATTTCGAAAAGTCGATACAAAGAAGAGGGGGAACTCTCGGAGGGGCATCTTCTTGATTTTTCGCTCCCGACTCATCGTTGGCCTAGAGGACACAAGCGAAATTAAGACCAGATCAAGCGATTTCTGACGATTTCAAGAAGTTATCGAGTTGAGGACATCAATTTGAAGCTTCAAGGTTTGTAGAATCGGTTTAGGGATAGAAAATAATTTTCTTTTCTTTTCTCTTGAGTTGAACTAATTCTTCTCTCGATTTGTGACTGAAATAGATTCTTACAGCATCATTTATAAATCCTTATTTCTTTGTTTCTTTTGGATTTTGATTCATGTTTAGATTTCAGGATTTACATTTTCAGTTTGAAAATTTAGTCGGTTTCTTTTTATTTCTTTTCTCTTCCCTCTAATCGAATCATTTCTTCTTGAGATTTAGTGACTGAGATTAGATCCTACAGAAGTCATAATTCATATTTTTACTGTATCTTCTGAATTTTGATTCAACTAAAAAATTAGGTTTAGATTTTTTTAGTTCTTTAAATCTGAAAATATTATCAGTTTGTTTTGTTACTGAATTTCTTTTCTGAATTCTAATAGAAGTATTTTCCTATAGCAGTTATCTTTTCTTTTGTTTGTAAGCATCTTTTGGAGTCAGATTTAAACCAATTTTAGGTTTAGATTGTCATTTCTTCAATTCAGTTAGTGTTGCCATTTCTTTTTGGCAGAAAACAATAAGAATATTAAAGAAATATAATCTCTATTCTGTTATTTCTTTTTCTTTTCTGTTTAGTGTGTGTGAATTCAGATAGAAAACTTAAGTGATTCTTCTGTTTTAGTCAACCTAGATTGGATATAATTTGAGAAGTTTTAAAATAAGTCTGACTCTATATTAATTAGTGGCAGTAAGAGGGAAATTTATTGTTAAATCGGAAAAAGACAATTACAGAAATAGACAAACGTAAATAAGAATAAAGTAAAACATAAAAGATTAAAAAACATTTTGAATTTGAATTCTAGATTAGAATAAAAAGAAATTCTAAAAATATTATAAAAAGTTCCTAATCTCTCTTTCAAATTTTAATTGAAAAAGTAAACTTTCTCAATAGAGTCTATTTTCTTCTCTTTAGCATAATAAGTGGAAAATGAAGATAAAAATAGAGTGCGGGGAACTAGAAACATTCACAATTAGACAACTACTGAGTTTAGTTGGATGAGAAGAAGTTCTGAAGTAAATAAAAAAAGAAAGAAAAGTAGACTTTGCCATATCCTCCCTTGGATCGACCCCTTTTACTAAACCTAATCTTTAGATAGCTAGGAGTTAAAGGGAAAATTTCTTTAGATACACGTTTTATTGATTAAGTCCAAATAAAGGCATAACGACACAATTAATTAGGATAATTTGGACTTATCAGGGACCGTGGCCCACTTCTTCCGTGTGACGTGGCCTCATTTGAGTCGTCCGATTTCTTAAAAGAAAACGGACGACTCAAATTAAAATTCAAAATTCCCTTATAAACTCATGTTATCTCTTACGGATTTTAACTCTTGATTAAATGTTGAATTGAGAATTTTTGGAGGGAAATCTTGAGTTCTTCGAGAATCCTTTATGTCCTAGATCAATTGCACATGGACTGAGGAAAAAAATTCACGGAAATTGTAAGAAAACGGAAGGTAATTTCCCCTTGAATGCCGAAATCTCGTTGGAAGAAGAAATCGGAGAAATCTCCTGGCAATCAAGGAAATTTGAGGCTCAATCTTCACGTCAATCAGGATAGTAGAGTGATATCTTTGTAATTCTCACTTTTTAGGTCATTTAGATTAGGTTTAGATGGGTAATTAAAGTTTTAAGAACAAAAAATTCCTCATTTTCCCCAAATTTCTTAGGAAATTTTTGCTGATTTGTTAACAAAGATTTCTCGATGATCTTAAGTTCAATTCTAATGAATTTGGTTTCATTGGATTCCGTGTTAAGTCAGCTTTCCGTGAATATCTGATTCAAAAATTTTCTTCAAGCTTTGATCCCTCAATTTGCAGGTTTACCAACTACTAGTCAAAATCAATTCGAATTTGGGCAATGACTTTTGAGGACTATCATTACAAATATAAACAGTAAAATTTGACAATTTTGGTGTCTTTGTAATCCATGCATAGGTGCTTTGTCAAAATTGGATGCCATTTGACCTGTCAATTGAAGGATTTTGACCGAAACCCTAACTCTAGGTCATTTTTTATCCGTTGACTTTGAAAAATCATATTAAATTCAATTGTGGTATAAAAATCACGATCTTTATATCAAATTTTTCCCCTTTCTTTCTAGTTTCTAAAAATATAATTTTTGAAATATTATCTTACCTTTTTCTTCTCTGATTTCATAGAAAGTCAAAGTAGGGTCAAATTCAATGCTTTGACTTTGACTTTTGACTTTTCTTCTCAAAATTTTTTAAAAACCCTAAATGCGCTCGATGGACTTCTGTGGACACATGGCGACATCTTAGGCGTTCGATGAAGATCGAATGGCAAGCGTCATACTACAATCAAACTTCACGCGATGGCTGACGGAACAAATCGATGCGGTCATTAATTGCACACCGATTCATGTCAACAATAAAGCCAAACTTACCAATTTTATAAAATAAATACAAATTGAGGGGTATAATGATAAATAAGGGTCAAATCTATAGAGAAATAAGGGATTTTTGAGAGATCTTTTCAAATTCGATCAAATCGGACAATGAATTGAGGTGAGAAATTAGGGAAATTTAAGATTTGGAGAGATAACTTAAAGACGAATCCGCGGAATAAAAAATGACTCGATTTGGATCAAGATTCGTGGAGAAATCGATGAATGAATTAGAGAGAAATTTCCGAAAAGTTAAATCACGAATTTACCAAAATTAAGGATAAAATTAAACTAAATTACGATCCTAAATTACAAGTTTATGATACATGATGAAAGATTAGCGGGAAAACACGTAATCTAACCCGAGATAGCAATTGCAATGATCCAATTAATCGCCGGATTCAAGGCTTTTCATTCCGCGATTTTGAAAACGATCTTCGATGTTCAAGAGACGAATTCTCCCTAATAGATCGCCAAAATCTCACTTTCAATCACTTCGTAGACGCGGAAATGAGTCTAGAAGTGATTGGAAGCAAGAGATTCATGGATGGAGGTGTTTAGATAGATTAATTTAGTGAAATCATCCAATAATACATCAAAATGTCGAAGAACATTTCAATTTATAGTGATTTTGGGCGTACCCGTCCGATCGGGCGTTTCATCTTTGATCAACGGCTCTGATTGATCGACTGCCAAGATTTCATCACGTCGTGTGCGTTATAAAAACGCGTGTAACGCTTGCCTTTTGATCGGGATCAGACGCTCAGATGAGTTTCTCGTCAGTTTAATCTCAACCGTTATAACTCGGTTGATGAACGGTTGAGATTTGATCGTATTTACAACGATTTTGTGATGAGTAATGATGCGCCACGTAACCCCCTCTTTAAGTGAAGATCAACGGCTTCGATTCTTCGCGCGATCAGACGCTCCACAAGCTGTCACGTCGCCTCCCGGCCTCAACCGTTGATCGCGATGCGATCGGACGGTTCTGATCTTGCCACGTCACCTGCGCGTTTATAAAATTTGGGAAAAATTGATTTTAATTACAAAAATCGATTTTTTATTCTGGAAAATCCTTTGAAATTCAGAAAAATTTAGAAAAATTCCAAAAAAATCCCTAAAAATTAGAAAATTCATAACTTTCAAAATAGAACTCCAAATTAATCTAGATTTTTTTCATTAGATCAGAAATTCAATTATCTATCATTATATTTAGTGTGTGACCCAGTGCACTTTGATCGGAGCAGTTTGACTAGAGCTAAAGAAGAAAAAAGAGAGAGTATAGCATTACACTCTCTCTCCTCTCTCTTCTTTATACTATACTCTCTCTTTTCTCATCTGTCTCTTGATGGCGGGAAATGGGGGTACAAGAAGAAATCGTTGTGGTGAGAATATTGAAGAGGATGAAGCAAGGGAGAGTGGGAGAGAAGTGAGGGAGATAGAGGAGATAGAAAAGGGAGAGGGGACAATGAGAGAGGAGATGGAAGTGGAGTGAGGGAGGGAGAGAGAGAGAAACCCTCTCTCCCTTTTTTCTATTTTTTATATACAATTTATTTTATTTTATTTTTATTTATTTATTTATTAGTTTTCTTTATAGAAAAAATATTTTTAATGATTTTAATTTCTAAAAATTCCCAAAAAATTCAAAAAATCTAGAAAAATATGTCAACTTCTTCACATAAATAAATTTATTCAATAAAATTCATGATAAAATGCATTCATAAATATTTTCAAGTAAAAAGAGGAATTTAAAATGAGAAATAAGTAGACATTTTATTTTATAATAACATAAGTTTATATTCTTGATGAATCAATGTCATTAAATGCTCATAAAATTTTATTAATTTATTAAAAATATCAAGAATATCCTTTTAAAGGTAAGACTTATAATTTTAATCATTTTAAATCATGATAACATGTATTTATGATTATATTTTTAAGAAGAAGTGCATAAAATGCATGATATTAATACATGAAATCACATGTTATCAAGGATCCATAGGGATCTACTAAGGAGATCTATTTAAGACAAGATTTGATAAAATTGGAATTCTTAGTCCTCTAAAGCCTAATGAAGAGAATCTGACAGGGTTTTATAAAAGGCAAGTGAAACTGATTTGAGCCATCTAATCTCTAAGGATTG
Organism: Lemna minuta; assembly: GCA_024174645.1. Lineage (NCBI taxonomy): Eukaryota > Viridiplantae > Streptophyta > Magnoliopsida > Alismatales > Araceae > Lemna > Lemna minuta. The sequence continues at coordinate 4,042,745 of CM044103.1, read as the reverse complement.
ATAGCTAGAATGGCTCATCGGGAAGATAAATTTGGGTTTCACAGGAAAGTAGGGTCCATAAATAGAAAGAGTGATGTTTTGTTCTCATTTGTTGAGCCTCAAGTGATGAAAACATTTTGATTAATTTCTACCACACCCTAAGAATCTATGCTCTCCAAGAGGATCTTCGATGAATGTGTGGTTCGTTACCTCAGGGTGATGGTGATGTGCCATAAAAGCCAAGAAGTAGAAGGATCCAAAATGAGTTTCTCAAAAATCAAGGATGATTTTTATCAAAATATCTAGGTTTTTGAACACTATTCTTCACCAAAAAATAATGGTTAAATTAACATGAGAGCAACAAGAATGTTGACATGGATTGTATTTCTATTCCATGCAAGGTCTTACAAAGTTTAATCTCTATTCCATATACTTCTATTTGGAGTAGGTGGCAGATATCATCACCAAAGGTGTCACGGACAAGTCTTATGATGCACTATGGAAATCTTGGCATGCTTGACATCTATGCTCTAGCTTGAGCAGGAGTATAAAGAAATGTATGTGTGTTTATCTCTTGTCTTTTGGTTTTTGGACCTTATTCTTGCACCTCTTATTCAATCTACTCAAGTGAGCTTATTTATTCATTTATATATAGGGCTCTCTCTCACTTCAATGAGTTTGAGCCTCTTTTTCCTCATTCCCTTCATGGAAAATTAAGGGTTCCACACTAGGTAACATAACCTTAATAACTTCTTTTGGAGAATTTAGAGAGGGGAGAAGAGACACTTAATGGAATTTGTACGATGGGAGAAGATACATCTAGGATAGATACAAAAGTTTTTATAGATCTTTCAAAATCTCTCTATCATTGAGAGAAAGGAAGCTCCCAACCCAAGTAATGGGAAATTTCTCTATCTCCAAGGAAGAATATAATCTCTGCCAATCATCTAGATATGTTTCTTCTCATAAAAGAGTAAAACAAAGAACCAAAAACTCATCCCATACCTTTGCCATTGAATCTTTATTTATAAATATATTTTAAAGGTCTTTTAGAATGGAGTTCAAAATACATTAATAAAATATTCTTATCAATGACTAACCACTTATATTGGGGAATAGTTTCTTAGGTGCTACTTTTATTAAATGATAAATGAGCTGTATCATTTTTAGCATTAATTGAATTTGGATAGCCCATTGACACCAAAGTTGTGTAGTCATTTAATGCACATGATTAGATAATTGATGATTAAATAAGTACAATTGTGAGTAAGGGTCGAATAACTAGAGAACTAAATTTTCAACTCAACATTATTTGACACTTGGAAAAATTTAAGAGAATGAAGATCAAGGACCTTTGGTAGAGAATTACTTCAATATAACTTCAAAATCTTTCCAATGACTTAAATCCTGCATAAATCTGATTTAATTATGGGAGAAATTGAAGAGAGAAGTTAGCTAGAGAGAGAAAATCAAAAGAAAAATAAAAAGGAATCAATCTAGGGTTTGAAAATTAAACCTACAACTATAGGATGAAAATAATACCCAACTAAGCCAAAGTTCCCCAAAAATTGATCCAATCACTAACCTATATCTAGGCACATAACAAACGGAAGGTTCTTGACGAGTATTAGAGTTCAAGCAGGAATTCTCTATAGCCATCATTGCAATCTTGATTTCTTTGGCTGAATAAAAGCAAAAACAAGTCTAAGAAAAAAAATCAATCAAGAGATCCAAGGAAATTGATGTTCTGAACGCATGATTCAATGAAAATTACCAAGATTTATTTTCTGGAGGAGAGATAAACATAGTTATATAAGTTTTTAGGTCTCTGATATCATGGCCATTGAATCATCCTGAGTGAGAATCAATGACCATGATCGCCTACGCTTGAAGTGAGAGGGCATTGATCATTGGCTGTCAGATCTTTCTTATAAAGATAAGTGGCTTTGATATTGTGGCATGGAGATGTGGCTTGAATTCTATGAAAGAGAAAACTTTTTGCTTCCATTGTCATTTTTTGGATCATGATCTTTGGTCCTTAATGATAACAAGTCACCGACATAGGTGAATCTCATCCATGTGCATTGATTTTCTTTGATGAAGATCAAGGGCCCTTTGGTGCTTGCACATGTTAAAGATGTGGGCATCAAAGCCCATGTCTTTCTGCTTGGCAAATTGCACTCCATGATGATCCCCCCATCCCTGTATAATGATAATGGATGTCCTTTAGCATAACTTTCCAATATAAGGCCTTTGTTGATGAAATTTGTGGCATTAGACTAGGACGTCAATTTTCCAAAAAAAAAATGGAAATAAAAATAGAAATGATGAGAAAGTGACATAATTTATTAGATATCAAAGTTTTTTTACCATAACAAACGTCAAAGATGCATAATTTAAGAATTAACCATAAAATGATGAAAAAGTGACAACTTTAGGAAAAATGACTTGATATTATAAATGTACATGATAACATAAACTATAATGATATCAATTATGCATTAAAATCAGTTGATAATCGCATGTATGAAATGCATGTTGTCGTCCATCTATTGAGACTGTGATTGTGACAGGTAAATTAACTTTTCAATGAAATTTCTAGAGATTGAGCATGCCCTCAATCTCCAGGCATTGATAGATCTAGGGCTGTGATTGGTCTTTCTCATCTAGCATTGGGCAATATTTTCGTATAAACTAGGTCTTGGAAGAGCAAGGATTTGGCTATATCAGACTTAAGTCAAGGAGAGAGGAGAAATGTCGGGAAGTTTATCCCTTTCCAGAGAAAGCACTCTTCAAAAGATCTCTATCCATGGGCCTTCCATTCATAGATCAGTGTACTGGTCATTAATAATATTCTCTTGCACTAGAGCATAGCTGAACAAAATGCTTTCAGCAGGCAAATTGAATGCTTGAACTGATGATTGAGTATTGACAATCCATTCAATTAGTTTGTTAGTATGCAAAATAGGGGAAAAAAAATGATAATATATGAATAATGATGTTTATCCGATAGAAAAATATTTTTATGTTTTTCATACTGTGATGACATAGTAATAAAATTTAATTAAATATAAGAATTTTTTAATGAACGTCTGCATTCAAGCAAGAAATATCTTCTTGCATCTCATAAAGCATCATTTCCCCAAGTTGAAGATCATCGCATACAGATTAAGGTCTCAATGGGGTTTTTCAAATAACCATGATGGAAAAAAAATAATAACAAATTAAAAAAAAAGACATCAAAGAAGAAGACTCACACGTAGATTATGAAGAGAAACAGATAGAGAGTCAATAGAGTCTAGAGATAGAGAGACAGACAGAGAGATAGAGTTGCAGAAACAGCAGCAGAGGATCCTAAAAGAGGTCACCGCGTCTTATCCATGGTGACCAGATCAGTGGAGGAAGGGAGATACAGCAAAACCATCATTCATTTACATAAAAAATGCATCTTGCTGAAAGATACATGTATACATGTATCTACAAGGAATAAATAGTTGTCTCTATGGATCTAATGACCCAGGCTTTTTATGAGAAATTCTGAAAGCCCTCCATTCGAGTCTGCAAACCGCTGATTAGATCGCCTGACTCAATAGTCCTGGTCATCGCAAAGTCGCTGCATTGCTGCTTCATGGTGGATAGGGCGTCCTGTTCAGATTCCATTCGAAGAAAGTCAACGAAAGGGTATAGAGAGAAAGAAGAGAAAGGAAGAAGTACCTGAAGGGAGAGGTAGAACTTGCGGCCTTCGTTTATGTTCTGCTTGATTTCCTTGACCTTCTCTACTGCGCTGACAATTTGCTGGCAGGACTTGTCGCAAGAAGCTGGGAAGGCGGAACCAAAATTTTTACTTTGCTTGTCGCAAAAAGGAAATAGTTTGCAAAAAGCGCTGATAGAATTTACAAATCACACCTTTGTATTCCTCAGCATTAAATATTTTACCAAAATCTTTGTTTTGTTCCTGAATATTAAATCAAGGAGATAATTTCAGACATCCGAAAAATAAAATTAAAGCAGTGAGAGAGAGAGAGCGCATACGGTAAAAAAAGATCTATAAATGAGAGAGATTAAAGTAATCCACTTATTTTATGCAGCATTGAAAGAGTAACCTGAATCTGAAGTAGCAAACGTTCTTGGGCCTCAATATTTTGGGAAATTTCAAGACATAGTGGATCATATTTCATGATCTCTTTCTTGAAAAGATCATCGGGCGATCCAGAGGTAGACATAAACTTTGAGATTATATCATCCTAAAAAAATGAACATTAGAAATACGTGGGATAGCAGCGCTGTATACAAAAAATATTCAAGCTAAAAATGGAAATCCTAGAACTTTACCTTTCTTTTCATCTCCTCGAGCATCTCTTCAAAACTGGCCCTCTGAGAACCGAGAGCTTCCAACTGAAGCTGATTAAATAAATATTGTTTCAGGATAACGTTGGATAGAAATCGTACGCAAACAAAATAGGAGAAATATCATCTAACCAAGCTCTGCTTTAGGGTTCCGACAAGGGCATCTTTGTTCTTATCAAATGACAACATTTCCCTTCCAAAACTCGGGAGAGCAGATTCTATCTGTAATCCATCAAATTTAGATTTTTTAATACAACAAAAAGAACCCAAAATTATGAGTAGTTGCAAACTCACAGGTCTATGGTAGAGAATCGCTATGAGCTCCGAGCTCTCTTCAATTGAACGCTCGATCTGAGCATCACTATTGGCAGCTTGCTTGAGATTTGCTGCAACCTTCTGTAAATCTTCATGAAAGTTCTTCGTCAGCAAGTGCGATTGAGGCCTGCTCCATCGTTTCCCGAACCGGGTTCTGAAACCGTAGTCCTGCCTTTCTTCTTTTACAAGTATCTGATCAGTCTGTAATAACATCTCCTGATTGATTTTCCTCAGATCCCCAAGCTCTTGTATCTCGGAGTTCAAACTAGCCGGCCCTCCATCCTCCATTACAGACTCCACCTGTTGTTTGATATCTGCCGGAAAACTGAAGTTTCCGTCGAATGCGAGCAGAGAGGAAGGTAAGCCCATCTCTGCAATTCTGCTTCTGGCGATCTCACTTCCTTGATTCATTTTCTCTTTTTGAACCCGAATGATCTCGTCGACCATTTCGGTATATTTGCAGAGAGCTTTTGAGGCCTTATCAGGAACCAGCGAGGCAAAAAGTTGTTCCTTGGTCGGATCAAGGATACTATTGATGGGGAGAGACTTCACCAGCGAAACAGAAAGAAGTGGAGAGAGAGAGCTGATTGGAGGAATGCGCATTAGGTAGACGCGGTCATTTTCCTTCTGCGCTTTCTCTAGGCTAAGGTTCAAAGCACACTCCAGATCGTTGACTGCATCGAGAAGAGATTGACTTGCTCCTCTAAATGATTTCTTGGAGTCAGTAATAGCGCTAATGCCGCTCCTTAATCTGGCGATTTCCTCCGCGATCTCTTCCTTTTCGTGTAGATCAAGTCCGATCTGGTAGCAGGCTTCGGCGTAAAAGAACGCTGCCTTTAATTGGGCGTGAGAAATCCACATTCGGTCGAGATGCTGATTAAGTGGATGTAAACTAAATGCGGCGGAGGCTTCCTCGTAGTACAAACTGGCCTGCAAAATGTTGGGTTTTAATTCCCTTGTGGACATGAATATATCCGAATTGTTCCTCATAAGATGTGGTTAATCCTATAAAGTGATTCCGTTATCAGTTACATCAATTAGGAGGATTACACGACTCGTAAGAATATGGGAATCTTCAAACAATTTAGTAATCAAATTTTGAGAAGGAAAAAAAAAATCCATGCGAATATATGTCAATTGTTCGTCATGAGCAATAGTTAAACGAGAAATTGATTAAGCTATCCAAATGAGAGTATTAGATCTCTTTAAACAATTTAGTAATCAAAATTGGACCTGACGCGCGATTTTGGAGCAGAGAGCAGGAGATTTCCTATCGGAGACAGCTTTCTCAAAGAAGCATTCCTGCGCCTGTCCTAACATGAACCGCTCAAGAGCAGCAGCACACTCACCGGATAAATCCACCGTTGCAGAAGACCCAACAGAGGTCTTAACGGAAACATAGTCACGAAGAAATAGAAACACTCCCGCCGCAGCCTGGAACGAATTGCATGCTAATTTCAATCCTTCAGACGTCCTCCGATCCGCCGCGAAAGCAATCTGGCTATGAACAGCGCCTAAATTGAATATCACAGCAGCTTTTTCGAAATGTACGTTCTTCAGAGACGCTTTCTTGTTGCGGCTGAAGGCGTCGAACCACGTAAAGGAGACGGTGCTCACGTCGTCCCGATCGGCGGAAATTGGAAAGCGAAATTCGATTGCGCATAGCGCAGAATAGTACGCGATGAGGGCATCTAATGTTAACGGTTTCTCGATGTCGGAGCGTAGTTGTCTAACGGCCTGGAGATCGTCCTCTAATTTCTGTGCCTCCTTTTCGGAGTATTGAGAGGCGATGTAGTTGCGGAGGGGCCGGTAGAGGTCCAGAGAGGAAGTCTTCTTCTCTGGAATCATCAGCATCTTCAAGTTAACGCCGCCGGCCATATCTGGAATCTGATGAATTTTGGTGAGGGAAGGGAGAAGAAGGGAGAAGAAGGGAGAGGAGTGCAGAACTTCAGATCGCGTCTGGTTGACTTCTCCAGGACGTCTCGGAAGGACGAGCGCGATTGCTTGAGTGCTTCGCGCCTAGGGGAATCAATAATAAAAAATTCCACAAATGGTTTTTGTGGAAAATATCTTTATGACGTGGACGAGGAAAATTTCACCTTAGCGAAACTACAGTTTGAGATTTTAACCGCGATTTCGTACAAACTTAATTATATACATCAGTTGAGGATATCATATTAAGAAGCGGATCAGTCGGGAATGTCAGAGTGGACATAGTCAACGAAGACGAAGTTCTTCTGGAGGTCGTGGAGGAGGTAGGAGAGGAGTGCCGCCAGGGCGGCGGTCGCAGCGAGGAGGGCCCTGAAAGGAAGCTCCGGGGGGATGCTGGCAGAGACGGCCAAGATGACGGCAGTGCTGGCGAGCAGCTTCTGCCATGTCTGGAAGGCCGAGTAGGCGGCCTTGCAGGATGAGCACTTGAGCGTGTGCTGCTCGAACCTGTCCAGCATCTGGAAAATATTCGGAAACCTGGTCAGCAGGTTTATGGAGGCCTTTTGTAACCAAACAAACTACTGCCTTCAGTCCGCAAAGGAATTGATGGAGTTTTCCACAAAAAACAGCTAGAAAAGGAAGACCAAGATACAGACTGGAAAGAGACAGATATAGAAGTAAAGATAAATAGACATAGATAGATGGAGATAGGGAGAGAAATAGCAATATATAGAGTGATGGAGATGGAGATACACAGAGAGTTAGAGAGAAATAGAGATGAAGATAGCCGCAGAGATATAGAGAATTAAAGAGAAGCATGAGAGGGAGAGACAGTGAGTTGCCCAACATACCTGGCGCTTGGTGAACACCGTGGAAGGTAAAGGTTGACCACTGATGGGCCCAAACCAATCTGGTTGGCTGTTTCCATGCTTCTTCAACCAGTTCCTAAAGGCCAGGACCAGACGATCCGCCTGAGTCGGTGTGAATGTGAGCTTACTATACTGCTGGTTGACGTCAGTCCCATCCTCCATGGATTTTGAGAGAAAGATCTTCTCCTGACCTTGAAGGACGATCATGTCTCCATCATACACCAAATTCGATGTCCAATGCTCATGCCATCTAGGAACAACCTAAATTTTAAATCAAAATTAGGGCAATTAGACAGAAAAATTAGAGTGATTTAAGAAGTATTACTGCTTCATAAGTTTTTAAATTTTGGGGAAAATATCTCCAGATCCGTCAATCATATTTATTGAAACAAGCTTGATAGTAGACTCTGTGGATAACTATTTTATCGGCCTATACACATAAGGAGAGCAAGCAGCAGTGGCGACAATCCTTCCTCTCCTCTCTCTCTCTCTCTCTACACACACAGATGTATATATATATCTATATATATATATATGTCTCTACTATCTCAACAACATGATGGGGTCTGTTTTCTTCTTTCTTCTTTGATCTTATGTGATCCTTAGAGTCTACCTCTGCCAGCGATTGACAATCAACAGTAAGCCTCCACGGATAACCAACTACTTGATCAAACCCTTGATTCTGATCAATTAGCTGATCATGCACACTCAATCCTCACTTCCTACTTGACTGACGGCCAAAAACACTATTGTCTCAACCAGGTAATCAGATTGCAAGATATACTATCAAAACATAGGTTAACCAATTACTAATTCAGGATTTCTGGAAATTTATCATGTTTACGAAAAATGAAAAGCAATTGAGAAAGGAAGGGTAATCATACTTGCCACCACGAAGGTCCGGGCATTGTAAACCGAAAGAAGTTCCTCGCACTGCAGACGATAGATCTTGTTTTTCCAGGAGCCATCGGTATGTTGAAGGAGCAGATCCAAATCACCCATTTCTGATCCCCCAAAATTGGAAGTTTTGTATCAATTTCTATTCTGAAAAATATCAAACATGCATTAGAAACGAAATTTCAAGATTTTTCTTTATTTTGACTGATAAATTGAGTCATGATATATTCTTGAATTAGACAGAGAAGATTAACTCACTTGTTCATGTTATAACAGGGAGCAAAAAATTTTGAAGTGATTCGAGGCTTCCCACTATCCAATCCAGAAAAACCCCATGGACCACTAGCATCTAGTTTGAAGGGCATCGATCTTGCTCTGTCTCTTCTGCCAGTAACCTGAAGATAATGGAGAAATTTGAACAGATAAAGAACGAAGCAAAAAAGAACGGTGTTTGATGCATACCTTGTGATGTGCAAAGTCGATATGAGATGGATCAGAGACGTTCTCCATGAGCGTGTCATATCCATAGAAGAGATCCCTCTGGATCGTCACCGTAGAAAATTTTGGATCATTGAAATCATCTGGGAGCCTATAATTCAAGAATTATAAGAAATCATGAAATTTTACATATTTAATTTTCTGAATTTACATACATTGGGGGCTTTGTGATCATGGATTTCTCCCATCCCTTCTCATCAGGCCACACAAAGAGAAGCCCTTGGGAGACCAAAGTTGGAAGCTTTGCAACGCAAGCTCGCGATGAATTGACAGCACGAGCTTCTGGACCTTCTGCTGATGCCTGAGGAATCTTTTTGCATGATCCAGTGCCATCAAAAGACCATCCATGGTAAGAACACTGCAGCCATCCATTTTCATCGATCCTGCCCTCCTGTTTTCACAAAAAAATCCAGGAAATCGATCATCGGATTCTGAGTAGGAGAATTTAGTTCAGCAATAAATTAATGTCCACGACGCTCTAGTTCAAGGGATTTAAAAAATTCAGACGAGAAAATCTATTTTCATTGGTCCTCTCTTCCTGCGGGCACAAAAATCCACGGAATTGATCATCGAATTTCAACCATGAGAATTCAATTTTGTAAGAAATTAATGTCTGCAAAGGCCCTGATTCCAAAAATTTAAGAAACACGAACGAGAAATCCGTTTTCATCAATCACGCCTTCCTGTTGCCACACAAATCCACTGAACTGATCATCGAATTTCAAGAACGAGATTTCAACTTGGTAAGGAATTAATGTCTGCAAAGCCCTAATTCTGGGAATTCAAGAAATTCGACCGAGAAACGGTGAAGAGTACTAACGGAGAGAGGAGCGAGCCGGTGGGGACAGCGATCGTCCAATGCAACCCACTGGGAAGTGGCAGGATCCTTCCAGATCACGATGTCGCGGTTCAAAAGTTGGAAAGGCGTTGGTACTGCCGGATCAAGATCCTCCACCAACGACACAGGATACCAATGATCCCTCCACGAGAAAGCTTCCGAATCCGACGGAGAACTAGGGGATGGAACCTCTTCTGCTTCCCCGACGTCTGCCGGGGTTGTCGCGACGCGGAGAATTGGAGATCGAGGTACCCTTAATCCAGCATCTCTTCGCCGGGAATTGGAAAAGGAAAAATGACTACTGGACTTGAGAACTCCAGCTCGAATTCTGCGGCTCGAGACGGGGAGATGCTGCGCATAAGTGCGTGGAGAGCAGAACGGACACCATTAGAAACTTCCTACGCTGAGCTTCTCCACCTTGGAAAGATACTTGAGCTTGAGAGCAAGGAGATTATCGACTTTTTTTCTACGTGACGGAGCCGGTTAACGGTGGGCGGATCCCTGGTTTACGTGCTTCGATGCTTGCCGTACGGGAAACTCCCGCTGTCGAGGTTCGGAAAAATGTTACATTAAATAATTCATTTTCGCCGTTTATTGTCGTGGCTTTCGTCGTCGCCAAGGGCTACTTGAAACTTAATGGGAGCTTCTAGATTTTTCTTCACGTGGAATAAGATTTTTGACTAATTCCTGAGACACTGATTTCTCATCACATGAGATAACATGTGAATTTTAGTCACCTCTCTCTCTCTCTCTCTCTCTGTGGCTGTGTACATGCCCAACGGGAGCTCAAGATCATCTATCCATTTCTATCTCTCCAATCAATGAACAAAAGCTACAATTGAGCTCGTCTCTCTCCGTTGACAACAGAAATCTGAGGGCAGACGGCTTTCCCTTTTGCTTCGCTCTCTAACACCCATTCAAGAGGGGTCGGGCAACCAACTTGTGAAGCATCGAGGTCCCGAGGAATGTGGTTGGGCGGCAGCCCTTGGCGAGCTTATTCAACTGCAGGCAAGCAATTGGAAAAGTCAAAGAGTGTCAACGAAATCAAAGAGAGGGGTCGAAGGGTAGACCTGGTCAACGGAGATTTTGCTGAAACCGAACTTGTTAGTCCAGATGGATTCGGCTTCTTCCGCGGCGGGAAGGACGAGATGCTTCACGCCCGAGCGAGTTCAGCATTCTCTCTATACTCGAAAACAAGGCCTGGAAGTAACCCTGCATGCACTTTACACGAGTAAAAATACAGACATAGAGAGAGCTAAAGATAGGGATATATTATAAATATGGATGAGGAGAGAGAGAGAGATGATGGCAAAGAGAGAAAGGAGAGGGGGAGAGAGAGAGCGCAAGCGCGAGAGGATGGGCAAGAGAGAAAGGATATATAATATAGATAAATTAATATTTGGTAATTAATTATACATAAGAAGGTTACTTTTTTCTAATTCGGATCTAGTTTAGTATTATAAACTCTAAACAGTTTAGAATTTATAGTAAATTTTTATGATTGAAGCCCATTATATATATACATATCTATATATATAGATGAGGAGAGAGAGAGACCTGTCCCTGGAATTCTCTGCTAGTTGCGACGAGAGGGAAGTTCGGCCACTTCACATCCCAAGACTCTGACAAGTCCGGCGGAAACCACAGAAGAACTGCAAAAGTCAACCAACAATGAGAAAAAAAAAATTCCTTGACTTTGATTTACTTTATATTCATACTTCAAGGTCAACACTGAGCAGTAAATCCCTCCAAACTCCTGCTCTCTCATGTTCCCTCCTGCAGAAAAGTCAACAAGAAGTCAAAGTGGCTTGCACATGTGTGTAATGAAACAAAAACTTTGGGAATAAATCATTATATTCATACCCATAAACTAATGCAGGGATAAGATCCTTCCCCGTGGTTATATCTATTATGGGATCAAAGCATTCCTGCATGAAATCAATGGGAGTAATTCGTTTGACTATTTACCTTTCACGAAGAGAAAGTTTGACTGTTTGCATCGACTGGCTATGAAAAAACTCACGTGGAAAATACGAAGAGCTTTAGAAAGCAGTAATCTAGAGTCTGGAGTAGCAGATTTCCCGCTGAGGAGTTTCCAACTGAAGTCCATATCAGACGCTTGGTCAGCACCCTTTTTATCACGTTTTTTAAATATAATCTCTGACTCGAGACTGGTCAACGACTCAGGCCCAGAAGTCAACAGAGTTTTCAAGTCAGAGTGTATTTTCCTGCAATCCGGAGAACAGAACCATTGTCCCTCAGGCAACTCCTACAACAAAAGAAAAAATAGCCCTAGTTTATTGAGAAAAATATGCTAGATTATTATAATTTTCCAAAAATTGAACATAGATATCTGATCACCTTGAAGTCACCCATTTCATGATCTTTCAAACATCCGACGTGAAACTCCCTCTCGCACTGAAATAATAACTCCATTATAAGTAACCCAATTAAAGGATAGAAATTTAAAAAGTTATCCTTACTTGATCGCATAGCAGAACAGTTCGAGGGCCAAACCCGCTTTTACAGAAATCATGGGCCCTGCAATAAAAAACCAATTTCAGAAACAAAACTCTAATTCTGTGTCTGAAATTGGGTATTTTGGCTATTATTTGGTGCCAGCATATTTAAAGTGATTTTTACTGTACAAGCCATGTCTCTCTTGAATAGACTTGAGCAGTTCTAGCACAAACCTAGGTGGTTGGGGTTTTCCTTAAAACTTCATAATTATTAATTCAGAATATTTTCCCTCTGACCTGCATAATACACAACCGCCCAATATCAGATTCTGGGGACTTCACAATGCGAATGCATCTCTGGATAATCTGTTGAATCGGATCCACTCCGGCAATTCTTCCAGCAGCAATCGCATTTTCATTATGTCCTGAAAACTTTTCCTTTTGATGACTATTCTGGCAATACTGGCAGTACCAGTCTCCACGTGGAACACTTGTCAGCCCTACACATTCTGCAATAAAACATATTTTGAGAACTAAATATGTTATTATAATATGAAATAAGGATGATGGTATTTACCTTTGTGGAAAGCCCTGGGGCAAATGTCACAGAGCAAGAGATCCCCGCCATCTGCACAGATTCCGCAGAGATCGTCGTTTTCCCCTGCACTGAATCTCTTATCTTTGCAGAGAGAAACAGACAGTTCATGGAGAGAAACTCCGTTTGAGGTGTATATGTTGAGGTAGCTAGAGAAAGTTTAGAGAGAGATTTAATTTGATTATTGGTAAAAAAATATATAAATCAAACATTCCACTCACGGTTTTCGTCTTGAAGGGCATCCAGCGTGAGCCTCAAACTGTGAAGGACTAATCTGCTTGTGCACATTAAAGGATAATTATTAAACATTTGAGGACTTTAAATTATAAATAAATAATTTTACCACTCCGTTTGCAACAATGGCAGAAAATTCCGCTCCCTTTGATGAAACCCTGGAGCAGCCTCTGTAAGAAGATGGACATTATTTATTGATAAAAACTGGGGGTTAAAAAATTCGCATCATTTTTGGTAAATATACGACCTTCCCACGAGCATAATAAGCGACTTCAGTCCCATCTGGCAAGATGCCGTCTGTGAATACTACTTTATGCAGCCGTAAATCCCTTGAAAAACAACAAAACTAATGTTTCACATGGTCGATTAATAATTAATCGAAATATCATTTCTTTGAAAAAATTCCTACTTTGTCGTCATCCGCCCTCCACTGTTCTTCCTTTCTGACGTCACAATCCGGGAGTTCCTATCCGGCGAACTTGGAGGCAAACTGGGTTTCAAAATCCTGCGGATGAAAGCGAGTTTTTATGAGGATAATCAAAATTCACGTAAATAAGTTGATCAACCAGTGGAAACCGAATGAATTACCGTATCTTTGAAGCTCTCTCCAAAGATTTCTTCGCTACTCTCGGAGATAATTTCGAAACCAAGCATGAATCACACAATGAAGCCGATCTCTCACGATGCGAACCATCGAACGGATCTACCATTTTATTAAATCATAAATAACAAAAAAAATATAAAAAATTCCAACAAATCAGAGAATCGTAGTAACCGCAATAATCATCGCCAACACTGATCGCCCTTCGAATGGTTAGCTCCAACGCGTCCAACGGAGCACGACAGCAGGCTCGGATGACGTCACGAAAGGTTCTTCCGTTTTCAAAGAAGATGTAGTCGGACGGATGTTTATTCGTACTGCCCGCATGGTGCTCAAAATGCTGGACAGAAACCGTCTATACGCGCGGAAATCACGAGCCTCACTTTGCAAGAGCGAGAGAGAAAGGAATTTCTAATAATGGTAAAAACATTAACCTTCAATCCTTTACAGGAGTTGCAGAAACATAAAATCATTCCGTTCTTTTATGACTCCCCGGAGCCCACGCTGCAGTTGAAAAAGAGGGGGAACTTCCTTTTTTAGAATAAACGGGAGGCAAATAAATTAAAAACACAGGAAGTCGAACCTTGTCGCAGCTACGCGTGACATATCTAACGTTTTTTCCCTCGAGTAAACCCGTTCGAAGAAGACTCTTAGCATTTGACGGAATCCTCGTCAAGGAAATCCTCGGCATTTGCAGGTCCGCCTCTTTTCTTCCATCATCAAACTGCTCTACAGTTTCCCTCTCATCTCTGGATTCTTCGCCTTTTTCTGCTCCTCTCTTGGCTTTCACGCGATATATTCTTCTGAAATACGTTACGATTTTCCCGTTCCAGTTGCGAGAAACGTAATTCTGAACAGCCGCAGAAGTGGAGGTCTTCTCCTCGAATTCAATTGGGGATACCGGCAGAGCTGAATCATCGATTTTCGGAGGAATCTCTTTCGCCAGAATCGGAGAGGCTACCGCATTTCGGATCATCTTTAATCGACGGTTCAGATTTCCTCCGCCTCTTTCCTGGTCGGCTTTTGATAGGAATTCCCCGAGTGGAGAACTTTACCTGAGCGAGTGCGACTCTTCGGGCTTATCCGCATTTCCATCTGAGCCTTGACAGCAAAGGCGAACTCTCGCTTGAGGCCAGTCGGCACGGAGGACAGATCGACGATGCGTTGCATTTTCGCCATTGACTTGGGGCTCAGTTCTCGGCGATTTGGAGGGATCCGCTAAGGGAGGTTCATGGAAGAAGGTGATCGCAATACACTGCGAGTCTGCGATTCCTAGGAAGGGGGACGACAAATATATGATTACTATTTTGCCCCTAATCTGTGATGATTTCAGAAAAACCCACGCGAGTTCCTCATTATTTTACGAACACTGACTACTATTTTATTTGCAGATGAAGGACATGTTATATATGGTTTTGAGCGGAGATGGTGTATCGTAACTGATTTCCAAGGCTGCTACTGTGGGCTATATTCGAGAGGTAGACCCCTTGGCCGGGTTATATATGCAATTTATTAATAATTTGACACAAAAGCCACCACTTTTTGACGTGGCACTCTCTCATTGGATATCCTTGGCGGGAAACTCGCCAACCAATTTTTCCTCAGAGCCCGGGAGTTTAAAATGTTATAGCGAGAATACTCATAGCCGTTGTTCTCTTCTCTTCGCTTCGATATCTTAATATATATGAATATAAATACTTTCTAATAACGAAAATAACTATTATGCGCGTAATTCACCGCTCGCTTCAGAAGAATAGACAGAACACAAATTTAAAGGAGAAAAAATGCGTGAAAGTCGAGAATTCAGACTCACCAGTGATTTCTCAAAGTTTTTTTAAAATTCATTATTCGAAATAAAAGTTATTCTCAAGAATTTTTATTGATTGTTCATCAGATTATCCATGAAAATAAAATTTGGAAGGAGAATAACGCATTCAAAGCGAGAACCAGAGGTCTTTGATCCATAACTCCATCAGTGAACTCTCAACAGGAGCAAACCGGCGGCAATTACGATTAGGGTTGAAGGAAGACCGAATCGGATATGGGTCCAGAATGAGAGATCAGATTTCGAAGAAGCTTTACGCGCCTGTTCGCAGACGATCAAATTTGCGGCGGACCCGAAAGAGAGAGAGATTCCCGGCGACTGTGCTGACCCATGCAAGTAAGAGCCATGCTCTCGTCGCCTCCGCCGGAGAGACTGCGGAAGCGGATGCCGCAACTCGTGTCCCCAGGAGGAGAACTGAGCGAAAACTAATCAGTCAACGTGGGTTTTGGAAATTCTCCAGCGACTAACTGTCGTTGAGTTTGTTAATTTACTCCGATCAAGATGATCATGCAATCAAATTAAGGTGGATGTGATTTATGATGGGTGTTAACATAAATAATTATGAATGATGAGAAGGTGGATGTGATTTAGGGTATTCTGGTTTTTGGGCGTGATTTTGCTCCTAATCGTCGTTAAAATTTGTTGATCTTCAGAACAATTTTTCACTGAATCAAGTTAAGGGCACCAAAATAAATATTAGTTACTATGAAAAGGGGGATGAATATGCTCACCGACGGCTAAAATTTGGGCGTTTATGGGGAATGTGATTGCTCATATTCATCATTAAATTTGATTATTTTCTCGAATCAAGATTATTACTGAATCAAATTTAGGATACTGAAATAAATAACCAGAGATGATGAGAATGTGGAGTGGAGAAGCTCACCGGTGGGTACATTGGAGGCGAGATTTGAGAGGGCGGTAATAGCGAGAGCGAGCACGACGATGCCGCTCGGTCGATCTATCCTAGCGTAGGGCTCCATGAGATTCCACAGATCGCTGGGTATTCCGGTCTTGTTGAATCCATCCACGGTGATGAACATTCCGCAGAAGAATATCAGCAGCGAGAATGAAACCTGGATTACAAAAATAGGCTCTTTTTCGTTACAGTTTTCTAGTTTTGATCATCTGTAAAGAAGTTTGTCCTGGGTCTTCGAAAGCAAATAAAAAATCAATCCTTTTTTCACATTTTCTTAGATGATGAATATGTGGATAGGATTTGACGAAATTTACTACAAAATCAAGCGTTTTTTTTCCTACAGTGAGATCTCCGGGCTAACGAAAATCATTCTTAACTTCAAATCCTATCCGCATAATTCCCTCCTTGATTCGATCAAATTCAGTGAGTGCTTTACTACCTTCTCCAGGCAAGGTAGGGCATCTCTAAAATCAAGCACCACGAGCACGAGAGCAGCAGTAATGGCGGTCCACGGCATATTGAGTCCCACGAGAAGGGAAACCAGCATCCCCAGAGTCACCAGATAAACACAAATCTTCCACAGCTGCCTCTTCCTCGAATCAACGCCACAGTCAAGGCCAGCAGCCGCAGACTCAACATCCTCTCCGGCGATTTCGTCCGTTTCTCTCTCTTCGATTTTCTCTCTAAATGCCCCGAAATAACAAAGCAGGATAACGGCGTTGACGACGATACCCACGACCATGGAAGGGAGAATCCCGACCAAGAACTTCCCGAACGAGATCTTACCCTGAATGGCAATCACCAGGTTCTGCGGATTACCGATCGGAGTGGCAGAAGATCCGATATTCGCGCTTGAGGCGAGAGCGAGAAGGAATATTCTCGGAGGGAGATTATTCTGCTTGGCGATCTTTAGTACGAACTCCGTGAACACGATACATGTAGTATCGTTGGTGAAAAGTGCACTTGAAAATGCAGATACGAAGCAGACGCGGCAGAGTAAATCTTTTCCTCCTTGACTTTTCCAGCTGAGAAGCTTACTAAGATACTTGAACATGTCGGCTTTCTCGAGGTAGCTGCTGACTACCATCGTTCCAAAGAGAAGGGCGAGAATAGGGAGATCGATAGCTGCGAAAGCTTCGTCTGGAGTTATTACTTGGAAGGCGACCATTAATACTGCTCCAAGGAGAGATCCCGCCGTTCTTCCGATGGGTAGGAAGGGAACGGCGGGGAAGACTGCGAGGACCCAGAAAATAGCAAAGGCGATCGACCCGAGAATTAGCTTCAAGAGAGTAGCCATCGATGGAACCCTGAGAAATCAAAAGGACATGGTTCCTGCTCCTGAAAGAATACCAATCCGGTTCGACTATCCTCGCTGTCATCGCGAATGGAGGAGATTCCGCCGGCGGCTTCGTTGGAGAAGATTGCGGAACTTGTCAAAATCTCATCTTGACGGGTGTCATGACTCATGGTATCAAATTCTTGGTCGGTGAAGGGTTATTGTGGTACCAATCGTGTGGATATCACTACAGGCCAGACGTTTGAATGGCTTGATGAACTCCTTGAGAGGTAGAGTTGCCATTCATCGCTAAGGAGAATACTATATGATAGGATCATCTTGAATAGATGATGAGATCATCTGTTCTTGGTGCTTTAACTTCATTGAATATTTTGATTCAACATCTTCCATTGCAATCGATGTTTTTATTAAAAAAAAAGAGAGCTAATCAAGCCTCACATTCTAGAAAAAAATCACCTGATGTGGACCTCATGTGGTTGTGAAGAAAGGGGTAGAGTTGCCATTCATCGCTAAGGAGAAATGGCTATCTCAAGCATAAGAATCAATAAGGTCCATAAATAAGCATTGGAGGACTTTGATAAAAAAACCTCCAATTGATCCTATCAAAGGCCTGTTCTAGTGGGGATACCTCAACAACAAAAGAAGCATCCAAGGAAGCATCAAAGCAATACAACTTAAGGAGAAATTTAAGGATTAGGAGTCATCCATATCAAGTAAATAACATGTTAATCTTTACCAATAAATTCAAACATCTATTATTGGAATACATGTATATATCAAAAGACTTTGAAGACATGAAGAGGAACAAGCCCATGAAGATGGGGTGCCACCCTTTAATCCTTTGAATCCTTAAAACACTTTCCTTGACTTGGCCAAAATCTACTCTTGACCTAAAACCTTTAATTTTGAGCATTTGACTAAGTCAAAGCACTTTCCTAAAAATTTGGGGGGATGTGAAAACATCTAATTTATACCAATAGATACATGATTATTAATATAAATTAAGGCATAAAATATTACATACTTGTGCATGTTATCATACTTTGAGTGCATATCTATCATTTTATGCAATTTAAAGTTATAATATCAAAATGCATTAACTTAGGGATAATTGATAACATGCTAAATTAACATGATAAAATATGATTTTTAATACATATTAAGGCATAAATGATCTTATTTACATGCATGTTATCATACTTATATGTGTTTTTCTATTATTATATGAAAAGTCACTATATTCTAAAAAATACTTTAAATTAGGGTTAAAAATAATGATTTGAAGATGAATTATTTAATAACCCATCTTTATTTTGAGATTATAGATGTTTTTAGAGTTAAAATAATGAGAGAAAGCATTTATAGAAATTTATTTATATTTTCCTAAGTTAAAATCTCTTAAAAATAAATATATTTTTGAAATAAAATTTAAAACTCTCATTATTTTTTAATTTTGAATTTTTAGAATAATAGATAATTAAATTTCGGATCAAATGAAAGAAATTTGGATTAATTCGGAGTTATATATCAAAAGTTATGAATTTTCTATTTTGTAGGGATTTTTTCCGGATTTTTAAGAATTTAATTTCTATTTAAAACGATTTAAATTAATTTAAAAAATGCAAAAATGTGGATTTCTTTCGCGCGGGCCCCGCGTGGATGCGACGTGGCACGCAAGGCCACGTGGCAGCGCCACGCGGACCCGCGCAGCGCCTACGTGGCGCATTATATGTATATATTATTTATTTACTATAGTTATAAAAGGGGTCTTTAGCCTGCCCTATATGGGGAGGGTTATTAACCCTATAAACCGTCGGGTCTTATAAACCCGACGGTTTCCTAAATCATTTCCCGTGTGGGACTAATCCACATGGTGTTTTATAAGTGCAGGTGACGTGGCGCGTCGAGGAACGTCAGATCTGGCGGGCGATCGATCGACGCGCGTCGATCAGATGCGCCGTGGACCACCGGATCGCGATCAGAGCACGTGTCAAATTAAGATGCGTTATAACGGTCCAGATGAAACGGGGCGGATTGCATCTGGACCGCCCGATCATGATCCAACGAACGCGATCGAACGCGTTTTAAAATACAAAATCAAGGAGCATCCGGACCATCCATTTCCAATCCGACGATCGCGACATTTTGGAAAACGGTCCATCGTGGACCGTTTATCGTAACCGTCGATTGTTTCGATCGGACGGTTACGATCAAACCCTCTATAAAACGATGTGTTCTTCACGTTTGTAAGCATCCGAGTTGAGATTTCAAGCAATTGAACTGTCTAGACACCCTCTCTCTCGTTTCTCTCAATCCCATCGTGTTCCTCTTCCATTTCTGCACTCACGGAGCCCTTGAGATTGAGATTTGGTGAAGTATCGAGTGAAAAATCGGCGCTTGAAGCTCGTCATCGCGTTCTTGGTTTTCTAGGCGATTAATCGGATTAATCATGACGAATCGATCGCTATTTGGGTTTAGTATAAGTGGTTTTTCATCATCTACCTCCCAAACACGTTTAATTTCAGTTTAGATTAGGAATTAGAGGTTAATTTCATCAAAATTTAGCAAATTCGCGATTTCACGCGTTCCGAAATTTCTCTCCACTTCAATTTACGATTTCTCCACGAAATCAAGATCATTTTCAGTGATTTTTGATTCCGTGGATTTGTTTTGAAGTTATCTTTCATAAAATACCATTTTCCCCAATTTCTTCCATCGATTTCTCGTCCGATTTGATCAAATTTGAAGATTACGTCAAGAAATTCCTTAATTCCCTGTGGATTTGACCCATATTTACCATTATACCCCTCAATTCGAGTGAATTTCCTTAAATTGGTAAGTTTGGAATAATTTTTGACGCGATACCGCGTGAAATCGACGAGCTCGCGGTTTCGTCTCGTCAATAATCATGCATAATTAAAGAACATATTTTAGAGTAGATTATTCCCATCTTTATTTGAGATTATATTTTTTATAGAAATAATAGGAGATAATATTTTCTTATGCACTCATTTATTTTCCTATTTTAATTTTCCTAAGAAAATGAGTGTAATGTATAGATAAAAATTAATTCTCTTGTTATTTATTAAATTTGACTTTTAGAATGATAAATTATTAAATTTTGATGAAACAAAATATATTTAGATCAAGTTGAAGTTAGATTTTTCAAGTTATAAATTTTCCAGTTTTTATGGATTTTTTTCTTTAATTTTTTATAATTTTTTTGAATTTTTTGAAATTTTTGAATTAATTTTTTATTTTATTTCAATCAAAAATGATAAAAAGAATTTTATTTTTCGCACACTAAGGTGGCAGCTGGTGCGGCGAAGTCGCTTGCATGTCACCACGTGGCAATATACGCATGCACCATGTGACGCACACGTGTGTATGTGTGTGCGTGTCATTAATGGGTTAACCATCCTTTAAAGGACATAAACTAACCCACTAAGACCACTGAATATTTATGCACAAATTTCGCCTTGATTTTTATCATGTGGGACTATGATTTTGTTTACTTTTACGCAGATGACATGGCACGCTCAGAAGCGTCTGATCGGCACAAAAGATAGCCCTTGATTTTCACTTACTTGAAGGGGTATGTGACGCACTCTGATTGGGAGACGATTTTCGCTTTAAAAATGATTTAATCTCAGTTGTTCATCTGAGGAGTTATAACGACCGAGACTAAATGTGCCCCATGGACTTTGGTGGACGCGTGACATTATTTCAAGCATTTGATGCAGATCAAACAATAACCGTTACGTGGATATTGTTGTTCACGCGATGACGTGACATAATCCCAACGCTTCATCATAGATTTAATGGCCACGACCTAATGATGTCGATTCATCTCCTAAGGATTAATCACAACCGTTGATTGAAGATGGGGAGACAATTGAATGGCCATGCCTAATTTCAACTTTATTTGTTCTCTCTCTTATCGGTTGAAAATGTGTTCTTGGATGTTTCAAGCAATCAAATTGTTTAGACAACTCAATCCTTAAATCTCTTGTTCTTTCCTCTTCTAGACTCATTTTCCACGTCTATAGAGTGCTTGAAATCAAGATTTCTTCTTAAGAATAGGGAGATTTCATCTCTTGAACTCTGAATATTTGTTTTAAAAAATGCAGAACAGAAGACCTTTGATTTGGCAACCATTGAGTCGTTTCAAGCATGATTTTGAATCAGATTATGCATTTTTCATCCTAATCTTTCATCATTTTTAATAAGAATTTAATTTTGAAGCTTAGATTATATTAATTTTTATAAATTTGTTCAAATTCTCTCTCTATGCGATCAATTTTTTTACCTCAACTTTTCTCCTTGATTTCTCTACAAGTACTAATCCAAATTGAGTGATTTTTAATTTTTTAGATTCATCTTGGAGTCCTCTTTCCAAATATAGTGAAATCCTTAAATATAGTGAAATCCTTAAATCCATCATTATACTTATCAATTATTAGTTAAAACTTTAATTTAATGAGTTTGGTAATTTTTTTGACACACATTCGTGTGCTTTTTAATGATCGCACAAAAACTTATCATTAGGAACCCTTTGGACCAAGTCGAGCCATCTCCATAAATTATTAGAACCATTTTTACATTCCTAAAATTCAAGTTATTTACGTCCTAGTTCCTTTTTTGACCAACTCATTTTTAATTAATGATTTTAGGGCAGATTACTATTCCCAAATTACCCCTAAAATTTCCACCAAAGTAAAACCCTTCACATGACACCCTCACATCTTGAGACACGGGTTTTTAATGCATCCTTTCAAGAGGGTCAAAATTTCTCTTAAAAAGGGCACCCGTTGAAGAGCCACACCCTTACAAGGGTTGAAAAATTCTATCTCTTCCCCTATTTATGCGGATCTTGTGAAACTCTCTCTCATAATTCGAAATTGGAAAATTTTTAAAGTTTGGCTTTTTCTCACTCTTTCTCTCTCATGCTCCATGAATTTCATTCTCTCTCTCATTTTCCCTTATCCACACATTGACGAGACGAGACCGCGAGGTCGTCGATTTCACACGGTCTCGTGTCAAAAATAAATCCAAATTAACCAATTTAGGGAATTAAGAGAGAATTGAGGGGTATAATGGTAAATAAGGGTCGAATCCACAGGGAATTTTGGTATTTTCAAGATATCTTTTGGAATTTGGTCAAATTGGACGATGAATTGAGGTGAGAAAATAGGGAAAATAGTGTTTTTAGAAAGATAACTTCAAAACGAATCCATGGAATCAAGAATCATCGAATTTGGACTTGATTTCGCGGAGAAATCAAAATTTGAAGTGGAGAGAAATTTTCGGGCGTTAAAATCGTGATTTTAAGCTAAATTTTATGAAATTGAAATCTAAAACCTAATCTAAACGAAAATTAAAGATAATAGGAGGATAATTAAGATAAAACCGCTTCCACTAAACCCGTTTAGCGATCGAAATGTCGCGATTAAACCGATTAATCGCGAAGAACACCAAGATCGTCACGCCTAGCTTCAAGCGTCGATTTCTCCCTCAATTTTCCACCAAATCTTGACTTCTACCCCTCCGTGGATGCGGAATTGAAAGAGGAGGAGGAAGAACTCAAGAGAAACGAGAGGATCGGTGTCTATACAAGTCAATTTGATTGAAATCCAACTCGAATGCATACATCGACGAAGAACAAGGCCATTTAAACTAAATTTGGGCGTAACCGTCCGATCGTTTCGATCGACGGTTACGATAAAACGGTCCATCGTGGACCGTTTCGATTAAGTCATGGCCGTCGGATCGTGATGGACGGCCACGATTTAATCGAATGAAACGCTTTATAAGAAACGCTCCGATCGCGTCCGTTTATTCTTGATCTGACGGTCGAGATGCATCGCACGCGATTAAATCTCAGCCGTTATAATCCGTTTAATTCAGCACGTGTATGATTGATCTCCGGTGCACCCCGCCTCCACGCGATCGACGCGTGCGATGCTGCCACGTTGCTGATGATCCAACCGTTATAACTCTTTGAATTCGCGCACGTGCTTTGATCAGATCGGGTGGTCCGCGCTCCACGCGATCGACGCCTATCGATCGTCCGTCCACGAGATCCAACGCCTGTCGTCGCGCCACGTCACCTGCGGTTTAAAACAGTGTGTGGGACTTTAGTCCCACACGGAAAAGATTAGAAATTCCGTCGGGTTTATAACGCCCGACGGACTAAGAGGTCGAATACCCTCCCGATATACGGGAGGCTGAATACCTCTTATACTATATGTAATAAATATATAATATGTATAAAACGCGCCACGTAGGCGTGCTGCGTGGGTCCGTGTGGCTCTGCCACGTGGCCTTGCGTGCCACGTCGCACCCGCGTGGGACCCGCGCGTTGTTTTTTCTTTTTATTTATTTATTTTAATCATTTTTTAAATAGAAATTAAATCGGAAAAATCAAGAAAAATTCAGAAAAATCCCTAAAATTGTAAAAATCATATCTTTTAAAATACAACTCCAAATTAATCCAAATTTCTTTCATTTGATCTGAAATTTAATTATCTATCATTCTAAAAATTCAAAATATTTAAATAACAAGAGATTTAATTTATATTTCAAAAATACACTCATTTCCTTAAGATTTTAAGTTTAGAAATTTAAATGAATGTTTATAAAAATGATTTCTCTTATTATTTAACTTTAAAAACCACTTATCATCTCAAATAAAGATAGGTTATAAAATTATTTATCCTTAATTTATCATAATTAACCCTAATTTAGTGCATTTTGAGATTATAACATAAAATTGCATAGAATGATAGAAATGCACTCAAAGTATGATAACATGCACATAAATGTAATGTTTTATGCCTTAAATTGCATTAATAATCATGTTTTATCATGTTAAGATTGCATGTTATCACACATCAATTCAAAACTTTCCCCTCTCCATCCCTCTTCTATTTCCTCTCCACCATGCACACCTACCTTTTCTCCATTTGCCCTTCTCATTCTTCCCCCTCTTCCCTCTTTCCATCATTTCTCTTTATTCCCTTCTCTCTTTTCTCCCAAATCAAGGAGTAATCATGAAGAAGGAGATTTCAAATTTGCTCCAAAAAGATCACATCAATCAATAATCTCCATCAAGGTACTCTCATTCCTCTCATTTTATGAGATAGATCATCCTTCCCCAAAAATCTCTTGCTCTTAGAATTTGTGTGAACCCTAGGATATCATCTAAACATTTTTTTTGTAGTCTTGCACATCGGTTGTGAAATTTGATTTGATTCATTGAATAGAAACTCCACTTCAAGGTTATTAAAAAAGATTTCTCTCCCCTTGAATTGCGAGATTAAACCTAGGGAGTTCAAGGTCACCAATCTTAAAAATTCACAACATCTATATACCATAACACCATCCCTTACACCTCCCTTTGAGAAATTTTGATTCTCCTATTTTATCCCACATCACATCTCAATTGAGTTTTTGGTATAATATTGTCTAAACATTCATATGTATCAATCGAAAGAACTCTTTCTCTAAAATAAGATTGGAGAAATAAGATTAGACAACTCTTTCTCAAGAGTAATGGCTATACAATTAGCCGTAGTTATCACATTACCATGATTTGAAAGTGCTATTCTTTTTCTATGCCCTTCTTGAGTGTCCTTCAAATATGAATATTTATAACATATGTTTAAAGATATAGATATTTGTATTACAACATCATGATAATTAACTTAGTCATTGCATATGTACAACAATTATATTGCAAACACCATACAATAATGATAAGGAATAAAATTTCATTTCAATAAATATGAAAGGGACATGAAAGTGTCACTGGCTTGTATGCCACATTATATAACTTAATAAAAACTCATTTCAGAGAATATCAATGAGATGTAGAAGTGTAAATAACCTGTAAGCTACCTAATATGTACAAATAGAATACCATTGAGATGATGGACACCAATAAGACTAATATTTCTTAAATTATTTCTATTATTGAGTTGCTCTTTATGTGCAAACAAGGTGATCTATCTTCGGAAGAATATTTTAATAAATTCTGTGGAATCATTTTTGATTTATTGTCTACCAACCAATCACAAAAAATTTGGCCACACTTGAGCATCACATGCTAAAGCTTTATGCTAAAGGTTTTCTTGCATGCTTGCATCCTTTTATCTTTTTTCCATATTTGTGGGCACGTTCTATTAGGCAACAAATTCTTCTAGATTACATCTTTTTTCTGCTCTTTGTGTGATTAATGGTCACCATCGGACTGTGATCAGTTGTCTAACCATCTACTTTACATGGGACTAATCATTCCTCGACTACAGGTACGCCTCTATTATTTGCTTCAAAATCGTCTCGGGTAATCGACTTGGATATGTCTCTATCCAACATTGAATAAGCATCGATGAGTTAACCAACAATGATGAAGTCTAGCGGCCGAAAAGCATCAAAAGATAAATAGTCTCTCTAAATTTTCTAATTTTGTCGGTCCAAAATTTTCAAGGTATATCCGTTTGGGAATTCATCATAACTTGTAAGTGACAGGGAAGCAGACTATCCATATTATGAATAAAGATATAGTGATAATGCCCCATGATGCATCACAGTGTAGATGACTTAAGAGGCCTAAATGTGTTGGGCGTTGATCACCTCAAGATGATGAGTACACTCACAAATGCACTGATGACAAAATGATTTCGTGCGGTTGTTAAATACACCCAAACTCATGTCAAACCAAGTTCCAGAGTCACCAATTTAAAGTTATAAAAAAAATTAAAGAGTATAGTGGTAAATAAGGATCGAATCCACAAAGAAATAACAGAAATTTTGAGATATCTTTCAAATTAGATCAAATCAGACAATGAATTAAGGTGAGATAACTCCAATACGAATCCACGGAATCAAATATCACTGAATTTGGATTAGAATTCACGGAGAAATCAAGATTTGAAATTAAGAAAGAAATTCGATCAGAAAAATTGATGAAAACTAAAATTAAAATAATTTACGATTCAAAATATAAATCTAATGCTAAAGGAAGATAGATTAATATGAAAACACGCGATCTAACCGGAAGTTGAGCTTGAAATGATCCAATTATTTGCCGGATTCAAGGCTTTTCATTCTGCGATTTCGAAAACAAAGTTCGGCGTTCAAGATGTGATTTCTTCTAATTCTTTCAACCAATTCGTGATTTAAAACACTCCGCTGATGCATAGGGTCCTCTCGAAATGCACACTGCACGCGCCATGCATGCGCCTGCTCAGTGGGTGCTACATTACCCGCCAAGAGGCTTGCTTGTGGTGCGCACTGGCGCGCGTCCCCTCGTGCCACTGCGTGTCAGGGGGCACCTGCTCGGTGGGTGTTATACCCGGTGAGAGGCACGCCATCTCGGCGGGTGCTACAGTACCCACCGAGTGTGCACCACTAGTGCTCTCCCCTGCGCACCACAGCTGTGCCATGCGCGCCAGCCGTGCACGGAGATCGAAAATCACTTCCGTCAAAATGGCTGATATGATCCGGATTGTAGTTGTGCGAATGAGATAGAGGAAAAACTAGGAATTGGCATCTTTTAGGCAGAGGGAAAAGATAGGTTTAATCCATATGATGAAAGGAAAATGCATTCACAGGTAGTCGAATAGGAATTCAGGTGCAACTGCCGGTTGAAAATTTTTCGTCTCCGAACATCCAAAAGCATCGAAGCAGGATTCCACCGAATGAGAGAGCATCCATTAACTCTTGTTATTGCCCACGGTCTTCTGACTCCACCTAATAAGATGGCAGAAAATAAAAAAGGGAGATTCCGCCATATCCGTGGTACCCAGAAAAATTAGGTGATGATTTGGAACAACAGTTAAAAAGAGAACTCAGGAACTTGGCAAAGACAAAATAGCTCACGGTTTTCCAGATTAGGAAAAGGTTGGAATCTTTGAACGAAGGGATTGAAAAAAAGGAGCAAAGGGAGAGTCTGCCGAAGCTCCTGGTGCGCCAAGTAAGAAAAGATGGTTCTTTCGATAAATTATGCTGGTAAATCTTCTATGGTCTTCTATGTGGCCTCCACTTCGTGTTATCTTCTCAGCCACTTCACCAGACCTTTGCTTCTTTCATTTGGGTCTCTTAATTTAGCACACCAACTCTTTCCGCGGTCAAGCTTGGGTTGCTCTTTATTGACGGAAAATCCGAAGCAAAGAGATCATCTGTACATGAAATGATGAGCTGGAATGCACCGTCGTACATGGAAGACGAAGACGGCCCAAGAAAATCTACGTGCGTGGTCGGTGTAATTGACAAGATGGAGTGGCATTGATGATTTCGTCAGATGAAATCGGAGGTATGACCATGAAAATCTACGTGTCTACCCTTGGAATGTCCTACGTCAGGGTGGCGCTTTTCCTCAGTGCAATCTCGTCAAAACCACTAAATCAGTATCAAACTGTCATAGTGAAGATTCCCCTGTCTCACTGTCTCTGTTTTTCTCTCTATAAATGACTCCAACTGGCCGTGCAGCAGAAATCGTCAAACTCTCTCTGTTATCCAGTAACCCTATCGTGGAACGATGGGGGGCTATAAAGTGGTGGGTCTTTCTCTGCTGTTGATGCTCTGCGTGAGCACCTCCGCCGCGAGAGTTCTCCCGGGATATGGCGGAGGTGGTGGCGGAGGGGGGAGGTGGCGGCGGCGGAGGAGATGGTGGGGGCGGAGGAGGTGGTGGCGGCGGAGGAGGTCCAGGATATGGGTCTGGTTATGGTTCGGGAGGCGGCGGCGGGTACGGTCCTGGAAGCGGAGGTGGTGGTGGCGGCGGTGGGGGCGGCGGAAGTGGGATAGGGTCGGGATTTGGCTCCGGCTCCGGTTATGGGGCTGGCCGTGGTCGTGGGGGGCATCCATGAAAACGGAGGCTCGCGCACGTTGAAACCATGCATGCGACGTAAAGAATAAAAATTGCTCCACTCTGTTGGAAGCTAGGAAATACTCGTCTGCGTGTATCTCTTTATGAGTAGTGGGTATTGTCTGAGAATAAAATCGGCGATGAAAAAAATTGAAAGGTGAGTGTTAGCCTCGCTCTTGATAGTCGACGCCTAAACCTTCTAAAGATCCTCTTTAGATAATCTATAGACTATGGAAAAGCTCTCCACAAGTAACATATTTACGACCTTGGAACTCCATTAGTATAGCGATGTATTCAGAAATTCATGGAGCTTAACGACTCCGTGGTCCTTTTCTTGGGTGACCGACGAATATTTTACCCCCTGAAGATCAATTAAAGAGTTTGCTCTCTCTTCTCTTTCATAAAGATAAGTTATGATTCCTGAAAGATCAACCAATCTGAGTCCTTTCGTATTGGGCCTTTTGATTTTGTTCTTGGATCTTGGGGGAAGGATAAACCTAAACAGACAATGTTTCTCGTTGGAGTAGTAGGTTGCAATTTATTCACCAAGGGAATGAGAAAAGAAAGAAGAAAGGGCACCCTAAAGCTCCTGCTGCACCGATGAGAAAAAAGATGGTTCGTTTGGTAGATTATATTTGCAGATCTTCTCATCCGCTGACACTTTTTTCTAATCTTTTTCACCCTCTTTTCCAGACCATAACTTGTTTCATTTTGGTTTCTTAGTTTAGACATAAATTCCTTGGTCCCTCCCTCCCTATTTCTCTCTCTCTCTGCAAGCTTGAGTTCCAATTCCTTTATGTCTTTCGGCCTGGGTGTTCCTCCTTGGTGTAAATGACAAGATGGAGCAGAATCGTTGATTTTCTTTGATGTTCATCAAAATCTTCGCGTTTCTATCCTTGGAATTTCCTTCTGCCCCAGGATCTCTCTCTCTCTTTGGATGCGACCACGGATCTGGACACAGTCGCGGTTCGGCATCCTTGAAACCAGAGACTCGCCCACTTGGAAGGTATGCATGGGCAGTGAAGAATAAAAATTGCTCCACTCTGTCGGAAGCTAGAACAAAATCATCCGCAAAAATTCCTAGCTGAGTACTCTGGGAGAATAAAACTATATTTGAAAAATAAATAAAGGATAAGTATTAGTCAGTAGTCACTCTTTTGATCGGCTTTTTCCCAGTGCATCGGCGATGCCTTGACTTTCTCTCTTTTTAGACCACACTACACCTTCGAAAACTTCTAATGTAAACCTTTAATTCACCATGTAAAGTCTTACCTTATATTTTCAGTAAGAGACTAAAAAGATTAACAAGTTTGATAGACAAGGAAAAGACAACCCTCCAAATTTTATCATAGTAGCTAGTTTGCGTGAGAGCTTCAAATTTTCATAGGACGTTTGGGAACTCCAAATCAGGGATAACAGCACACATGATTAGGGGCCACTTCATCCTGCTTAGTCTGTTTTCCTCTGCCGAGGCAATCAAGAACGAGAGAAATACAAATTAGACCATAAGGGCCTTACTCACTTTTAAGAATTTGTTTAATATTTTCTACTATATTCTGTGTTATATTCATCAATCATCAATGTCTCAACTCTGTATGCGCTCCAGATTCCACAAATGCTTAAATGAATTATTCACCTATCTTGATATGTAAGAATCGTTTCATCACATTAGAAATCGTCTTAACTTGTTGCATTCTTTTACTGCTCATGCGTACCAAAATTGCGATAAATATTTTATTTATGACATTCATAAACGTCATGATCTCCAAAGATAAGAGAATGGAGGTTCCTGATCTGAATCTGAATATCTCATACTTCCTTTGGCAGGCAGACGATATTTCTTCTATGTACAAGGTAAATTTCTCTGAGGCCTCACGCATGTAACGAGATTGATGCCAACTGGTGTGAACGAGATTGTGCGTTTATCTCTCTCTCTCTCTCTCTCTCTCTCTCTCTTCCTATCCAGGCCTCTGATGGGAACGTGATTTATCTAAGATTATCTCTCTTGTTCATATTGTTTTGTCGAGATTTCTCATATTGATTTGCTCATTTTTTCTCTTATTCTCCGTTTTTGAGATTTTGGGATCATCTCTCTCTCCCTCTGCGTTCCTTTATCTATCCCCTGTCTATCTATCTCTCTATTTATTTTTCTCATTATGCCTATCTCTCTCAAACTGTCAATGTGTCTTTCTCAATGTCTCAATCTCTACCACCTTATATCTTTTCCACAATTACTAATTTGGTGGATTGGTGATCAGCGGGACTGCAAACCATCATATTGGAAGCTTGTTTAATGATTGAAACTATATATATTTTTATAATATTGTGTATTAAAGTTATGAATAATCAGAGATTTGAATTATAGATTTTCACTGAAAATTTTTTACTAGGAATTACTTCTCAATTTATCTTTTAATGAGGCCTCTTGAATTTAAATAATACATTTATCATCCCAAAGTACATTTATTTCGCAGCTTATCTCAAATTTGTCATTCATTTCTCTTTATATCTTCTTAAGATTATTTAACTATATTTCTCTATAATTTTCAAGTTATAGCATTGTCAACTTCAGAGTGAAAAGCTAAGAGCTGCGTGGACTTGAAGAGCTCCCATCAAGCAATGGATAATGATGAAAATGTTTGCTTTATATTTAGTGCACTCATTAATCTATATTTTATATTTAATTTTTTCTTTATAGGATTGTCAAATTCTTAGACATTTCTTATTAGATGTTAAATAATATGATCCAATGTACACCCAAAACTCATGGTGTAGCTTGGCATCAACGGTTGGCAATTTGACATGTTGATATGGTTAAATCAATCCTTGATTAATTCATTCATAATTTTATATAGATAATTAATAAATTTTACCAATAAGTGTTATTAGGTTTATGAGTTGATTAACTAGTGAGATCTATAGACATAGTACAAAAGTAAGGTCTACACACATTGATGGATATAGACAAAATTTTGAAGATTTCTGTGAAAAGTTTTCATACCCAATGTCTATAAGTAAGGGGAGAAAGAAAAAAATAAATCATGGTTCCCTTATAAAATTTGTGGAAACTCTCTTTTCGTCTATTACTCTCTTGGTGAAGAGGATTGAATATGCTAAACATTTGATCACCTTCAATGAACTCCTTCAATGAAATCTATATATGATAAACTTGGCTTCTTAGTGTTTTGAATGTTAGATTCTATGTTTTGATAGGACCATGATAACTCTAAAATATAAGTCACATTCTTGCATCATTTATCCTGTTTAAGTAATGATAAAGACTATAAAAATGAGGATATCCATTTCTATATGGTTGAATGTGATGAAAATATGACTGTCATGTTATGCATCATTTCTTATATTTTCATTATATTATGAGACTAACCCTATTTGACTTCTTGGAAGTCAAATGGTTAAATTCTTTCATTTTTATGAGTTATGTGAATGCAAGGACTTATGTAAAGTTCAGTTGGAGCATGGATGCAAACTATCTACACGAGAAGAATAAAACAAGTACTCCAACTTTTTTAGGAGGTTAGTCAACCTTTTATACCTTTTTAGAAGATTAGTCAAACCATTACACCTCTTTAGGAGGATTTTCAAGCCTTTCCACCTTTTTAGGGGGTTAGTCAAACCTTTTTACCTTTCAGGATGATGGTCAAACCTTTTCATATCTTAGGAGGTCAGTCAAACCTTTCCACCTTTTTAGGAGGTTAGTCAAACACCTTCTTATGGGTGGTCAACCCATTCCACATTTTTAGGAGACTAATTACTTCATTTCTCTTGAAAGTCAATGATAGTCAAAGTGATTATTGACAAGTCAAAGGTGGTCAAAGACATTCTTGAAAGGGTCAAAGAGGCCAAACTTCTTCTCTTTTATTTATTATTAATCAATTTAGATCTTTCTTATTTTTTAGGAAGGATCTATATTTATAGGAGGAGAAAGAGGTAAGCCCACCTCCTTAGGGAAGTGGTAAGATGACCACCTCTTAGAGAGTGGTCAACCCACTCCCCTAAGGAAGTGGTTGTGGGGCCCACCTCCTTAAAAGGGAATCTTTCACCTCTTTAAGAGTTGATTATAGTTGTAGCCTGACGAGACAAAACCGCGAGGTCGTCGATTTCACGCGGTATCGCGTCAAAAATTATTCCAAACTTACCAATTTTAAGAAATTCACTCGAAATTCAGGGGGTATAATGGTAAATATAGGTCGAATCCACAAGGGAATTAAGGAATTTCTTGATGTAATCTTCAAATTTGATCAAATCGGATGAGAAATTGATGGTAGAAATTGGGGAAAATGGTATTTTAAGAAAGTAGACTTCAAATCGATTCCACGGAATCAAAAATCATCATAATTTGGACTTGATTTCGCGGAGAAATCAAAATTTGAAGTGGAGAGAAAATTTAGAGCGTGAAAATCGTGATTTTAGGTGAAATTTGATGAAATTAACTTCTAAATCATAATATAAACGAAAATTAAACATAATAGGAGGAGAAATCATGAAAAACCGCTTCCACTAAACCCGTTTTGCGATCGAATCGTCGTGATTAAATCGATTAATCGCGAAGAACATCAAGGACGCCTCGACGAGCTTCAAGCTGCGATTTCTCCCTCAATTCTCCACCAAATCATGATTTCTAATGCTCCGTGACTGCGGAATTGAGTGTGGAACACGTTGAGATCGAGAGAAGCGAGAAGAATGGTGTCTAGACAGCTCAATTGGATTGAAATTTAACTTGGATACTTTAGGATTTTGAAGAACATCTTGTTTTATAGTGTTTTTGGGCGTAACCGTCCGATCGAAACGATCGACGGTTACGATGGAATGGTCCATCGTGGACCGTTTCAGTTAAGTCCCAGCCGTCGGATCTCGATCGACGGCTCTGATCATCTGCGCGATTAAACGTTTAAAAACGCCTTGATTTATCGTCGTCGGATCGCGATCCAGCGGTCACGATGCTCCCCGCCAGATCGAATCGTAGCCGTTATAACGCTCGTAATTAAGCACGTGCTCCTGATCTGATCCGTTGGTCCACAGGTACATTCGATCGGTGCGCTCCGATCGCGATCCAACGCCGCGATTGTAGCCACGTCATCTGCATCGAAGATAAAACTCCGTGGAACTTAGTCCCACACGGAGTAAATTAAAAGCACTCGTCGGGTTTATAAGACCCGACGATTTATAAGTTTAATAACCCTTCCCATATAGGGAAGGCTGAAGACCCTTTATACTTATAGTAATAATAATATAATGTATATACTATATGTCGCGTGGGCCCGCGTGGCGCTGCCACGTGGCCCAGTGTGCCACGTCGCATCCACGTGGCCCCGCGCGGTAAAAACCACTTTTTGCATTTTTTAATATTTATTTTAATCAATTAAAAATTGAAAATAAATTTATAAAAAATCCAGAAAAATCCCTAAAAATAGAAAATTCATAACTTTTCATATATAACTCCAAATTAATCCAAATTTCTTTCATTTGATCCAAAATTTAATTATCTATTATTCTAAAAAGTCAAATTTAATAAATAATAAGAGTTTAATTTATTATTTCAAAAATACATTCATTTATTAAGATTTTAAACTTTAGAAAATAAAATGAATGTTTATAAAAAAATTTTCTCTTATTATTTTTATTTTAAAAAATAGTTATAATCTCAAAAAATATGGGTTATCAAATTATTAAACTCTAATTTATTAAAATTAACCCTAAATTAAAGCATTTTGAGATTATAATGACTTTTTAATAGAATAATAGAAAAGTACATATAAATATGATAACATGCGTGGAAATGAAATCATTTATGCCTTAATATGCAATAAAAATCATGTTTTATTATGTCAATATAGCATGTTATCATAGCCTATGGATTTAGTCTTCACCATTCATTCAGTTGCAGCCCAAAAAGATGAAATCTCCTCCATTGATTCAAAGGAACGTCTTAACCTAACATATAAAAGTATCTTCTTCTTCCTTTTCTGTGGCTCTCTGTTAGCATCAGGATACCAAAAAGAAAAGGAGAGGCTGAGGCTCAAGATTGGCATTTTTTGGTTTTTAGGTTTATTGTGGAGGCAAGATCAAGTGGAGGATCGAGATCGTAACAAGTCAAGCATCACTCGGACCCGGACTGACATAAAAGACGGGGTTTTTGTGAGGATTTGGATATCATTTTCTCTTGTAATCCACTCTATGGATAGCATAAACCCTATTTATATTTCCATATTTTAGGTTTGTTCTCTTTTCTTCAATTAATCTCTCATGATTACCGATTTCTTGATTACTCGATTTCTTCATTTTTCACTAGTTTTCCATCATCTTTTATTCTATCATTCTCATTTCCCTATTCTATCATTTCATTCACAATAGTTTCTATCATTTGTTATCATAGAATATAAAAATATATCTATTTATAATTTTTTCATACCATATTTTATTTCTTCATTCCTCCATATTTCTCCAAAATATCTTCTACAATTGTTTTTTCCTTATAGTAGTATCTCTATTTCCTAAAAGCACTAATCTACAAAGTGAAGAATTATAAATATTTTTGCATGAAATTGATTTAAAACAATGACTAAGAATACCCCCAAATCTAGTTCATCAATAGTATAGATGAATAGAGAGTGAAAAGATGAAGTTTTGAGTCAAAACTTCTCATGTATAACAAGAATCAAGGTTTTAAGGGAGTGATCAAGGTCATTGAATCATTTACTTCTCCTTGTCAGAGCCATCAAAGTGGCATTGAATTCTGCTCCAAGCATCAAATCTAGAAACCTTAAAAAATTTTGACCTCCTCTCTTGTCTTTTTCCTCTCTGCCCTCTTTTCTATATGCTCTTTTTATTCTCTCTCCTATCTTCTATCTCGTCTCTTTCTTCTCCCTTCTCTCTCCTCTATCCTATCTCTTTTCTTTCTACTCTCTCCCCTCTCCTCTCTCCTATCTCTTTTCTTTCTACTCTCTCCTCTCTCCTATCTCTTCTCTTTCTCCTTTCTTCTCTATTTTCTCTTTATTTTTAATTTTTTCCTACAAATATTTTAGGGTGGCAAAACATGTTAGCCCCATCAGTTCTTATTTGTTGACTTAGTTCCCTAGTCATTCGTTGTGGTATCAATTCTCATTCCATTGTGTTAGCATCACCAACAAAATGGAGAGCTCCCATGTCACTCGCAATTAGAAAGAGAAAAAAATGAAATAATTTTCAAACTGCCATTTCATATGAATTTTTGGTTTTTCCAAAAATTCATTTCTTAATGATTTTGACTTTAGAAAATTCCCATAAAATACAAGGAAATCCAAAAAATCACCAATTTCTTTTAAAAATGAAATTAATCCTTTTAATCCATGAAAACACACATTCAAAATATTTTTCATGTAAATAAACATATTTGAAATCATAAATAATAATTTTTTTTCTAACTTTATAAATTATTTTCTTGATTTTTTTATTGTTTAAAATTGCCTAAAATTGCAATAAAATTATGAGATATCATAATATCCTTGTAATCATAGATAAACAGTTAGTCATTTAAAACTCCTAATAGCATGTAGTAATGATCAGTTTTTAGGCAAAGAAGAGCTTCACATGGAACATACTAATGAATTAATTTGCATGTTTTTATGTATATTGACATAAAGTCTAAGTCATGTTTAATAATGGGCCCTATACTATGGTACGGGTGATTGATGAAAACAATTTCATGTGGTTGTTGAAAATACACTTCCTCATGTCAAAAAAAAAATCTAAACTTACCAATTTGGCTATTGAATCATGAATTGATTAGTATAATGAGGAATAAGGGCCTTTTTGGAGATCCTTTCAAAATTCAATCAAATCGGACCCTAAATTAAGGTGACAAATTAAAGGGGTTCGTATTTTTGGAAAGAAGAGTCAAAGAAAATTCCATGAAATAAAAATGAAACTCAATTTCGATTAGTATTTGCGGAGAAATAAAGGAGCGAAATTTATAACATGCAAATTATACATGAAAATATATGATTATTAAAACAATTTAAGGCATAAAACATTCCATTCTAATGCATGTTATCATATTTTTGAGTGTTTATCTATCATTCTATAAAAATTACGTTATAATCTCAAAATGCACTAATTTAGGGATAATTATGATAAATTAGGAGAAATATTTTTAAGATTAGATTATCCCCATTTTTTATTTGAGATTATAATTAGGTTTTAATGTTACATAATAAGAGAAAATACTTTTTATGCACTCATTTATTTTTCTAAGTTTTAAATACTAAAAGAAATGAGTCTAATTTTGAAATAAAAATTTATTCTCTTGTTATTTAATTTCTAATATAATGAAATAAATTTGGATAAATTTAAAGTTATATTTTTAAATTAATGAATTTTCTAATTTTTAGAGATTTTCTAGAATTTTTATGAATTTTTTTATGAATATTTTTAATTCAATTTATCTTGAACTAAAATGAAGAAAAACAATTTTAAATCATGTGTTGACATGGCAGCTGACGTGGCACACACAAAAAAGGGGGGTGTCGCCACGTGGTGGCGTATGGACACGCTATGTGGCATGGCGTATGTGTACGCGCCTGTGTATGCACATGAGTGTGTGCGCGTGCGCGCGCGTATGCATGTTTGTGGACTCTGATAACATGCATATTTAACTAAAATTCTGATTTATATTAACCAATATTCATGCTTATTTTATGTAATTATGATGCATGTTATCATAGTTTTATGAATTTTCTCCATTGGTATGCCATTCTACTAAAGTCTATATTTATGCATTATTTAGGGTTAATTATGTGGTTTATAGATGTTTAATATTTTACAAGGTTAATTACTTCCCTTAATTTACTTTAAATTTAGTAGATGGTTAGAAGATTTAATTTCAAGAAGAGAATGTTGGATAATTTATAATAGACTTCTTAAGAAATTATCTATGTTTATTTGAAATTCATCCTATAATATTCTTTTAATTTTTATTTTTATATGGCATAATATTAAAGATGAAGGAATTTTTGATCCAATCAAAAAAATTTGAGTTAAAAAGGAGTTATATAAATGAATTTAAGAATTTTTTTATTTTTCAGAATTTTCTGAATTTTATTTTGATTTTTTAAGATTTATTTAATCGCGCGGGACCCGTGGAAGTGACGTGGCGTGATGCGGAAACATGGCGGGGCCACGCAAGCCCACATGTATGCCTACGTGGTGTGATAAGTGATATCGGATGGTGCGGATTAAATCGCGCAATCGGACGGTCGAGATTAAATCGTGCGACTAGACGGCTAAAATCACGCGGAGTGGAATCCGCCTCGTGGGCCACAATCCCACCGATTACGTGCGATCCGAAGCCTGAAATTACACGGAGTGAAATCCGCGTCATGAACCACGATCCCACCAATTTCGCGCGATCCGACGAGTCAAATCACACGGAGTGAAATCCGCGTCGTGGGCCACGATCCACCAATTTTGCACAAGCTTCTCTATAAATAGATGTTCTCTCCCGTTTGCAAACTTAACTTTTGATCAATTTGTGAAGAAATTAAG
The DNA here is from genome assembly GCA_024174645.1 of Lemna minuta. Taxonomy (NCBI): domain Eukaryota; kingdom Viridiplantae; phylum Streptophyta; class Magnoliopsida; order Alismatales; family Araceae; genus Lemna; species Lemna minuta. The sequence continues at coordinate 4,004,736 of CM044103.1, read as the reverse complement.
TGAATTTCGAGGAAGGTCTTAAGTTCTTCGTGATCCTCTGCTTCATTCAGTCAAATTCCATAGCCCTTGACGCATGATAATCATGAATTGATTGCAAGAAATGATCGTAATCTCCCCTTGAGCGCCGAACGTACGTCGAAGACGAAATCCGAGGAATACTCTTCAATCCACGTCAATTGAAGCCAAATCATCGTGTCAATCGGGTTAGTAGTGTGATTTGTTCGTCATTCTTGCAATTCATGTAATTTAGATTAGAATTAGGTAGGTAATTAGAGTGTAGAAGTAGTTAAATTCATATTTTTGCCCTGTTTTAGTGACAAATTTTTGTCAATTTTTGAACAAGGATATCTCTTTGATTATAATTCCAAATCACTTGATTCCGGTCATTGGATTCCCTGTTTCATTAGCTTTCGTGGATAACAAATTTTTCAAATTCCATTACCATTTGACCCCTCAATTTAACGTTTGACCAACCACTGTTCATTTTTAATATGAATTTGGGTGTTGACTTGCGGGATCAATTACTCTTAAAATATAAATTGGAAATTGAAAATTTTGGTATTTTTGGAATCCTGTAGTTGTTAGCTTTCTATTGATATATCAATTGCATGATTTGGAAATCATTTGATTAGTCAATTTGAAGATTTACTCCGAAGTGTTCACAGAGAAATAATCAGACCCTCTCATTAGTGGAAAAAGGTATATATCAAGGTAAGATTACCATTTTGCCCTTATTTGACGTCTTTGGAGCAAAATGGGTATTCTATTTTGTGTTTTTTCACTTATTTGAGACAAGGATATCGATATATCTCATATACATTCTCTGTTATCAGAGGTCTATTAGTACTATTATCTTTAGTGGTGTGATTTGTGATAATGTGTAGCTTGATCTATCTTTTGGTGGAGTAGAGTTAAGCATATTCATTTAAAACATGACATTTAGCTCTTGAACCCTTTTCTAACTTTCTTATATATTGATTTTCTGTTATGTGATCTTTTCGATATAGATATGAATAGGAACCCTAGGAACCGAGGAGGATGATATGGACATCAGAAACAGCGACCCATGAGGGCATACAAGGAATAACGCCTTATATGAGGACCTCTTCGACACATCCATGCATTTTATAGCTCCATAAGAGGCTTCTAGTGATCCTATGCCAGCCCTTGACACACCAGAGTGAGGAGAACCGATAGACACCCCCCTTCCCACCAAGATAGTGAGATGACGCCTCTGCGATTATGCTAGACCGGTCGTCCAAAGGCAGACTATGCGAGTCAATGTCCCTCTTCAATGAGGTGCTAATTTTATAAATTGACTCACATATTCTTGGCCTTTTACCCATTTTCCATGGACTACCATCGAAAGGATCCGTATAGACATGTAGACGAATTCAGCCTAGGTATGCGAATTCAATCAATTCCACAATGTCCCCTCTGAGACGGCCAAGATGCGCTTCTTCCCCTTCACGCTTAAGAAAAGGGCAAAAGGAATGGTTTTTCACCTTGGGCCGTGAGTTTGGTTCATGGAGAGATATGGAAGATGCATTTTTGCATAAGTACTAGTGCCATGAGAAGAGCCATACGCGAATTCTCACAAGGGCCGGGTGAGGTTTTCTATGAGGCATGGGAGTGACTTAGAGATCTCTTGAGACAATGCCCACATCATGGTATACCTAAGCATGAGATTACTTAGATTTTTTATGATGGCTTAGGTGCACCTGATAGATATTTTCTTGATGCCACTAGTGGAGGCACATTCATGAGCAAAGTATGAGGATGAAGCCCTCGAGTTGATCGAGCTGGTGGCGGAGAATAGCCATCATTATGCGGCTAAATCCTTTGGTGGACGGAGCGCTCCCTCAAAGGGAGGGATGTTGGATGTGAAGGCGGTGGAGACAGGTATGCTTTTAGATAAAATTGAAAAAGTGATCGAGGCACAGAACTTGATAATGGATTCGCTTAAGATCTGACCGGGTTCTGATGGCCTCGCTCCAGTATTACATAGCAATGCCTCACCGCATTCACATTGCTCTAATGTTGAGCACGTTGAGTTGGATTGCCCCGTGAAGGCAATTCAAGGTCCATTTCCATTCTAGCGAAACTCGATGATATATCTAGGTTTGAGCCAAGAGGGTAGGTATCACTACCCGAATGAGGGTTATTCTAATTATAATAACCCATCTTATGTGCAGTAGTGAAGTTGGTAGCACACTTCATATCATCAGCCCTTTGGATCCGCGCAGCGGCCTATGGGGAACCCGAGGCAGACACAGTTGACCTCCAGTTTTCCCCAAGAGAGTATACGGTCACCAGCCGTACTACCTCCCGCATCCTCATCCGATCCCATCGTGAGTGCATTAGCACAAATGATGAGTAAGTTGACTGAGGTTAGCGACCGACTTGATAGAGTCGAAGGGGCTAAGGCCCAACGCTCCGATGCTTTCTACCGATCAGAGGAATGGGAAGCAAGTAGAATTACCTTCCCAACCTCTAGCCAACCCTAGGAACCTAGGGCAAGCATCGTCGAGCTGTGCCCACAATGTGAACCAAGTTCACATTGATAGCGCACAAGAGGAGGTACATGCTGGGAGACGTAAAACTTAGTGCTTGTTGGGAGGCAACCCAAACTTATCTTTGTTTTTGCATTTCACCTTATCTTACTAGCTTTTACCTTATTTTTGCTTTTAATTTTACTTTTATATTTTCCGTTTGCTTTGATGTTTGCTTTTGGGTTTCTATAAGCTCATTAGGTTCTAAGGAGGAGAGAATATCAAAGAAGGAAATTCAGCCCCAAAAGAACTCCACAAATGAAGAGAAGAATGCAACCAATGCAAATTCCCGCTAAGTTTTTCTTTTAGCCCCTTTGTCTCTTTTCCTATTTATTAAGTTTTGCACACCATGCATCATGATTGCCATCTCTTTTCCATGAGCATGCTGATTTTTATTGAGGACAATAAAAGGAATGAGTGTGGGGGGAAGTTTTCTAAAAAGTTTAAAATTTTTTTAAATTTTTTGCATTCCTTCATTTAGTATTCTATACATGATCTGATTTTTAAACCATGTGAGCAGCAACATGATCTTTCTAAAACCACGTGAAATATGAAAACATAGTGTACATTAACACCTTCACTTGTTTAGAAAGCCATGGGAAGAGCAACCTTAAGTGTTATGTTGAGGAGGTTGTAGAGTCAATGAAATTATTGATCTAGGTATTCCTTTGGGGAACCATAAAGTCTAATCTAAGAATCTACTCAAGCTCATAGTATGATTTTTCAAAACTTTCTATACTTCTCATCCACTCATTCTTCTTTCTAAATCTTGAGTTAATGACTCCTTGCACGCACATCCTTCCGCTTTCCATAGCAAGTCGTAGCTTGTATCATCCTTTTATTGGCACTACTATTATTGACATAGTGAAGCTCCCTGGTCCATAGAGATACCAAAACCTCTTCGGGGGAATAAGCTGCATGTCTACTAAGGATGACACATGGGTAGAGTGAGCACCATGAAATGAGTTAATGTGTTTTGAATAAGTTGCATGAAAAATCCTTATAAAGTTCAATTCTACATTATCTAATCTCCTTCTTTAAAAAGGCTTGCAGCAAGTAGAATTAGGATGAATAAAAAAAAAAAGGTAGAATTAGGATGAAAGAAAAAGAAAAAAAAGTAGAATTAGGATGAAAGAAAGAAAAAAAGAAAAAAAAAGTAGAATTAGAATGGTAAGCTACCTCCCATGTGTTTTAGCCGATTCTATCTTATAGCCATTATGTATAAAAAGGATGATGCTTGTCTCTACTTCTTGCGCCTTATTCATTCATGTCCATAGTGCAAGGAGGAATCGACAATTGATTTGGAATGATGAATTTTTTTAGTATTTATATTCTTATTAGTATGTAGAGCAAGAGGATTCTTAGGTCATTTAGTGGATTAAAGTGTTTGCTAGAGGAATGTCGTGATCCTAAGTTTCGAGTATATTACTTTCTTCTTGACATCATTTAAGGTAGAACATTCATTTCAGATTCTATCAATGCTTAACTCATGGTCTTCTACATATTCTTTCTGTTTCCATTGCTAAGGGACTAGCAATGATTTAAGTTGGGGGGTGTGATAACATGCATTTATAACTTAAATTCTTATCTTATTTAACTCATATTCATGCTTATTTTATGTGAAATATAATGCATGTTATCATAGTTTTTATGAATTTTCTCCATTGGTATGCCATTCTACTAAAGTCCATATTTATGCATTATTTAGGGTTAATTATGTGCTTTATAGATGTTTAATATTTTACAAGGTTAATTAATTCCCTTAATTTACTTTGACATTAGTAGATGATTGGAAGATTTAATTTGAAGAAGAGAATGTTGGATGATTTAAAATAGACTTCTTAAGAAATTATCTATGTTTATGTGAAATTCATCCTATATTATTCTTTTAATTTGTATTTTTAGATGGCATAATATTAAAGATGAAGGAATTTGTGATCCAATGGATAAAATTTGAGTTAAGGAGTTATATAAATGAATTTAAGAATTTCTTAATTTTTCAGAATTTTTCTGGATTTTATTTTGAATTTTCAAGGTTTATTTAATCGCTGAGGGACCCTGCGGAGGTGACGTGGCGCAATGCGGACACATGGCGGGGCCACACAAGGCCACATGGATGCCTACGTGGCATAAACAGTGATATCGGATGGTTGGGATTAAATCATGCAATCGGACAGTCGGGATTAAATTGTGCGATTGGACGGCTAAAATCGCGCGATGCGGACACACGGAGTGAAATCCACGTCGTGGGCCACGATCCCACCGATTACGCATGATCCGAAGGCTGAAATTACACGGAATGAAATCCGTGTCATGCGCCATGATCTCACCAATTTCGCGCGATCCGACGGCTGAAATCACACGTAGTGAAATCCGCGTCGTGGGCCACGATCCACCAATTTCGCACAAACTTCTCTATAAATAGTTGTTTTCTCCCTTTTTAAACTTAACGTTTGATCGATTCGTGAAGAAATTAACCAAATTTCGAGGAAGGTCTTAAGTTCTTCGTGATCCTCTACTTCCTTCAGTCAAATTCCATAGCCCTTGACGCATGATAATCATGAATTGATTGCAAGAAACGATCGTAATCTCCCCTTGAGCGCCGAACGTACGTCGAAAGACGAATCCAAGGAATACTCTTCAATCCGCGTGAATTGAATCCAAATCATCATGTCAATCGGATTAGTAGTATGATTCGTTCATCATTCTTGCAATTCATGTAATTTAGATTAGAATTAGGTAGGTAATTAGAGTGTAGAAATAGTTAAATTCATATTTTTGCCCAATTCTAGTGATGGATTTTGGTCAATTTTTGAACAAGGATATCTCTTTGATTATAATTCCGAATCTCTTGATTCTGTCATTGGATTCCTTGTTTCATTAGCTTTCCGTGGATAACAAATTTTTCCAAATTCCATTATCATTTGACCCCTCAATTTAACGTTTGACCAACCACTATTCATTTTCAATCAGAATTTGGGCATTGACTTGCGGGATTAATTACTCTTATAATAAGAATTATAAATTAAAAATTTGGTATTTTTGGAATCCTGTAGTTGTTAGCTTTCTATTGATATATCAATTGCATGATTTGGATATCATTTGATTAGTCAATTTGAAGATTTACACCGAAGTGTTCATTTTCGGGATATTTCGGATCTTTGATTTTCAATAATTCATAGTAAATCCAATTCTTATCGAAAAATCACGAATATTATATTAATAAATTTTATTTTCTCTCTAGTTTCTAAATATATAATTTTTGTAATATTTTAAGCTCTTTTTATTATCTGATTTTCAGAAAGTCAACTGTTAGTTAAAGTCAACGCTTTGACCTTGACTTTTGACATTTCTTCGAAAAATCGGTTTTTAAAAGTCTTAAAATATCTTATCTCATATATTTAGATAATTTATATTGATTATATACTATTTTCACTTCTTTAAAACCCTAGTTATAAGTCAACTCTGCAATAAAAGTCAACCTTGTTCTCTGTGGATCAACCCGATACTTACACTTTACTTGATTTTATATCTTTGTGATTGTGAGTTCGGAATTATAAATTTTTTTTGACCGATGTTTGTGTGTTTTAACGACCGCATGAAACGCTTCGGCAGACGCGTGTGAGCCAGTATGCGCGCTGGTGGGAGCGCATGTGCACGTGTGCGCAAATGTGATTAGAGAGATTAAGCATCCTTTTCAGGATAACGCTTACTCTCTAATCATGCATACCTTATATAAGCACGTATTCCTTGATTTTTTTGTCATGTGACTCTGATTTTGATGTATTTATGTGTGCAGCTAACGTGGCATCGTGTGGAGCATCCGATCGCATGATTTAATCGTGACTTAAGTGAAGGGGTATGTGGGGCACTCTAGTTTGTCAATGAATCATTTTAAAATGAGTTAATCTCAGTGATAACATGCAATCTTAACATGGTAATACATGATTATTATTACAAAATAAGGCATAAAACATTCCATTTGTATGCATGTTATCATTTTTTTAGTGCATTTCTATCATTTCATGCAATTTTAAGCTATAATATCAAAATACAGTAAATTAGGGTTAGTTATGATGAATTAAAGATAAATGATTTTATAACCTATCTTTACTTGAGATTATAAGTGGTTTATAAAGTTAAATAATGAGAGAAATCATTTTTAGAAACATTTATTTAATTTTCTAAAGTTAAAATCTTAAAGAAATGAATGTATTTTTGAAATAGAAATTAAATCTCTTGTTACTTAAATATTTGGACTTTTTATAATGATAGATAATTAAATTTCAGATCCAATGAAAAAAATCTGGATTACTTTGGACTTGTATTTTAAAAGTTATGAACTTTCTAATTTTTAGGGATTTTTTCAGAATTTTCCGAATTTATTTTCGATTTAAAACTATTAAAAACAATTAAAAAAAGAATAAAAAGGGGGTTTATTTTCGCGCGGGACCCACGTAGATGCGACGTGGCATGCAAGGCCACGTTGCAGAGCCACGCGGACCCACGCGAGCGCTTGCGTGGCGCGGAAATGACACATGTGTACATATTTATGTTTACTCGTAATATTAGGGTTATAGTACATGTAAGCATCCGTAATTGGATTTAAGCTAACCGCTTAAATCCATGGATCATATATACCCGACGAGTTCCCTTTATTTCTACCGTGTGGGACTATGTTCCACTTTTTGTTTTAATTTCAGCTGACGTGGAGCTACGTGGTGCATCGGATGTGATCGCAAAGCATCGATCCTAGTGGACGTAAGGTTCACGGGATCCCATCAAATGCATGTGGCTTAAATAAGGAGATATAACAGCTCAGATTTAACACGCGGGAGGGCATCCAGAGCGTCGGATTGCAATCCAACGACGGCGATGTGATGCGTTTTTTAACGCATATACACGTGGCATTATCGGGAGCGTCCATACGTGATTCAAGGGCCGCAATTTATTCATAACGGTTTGACCTCACGTGATTAATCTGGACAGTTGATGGAGATTAAAACGTCTCCATCTGACGGTTACGCCCAAATCACCTATAAATTAAGGTGTTCTTCAATTTTTTAAGACATTCTTGAATGATTTCATCAAATTGATATATCTACACCCCTCCATCCTTGAATCTCTCACTTCTAATCTGATCTAGACTCGTTTTCGCCTCCACGGAGTGATTAAAAGTGAGATTTCGTCGATCGATTAAGGAGAATTCATCTCTTGAATAGCGATGCTCATTTTCAAAATCGCAAAATGAATGGCCTCTATCCGGCGATTAATTGGATCATTTCGATCGCTATCTCGGGTTAGAAAACGTGTTTTCCATCTAATCTATCCTAATGTATCATCAATTTGTAATTTAGGATAGTAATTTAATTTAATTTCATCGTCAATTTCGATTTTTTGGAAATTTCTCCCCACTTCGCTCATTGATTTCTCCGCGATTACTAATCCAAATAGAGTGATTTTTTATTATGTGGATACATCTTTAAGTTATCTTTCTAAATCTACCATTTTCCCTATTTTGTATCACCAATTAATTGTCCGATTTGATCAATTTCTAAAAGATCTCTCAAAAATACCTTATTTCCCTATGGATACGACCCTTATTTACCATTATACCCCTCAATTCGAGATATTTTCATCAAATTGCTAAGTTTGGACTTTGTTTTGACACGAATCGGTGTGCAATTAATGACCGCATCGATTCGTTCCGTCACTCGAGCCGTTAATCTAAGGATTTATAATTATCGAGATTAAAAATCGATGAACTGCATCTCGAGAGTTAGATCAAAATCAGACTTTGAGCATTTCACGCATTTCTTCGTCACATGCAGCATGACAAAATCTCTCCAATTCATTTTTGATCCAATGAGCACAATTTAAGCGTAACAATTTGCATATATGCACTTTTATTAGAGGCGTTTATTCAAAGAATAAATGATGATTCCAATGGTTACGCCCAAAAATCTCCTTATAAATTGAGATGTTCTTTGATGATATAAATCATTCTTGTGTATTTCGAGTGATTGAACTGTCTAGACACTACAATCCTTGAATCTCTTGCTTTGATTTGCTTCTAAATAAATTTATGTGTCTAAGGAGTGTTTGAAAGTGAGATTTAGTTGAGAGAATAAGGGAGAAATTGATTCTTGAATGCCAACAATCGTTTTTCGAATTCTTAGAATGAAAAGCCCTTGATCCGGCGAGAAATTAGATCAATTCATGTGCTATATTGGGTTAGAAATCATGTTTTTGTCCTAATATTTTCTTGTTTAGAAATTTATATCTGATTTGCTCATCGATTTATCCACGAATCTTGATCCAATTTTAGTAATTTTTTATTATGTGGATTCACCTTTGAGTTCTCTTTCCAAATATATCAAAATCCTCAATTTATCACCTCAATACATAAAAAAATATCTTATTTTTTTGTCCGATTTGATCAAATTTGAAAGAATACATAAAAATTCTCCGTGGACTCGACCATGATTCACCTCTATACTCCATAATTTGTGATTATTATTTTTAATTGGTGAGTTGGTTAATTGTTTTTGACCATTATTCGTATGTTTTGAACGACCTCGTAGATTTGCTTCATCAGAATTCAAGAGAGAAAATTTGATTGCAAAGAGTGAGAAATTGACAAAAATTCATAAAATTAAACTAATAAATACATTAAAATAAAAATACAATATTATATGATAAAAGATTTGAAAAAACTACACAATGTGATGCAAAATAATGCTCAAAATTGATCCAATTAAATCGTTAGATCAGGGCTGTTGGTTTTGTATTTCAAAAAACAAAAGTTCGGAGTTCAAGCGGTGAATTCTTTCTTCTCGCTTGAGGAAAACTTGATTTCAAGATTTGGTATGTGGATTTTTCACAAAAACCCTCATGATTATGTCTATATCCACCAACATCTATAAACCTTATTTGTGTGACTCTCCAAGCCATATATCTCACTAGTTAATAACTCTATAGACCAAATAACACCTTATTGGTCAATGTTAAATAATTATCTATATCAATATATAAATTAAATAATCAAGGATCGATTTAACCCAATCAATAGGTTGAGTTGCCAGTGTGTTGGGTGCCAAGTTATACCACGTACACTAGGAGATATGGAGTACGTAAGAACTCACTTATGTAACCTTTCCATCATCGATTACCATGTATGTAGAATCCTTCATCCACACGAGACTCATGAATGACTTAGGGTATGGTCAACTGTCAAACCCTAATCGGCCACTCAAGTTAGTACTGATGCGTATATAAATCATCGGGAATGCCTTCTCCGATATTTCTTGAGTCAATCTCCTCAAATACCGAGGGCGGATGATTCCATCTTAATCACATAATCATCTTTGTGGACTTCATGTTGTATCCAATATATGAAGTTTTAGATATCCTATGACTAGGAATTTGTAAGTCCTAATCAAAACACGATCATCCATCCACATGATGTCTTTGGTGTCTCAAGTCAAAGGACCACATACATAATCATGACATGAATCAACCTAATTGACAGTTAGGTATAATTACCATTCAAGGATTCATATGGATCAATTTAGTGAACTTTTTCTCCAAAGAGCACCCACTATCTATCCTTAGTGTCTCCACACCGATGGCTACTCATCATATGAGTTGGATTAGATAGTGTTATTCTTTCCGGATAATTCAATGTCCCTCTCGAATATCCCACGAATAAGAATGTTTAGAACATATGTTTAAAGACTAGTGATTAGTGTAGTATGATCTCATCATAATTCACCTCATCATCGCATATGCTCATGTACTTCATTGCAAACATCACACAAGAATGAAAATGAAGAAATTTCATTTCAATGAACATAAACAAGATAGATAAATGTGTGACTAGCTTATGCGCCACATAATATCAATCATATATAACATGTTTGCATTAAGTGAGATAGCTTAAATCTTAAAAATGATGCTTTATCTCACTAATCACTCACACGCACACATGCACACACATTCACACACACTCACACATGTGAACACACACGCACACACATGTGCATCCATGTAGGCGTACGACACGTGACATGTTCATATGCTGCCACGTGGTGACGCCTTTTTCATCTACCACTAATAAGCTGCCACATCATCATATGATAAAAATCTGATTTTTTATTCTTTTTACTTCAAAATAAATCCAAAGAAACTCATAAAAAATCAAGAAAATTCTAAAAAAATCCCTAAAAAATAGAAAATTCATAACTTTCAAAATATAACTCCAAATTAATCCAAATTTGTTTTGGTTAATCAGAAATTAAATAATCTATCATTTTAAAAAGTCAAATTTAATAAATAACAAGATAATAAAATTTATCTTAAAAATACACTTGTTTATCCTAGAAATTAAAACTTAGAAAAATAAATGATTATATAAAAAGTATCTTATCTTATTATTTAACATTAACGCCCAATTATAATCTCAAATATAGATGGGAATAATTTACTCTAAAATCTATTCTTTAAAAATGCATAAATAGTAAATTTTGAGATTATAAATTAAAATTGCATGAAATCATAGATATGCACTCACAGTATGATAACAAGCATAATAATGGAATATTTTATGCCTTAATTTGTATAAATAATCATATAATTGCATGTTATCACCCACTAAACTTCGCATAAGGCATCTTCCATTGTAAGCTCTTCATAGAGAACCTATTTAACACATAAACACAAGTATTGCTGACCTCACATCACAATTAAAGAGGTTCATTCTTGTCCTTTAGTATTCTTCTCACAAGACCTACAATGGTCATATTCTTCCTCTCTACCACTCCATTTTTTAGGCATTTATGGAGTGGTGAGCTGCTTTTGGATGCCTTGTTCCTCAGACTATTTTGAGAATTCTTCGAAAGTGAATTTTCCAAGCCTTCAAAGGCATCTGACTTGTTCTTCAAATTTGCAACTGATAACATGCAATCTTAATATGATAAAACATGATTATTAATGCAATTTAAGGCATAAAACATTACATTTATGTGCATGTTATCATACTTTGAGTACATTTCTATCATTCTATGCATATTTATGTCATAATCTCAAAATACACTAAATTAGGGTTAATTATGATGAATTAAGGATAAATAATTTTATAACCCATCTTTACTTGAGATTATGAATGGTTTTTAAAGTTAAATAATAAGAGAAATCATTTTTTATGAACATTCATTTAATTTTTCTAAAGTTAAAATCTTTTTAAAAAAATGAATGTATTTTTTTAAAATATAAATTAAATCTCTTGTTATTTAAATATTTTTGAATTTTTTTAGAATGATAGATAATTAAATTTCAGATCAAATGAAAGAAATTTGGATTAATTTGGAGTTGTATTTTAAAAGATATGATTTTTACAATTTTAGGAATTTTTTCTGGATTTTTCCTGATTTTTCTGATTTAAATTTCTATTTAAAAACGATAAAAAAATATTAAAAATAATAAAAAAAGGGGGCCGCGGGGCCCGCTTGGATGCGACGTGGCACGCAAGGGCACGTGGCAGCGCCACGCGGACCCACGCAGCGTGCCTACGTGGCGCGTGTATATATAGTATATATTTATAATTTATATAGTTATACAATGGGTCTTTGTCCTCCCCTATATGGGGAGGGTCATACCCATAGAAACGATCGGGTATTATATACCCGACAGGTTCTTTAATTAAGTCCGTGTGGGACTAATTTTATAACGTACTTACCTTGCAGGCGACGTGGCGCGACGACAGGCGTCGGATCGACGGCGCGCGTTGATCTCACGCGTCGATCGCGTGAGCTCGGACCATTGATCGCGATCAAGAACACGTGCTTAATTAGAGATATTATAACGGCTGTGATTGACGCGACGTGGCGACATCACGCACGCCGATCGCGTGGAGCGCAGACCACGGGAGATTGATCAAGACACGTGCTGTAAATCAGGCGTTATAACGGTCCAGATTAAAACCCAGCAGGAGAATCTCGACCGTCAGATCAAGAATAAACGGGTGCGATCGGAGCATTTCTTATAAGCGTTTCGGTCGATTTAATCGTGGCCGTCCATCACGATCCAACGGCCACGATATTTTCAGAAACGGCCCATCGTGGACGTTTCATCGTAACCGTCCGATCGTTTCGATCGGACGGTTATGCCCAAATTTCGCATAAATAGCCTTGTTCTTCGTCGTTCTATGTATTCGAGTGAGAATTCAATGAAATTGACTGTCTAGACACCTCTCTCACTCGTTTCTCTCGAGTTCTTCCTCCTCCTCTCTCAATTCCGCATCCATGGAGGGGTAGAAGTCGAGATTTGGTGGAAAATCGAGGGAGAAATCGACGCTTGAAGCTCGGCGTGACGATCTTGACGTTTTCGGTGATTAATCGGCTTAATCACCGAGTTTTGATTGCTAAATGGGTTTAGTGGAAGCGGTTTTACCTCAATTATCCTCCTATTATCTTTAACTTTCGCTTAGATTAGGTTTTAGATTTCAATTTCATAAATTTTCATTCTAAATCACGATTTCAAAGTCCGAAAAATTCTCTGCAATTCAAATTTCGATTTCTCCGCGAAATTAAGTCCAAATTTGATGATTCTTGATTCCGTGGAATCGATTTGAAGTCTTCTTTCTAAAAATACCATTTTCTCTAATTTCTCACCTTGATTCATCGTCCAATTTGACCAAATTCCAAAAGATATCTCATAAATACCTAAATTCCCTGTGGATTCGACCCGTATTTACCATTATACCCCTCAATTTTTTCTTAATTTCCCAAATTGGTAAGTTCGGTATTATTTTTGACACGAGACCGTGTGAAATTGACGACCTCGCGGTCTCGTCTCGTCAGCAACCCACATAAACCTATAAAAACGATCAAAAATAAGCAAGAAGTAACTTCTTCCCCCTAATGTTGATGGAGTGTTTGGGCCACAAAGGTCAGTGTAGACCAACTTAAGAGGCCTTAAAGCTCTATAGTCAATTGATATAGGAAATGGAGCTCTAGCTTGTTTCCCCATCCCCCGAAAACCACGCTTGTGCTCAGATTTTGAAGAATAAGGCAATTCATCTGCATGATTACCTCTTATCATTCCTTAGAGAGTATGAGCACTTTGATGACATAAACTCCTATGCCATAGCCACACCTCTTCATCATTCTTCTCAACAAGAAAACATTGCTCACTAATATTGAGCTTCATCAAGTACATATTCCCCTTGGTCTTGAGAGTTTTGGAGAGCAACCTTCCCTGGCTTTCATGGAGAGCGAAAAAGCCATTCCTCAAACAAATGTCACAAAGTTGATCATCGAGCTTTTCCAAACTCAAAATTTTAGTACTCAACTTAGATATCTAAAGGACATTTTCAAAGATCATAAGCTCACTATAACTACAATCAACATGCACTTCACCTTTGCCTTCCTACCCAATTGAAGATCCATCACCAAATCTCACCACTCCCTTTTGAGTTTCATCAAGTGACTAATTGAAGGACTTCATACCAGCCATGAGGTTGCTTGCACTGGTTTCAAGGTACCACACATCATTATTAGGGAAGCCACTACTCACCCCTTGACGTAACATATCGAGATTCTCATTAGTAACTAACAATAGAAATGATGACTCCTACTATTCATCTTCTTGTGTCACATTGAACTTCTCCTTTCCCTTGGATTTATCCTTCTTGGGAAATCGGCACTCATTTGAAAAATGCCCAAGCTTTTGACAATTTTAGCACTTTACCTTGGATTTGTCAAATGGCTTCTTTTCTCTATCCTCTTCACCACTGAGATCTTTGACTTTCCCTTTTCCACCTCTCCCACGTCGTCTTCCATGTGAAGATGAACCCTTTTGGTTCTTGTTGTCTTTTTTAAAGGCTTGAAAAAGCAGAGCTTGCTCCTCATCTCTTGAGCTCTTCACGTGGTGACTCAACTCATGCACCTTCAAGGGTCCAATAGGCTCTTCTAGCCTCATTTCCTTCAAATCCCCAAACTGCTCAAGGGGATGAATTAGTGAATCATGATTTTTTGGGATTGAACTTAACAGTCTTGAAACAAAATCACAACCATCAAGCTTCTCCCCAGGTCTCTAAAGCTAGAGATCACATGCACAAACTAGGTGGAATAGTCATCCACCTTCTCATTCTTCTTCGTGGTGAGATTTTCAAACTTTCTCTTCAATGCTTGTACCTTGGAGTTTAGCACACAATCCAATTCCATATGAAGTCTGGGAAGAATCTATCAATTTTCCTTGGCACACTTCTTGATGTCAATTTGGTGGCTTTAAGATTTTAAGATAGAATTGAGGATCGTCGACAAAGTGAGATGATCTTTCTTGTGATTTTCCTCATTTCCTTCAATCACTCCCAACAAAATCATGAGCCTGCAATGTCACCCCATCCTCATCACCCAAAGATGGTAGTTGAGTTGGCACATTGATAAGCTCAAAATGTGGTATTAATCAGTGATAAAAAATGTCAATAATTGGTATGTCGTGTGAGTTTTTGAGCTTATGCAACAACATTTGTAAACCTCACAAGCCTAGGGCAAGCAAGGGTCGCTCCACAGGGAACAGGTAATTGGCCAGTGAATTTCCAATTTAAAACAGATTTTTAAGGATTTTTAGAGAGTGCTTGATACCTTCTCAAGGACTAGAGCTTGAGACTACTAAGTAGACTAAGGAAATGTATATTTTAGAAGTATACTTAATATTTAGAACATTTCTAAATGAAAACAGAGATTTATTTTTTACGTGATTTATGAAAAATATTAGAAATAAAGAAAACAAATGAGAAAAATAGTGATTAAAGAGAACTACGGAGAAGTAAGAAGTAAGAAAAGAAAACATAGAAGACGTAAGTAGAGAATAACTAAGAAGAATGAGTGTAGAGAATAAGGAGTAAGAAGTAAGTAGAAATTCTTGTTTTCTAAATAAGAAGTAACTGAGAAGTAAGAAGAGAATAAGGAGAATGAGTGTAGAGAGACAGAAGATGTGACAGTAGGAGCGAGAGTAGAGATTCGAAGTGAATGAGAGGAATTAGCATCAAAGAAGAGAGATAACGACAAGGCAAAAGAAACAGCGATGAGACGTGGGGGTGCGGCTTAACAGGTGAACCAAATAACATTTTTTGGATTTTCTTAACTCAAAACTGATTACCGAATTTGGTTTTAGGCAGACACATGATAACATTCAGTTTTATACATGAATTTACATGATTATTAATGCAAATCAAAGCATTAATTGTTCTAATTGTATGCATGTTATCATATTTTAAGTATATTTCTATCATTTTGCATAATTTCATGTTATGATCTAAAAATACATCAATTTATGGATTATTATATATAATTGAACAATCTGATTTTAATCCTAATTATATTTGAGATCATAAGTATGTTTTCATGATTAAATGATAAGAGAAATGATGCTTATTAATATTCATGTATTTTTATAAAGTTATTTTAGAAAATACATAAATATTTATTTAATTAAAAATTATTCTCTTATTATTTTAATATTTTGACCTATTAGAATGATAGATTATTCAATTTCTGATCCAACAAAATAAATTTGAATTAATCTGGAGTTGTATTTTAAAAGTTATGATTTTTCCAAATTTTAGGATTTTTATAGAATTTATCTCAATTTATTTTCATTTTTTTAAATCCTTTAAAAAATTCTAAAAACAAGCAAAAAGAGGGTAATTATCGCGTGGGACCCGCGCGGATGCGACGTGGCAGAGCCACGCGAGCCCACAGGGACGTGGAGATGGTGCGGACGCGTGGTAGCGCCACACAAGTCCACACGGACTCCCGGGTGGTGCCACTTGGCGAGAGAGAGAGTGACTGGGCTTGCGAGTGAAAGGCCCACGGGTTAGTGGGCCTTGGTTAGTACATTGGGGCGGTAACGCAAATGCGTTACGCCACCCCACGTTTTATACTCAACATTTCCTTTCTTTTTCTACGTATGGGACTACGTTCCCTTCTTTTATTTCTGTTATTTTATTTTTAGGTGACGTGGCCACGCAAAAGACATCCCATCGCGTGATTTAATCACACGTGTCAAATGTCACTTACTCAAGGGGTATGTGGCGACATCTCTCGAGCTGGCAATTCGATTAAATGGACATCAATCGAAGCTGTCCATCTGAAGACTTATAACGGTCACGATTAATCGCAATCGGTGGACCTTCCGATTAATCGTGACCGCCCAATGAAGATCTAGTGGATGCGATGAATCGACGCGTATCTTCTTCGCGTGACATGGATGCATCTTAACCCTTCAACTGCGATTGAACGGACACAACTTGATCGCACCGTTTCGATCAAGCGACGCGTCATCGCAGCTGTTGATCGCAATCCGACACGTGATCCAACGGTTACGCTGAAGTCTTCACTAAATTAGAGTGTTCTTCGTGAACGGAAATGACCCTTGGATTTTTGAGATTAATCGAACTGTCTAGACACCACAATTCAAGCGTCAATCAATTTCTTTTCCTTCTTGACCCGTTTTTGCGTCCGAGCAATGCTTGAAATAAAAAATTAATCGAGGGAGTAAGGAGAAATCACATCTTGAACGCCATCTTCGTCTTCAAAATCGTGGAATGAATAGCCATGCATCCGGCGATTAATTGGATCATTTCGAGTGTGAATTTGGGTTAGATTGCGTGTTTTCATCTGAATCTTTCATCATTTAGCATTAGATTTACATTTTGAATCGTAGATTAAGTTGAATTTGGTTTTAATTTTGGTTTTTAATCAATTTTGCGATCAAATTTTTCTCTCATTTTCAAACTTTGATTACTCCACGAATTCTAATCCACATCACTCATTTTTTATTCTGTGGATTCGCAATTGAGTTATCTTTCTTAATATTATAAACGCTTAATTTCTAAACTCAATTTGTCGTCCTATTTGATCGAATTTCAAAGATATCTCTCAAATTTCCCTAATTCTCGATCGATTCGACCCTTATTTACCATTATACCCTTCAATTCTTGAAAAATCTTTAAATTGGTAAGTTTGGACTTTTTTTGACACGATATCGTGTGTATTCAATGACCATACGTATTCGTCTCATCAAATGGTGCATTTGCCAGGGGAATGAAGGCGTATTTTTGAGAAAAATCATCGATTTTTGGACACGGTCAACTCTGATTTTTCTACTTCTTTTCTGATATTAATTCAGATTAGTCCTACACTGAGCTATTCAAATTACAAATACATCGTTTAGATACTCAATTTGGGTGAGATTAAGTGATTAGTCCCTCTCTACGGACGACGGATAATCATTGTGTCATACTCAAATTGGGAGAGCGTAACTGTCACGAATAGCGATAATCAGGTACGATTAATTTGTCATTGTTGAATAATTGTATATTATATATCTTATACTTTATATATTAGTACATATTTATGAGACGAGAGTCTGAATGGAGAGCGAGAATAACCCTTTACACATTGATCTTTTTGAACGTTCCTCGCAATCACTTTCCTCTTTTCGCATCATCATCGACCTTAGATATGGCCTAGAATGATGAGGGAAATGTTAGGAGACGCCTTAGTGACTACGATGTGCCTGTTCTCCAAAGACTTGTTACTCGTATTCATGTACATCTAGCTAGAAATGCAAATTTTAGGATAGATTCGCATGTGATGAGTATGTTACCTATCTTTCATGGTATACCTTCCGAGGATCCTTATAGACACGTAGATGAGCTTAGTCAAGTGTGTGAGATCAATAAGATTCATAATGTGTCGGCAGTAGTGATGAAGATGAAACTCTTTGTCGCTGCCCTTATAGATAGAGCTAAAGATTGGTTTTTAAAGTTAGGGAAACAATTCAACTCTTGGACCGAGATGGAGGTGGAATTTCTTAAGATGTACTATTCCATAGGAAAGACCACCTCTGCTAGGAAGGCTATTCATGAGTTTACTCAAGGACCGAGTGAAAACATTTCATGAAGCTTGGGCAGAGACTTAGAGACCTCATTAGGGAGTGTCCTCACCATGGAGTGTCTAACCATGAGCTTATGCAGATATTTTATGATGGGTTAGGCTTGCAAGATAGATATCTTTTAGATGCAGTTAGTGGTGGCACCTTCATATGGAAGTTTGAAAGATGAAGCAATAGAATTGATCAAGACTGTAATGCGAAAAATAGCCACTCACAATGCGGCAAAACCATTCATAAGAGGTGCAATGCCAAAAGCGAGGATTAATAGACGTAAAGTCAGTGGAGACAGGCATGCTCCTAGAGAAGATCGATAAGATGGCGGAGGTCCAGAATCTTCTATTAGATCGGTTCCACATCTGCAATGGATCTGAAGGACTTGCACATGTCGTTCTACAAGAAGCGTCGCCATGCAGTCCATTGCTCACGCCTCGACCATGTCGAGATGGATTGTCCGATCCTGAAAATTCAAGGGCAGGGCATGTATAGAAAAGGCACACCACGAGGGCCAAGTCAACAGGGAAGATCAAATTATCAAGGTACATATCCAAACTATTTTAATAACCCTGTTTATAACAATCCTATGCAGCATCAAGGATTTATGAGGAACAGGGATCAAGCGTATCCTCCATCGTACAACACTACTCAGCAACAAAACTCGCAACTGTAACCCTACGCGAATACAAGATAGTCAACGTATATCCCGCCATAGCAATCATACAATCAAGCTCCACGACCGACCGTACCATCTGCAGATCCGATTCTGGGTGCGATCTCTCAATTGATAGAGAAAATGAACAGGATGAACTCACACGTGGACGAGATACAGGACTTTCATCAAGATGAACATCCCTACCTCGACTGATAATAAGAAGGGTAAGCAGGTTTCTTTTTCTGACCAATTACCATCGCAAGCCACCATCAACCCGAGGAATCAAGCGGCCTCATCGAGTCAAATGCATAAGTTGAGTCATGTGCATGTTGACAAGGAGGCGGTGGAGACTGCATTAGCGATATAGAGCCTTAGGAGCGGCAAAGACTTACCTGATCCTTATAAGGATCATCCTTTACACAAGAGGTCGATAGATGAAGAAACACCGAAAGTCGTAGTAGAGCAAGATACTAGTTTTGAGGATGAGAAAGAACGGGTGATGTAGGATATTTTAGAAGATGTATCTAAATCCTACAATATGGGGAGGATCTATGAATGATATCAAGAGGAATATGTAAATTAACTCAGAGATGATGTGATAGAGAATAATTTTGCAAAAATGATAAGATAGAGGAAGAAGGTAATAAAGTCAATAATATGAATGTGAAGAGAAAAGATTTCAAAGAGAAGGAATTATGTTTTATTTAATGGTTAAAAGGGATTCTTATGATAGTTATTTAGTGTAGGGAGGAAAATAAAATGGATACGATGTATAAGTAGAATGAGATATCAGTGAAAAGGTGGGAGAAGAATAACCGGAGAAAAGACTGTAATAATACTGGGAAGAGATATGATGGTGAGGAGAAGATATAATAGATAGGACAAATAATGGTTATAGGAGAAATAATAGAAAAGAGGGATGACAGAAAGCAAAGATATCAATTAAATGAATTGGGAATTTGGATTATAGATATAGGAAATAGAATTAATGTGGATAGAAGATAATGTTGAGAACGTTAAGTTAATAGTAAGAGGGGAATAATTGGGTCTGTCGTTTATTTAATTATTTCGGATAGGAGGAAGATAATAACGGAGACGAAGGAATGGCAGGGAATATCTTAAGACTGATATTAATTCGGACATGAGATATAATAGACGAAGGAAATATTTATCGAGAGGAATCTGATGGAAAGGAAGAACTAATGTAGACTTATGGCACAAGAGAGAACTATCTCACGAAAAGAGGGGAGGATGATTTACCTAAAGAAGACGAGAAGAGATGCCGTTGGATCACTTCCCGCTGACATCGGATAGCCTCGAGATGCTTCGGATTTGAATTGTTGGAAGACGATAGAAATTTGGGAGAAAAGATAGAGAGATAGAATCGGAGAAGAGAGAAGGTGGGAAAGGCATAGGGATACACAAACACAAAGGATAAAATGGAACCAATAGTAACCAAATTTTTATAAAACAACTTCTTTTTTTCGTCGCATACAGATTCCGATTTATAGGAATGAAAGACGGGAAGTTTTCATCGAGAAGTTGCTTGTGGCGGTTGATATCTATGACTCGGCTTGGTGTCTTTTGATTTTCATGTGGAGCGCAAGTGTTTTCAAGATTTCTCCTGAAAGGGTCGTTGTCTCCCGTGCGTGCGAAAGGGTCGTTGTGAAGGTACGTCGAAACATTTTATTGTTTCCGATCAACGGTGTGATTTGCATTCCGTTTTATCAGGTGAAGTCTACGTCGTGGTCCTCGAATGAATGAGTCTAGATGCTCGTAATAATCTTTTGGGTCTTCTTCATCAAGGAGCAACGCCAGAAGCTCCGCCTCCTCTAAGGTTTCAGGTTTTTTTCCTCTCCTGCGCAAAGTGTTCTTTCCGATAACAACGTGCTCCAGCTTCAGCTGACCGAAAGCTCTCTTTCAGCATCCGACCTTCTATTGAATGCGCAGTAGTCAGCCTGTAAACATGAACATGCTTAGTTTGACCGATCCTGTGACACTTATCCATTTGCCTGGGGATCCATCCGCGGGTTCCAATCACTATCGTAGAGTATGCAGGTGTTGGCGGCAGTTAGGTTGATGCCAAGTCCACCAGCTGTGGTGCTAAAGTAAGAAAACTCGGTGGCGCTATTCAAATCATTGAACTCGACGATCGTCCTTTTTCTTCTTCTGCGAGTTTTACGTTTCCATCGATTATTTTGTTTTTGCGCAAGCAACATGGTAAGGAGTCTCTTGATGTGTTTTCACGTTTCTAGGTTGGACGATGCTTGAGAGGTGGATTCTCCTCAGCTTCGTGATGAGCTCATCGATGAAGACAGTTAACGCTATGTTAAAATTCACTCGGCTGAGATGATGAGAAGGTAGTTTTCGCACGCGATAGTTGATAATTTGGGGAAGCCTCATTGTTCTCGTTTGGCTCCAGTGCATGTCGTTGGGGGGTATTCTCAATGTTGAAGCTCTACTTATGCTTGAAGATGATGCTCAAGAAATAATATGGGAGGACTGATCTCTAAGATGATCTTCGTGTCTGCCTGTTGTTCCAAGTCTCGTAGCAGTGTGAACCGTGGAATGAGCTCTAATCTCATGAGAGATTGTAATGGTTGGGTAGGTTGATGATAGTCGGCAGGATCGGTGGCGAGAAATCAGATTAAATCATCCGATTACTCATCCGCAAGCCTCTTTCTTGATGTACTTGTCATCATGATCGTGTTGAGTAGGTTGGTTCTTAATACTAGAGTTTTCTTTTCTTCTTCAATTGTGAAAGTCGTATTTTCAATGGAGGATGACCTTTGTTGTTGGAAGCTTCCTTTATGCTGACTTCCATCTTGTAAGCTATCTTCATTTTGGACGTTCTTCATAAACGCTTGATCACTCTTGCCTCTAGGTGTAATCATGCATGGCTCTTGTCTTAAAGTAGACCCAAATCTAATAATATTATTGAGATCTCCTATAATTCTATCTTAAAGGTGGTCTTCAAAGAAAGAAGTGGATGTAATTCAAAGAGGTTTCCTACTGATTTTTATTTTGAGATCATTATTTAAAATGATATAAGGTACCTATGATATAGTGGATAGGTTTGGAAAACAAGGACCCTATTTCAAGGTAAGATGGTGATTGACCTGGTCCACTCAAGGGATTCTAATTATCTAAGGATAAGGCTAATTTCTTTTGACAAAGTCAATCTTTGGATCAGTGTAAAATAGGAGGGAGGGAAGATAATTTCCCTTAAGATCTATACTCTCTTTATTACTTTTAGAGAGGTCTTCTTCATCCATTTAAGGAATGAATAATTTCTCAAATTGGTAGATAAGGAGGAGGAGGAGGTGAAGGATAGGTTCACTTAGAAACCTTGTGTTCATGTTTCAAAATAATTCTCCATCAACGGGTGTGAGCTGAGCCAAATCCTGATACATACAAACCACCCGTGCCTTACCCTCAAGCATTGAGAAAGCCTAAAGCTAAGGTTAGTGACACTAACGATCACTTATTAGAAGCCTTTCAAAAGGTAACCATTACCATCCCTTTAGTAGATGCCATTAAGCATATACCTTCTTATGAAAAATTTCTTAAAGGCATATGCACAACCCCATAGAATCCCCAAAAGGATCCAATTGAGTGAGAATATTAGTTCAATTATGATGAATTCTCTTTTGATTAAAAAGAGAGATCAAGGAGCATCCATGATCACAAGTGAAATTGGAGGAATGACTTTTACTAGATCCTTGTTAGATACCGGAGCTAGTATCAATATCCTCCCTAAAGCAGTATTTTACTGTCATCATGTAGGGGAGTTGCAACCTTTTCTTGTAGAGTTATATTTAGCGGATGGATCTGTAAGGAAGACTCATGGCATAGTAGAGGATGTGATCATAAGAATTAAAGGATGTTATTTTTCGGTAGACTTCCTAGTTGTGGATATGAAGATCACTAAGGAGCTTAGTCAAGCCCAAATTATCCTAGGAAGACCTTTCTTAGCTACCGCAAAAGCCATTACAAATTGGGGAAAAGGAGAAGCCATTACAAATTTCTCAACTTAAAGTGGGAGAGCGCACGGTGAAGGTCAACATCAACAAGTTAATGAAGTACCCTTCACAAGCTTTCGAAGATTTGGGCGCCATTGACCTTTTTGATGACGAAGACATTGAGACTTGCATCGAAGAAGTCATGACGATCAACGAGGAAGCTGATTTCAAGGAGCTACCTTTGGACGAGCCGATAGAGGAGGTCAAGCCTCTTCCATCCACACTCAAGTATGCTTTTCTTGACTCTCACCAGACAAAATCAGTGATCATTTCGTCCCAGCTCAATGAGGAGCAAGAGAAACGATTTCTTTATGTATTACTCCGGAATGAGAAGGCAATCGGCTGGACTCTAGCAGATTTAAGGGGATTATACCCTTCATTATGTACTCATCACATATTTTTGGAGAACGAGTCCAGACCCATGAGGGAAGCCCAGCGACAACTAAACCCTAAGGTATGGGAAACCGTGAAGGAAGAGATCCTGAAGTGGCTTAATGCAGAGATTATCTACCCCATATCAGATAGCCAGTGGGTTAGTCCCTATACATGTTGTTCCCAAGAAAGCAAGAGTTACGGTGATTGTGAATGAAAAGGACGTGTCTTCCGACGAAGTGACGAGTTTGTATTGACTAAATGCTTTAATTTAGGGTTAATTATGATGAACTAAAGATGAAATGATTTTATATCCTATCTTTACTTGAGATTATAAGTTGTGTTTAAAGTTAACTAATGAGAGAAATCATTTTTATAAACATTCATTTAATTTTCTGAAGTTAAAATCTTAAAGAAATGAATGTATTTTTGAATTAGAAATTAAATCTCTTGTTAATTAAATATTTTGACTTTTTATAATGATAGATAATTTAATTTCACAGCCAATAAAAAAATCTGGATTAATTTGGAGTTGTATTTTGAAAGTTATGAATTTTCTAATTTTTAGGGATTTTTCTGGAATTTTCCGAATTTATTTTCGATTGAAATCTATTAAAAATAATTAAAAAAATGATAAAAAGGGGATTTATTTTCGCTCGGGTCCCACGTGGGTGCGACGTGGCATACAAGGCCACGTGGCAGAGCCACGCGGGCCCACGCGAGCGGCTGCGTGGCGTAGAGGTGACACGTGGGCACTATTTATATTTAATCGTAATTTATAGGGTTATATTCTATATAAGTCTTCCGATTATCGGAAGATGATTATTAACCCTCACATCCGCCTCACGTTTTAAACTGAATCATTTCATTCATTTTAGCCGTGTGGGACTAATTCCCTTATTTCAGGTAAGATCAACCGTTGGATTAAAGCATGTGACGCATCGCGCGTCGATACGGTGGACGCGAGGACCACCGGATCACCGATCAACGCACGTGCGTCAAAGTCCAATTAAGTGAAGCTCGTCAGATTAATCTCAACCGTTTCATCAATCGAGTTTATAACGTTCGAGATTAATCGCGATCGGTGGACTCATCGCTTCATCAAAACACATATCAAACGCTCGCTGGAGATCTGATAGACGGCGTTTCACGCGTTTTATAACGCATCAACACGTGGCCTCCTCTCACGTGTTCGATCGCGATCCAACGGCCGCGACTTATCGGTAACGGTTCATGATGATCCGTTTCATAAGAGCCCTAAATCAAGACGATCGGACGGTTATGCCCAAATCGCCTATAAAAGCGATGTGTTCTTCGATTTTGTAAGATATTCTTGAATGTATTCATGAAATTGATCTATCTACACCCCTCCATCCTTGAATCTCTAGCTTTTAATCTCTTCTAGACTCGTTTCCGCGTCCACGGAGTGATTAAAAGTGAGATTTCGTCGATCGATCATGGAGAATTTGTCTCTTGAACACCGATGCTCGCGTTTCGAAATCTCGGAATGAATAGCCTTCGATCCAGCGATTAATTGGATCAATTCGATCTCTATCTCAGGTTAGAAATCATGTTTTCCCTCTAATCTATCCTCATGTATCATCAATTTGTAATTTAGGATCATAATTTAGTTTAATTTCGCTCTTAATTTTGGTTTTCAATCTTCTGATTTTTTTCGGAAATTTTATCTCACTTCAGCTCTTTGATTTCTCTACGATTACTAATCCAAATCAAGCGAATTTTTTATTCCGTGGAAACGTCTTTGAGTTACCTTCTAAATCTACCATTTTCCTTAATTTCTCACCTCAATTTCATTGTCCAATTCGAGCATTTTCCAAAAGATCTCTCAAAAATACCTTAATTTCCCTATGGATTCGATCATTATTTACCATTATACCCTTTAATTCGAATTAATTTCATCAAATTGGTAAGTTTTGGAAATATTTTTGACGCGAGACCATGTTAAATCGACGACCTCGCGGTTTCGTCTCGTCACATGCATTTGAGATGTTGAAGCTTGGATTGATCAAAGTACCGATTCTTCAAAGTCCTAATTGGGACTTACCATTCGAGATCATGTGCGACTCTTTAGACTATGCAGTTGGAGCGGTATTCGGGAAGCGGATAGAGAAGAAGCCAACCGTCATGTGGTATGCGAGTAAGACCCTTGCTGAAGCTAAAATTAATTACATGACTATGGAGAATGAGCTTTTGGCAGTGGTCTACGCTTTAGAAAAATTTAGGCCTTACATCTGGGGAAGCAAGATCGTCATCTATACAAATCATGCAGCACTAAAGTACTTGTTTTTCGAAAGAAGGAGGTGAAGTCACGATTGATACGATGGGTGCGGCTTCTTCAAGACTTTGACTTGGAGATTAAGGATAAGAAGGGCAGCGAGAACTCGGTGGCGAATCACCTATCGTGTCTTCACGTTTCAAGTATGGGAGACACTAGTGATTCATTTCTTGATGAACATATTCTTGTAGTATCTAGTCATGATCCATGGTTCGCGCACATCGTCAATTTTCTTGTGACTGGATCAATCCCATAACATTGGAATTAGCATCGAAAAGATAAGTTTTTCCATGAACTCAAGTATTAGTATTGGGAAGAACCACTTCTATTCCATGTAGGATACGACTAGATCATACGACGATGTGTCACCGAAGAGGAACAAAGAGATATATTATCGATGTGTCACTCATCAACATGTGGAGGATATTTTGCCGCACGAAAGACAACAAATAAGATTTTACAAAGCGGTTTTTATTGGCCCACCATGTTCAAGGATGCCCACCGTTTCTATATGGAGTGCTTACAATGCCAAGCAGCATTAAACATCTCCAAGCGAGATGAAAATGCCAATGAGGCCTATCCTTGAGGTGGAGATATTCGATTTATGGGGCATTGGTTTTATGGGACCTTTCCCACCCTCTGATGGGAAAGAGTATATTTTGGCAGTGGTTGATTATGTGTCTAAGTGGGTTGAGGCTATCCCCACTAGGACAAACACTCATCGGGAAGTACTCAGATTTGTAACGAGGAACATCTTCTCCCGATATGGTTGTCTGAGGGCCATCATCAGTGACAGAGGCTCGCACTTCAATAATACACACTTTCGTGCATTATTGAAGAAATATAGAGTACATCATCGCGTCACCACACCATACCACCCCCAAGCAATTGGGTAAGTTGAACTGAGCAACCGAGAAGTTAAGAATATTTTAAAGAAGATCATTCAACAAGACGGTAAAGATTAGGCACACAAGCTTCTTGATACTTTATGGGCATATCGGATGGCTTACAAGACACCCATCGGGATGTCCCCGTTCCGACTCATATTTGGGAAGGCATGCCATCTTCCGGTTGAGCTTGAGCATAAAGCCTATTGGGCAATCAAGAAGCTCAACTTATCTCTAGACGAAGCAGGTAAACATAGACTTCTCCATATGCAGGAATTACAGGAGCTAAGGCACGATGCATATGAAAATGCAGAAAATTTACAAAGAAAAGACCAAGGACTTTTATGACAAGAACATCAGAAGAAGAACCTTCCACATCAATGAAAAGGTTTGGTAATATAACTCTCATCTTAAGCTTTTTCCAGGGAAGCTGCGCTCACGATGGGTACGGTCCTTACGTGGTTGTGGAATCGTTTGAGAACGGATCTGTACTTATTTCTGACCCCAAATCCGGAAAAACAATTCAAGGTAAATGGGCATTGTCTTAAGCCTTGCCTTATAGCCGAGCCACCCACGCCAGTAGATAAGATAAATCTGCATCTTCCCGAGGTACATGAGGACGTGACAACGGTAACACCTTCATCTCATCAATTATCGTGAGCTTCACTAAGTTTTGTTTGGCTGAAGACATTAAACTTAGCGCTCTTGGGAGGCACCCCAAGATTATCTTACTGTTTTTTTGTTTTTTGTGTAGATTTTTTAT
This sequence comes from Lemna minuta, assembly GCA_024174645.1. Classification (NCBI taxonomy): domain Eukaryota; kingdom Viridiplantae; phylum Streptophyta; class Magnoliopsida; order Alismatales; family Araceae; genus Lemna; species Lemna minuta. Next base: position 3,977,235 of record CM044103.1, on the reverse strand, counting down.
CAATGTACATACATAGTTGAAGGAACCCACCTACAACAAGAAGCAATTTGGACAAAATTCCAGGGACATGCATCAACACGCCCAAATGAGTTTTTCTAAACCTTTTTATTTCTCACTTCCGGTTATAATATTTTTCATGTAATGCATGACATTCTTGCCATCTTTTTATATGCATGATGATTTCATTGAGGGCAATGAAAGGTTTAAGTTGGGGGGTAAAAACTTAGAAAAACTCACTAATTTTTCAAAATTTTCAACTTTTTACTTCTAACAACTCCTACTTTTCAAATTTTAACCATTCTTAAATACCTTAGAAGTCCTAACATTTTGAGATCCTATTCCTAGAGATGTAGAAGTGAGGGCCTTACAGCCCATGTGATTACATTTTGAGTAATAAAGCCAAGTGATCTAGAGAAACCATGGATTCTTTTTAGTGGTTGACTTCTTCGGGGTTGGGTATCTAACGGGCACCGAGGATAAATGAGTAATCAGATGTTGAAGTGCTATTGGATTGAAATGGAGAGATTTTGAGTGAAGTTTAAGCAAATTCCTATCCCCTACCTTACATCAGCCGAACCTATTTGGTGTGGGAATTCCTCGCTTCCGAACTTTCTCTTAGAAGAGTATAATGTGCCATAATTTTTTATGCACCTATCTTTTTCCTTTAGGCATTTAGTTCTACCTTTTCCTTACCAGTCAATTAGACACCCGATTTCAGCTTGACTGATTATAATTACACTCCCAAGTGATAAACAAATCCACCACATTTTCCTTTTTCCTTCACATCCATATATCATTTTCCAATTTCCTTTACAAATAAATATTCCTTCATATTACACTTCAGAATTTTGAATACTCTCTTCAAAACATCAAGACCTCCTCTATGTACTTGTTTTATGTAAAGTCTTCAAAAGCTATCTTCTTCTTCTCTAAAAAGTTACAATATACAAAAAGAAGAAAGAAGAGGAAGAAGAAGAGAAGAAAATATAAAATGAAGAAAAGAAGAAGACAAAAAGAGAGAAGGAAAGAAAAGGAGGAGAAAAAGGAAGAGAGGAATAAGAAAAGTGAAAAGAAGGAGAAAAATATGGGAAATCTATCTCAACCACATCAATACCATCTCTACCCATCAAATACCATTCCATTTCCACCATGTTTATATCAATTCTACCACTCCACACCATCTCTACCAATTATATCAATCCTTATCTACCAACATCACCATCCACATCATTTGGGAGAATAATTAAACATCAGTGGTACCTTTCTTTGTATATTATATCCAACTTGTTTACATGCTGATTTACTTTTAACCAAGTCATTCCTTTAGAAATAGTGTCCTTTTACTCTTTCAGCCACCACATAACGATGCATTCCAAAGTAGGAAATCCTTTTTGCAATGCACTCTTTAAAAGAGAAAGACGAGTTGAGGGGAATTCTAATGCACTAAGTAGCCTCCAAAATGAGTGAAGGAGTGATGTAATAATTAGAGAGGTGAGGATTACATCTTCTCATGAGACTGTGACAATCTTTTCATTCCCATAGCATCAAACCTTAGATATGCTCACCTCGATTAAAATTGAGTATTGACTCGACCTTTGACCGATGAGCACTACCCTGATATGCTCTAAGGAAGTCAACCTAGTTATGGAATCTAGATCACCATGGTCCACACTATGAGGAAAAGAAATCACACATTCATACACTTCACTTCTATAGTTGTAGGATCAAAGGATGAAAGGACTTTATAAAGAGATTATATAGTGAATTTCTAAGAGACTAACAACTATTCAAGTTGGCGGGTGTGATAATATGCATTTTGTACATGAATTTGCATGACTATTAATGCAAATAAGAGCATTAATTTTTCTAATGGTATGCATGTTATCATATTTTAAGTATATTTCTATCATTTTGGCATAATTTCATGTTATGATCTAAAAATACATCAATTTATGGATTATTATATATAATTGAACAATCTGATTTTAATCCTAATTATATTTGAGATCATTAGTATGTATTCATGATTAAATGATAAGAGAAATGATGCTTATTAATATTCATATATTTTTATAAAGTTATTTTAGAAAATACATAAATATTTATTTAATTAAAAATTATTCTCTTACTATTTTAATATTTTGACCTATTAGAATGATAGATTATTTAATTTCTGATCCAACAAAATAAATTTGAATTAATTTGGAGTTGTATTTTAAAAGTTATGATTTTTCAAAATTTAGGATTTTTATGGAATTTATCTCAATTTATTTTCATTTTTTTAAATCCTTTAAAAAATTCTAAAAACAAGCAAAAAGAGGGTAATTATCGCGCGGGACCTCGCGCGGAAGCGATGTGGCACGCAAGGCCACGCGACAAAGCCACGCGAGCCCACGGGGATGTAGAGGTGGCGCGGACGCGTGGCAGCGCCACACAAGTCCACACGGACGCCCGAGTGGTGCCACTTGGCTAGAGAGAGAGTGACTGGTCTTGCGAGTGAAGGGCCCACGCGTTAGTGGGCCCTGGTTACTACATTGGGACGGTAACGCAAATGCGTTACGCTGCCCCACGTTTTATATTCAACATTTCCTTTCTTTTTCTACGTGTGGGACTATGTTCCCTTCTTTTATTTATTTTATTTTATTTTCAGGTGACGTGGCCACGCAAAGGACCTCCCATCACATGATTTCATCACACGTGTCAGATGTCACTTACTCAAGGGGTATGTGGCAATATCTCTCGAGCTTGCAATTTGATTAAATGGACATCAATCGAAGCTGTCCATCTGAAGACTTATAACAGTCACGATTAATCACAATCGGTGGACCTTCCGATTAATCGTGACCGTCCGATGAAGATCTAGTGGACACGATAAATCAACGCGTCTCTTCTTTGCGTGACATGGATGCATCTTAACCCTTCAACTGCGATTGAATGGACACAACTTGATCGCATCGTTTCGATCTAGCAACACGTCATCGCATCTATTGATCGCGATCCGACACGTGATCTGATGGTTACGCCCAATTCTTCTATAAATTAGAGTGTTCTTCGCAAACGGAAATGACACTTGGATTTTTTAGATTAATCGAACTGTCTAGACACCACAATTGAAGCAACAATCGATTTCTTTTCCCTCTTGACACATTTTTGCGTCCGATGAGTGTTTGAAATCCAAAATTAATTGAGGGAGTAAGGAGAAATCACATCTTGAATGCCATATTCGAAATCGCGGAATGAATAGCCATGCATCCAAGGATTAATTGGATCATTTCGAGCGCGAATTTGGGTTAGATTGCGTGTTTTCATCTTAATCTTTCATCATTTAGCATTAGATTTATATTTTGAATCGTAGATTAAGTTTAATTTGGTTTTAATTTCAGTTTTTAATTAATTTCGTGATCAAAATTTTCTCTCATTTTCAAACTTTGATTACTCCACGAATTCTAATCCACATCACTCGATTTTTGATTTTGTGGATTTGCAGTTGAGTTATCTTTCTTAATATTATAAAATGCCTAATTTCTAAACTCAATTCCTCGTCCGATTTGATTGAATTTGAAAGATATCCCTCAAATTTCCCTAATTCTCTATGGATTTGACCCTTATTTACCATTATACCCTTCAATTCGTGAATTAATCTTTAAATTGATAAGTTTGGACTTTGTTGTTGACATGACATCGTGTGTATTCAACGACCATACGTATTTGTCTCGTCAACACACAACTACAGGCGGACATCGGTAACTCCCATGAGCACGAGGATAGGAGCGAGGCAAAATTCAACTATGAAAGAATTAAAATCTCACGAAACAAATATTTATGTGGATTTTTTATTCCAAACTGATTTCGAAAATTTGGTTTTGTGCAGGGAACGCGGCTGCAGCAGATGTGTACGCAATTAAAGAGGAGATGCGAAGACGATCGGAAGAAAATTAAACTGGCAAAACGATATTTCCGGTGATGTTTTTATTCAAAAATGATTTCATAAATTTGGTTTTGGGCTAGAGCGCAGCTACAGGTGGGAGCGGCAATGCGTGTGATTTCAGCGAGGTGTGAAGATTAATGAGGAAAAATGAAGAAGAAATAAAAAATGGAGAAAAATGAAGATGAAGAGATTTCAATCGTGATGAGAGAAGTATTTTATGAAAGAGATAAAACAAAGGAAAGAGAGATGGCTGGCAGTGGGCAGCGGCAATGGAGAGGCAACATTAAACCCAAGGATTCCTAGAATCTTGGTTATAGGATGAGTCTTGGTCAAAGCCGGTGGCGTCGAGAGCTCTGCAAGTGGGCTACCTGCCACAGGGGTAACCTACAGAAAAGGGAGGAAAGAGGGGATGAGGAAGAGAATGAGAGAGAGGTACCTTTTGTCACACCCGTCAAGGCCTGAGGGTCTCTTCTTCCTCTTCCTCTCCAGCAGCTCTGGACGCCCTCGTTCCTCTTGGCTCTTACTCAAGTAAGAGGGACACCAATCCAGTTGCACACAAGCTTCCAACGCGGGCTGGACTGAACCAAAATGACAAGTCTTTCTCAAGAAACCCTAAGGGTTTAAATCGGGAAAAGGAGAGAGAAGGTGGGCCATTGGATCTCTCGAGCATCAGCGGTCAGGATCCTCTTCTCTTGCCTTGAATGCGGGTCTAGAGGGGGTCCTCCAATCACATTCAAGCCCATTAATTCAGCTTTAGAAGGCACTCTCACGTGCTTTCAATTTTTGGTCTTAATGGGCCTTTCAATGGATGTCTTGACATCTTCATGGCCTGCTTCAAACATGCTTGGAATGCCTCCTCTGGCTCCTTGGGTTCATGTCAATCAACCTAAGCCCTGAAGTTGTCTCGAAACATCTTTGATGAGATCGACTCCACTTGACTTTAAGAGTCAAGTAGAGGTTAGTTCTCTTAAAACTACATAATTTTGCATAAATTTAGGGCAAGGTCTGAAATTTATAAAAATCACAATTTCATAATAAAATGTGGATAAAACATGCAAATAAATACAAAGAATTGCATAGGGAGTTCATTACAATAGCATGTTTTATCACTAAGATTTATGACTTATCACACATCGGACTGTGCTTTTAGTGCTTGCAAAGTTGGTATTGAAGATTGTATCTCATTTGTCATGGTAGAAGCCCTTACTCTCTTTGACATATTCACATGCCTAAGACTACAACACCTTGAGACCACTTTTTGGCTGCTAATCATCTCAAAGGGCACTCCAAGAGACAATGAGCACAGACACACAAATGCCCACATACATTCAATAAGAGACAAAAATTAGAAAAGAGGAAAGCTTCACTCAAACACATTTAGAACCCTCTAGAAAAGAAAGGGAATACTTCAGATGGTACTTAGGATGATCTAAAGATCTAAAGATGCTTGTTTATAGGCTTGCAAGGCAAAAACTGGGAGAAACCCACTTCACATTCGGTATATACATGTCCCACCAAAGGCATGCCATGGTGAGTGAAAATCAGCCCTCTCTATGTGCCACGGTGCACACATGGCGTTAAGCTCCGTCGTTATTGTAGCACTCCACCCAATGTCGTGCCACATGTGTGATAGTCTCTAGAAACATGCGCCACCTATGCGCTGCCTCGCGGTTACTAAAGCGCCTGCCAAGTGGCATGTCATTGACATGCACTGTCGCTTTTGTTGTGTGTGCCATGTGTGCCTCCTGTGTGCCCCGTCTACAAGCACTATAGTGTCTGCCAAGTGCGTGCCTCCTAGGTGCACTGGACACTCTCTTGCATGTACTATAAGCTCAAGCCATCCCCCCCCCATATTAAGCATTGACTCAAACATAATGGCTCAACATTGTAAGCTCTTAATTACATGAAAAGTCCCCAAAGTCAATTCAAGATTAAATGGCAATTCATTTTCTCATATTATATGGCATGAGAAAAATCAAGAACATATGTACTAAGATCACTAGTAAATGCTAAATATTTCACAAAAAAAATTCACTGGTAAATTCTTCAATACCTCTTATATAAATATATATATATATGTAGAACTTGTCAGTCATGCCATGAAGAACTGAAAGAGTAAAGGAATCATTGGATCAATTTCACCTTTAAAATTAAATGTTATTTGCATTAGAGTTTCATTAGACTGTGATAATTATATGAAAAAGTTATATCCAAATAATCTCTCTTGGAGGGTGACAAAATGTACATTAGTAATGGGCTGCAAAGTTGACTTTTAGAAGGTCTAAATGCATCAGAAATGATAAAATGCTTGGAAAAGATGAAACCTTAATCAATGCGGCTTTCTTGTTAAAATCAACGATTGTTAATATGAATTTCACTAAACGTGTCCCAAAGAACGTTAATCCTAAAACATAATTTTCTAAAGCAATTTTTCAATTTTAATATTCAAAATCCGTAGACGATTGCAGAAGAGGTTATCCCATCAATTATTACACATGACTATCCTAGACGTTTTCTCCTGCTAAGTGATGTGTGAAAATTCATCGATAATGAATTATGTCTCTCTTATATGCATGAAAGTTATATGGCACACGTAAAAATGCGTTGCCATTTCCCATATGCGTGAAATTTTTGCACATGGAGGACACAAAAAGAACTTGCGCCGGTTCAATGAAAAAATGAACCATCCAATATTTTGAGAGTGTGATCCAAGCCGTTAGATCTTCATCCAATGAAATTTTTATTCTGAGCAAAGGAACATAATTGTGGTCGTCCATGAGATTGCATTATAACAATGGAGATGAAGAAAAGGGAAACGAGTAGGACATGCAGCAATTATTTCCACTTTCTAGACTTTCTTTTCTCTCTAAAATGGGTGAGCAAGTTGTTTTCAATGGAAAATCTTGGGTGAATTTGAAGTGCTACATTTCTTGAGTTGATCATTCAATTGTGTAAGTGTTTCCTGCATCAAGGCAGTTTGTTCCTTGAGAGCTTGGTGCATAAAAAGTGGTATCGAGCATTCTGATTCCACGTTCTTTCGCGATGCCAAGAGGTGAGAATCATCGACACAAGGAGAAAAATCCACGGCTGATGAATGAACTAAGAAGATCAAGGATGTGGTGCCGATGTCATTGACGCAACTTTCAGCAATGAACTATTGACATTGGGCGATGAGAATGGAGGTGCATCTCAACACTCAAGGATTGTGGGAAGTGGTTGTCAAAATCGAGACATATCGTTAAAAGGACTTGTTAGCCCTATCTACTACGCTAGCTGTAATTCTGGAGACTTCTGTTGTCCTATTTGACATCAAGAAGTCAATGAAGGTAAATTTGGAGATCATCCGATCATTCCATGTGCGAATAGATTGCTTTGTCCAATCAGGAGCTCAAGGTCTTAAAAGAGAATTCAAAAATCTCGTAATGAAGAAGTATGAGAGGTAGAGGAAGAGGAAGAGGCCAAGACAGAGGGAGATCTCAGTCAAGTGATGAGCTAAAGCAAGACGGGTAGAGAAAGCTATTTGAAAAATCCAAGTTGAGGTGTTATAATTGTCAAAATTTTGGTCACTTTGAAAACTAGTGAAAGAATGAGAAATGTCTAAGAGTGCATGAAGAAGCCGCAAATGTGACAATGGAAGAGTCAAATCTCTTAATGGCCTTTACTGAGGATGTTTTTCTGCAAGATGTTTAGTAGATGACTTATGAAGATGATGTGTGATATCTTGATACCGGAGCTAGCTCACACATGATAAGTAAGAGATCTTTTTTTTTTGCTCACTTGATGAAAATCAGCATAATGTAGTAAGATTTGGTAATGAATCCTCGATTGCTTTTGAGGGAAGATCTATTTTTATTAATTATCCAAGTGAGGAGTTAAAGCTTGAAGGAGTATAATATCTGCCTAGCCTTAAGGTAAATAATATGAGTCTCCAAAAATTAGAAAAAGAGTTTTACATCTCCTCTAGGGGGAGGGTATTGGTCCATTTCTGACAATGAGGGCAAGTAGTTTGCAAAAATTAAGAAGACAAATGGAAATATGTATCTTCCTAAAATGTGTGTCTCTGAATTTTGCCAATGCCCTTGGGAAGAGGAAAAAGAAGTGTGGATGAGGCAACATCGGATGGGTCATCAAAAATTTTGAGCCATTGATGACATGAGAAGAGGTGAGATGGTATCAGAATTGCCTAAGTTATGCAAAAGTTTTCGAAGTGCATAAGAATTTTGATATTCAAAGAGGCTTGAGTTAATCCATGGTGATTTATGTGGCCTGATTCAACAATCAACATTAGGTGGACATAGGCACTATGATGTAGGATAATTTAGAATGATTATATGTATGAATATGATGGTGTAGATATGGAGAAGTGAGAGGATGATGGAGAATTATTTTAGAAACATGAACACAAGGGTTCTAAGTGAACCTATCCTCCTCCTCCTCCTCCTCTTCCTCCTCTTCCTTATTCACCAACTTGAGAAATTATCCATTTATTACATGGATAAAGAAGACCTCTCTAAATAAATAAAGAGAGTGTAGATCTTAAGGGAATTATCTTCCCTCCCTCCTATTTTACACTGATCTAATGATTGACTAAGTCAAAATAAATTAGCCTTATCCCTAGATACTTAGAACTCTTTGAAAGACCAATTCAACCACCTTTTTCCCTTTGATATGGGATCCTCAATTTTCAAAACTTATACACTATTTCGTAGGTACCTTGTATAGTTGTAAAATAATGATCTCAAGAAATCAATAGGAATCCCTTTGTTATCTCATTCCTCTTTCTTGAAAGCCACCTCTAAGTAGAAATTTTAGAAGAGATATATATGTGATATCTAGTGGAAAAGTTATCTTTTATTGAACCTCAAGACAAAACCTTGCATGAATAAAACCATGCAGTCATGATAGAAGAACCTCCCAGCAAGGAAGATTATGATGAAGATAATTGATATGAAGACCACTTAAGATGACAGCTCAGCAAAAAGGAAATCAGAGTGAAGAAAGCTACCTCAAGAATCAATCTCCAAACTGTCCAAGATTCCAAGAAAATATCAACACCTGCAGTTCAACTTCGGTCAACCATTAAAACAGTAATCCGAGAATAGAAATTAACCCTGATAACACCATTCCTGATAGAGGGCCACGGTTGTGTCGAAGGAAATATTGTCTAAGAGTTCCTTCTGGAGACGTTGACTTCACCGACATCTATCAGCTACCCACGAGCAGCGCAGAAGTCACCCGTGCATCTATTCTCACTGATGCGGGCCAGAGAAGATATAGTGACTTACAAAGAGAAGATAGTTCGCGAAGAGATAACTCTGCTCCACACATCTCCTTCAGCTACATGACAGCAATATCTATCAGCTAATCGAACGCATTCAACACCGGAATTCTCACCCTACCTCACCCGGGAGACTTTTAGCAGGATCAGAAAAGCGTGGTAATGACACGAGAAAATGACAACACACTTCCGTAAAAGTCAAAGATCGGTACGAAGTCTGAAGAATGAATCTCACATCTCGAAGCCTCCTGCCATTCTAGCACGCGGACGCGTGATCCACCGGCGACTCCATCGACGCACTTGAACTTCCAAATCTCATGCAGCATCCTCGACGATATCCTTACGAACTCATCTACCTCAAATAACCGGAGAATACCCGCTTGACAAGTCATTCTCTCCAACAAGGATGCCCTGCTTTTCGGATGAGCGCGGCCGAAAGTACGTCACCAACGCCGCCAACTCCCGCACGTTAGTGACTCCCCACACCAACATGCTCTCCATCATATTGATTACGCCTGTCGCGTAATCAATAACATTACCGTCAGATGGTTATCGCGGAACCGAAGAAGATGACTAAGACTTCCCCAGACCGTAGCTGTCGCATATGGAAATTGACGCACTGTAACCTCTCCACGTCCCCACCGTCATCCGACCAATCGTGAAAGGGCTAGATCAACCGTCGACCACGCGCAAAAGTAACTGAAGCGACGCGACGCTGAGGCGTAACTCCTCTTTTGTAAAATCTATAAAACGAAAGTTTGTACGGGACGAAAGACAATCTATTGAATGAAAATTGTTCTTATTACCTTTGGTTCCTCTTGTGTTCATCGCCCACCGCCTCTCCATCATTCCCTCCATCTCATCTCGCCTCCGAGTTCTATCTTCCACCTTCTTTCCTCCCCCCTTTTCTGTCGCTTCATCATAAATTTACGTCCGAAATCTACGGAGGAAATTACTATCGTGTGGAGGTAATCCGAAGCATCGCCTTCTCTCCTTCAACAGGTATTATCCTCTCTTACCTATGAACGTGAATAATAGTCGCACTCTCAAATCTTGAGTCCAGCATTGGAACAACCATCGCCTCTATTCTCCTCTCTTACCTATCTATTTTCGTCGCTTTCTCCATCTTCTTTTCTATCATCTATATTTTATATTCTCTCTACTTATTATTCTATACTCTACAATCATCATTCCCTCATATATTCCTTCTTTCCTACTTGATATCAAATCATAGATCCTCATTCCTTTGTAGGAACATTCCTTAAACCTATCATCATCATACATAGTACCACATTAAGAAATATCCTACATCAGAGGAATAAGATAAGAATGTTTAATGATGGTGATTGAGAAATATCCTACAAATGAGTGAGGATCTATGAAATGATATCAGTAGGAACTAGAGTTATAATTCAGTGAGGATAATATGGTTGATGAAGATTATGATATGTAGAGAAGAGAAATGGGAAAGAATATGATATTTATTGTTTAGTAAATAAAGATGATGTGTGATAATTATTAAGTGAGGAGGGTATTAATATTGATAAATGATGTATTGAGAATGCTATAATAATGGATATAATTAGGAGGAATATAATAGATAATGACTGTGAGTGTGAACACGATGGAGGAGTAGTGAGTAGGAAGAGAAGGGATATAAGAAAGACGATGGTGCAAGTGAGTGTAGGAATATGTGGAGAGGATATTTTAGATTTTATTACAGAAAATAGGATTGAAGTCACTGAAGAGGAGAAGGGTGATAAGTCGGAATACGAGAAAGAGAAAATAGGGAGGACGTGGAAAGATGGTAATAACGGACTAATGCGTAGGAAGAAGAATATATATAATATTTGACTATTAAAATGATAAGGTAAGAGAATAGTTAAATGGTTTCTCAGGAAATGAAATTCGGAACAAGTCAACGCTGGACTTAAGATACGAGATACGAACTACCATTCACGTTCAATGAATGAGGATGATACCTGACTTGTGATGATGAAGACAATGCTTCCGAAATCACCAAACGACCCATAATATCCTCGATAGGCTTCAGACTTGAAGTGGATGAAAGCGGAAAGAACGGGGGGAGAAAAGTGTGGGAGGTAGAACTCGAAAGAGATTGGCAGAAGGGGAATGGAGGAGATACAGGGAGAAACGATGAACACAAAGAGGTAATAGTAACCAAAAGGAACCAATTTTTTATCAAAAACAACATGCCTTTCGTCGCTTACAGAATCTGTTTTATAGAAATTATTGGAAACCAATCTTGAAGAACGACAATCATGGAATTACAAGAGGCATTTCTAGTTTTTATTTCCTTCTATTATTTCTCTGTTGCTAAAATATGACACGAACGTCTTGTTATAAGTATGCGCCTTGTGCGTCGTCTGTGTTGTATCGTGTGATTATAGTATTGGAATATACTTTGTTTTCCCTCTCTCTCTACTTCTCTACCTCTATCTTGTGAGTGTTATTCTCTTGAGAGTGTGAGTTTAGTTCTCTTTACTTTCAATTGGTATCCTGATCCTACCGGTCGATGACAATGCCACGATGAGGAGAAAATTCTCTGGAACTCAACGTGACAGCAGCTCCGAAAGGACTGCATGAACCCATGCAAATAGGTACGTTTCCTATTTTTAACAAGTCAAACTATCAAGTTTGGGCAATGCGGATGCGCTTGCACCTCGAAGGTCTTGAACTGTGGGATGTCATTGAATGTGAAACTGCTCCAAGAAAGAAGGATCGAAAGGCAATCCGATTATGTTTAGCACCATCTCGGAAGAACTCACCCGAGAGCTAGATGCTGAAAAAACTGCTAAGCAAACATGGGAAAGCCTCAAGACCAAGAATGGTGGCGTATCCCGACTACGCAAGGCAAGATTTCAATCACTAAAAAGAGATTACGAAACTCTCTTTATGGAAGATAACGAGATGATTCTAGATTATTTCGGTAAGCTCTCACAGATTGTGGTTGAAATGAGAGGACTAGGAGAGAAGATTGCGGACTGTGAGGTTGTAGGAAAAATCCTCCGATCTGTTGTGGGAAAATTTGACTCCATCACGAGTTCAATAGAGCAATTCCAAGACATCGACAACCTTACCCTTGATGAGGTACTCGGATCACTGAAGATCCATGAAGACAAGCTGAAGGATAGGTCTGTGAAGAGAGAAGAGAAGGCTCTTCTCGCTTGGGCACTTAGAAAGCTGAAAAAGAAGGAAGATGATTCCTCCTGTGGCAGAGGAAGAGGGAGGGGAAGAGGTAGAGGAAGAGGGCGTGGTCGATCTTCACACTCTAAGGATGACTCTTCTAAGGAATATGAGCAGAAGCCTCAAGACAAATCAAAGATAACTTGCAACAACTGCCAGAAGTTTGGACACTACTCAAATGAATGCAAATTCCCTAAGAAGAACAAACCAAAGAAGGATAAAGAGAAAGCAAACCTAATAGAAGAAGACAAGGTCGAAACAACTCTTCTCATGGCAATAGAAGAGACTGATAACGACATTCTCCTGCAAGGTATTGTCCAAAGTGAGCTTGAAGAAGGTCTTTGGTATCTTGACACAGGCGCCACCAGCCACATGACTGGTAAGAAGAACTTATTTTATGAATTAGATGAATCTTATAAAGGTAATGTGAGATTCGGGGATGACTCTAGAATCAGAGTAGAAGGAAGAGGGAAGATTCTACTGAATTCAAAAGGAGATACCCAAATCACACTCATGAATGTGCTCTACACACCCAAACTGAAGGCCAACATAATGAGTCTTGGCTGTTTAGATGAGCAAGGCTGCCAAATTTCACTTGGAAAAGGTATACTAACAATTAGAGATGAGAATGGAAGGCTATTGGCCATAATTAAGAGAATCTCAGGTCGGCTATACCTCCTGAAACTCGATACCTTGGAGAATTGTCTTCAAGTTAGTGAAGATGCAACTTGGAAATGGCATCAGAGGTATGGACATCTTAACTTTGATTATCTGATTTCATTATCATCCAAAAATATGGTCAGAGGCTTACCATTGATGCATAAGGTTGATAAGTTATGTCATGACTGTGTTCACTCCAAGCAAATCAGATCATCGTTTCCTTCTCAGTCAAGCTGTAGGGCAGAAAAGCCTTTAGAATTGATCCATGCTGACTTATGTGGACCAATAGAACCAGAAACCTTGGGAGGAAGTAAGTACTTTCTTCTCATTGTTGATGACTGCACAAGGATGATGTGGACTTCAATGTTAAGACAAAAGTCTAATGCACTTGAAGCCTTCCAAAGATTTCAAGTGGCTGCTGAATCAGAATGTTCACTGAAGATCAAGACATCGAGGACTTATCATGGAGGTGAGTTTAATTCAAATGCTTTCTCTGATTTTTGCTTATAGAGTGGAATTAAAAGACAACTATCAGCCCCCTATTCACCTCAGCAGAATGGGGTAGTTGAAAGGAGAAATAGAATCATACTTAATATAGTTCAAAGCATGCTTAAAGAAAAACATTTACCTCGAGTTTTCTGGGGAGAAGCAGTAAACACATCTGTCTACATGCTTAATAGAAGTCCGACAAAGAGTTTAGATGATAAAACTCCTTATGAAGCTTGGACTAGTATCAAACCTAATGTTGATCACCTAAGAGTGTTCGGGTGCCTTGCACATGTAAAGACTGTCTCAGGTAATCTGAAGAAGCTTGAAGACAAAAGCAAACCAATGGTATTCATTGATTATGAAAAAGGTAGCAAAGCATATAGAGTTTATGATCCAGTTACAAGGAAAATACACCTCACCAGAGATGTTATATTTAAAGAAAGTGTTGGATGGAATTGGGAGAATATTGTGGAAATACAGAAGAATACCTCTTACTGCTCACCTTTCTTCTTTGATCATGTAGAAAGCTCAACAAATTGTGAGGAATCACAAATACAAAGTCATCTTGAAGCTAATGTAGCTGATGTTTCATCCACTTCCACTACTTCCATTGAAGCAAGCAAACCAAGTAAGTTCAAAGAACTTTCACAAATTTATGCTAAAACTCGACAAGAAGATAATTCTGCAAGTGAATCATGTCATCTTGCTGAAGATGAACCTATCTATGTCAAAGATGCATTAAAAAATCCAGAGTGGAAGAGTGCAATGGATGATGAAATGAAGTCTATCATAAAGAATGAGACATGGAAACTTGTCTCACCACCCAAAGACTGCAAATCTATTGGACTAAAATGGGTTTTCAAAATCAAGAGGAATCAAAATAATCCAGTTCAAAAATACAAGGCTTTTCTGGTGGTAAAGGGATATGCACAGAGACGGGAAAGATTATGACGAAATCTTTGCCCTAGTAGCTAGAATAGAGACCATTCGGATTATTCTAGCAATCTCTGTCCAATTTGGATGGTTGGTCTACCATCTAGATGTGAAGAATGCTTTCCTAAATGGTGAGATCTCCGAAGACATCTATGTTCAACAACTTGAGGCTATGTGGTGGCGTACCACCCCCATCGCCACCAAGGCATGACACTATGGCGCCGGAGGAGCCGACACCCACACGCGTCTAGCCCCCTCGACAGGCGAAGACGAAGGATGCCAAGTTTTACTATACCAAGTGAGGACCTCATCTCGCCACGACACATTTCACAGGGCTCGCGCGCACGCGTGGAGTTATCTTTCCAGTCTTTTATTTCATTATGAACTTTATTAGCCCACACGTGTTTAAGCGGGCTGATAACATGCAATTTCATGCATTAATATCATATATTTTATGCCTTTATTCTTTGAAATATAATCATAAATGCATGTTATCATGATTTAAAATGATTAAATTGATAATTTCTATGTTTTAAAGGATATTCTTGATTTTTCATTAATTAGTAGCATTTTATGAGCATTTAATGATATTGATTTATCAAGAATATAATTTTCTTTTATTATAAAATGAAATTTCTATTTTAAATGCCTTTATTGACATGAGAATATTCATAAAGTGCATTTCTATCATGAATTTTATAATATGAAATTATTCCTAAGATTAAATTGTATGGAAGGAAATTATCTCTCTTTCTTTCTCTCTCTCTCTCTCTCTCCTCTTTCTTTCTTTTTCTCTTCTCTCTTCTTTCCTCTCTCTTCCTTCCCTTCTTTCTTCTCCCGCTCTTTCTCCACTTCTCGTTTCCTCTCTGGCGTTCTCTTTCTCTATCTCTCTCTCTCTCGCGACGGGAATTCCGTCGCGAGCCTCTCTCTTTCCTCCTCTCCTCTTTCTCTCTCCAGCGAACTTCTCCCTCTCTCGCGACGGAAATAATTTCCGTCGCGAGAAGATTTTCCTCTCCCAGTTTCTCTCTCTCTCTCTCTCTCTCTTCCTCTCTTCTCTTCCTCTTCTCTCCCCCTCTCTAACTCTTCCGCGCTCTCTTCTCTTCTCTCTCGCGACGGAAACATTTCCGTCGCGAGGAGAACTCTTTCTTCTCTTTCTCTTTCCCCTCATTCTCTTCCTTCTCTTCCTTCTCACGACAGAAATTATTTCCGTCGCGAGAGGAGCTCTTCTTCTCTCCCCCTCTTTCCAGAATCTCTCTTTCTCTCTCTCTCGCGCGCGAGATTCCATTCTCGCGATGGAAAATTTTCCGTCGCGAGAAGGTCCTTCTCTCGCTCTCCCCTTCTCCCTCTCTCCCACGATCTCTTCTCCCTCTTTTCCCTCTCTCGCGATGGAAATAAATTCCGTCGCGCAAGAGGAGTTCTCTCTTCTCGCGCCCCTCTTCCGCGCGAGAGGGAGAAATAATGGCGACGGAAAATAATTCCGTCGCCTCTCTCCTTCTTGCGACGGGGAGGGTAACCTCTCCCTCTCCTGCTCTCTTCCTCTCCCGCTCTCTTCCTCTCCGCGATCTCTCCTTGCCTCTTCCTCTCCTTGCTATCTCCCTATTTTCTTTTTTTAGAAAAGAGAGAGATGAGAAAGGAGAGAGAAGAGAGATGAGAGAGAGAGGGGCATTTAATGTAAATTCTTGGAGTTTAGACAGGTTGACCGACGGGAGCAAGTTGACCGGCGCGATCTGAGGAGAGAGAAGGGCAGATCAACGGCCCAAAATGCTCCAAGTTAAAATCGCGATATCTGACGATCCTGATGGAGTTAGGAGCTGAAATTTCGTGGGCATGATCGTCATTTCAAGCTCCACGAATCTGCTGGGATCGATTTAGGCTCAAAGACAAAAAATTAGGGTTATCAATGTTTTTGTTGTTTGCTTCTAGCATTGGCTAGCCAGAAGGAAAGAAAGCAACGATGGATCATTTTTCATGTGTTGAACTTCATTATCAGTGAGTTTCTTCCCTCTTCTGTTCATTCTTCGTGTTGGATGCAAGACGCCAAGCCCAGGCGAAATATACGACTCTCGAAGGTATGTTTAGATTAGGGAGCATCACTGGATTGTATGTTCATCACGAATCTTAGGTTAGAACTATATTCTATCCCTTTCTTCTAGTTTTCTCATATGTTTATCAGCATTCTCTCATTTATAAACCCTAAAAATCCCTTTTCAACCCTCGATTAAGGGTTTCCAATCTTCGAAAGGAGTTTGGAAGCGTTTGATCAGTTCATTTCATCTCCACTCACATTTTCTTCCTTTCATCAATCATTTTCGCTTTCTAAATCCAAAAAGACCAAAAAAATATCTTCTGATTTCAATCTCTTAACCTTCCTCCCTGTGGATTTGACCTCGACTTGCCACTGTTCTAATTTAAAAATCAGTTTTGAAGAGTTGAGTATAAATTTTGTTTGATACGTAAAATCTCGCATTCAACGACCGCAGTTTTATGCATATCACGGGCCTTTGCATATGTTCTTCTCTCCCTTTTAGGCTTTTGCGTGGGTTCTTCCCTTTTTTCAGGATCCCATTCGTAAAGCCCCTTCTCTTTGTGGACCTTTATTTTCTATGATTATGTTAGGTGTGGGTTGTGGGCCTCAAGTGGGCCCTTTCCTCTCTCGGCCCACTATGGGATCTATAAGAGGGGAAGGGACCCCCCACAAACCCTAGCCGTCATTAGAAGAAAAAAAGGACTGAACTCCCTCTCAAGTGGCTGCTCAAGGAAGATCGGAGAAGAAGACCAACCGGTGCCTCCGCCACTGTCGTCGCCACCACACGCCATTGTGCCGCCGTCGCACCCGCCGCCGAGACCGCCACCTCTTCTTGCTCCCTTCACGCTATACCCACGCAACTCACTATTCCAAGGCCACCGTCGCCGCTGCTGCCTCATGCCACCGCCGCCCAGGTTTGCTGTGCCGCCTTGACTCCCCTCCTGCACCACCTCATCCCCACTTCGCTTCTTCCACCATTTATGTGCCTCCGTCTCTCCTCCCCATCTTCCCCAGATCCTCACGTGATCCCTGTCGTCCTCCTCCCAGCATATCCCGTTGCCTCCATCCACCTCCACAATCCACTTCCGCCTACCTCTCTACCCATTCTCGCCAGTTCTCCCCGCGTACACCCCACATTCCCCTCTTCTACACCGCTGTCCCCCAAATTTGGATCCTCCTCTCCACCCCGATTGATGGACAATTATTTTAAAATATGACCATGAGGGTTCTAAGTGAACCTATCCTCCTCCTCCTCCTCCTCCTCCTCCTTATCTACCAATTTGAAAAATTATCCATTCATTAAATGGATGAAGAAAACCTCTCTAAATAATTAAAGAGAGTGTAGATCTTAAGGGAATGATCTTCCCTCCTCCTTTTCCTATTTTATACAGATCTAAAGATTGACTTGGTCAAAAGAAATTAGCCTTCTATCCTTAGAAACTTAGAATTCCTTGAATGGACCAAGTCAACCACCTTCTACCTTTGATATAGGTTCCCTATTTTCCAAACCATATCCACCATATCATAGGTACCTTGTATAGTTATAATTATTGATCTCAAGAAACATCAATAGGAACACACTTGTTACCCCATCCCTCTCCCTTTGAAATCTACCCCTAGTTAGTAGATTAGAGGAGATCTATTTTATTAATTATCTATGGAAGACACTATCCTCTCATTCTACTTAAAGACAAAGTCCTTGCATGAGTGAACCCATGCATCTATGGAGCTCATCAAAATGAGGAATTATAATGGTTGATAATGAGTTGGAAGAAAAGCTGCCCAAGAATCATCCTCTAAATTATCCAAAACCTCCAAGAAAAGCTAAAGGCCAACAAGTCTACATCTCTTATCCTTCAACCATTATGGTAGCAAAGAGAATAATTAAGCTCGGTCATGAAGACCGTCTTCCTAGCTTCACTATTTCAAAGTTCATGATAAGTCTTTGTGAAGATAACCAGCAGGAAGTCAGCTCCTAGGCAGTCAAAGAAGCCTCACAAATGAAAATTCAAGCCATGATACCCTCAAGAAAATAGGAAGGCAGATACATCAAGAAGAGTTTCACGGGTTCTCAAAGTTTAAGAAAAAGCTAAAGTGATATATGAACAGAAGAAGGACATCACGATTGAAGAAGAAGTTAGAGAAGTTCAGATTGGATCACACCTTGTCACGCGAAACCATTAATAAGCTATGGATGATGAATGAATAAAGAAAATGAGTGGCCACCCGAGCAGAATAGCACGGTTATTGAAGGCGCTTCTTTACTTCTCCTGTTTTGAAAAGAAGGACGCGTCAAAGACGAATACGATGCGTTTAAAGAGAGCATGCCAACCTCGCCGTCGACCTATACCAATCTACGCGCGGGAATAAAGAACATCGGGAGTTATTTAATGCTACCGGAATTCCACGACGTCAGACCGGGTCAAACAAGTCAAACCCCGCAGGATTAGCCGTCGCGGTTATGACTAGGCGTGACAGGAAACTCCCACGACGCTCATGGTAACACCAGGCGTGACAAGAATTACATTGAGAGAGCTCCCGCTGATCATCGGTCAAATCCGGAAGAACGAGCAGCAAGAATAGAGGGAAGCCGCCTCTGACGTACCAGTCATTCCTAAAGCTCGCCGGGCGTCCTCCGCCCCAATCGGGTCGCCCTTTGCAATGCTTCCACCTGTTGGAGAACTCGGTGAATGGGAAGGTATTTTCCTCGGTCGACTCTCGACCCGCTCCGTCCTACTGTTTAGTGTCAGACACTAAAATATAACTCTAAAACCGTGCCGGAAGAGATTTTTCTCTTGCAGAGCTGAGGGGTGTCGGTATTCCCAAGAAGTTGGCACCAACAGTTGGCAGTGCGGTTGATCACCACAAAAAATAAACCATTCTTTAGAAGGACTTCAGGCAAATCTTCACACGAGACGACAGAAGGCTTTCCGGGTTATGCTGTAACTGACGAAACGCGGAAGTTGTAACGAAGCGTCGCATCGCCAACGTAATTCTCTCCTTCTATAAAACCAGAAATTGTAAACGAAAAACAAAGTTGATTATTGAATGAAAATTTGGTTACTATCTGGGTTTGTTTAACCCGTTGTGTTCATGTTCTCCTGTGCCTCCTCCGTTCTCCCGCAATTTCTTCTCTTCCGAGTTCTATCTCTCTTTCTGCTCTCCCTCCCACTCTGTCCTCTTTCACCCATCTCACAGTAAGAAGCAAAAGAGGAAATATACTTTATCGTGGATTAATCTGAAGCATACACTTCACGACGCCTACAGGTAACATCCTTAAATACTTCGTGAATGATAGTTCGTATTCCAAAATATCCATAAGTCCAAAGTTTCCATCACCTCCCGATTTTCTTCTTGTTCACATTTCTTTCTCCACATCCCTCCTACATTCCACGATAATTCTCCGATATAGTAAATCTCTCCATTTCCTTCCTCTATGAATTTCCATTTCATTACCCACACCATTTCGTTTTATGATTACTATTAATTTCTTTCACATTCCCATCTCCTCGTGTTCGACTTTATTCTCTCCTATTCACCTTTGTCTTGTCCTCACGATCTTCTATTATTATTATCCTCCACTTCATCACCCTTTCCCATCCCATTCTCTATCTCAAAACATATAATATCTTCTCCTCTATAATCGCTAATTATAATATCTAATATATAATTTCCTCTCCTTCATATTTTCCCTCATCATTCCGCTAATATTTTCTTTGATTATTCCTCTTCACCTTATTATATATATCAGACACTTACTGAATTTAATCTCCTGTCCATCATATTATCTCTATCATTATCACCTTCTTTTCTCCTATCATTCTACGAATTACACTCTACCATATTTTTCTGAATTATTCTACAATACATCCTTACTGATTTACAATCATAATTTCCTACTGATATCATTCATAGATCCTCCCCATATTGTAGGATTTAGATACCCCTTCTAAATATCCTACATCATATTTGGTATCAGAGCTCAGTTTGAATTGATATCATTTAAGTGGAAATCATTATCATGACATCATTGGTATTTAATCATTATGAATACTAGATCAAAATCCATTGCTTCTAACACTACTGCTGATATGAATGTTAGTAGCAACACCTTGCATATCCCTGATGATCCCACCCAAGAGGAACCCATGCCTCCTTGGGCTAGAGTTATGATAGAGAGTATGCAAGCCACTAATGTTAACTTGCAAGCCACTAATGCTAATTTGCAAGCCCTTATTGATGAAGTTGATCAGCATGACAAAGAAGATGAGAACCTAGAATCTCTAGAGGAACCCATACCTACTTGGGCTAGAGCCCTTATGGAGGAAATAGATCAGCTAGACATGAGGCTTCAGAAGTTAGAATCTTTAGACGAATCCAACTCTTGGGAAGATAACTCTCCTCAGTAGAGATTCCAGAAGAGCCTATTAATGATCCTCCTAATTTCTCTAATTTTGTGCCTTCTAATGATCAATATCTAAGGGATATGACTGATTATGAGTATAATGAAGTTAGAGTGGACATCCCTATGTTTGTGGAAGTAGATGATCCAAAAGAATACCTCAATGAGGATATGACTATTAGCCTTTCAAAGACCATCCAATGCATAAGCCCTACCCCTAGATCCAATAGTATCATTAGGTGTTATAAATGCCGGAAAGTAGGGCATGTTAAAGCTGATTGCTCAAAATTGATCATAGTTATGGATGAATCCAATCCTCTTCCTACTAATGATAGTAAGAAATTTGAATTAGAAGATGAAATGTATGATTTAGATAAGGCAATGTCCATTAAGCATGTTCATATCATTCATGACATTGTTTTGAAAGAATTTGCATCATCATATGAAAGATATAAAACCTTTATTGCTTTTCCTAGAAGATATAAAATTCTTAAAGCCAAGTGATTTAGTAGATACTAAAATTCACTCTTCTACACTTCTTAAATTCTCTTTTAAATTTCAACAAAAAAATTATGTTACTTTCAAACTTCTCTTAAAACTAATACACATATTTGGTATCATATTTATTGGGGCATATCTATTTCATTTACTATTTCAGATTTAGTAGACTTTCATGAGAGTGATACTCCTATTAAAATCTTTTTTATCTCACCCATCCTCTTGAAAGTAAATTCTCTCCTAATTCTCCTTTTTCCTAATCTCCAAAATTCTTTTACTTTTCTCCTACTCTTGTGTCTAATGTTGGACTTATAGATATGATCATTGATCAGCTGAACTATTATCACTGATTTTAAAAAGGATGATTACTTATTTTAAAAAGGATGATAGGATTCAGATCGTGGTCCAACCTGCCGGGTTGACTGTCGAGCTTCCCTTGAAGACTCACGGCCTTGCGCCCGTGAGGACGTGGACTGGAAGGCTTCCCTGGACTGACGCTACTCGGCCACCCTGGATCTCTCGGAGACGACGCACGGAACGGTAGTCTGCTTGATTGCATTATTAGATCATTATCTCATTGTAATTCACCTTAGGAACTCGGTGCCTTAGTTTCATCCCTTATAGTGCGGTGTGTGATCGGTGTTGTACACCGGTCCTGCATCACTATGAGGACTCAAAGAGGAGGAATGATGTTTATAAACTTCACAAAGCTCTCTATGGTCTTAAACAAGCACCTAGAGCATGGTATTTTAAGCTAGATAAAAGCTTAACTACACTTGGACTTTAGAAGAGTGAATATGAACCTGCAATCTACAACAAAAAATCCAATGAATCAAGCATGATAGTTGGTGTATATGTTGATGATCTACTGTTGACTAGGTCAAATAAAGAAAACTTAAGGAAGTTCAAGTTGGAATTGATGAAATTATTTGAGATGACAGATCTCGTGATCCTATCAACCTATCTTGGCATACATGTAATCCAAGGAGAAGGGGAAATTTCTTTGAATCAAAGTGCATTTGCAAAACTTTCTACTTTGAAGATCAACAAATGATGGATAGTAATCCATCGAACTCTCCTCTTGAACAGAAGATCAAGCTCTGTACAACAGAAAACTCAGAGAAAATATCTACAACGATATATAGAAGTATACTCAAAAATTGCGTTATCTCCCACACACACGACCCGATTTGATGTTCAGTATTGGTCTTCTCAGTCGTTTCATGGAGAATCCTTTAGTAGAGCATCTCAAAAATGCTAAACGCGTCATGAGGTATGTTAAAGGTACATTGAACTATGGGCTCAAGTACAAGAGAAGCAATGTCTTCGAATTAATTGGATACTCTGATAGTGATTATTCTGGAGATCATATGGACCGGAAAAGCACATCTGGATCTGTATTCTTTTTAGGCAAAAACTTAATTACATGTTCATCTCAGAAACATAAAATCATCGCTTTATCTTCCTGTGAAGCTGAGTATATCGTCTTGAATGCAACGTGCTGTCAAGCAATTTGGTTGGCAGGATTAATCACTGAACTAACCTAGAAGAGCATGATGCCCGTGGAATTGTGAGTTGACAATTCCTCTGCAATTGAATTGGCTAAGAATCTTGCATTTCAAGAGAAGCAATGTCTTCGAATTAATCGAATACTCCGATAGTGATTATGCTGGAGATCATATGGACCGGAAAAGCACATCTGGATCTGAATTCTTTTTAGGCAAAAACTTAATTACATGGTCATCTCAGAAATAGAAAATCGTCGCTTTATCTTCCTGTGAAGCTGAGTATATCGCCTTGAATGCGACGTGCTATCAAGCAATTTGGTTGGCAGGATTAATCACTGAACTGACATAGAAGAGCATGATGCCAGTGGAATTGTGAGTTGACAATTCCTCTGCAATTGAATTGGCTAAGAATCCTGCATTTCATAGCAGAACAAAGCACATTGATGTGCGATATCACTACATTAGAATGGCAATAGAAAAGAAGTGGATAAAGCTCAAGCATGTCCCCTCGAAAGAACAACTTGCAGACAATGACTAAAGTGCTTTGGGCGGATCAAGTTCGTCTATCAATGATCTGAAATAAAGATTGAGGATATCGGAAAAACATCTTCAAGCTTGAGGGAGTGACTGTTGGAAACCAATCTTGAAGAACGCCAATGATGGAATTACCGGAGGCGTTTCTGGTTTTTATTTCCTTCTATTATTTCTGTGTTGCTAAAATATGACACGGACGTCTTGTTATAAGTATGCGCCTTGTGCGTCGTCTGTGTTGTATCGTGTGCTTATAGTATTGGAATATACTCTGTTTTCCCTCTCTCTCTACTTCTCTACCTCTATCTTGTGAGCATTATTCTCTTGAGAGTGTGAGGTTATTCCTCTTTACTTTCAGAAATGAAAGCCAGGAAGTTTTGGCGAGAGGTCACATTCACGGCGGGTGATTTCTTTGACTCGGTTTGGCATCTTTTGACCTTCATTAGGCGGGAGGATGAGATGAATAAAACTATCTCCTGCTGACATTCCGTCGTTAGATTTATTGTGCAGTAATCATTGATAGCGTTGACCTCTAGAGTTCTTTCTTTGTCCCATTGTTGAAGTCCATGATGTTCTTTCAAATTTGAACGAAGCAAGTGCCTTGGTGACGTCGCATTTCCTCCTCGCAAAGAAGTACCATCACAGAGATAGAAATCGTATTCACGGGAATCTCGTTTGCCCTTTTCTTCTTCTCTTTTATCCTTCTCTTGTCGTCTTCTCTTCCGGCTTTGACTGTCGATCGATGTTGAGCTCGCGACATAACTTTTTTCACGTTCGGTGATGCCAGGAGCGTCGTGGAAGTTTCTGGAAGTCACGGCAGGTTCATGCTTGAATGACGGATTCGGTCTCGTATGCATGCCGCGGAGAGAGGAGGAGAATACATAGTCTTCAGCGTCGAGAAATTCCAAGTAAGTGTAGAGAACGAGCGGGGATTCCGTCGCAACAATGTCGTAGGAGATTTCTTTCCTCGCGTGCAATCTCCTTCTTCATCTTGTCCAGCTCTTCTCGTCGTTCTTGTTCCTTAGTAGAAGTTTTCTCTCTGCCCTTCAGGAGATCAATAAACTGTCTAATGTCTTCGTGGATATGGTGCTCAAAATAGAAGATGGAAGGATCGATCCCTTAGATGACCTTCGTGTCTGTTCATTATTCCAAGTCTCGTAGCAGGATGACCCGTGGAATGAGCTCTAATCTCATGAGAGGTTGTAATGGTTATTTTATTCCCAGTCGAAAGGTCTTGAATCCAGCTAGGTGGGATGGGTAATGCATAAGCCCATAACTTTCCTTCCTTTCAGTGGGGAAAGCAGGCTTTGCCCGGGCAACTATCTGACAGAGATGGAGATCTCTGTTGTCTTCTCTCCTTTAAAGTGGCTTCATCTTTTCGCATAGTTTCTTTGGAGAAGATCTTCTCCGTTTTTTTGAACTGATGCGAGGCCTTCAGTGCCACTATCCATAAGGATCTCAGATTCAAGGGAATCCTGAATTGGGTTCTTCAAGGAACTCTACCATTTCTTAAAAGACTCCTCTTTCTTGAACGTTTTTTGGAGTTTTGATGCATTGAGTATGTCTTGATGTAGACCCACAGCTAAAATATTATTTAGATCTCCTATAATTCTATCTAAAGGTGGTTTTCAAAGAGAAGGAAAATACAAATATATTCCTACTAATTTTTTCTTTCTTGAGATCAATACTTATAACTATACAAAGGTACCTATGATATGGTGGTTATGGTTTGGATAATTAGGAACCTATATCAAGGTATAAGGTGGTTGACTTGGTCCACTCAAGGAATTCTAATTATCTAGGGGTAAGGCTAGTTTCTTTTGACCAAGTCAATCTTTGGATCAGTGTAAAATAGAGGAAGGAGGGAAGATAATTCCCTTAAGATCTACACTCACTCTCTTTCAATTATTTAGAGAGGATTTCTTCATTCACTTAATGGATGGTGAGTTTTTCAAACTCATGTGTAAAGGAGGAGTATAGGTTCACTTGGAACCCTTGTGTTCATGTTTTGAAATAATTCTCCATCACACTACCTCTTAATTGTTGATGATTTTTCAAAATTGATGTGGGCTGTTTTTTTGATAGAGAAATCAAAGGCATTTCAGTCTTTTAATGATTCAAGAGCCTAATTGAATCTGAAAGTGGTGAGGAGATAAAGTGTTTTAGGTCAGATCGAGGAGGTGAATTCAATTCAGATGAATTTAGAAGTTTTTGTGAAGAGAATGGCATAAAGAGACAACTCACTACCCCTTACTCGCCTCAGCATAATGAAGTGGTGGAGAGAGAAAAAATAGGACTATAATGTCCTATGTGCGAAGCATGTTGAAGGAGAAAAATCTACCTCTCGAGTTGTGGGCTGCGGCAATAACCACTTATGTTTATGTTCGAAATCGATCTCCCACAAAGAATTTAGAAGGAGTGACTCCATATGAGAAATGGAGTGGGAGAAAAGCCTAACATGGAGCACTTGTAGGTATTTGGATCAGTGGTGCATGTGAAGACCACTAAGAGAGTGAGCAAGCTTGAAGACAAAAGAAATGTGAGGATTTTTCGTCGGCTATGAGTTGGGCACTAAAGCATATAGGTGCCTTGGTCCTTATACTTTCAAGGTATCTATCAGTAGAGATGCGGTTTTTGAGGAATATTAGTGTTGGGTCTTCAATCAACAGGGTGGTCAATGTGTTAATTTCACCTTTACTTCGGCCATTGACTTGGTAAACTCATCTGAAGTCTCAATAGTCAATCAAGACTCAAATTCAGCATCAGATGAGCCCCCATATGAAAGTGTTGACCAAGGTCAACTCTTTGATGTAGAAGAGAGACCCAAGAGACCTAGGTCGATTCAATCGATCTATGCGGAGACACAAGAAATAGAGGATGATGAGGTTTTTTTTATTTCTGATATGGGATCTATGAAGACCCCATGTGACATGGCTGATTTCGGTCTTCTAAATTCATATTTGGGCATTAAAGAAATACAAGGAAGCTTTGAGATCAGACTATGTCAAAAACTCTATGCATTGAAGGTACTTGATGAGTTTAATATGATAGAATGCAATTAATCCAAATCACCAATGGAATGTAGTCTAAAATTGAGAAGGTGAAAGAGCTAAAGTGGATCCCACTCACTTTAGAAAATTAATCGGGCTGTCTGAGGTATCTTACTCTAACTTGATCTGATTTAGTTTTTTTTATAGTTATTTGAGCCACTTTATGAGTAAATCGAGCGCGGATCATATGCTTTATGCTAAAAGGATATTAAGGTATGTGAAGAGAACTCTTGGATATGGGCTTCTGTTTGGATCAGAAAAAGAATGTCACTTGTTTGGGTACTGCGAGAGTGATTCTGCAGGAGATTTAGATAACAGAAATAGCACATCAGAGCTCATTTTCTTCTATGGGTCTAAGCCAATTGCGTGGAACTGCTGCAAACGAAAGGTGATCGCTCTGTAGTCTTGTGAAGCAAAGTATATAGCCTCTACATTGGCAGCGTGTCAAGGGATATGGATAAGCAGATTTATATGTGAGCTACTTGGAATTGACTACAGGCTTTTTGATTTGTGTATTGACAACAAGTCTGCTATTGAAATAAGCAGAAATCCGGTTCATCATGCGCGTTAGGTACGACTTTATCCGAAATCGCGTAGAAGAGAAGGAGGCGGAGTTGAGAAATGTATGCACAGATGACCAGTTCGCCAATTAATTCACTAAATCACTGGGAGTTTCAAGATTCATTGAATTTGGCTAGAAAATTGGACCCGTCCAAGTGAAACAAGGCTCGGATCAATGAGGAGTTTGAGAGTGTGATCCAATCCGTCAGATCTTCATCCAACGGCATTTTTATTCTGACCGAAGGAACATAACCGTGGCCGTCCATGAGATCGCTTTATAACAGTGGATATGAACAATGGTGCGCGAGTTGTTTTCAGTGGACAATCTTTTGTGAATTTGAAGTGTTCCAGTCCTTGAGTTGATCATTCAATTGTGTGAGAGTTTCCTGCATCAAGGCAGTTTGTTCCTTGAGAGCTTGTTGCTTGCATCTTGTCTTTCTATGCGTAAAACACACGATAAAGGGAAAAAAAAAGGAAAATTAGAAAAAGAAAAAACCAAAATAATCATCCATGGTCCTCCGAAGCGCGCAATTTGAATGGCACTCCATCAATCGCTGATGTTTATTTTACCGACGTCATAAATGCTTGTTGGGAGTCTGAAGAGCTACTTTTTACCGACGCAGTTTTCACAGTGATTGAATTATAGTAGGACATAACCCCCTTTAGTTAGCTCATTGGACTATAGTAGGACATAACCCCCTATAGTAGGACATAACCCCCTTTAGTTAGCTCATTGGAAACTTGGCCGACGGCCACCTTAGTCGTTGACTTTATTGGCAGCTAAACCGTCGGCTGCCCCGTTGACTTCTTCTAGAAAAGGTTGTAAAGCGTTAATATTCCAAAATTTGAACCTTTCTCAATCGAACTTGCGTTTCTTCACCAATCCAAGTTCGGTACCTGTCCAGCGCTACCAGGTTTCGATGAACGGAAAATGTCTAATGAACCCTGTGTCTGCACCGTAAACTTAGAAGTTTAGGGTAGGGTTCGGTAGCTTACCACAATCGTTTTCAAGTTTTCACGGAAATCAATACGCGCGACCCACCGCCAGGGCTGACCGATCGTGACAATTCAGATGAACGACACTTCGTTGACTAATAGCACATTGTCGGCACAAACAGATGAACCACGATGAAAAAAGAGGAATCTTTTGACCATTACCGTCAACTCTGCGTTATCTTCAGCCGTTATCCACCTCGAAATGTAGAAAATAAGAGCAAAATGATCACGCGTCAAGGATCTGTCTGACGTTCCACCTGCCCGGCACTCATTTCGAGATTAGAAAATTAAACTCCGAAAGGACAACGATAGAATTGCCCCTCTGTCGTCGTTTGAGGTATGGCCCTTCGGTTCACTATTCGTCATGCATTTCGTTTAATAGATGAGGTCTTCGGTCAAATTCCCCGTTCTAGGCTCACTACTCTGTGAAAATATGCGGACAGGTGGGGATAGTGATTGAAAGTTCTTATATGGGGACGACCTAACTTTGATGAAACTTTAGGCTCACGTCGTTCTCCTGCCTGATGTAGACCGTAGGATATTGGAAAGGATGTCAGTGCGCGACTGTACGCGTTCACATTTCCGCTGGGGTGCTAAGAATCTTCTAGAAGTGAAAAATACAGTACTTGTATACCTTGATCGAATATTTGTAGAAACTTTAATCATCTTTAACGCTTCAGAATTAAAACTGATTTTGAAAAGGGTGTTTTTCCAGTAGATTCAATTTACGCGGGGAAAATACATATAACTTTCGATCCTAGCATTATGTTAAATCTAGCGCATAAAACCTACAGGAGAATGATAGTTCAAACGGGCTATTTGGAAAGTTTGCGATTGTTCAAAACTCTCGTGAGGTTCTGCGGTGTTTTCTCGCACAGCATAGCATCCCAAGACTTTTCAGACTATGCCATTTTTCAAAAAGCCATTCAGATCATTTGAGTTCAAGAGCTTCACTGTATCTCGCGGACTCCGCTAGGAAAAATAAATCAGCCATGGCTGAGACAGAATGAATGGCTGGCAGGGGAAACATCCACAGGCGAGACATCCAGACAGTGTGAATGCGTGAACAGAGAGATGCACACACCTCCGGTGATGGACAGTAGAGTGGTATGCCAGTTTGTCACTGAACAGCTAAAGCCCCTTGTTTTTGAAAGTATCCGTGTCCAACTCATCTATCTACCGCCAGAATAAAAATATTCCTCTGCGCGTCATCTATTACGAGTCAAAGACGAGTACAGTGGCTAACATCCCTATAAATACCTGCGGGAGTTCTCCCTTCCAGGTACAGCAAGTCGCACTGAAAAGAAGAAAGACCATGGGTAATCTCAAGGTAGTGGCGGTGATCTTGGCGGTCATGCTATGCTTGGGCATGTCCTCAGCCGCTAGGGTTTTGACGAGTGGAGGCGGTGGTGGAGGACAGGGAGGGGGAGGAGGCGGGGGAACCGGGAACGGCTCCGGAAGCGGCTATGGTTCCGGGTCGGGCTACGGTTCTGGTGGTGGAAGGTATGGGTCTGGCGGAGGTGGGGGTGGGGGTGGTGGTGGAGGTGGCGGTGGTGGAGGTGGACAAGGAGGTGGTAGCGGGTCCGGTTATGGATCTGGTAGCGGATCTGGATACGGGGGTGGCAATGGTGGCAGCGGAGGCGGTGGTGGCGGCGGTGGCGGCGGTGGCGGCGGAGGTGGGAGTGGGTCGGGATACGGATCCGGTTCGGGCTCGGGTTATGGCTCCGGTTCTGGGAACGGAGGTTCTGGAGGAGGTGGTGGAGGCGGCGGTGGGGGAGGAGGTGGAGGAGGGGGAAACGGGTCGGGATCTGGTTACGGATCTGGTTCTGGGTCTGGATCTGGCGGCGGTGGTGGCCGACACCCTTGAAGGAAGTCGTATCCCAAGGTGTCTGCTACTCTATTTGGTGTCATCAAAAGCTTCGCATAAGTCTTCTTATACTCAATCATGTTCTTCATATAAGTGTCGGCTATAACACGTGTGTAAAAGTGAAAGGACTTATGCAGTGCAATAAAGTCTTGTTCGGTTGATAGGACGGGAAGCTCTTCTTCCAGGCCAAGATTAGATGAAAGTACGGTCAATATTTACGAGCATTCTAATGATCAATATTCCTTCTACAGTACTTAAATGGACTTTGAATGGTGAAGATATCCTTAAAAAGAGGAGGCACAGTAATGTGAATTTGAATTTTCATTTGCATGAAACTGTCGGTAGTTTTAAATACCCTAGATCTGCCTTTCAGCCTCCTCTTATATATATTTATATAAATATAATCGATCGATAATGCCCTGATTCAACTTAAGTGTTAAACGATTCGGCTTCCAAAGTTTCCTTCATTGTCGTGAATTATTGGGGAAATACGATGTGTCGCTCTTTCTGTTTGGACTTAGACTGGTTGGCTGGTTTGCAAAGGAAACAACAATGTACGTCTATGAAAACAGAACACGAATAAATCACCAAAAGAGTACAAAGTCTCAAATATAATGGATCTCTTCTGCTCAATCAAATGGATGAAGCCAAAATAAGTGACCAGGTTCATACTGATAAATGTACTCTTTTACAAAAATTCTGGCTCCTCAAACCACATCATTGACAAACTTTTTCAGTGATTGAAAACATATTGTTTCAGTAAGTCATAAAAGATTAGAACGATACCTATCCTGGATGTATCCGGAAATTTTTTTATGAAATTGAAAGTACATCGTTCACATGGATTGCAGACTTTCACTAGGTTGCTACCTCTTTGTGCTTTTATTTTTTGATCTGTTCCTCATCTTTTTTGAGCTTCGGTACCAGACAGTCAAATACAAGAAGAAGGGGGAATTCCAAGAAAGTGTATGACATCTCTCGGAATATACCCAACAATTGTACCAGTTCAATGTGATGAAATGTCGTTATAATTTCAGGAAAAAAGTTGTATTTTTATCAAATTTAACTATAAATTGGAGACAAGTATAGTCAATCAAGTTCATCGACAAAAATAAGTTTCAAACTTGAGATTTACTACTCGAAGAAATCCATAGATTTTTCCTCGAAAGAAAGACTCACTTTTCATAATTGGTTATCGTTTAAGCAGAGCTTGATGAACGAGAAATACTTGAAGAATAGCAGGTCTGCTCCGTTGACCCAAAAGTTGAATGTATTTTTCGGCAGCCTAACATAAACCAGTTGAATAGACAGCTGAGACGTGTCGCGGCGTCGCAATGGGTTTCAAGCTCTCGCGGAAGTCGATACACGCTTGGCCCACCAGAAGTCATTAATGGAAGACAACCCAGACGAACGAAAAGTCTTTGACTTAGAACACACGGTTAACACAAAAGGACGAACAGGAAGAGATAAAGTAAATATTTTATTTGCTAAATTCCCAGACCATTCACTCTGCTTACTCTCAATCGCTATCCATTTGGGGAGGTGCCAAAATGATTGGAAAATGCCTGAAGTTCCAATCTAGACCGTGAGACTTTTATTCCTGATCTAAGAAGATTATGTTATATCAGGAGAAGGATTCTACTGAAAGATATTCGGTCATATTCGAGGTACTGGTTTGTTTTTCCACGAAAAAATATATGAAATACACACAATTGCGGACAGTTGGAGATAGTGAATGAATGCTCTTTGACGGACACGTAACTTCTGATGGAATTTTACGTTTACGTCGTTTTCCAGCCGAGTACAGAGCGTAGGATATTGAGGGAGAGTAGGGCCCAAGTGTGCGATTCACATTTCCCGTGCGATGCTAGAACTCTATTCTGCAGCAAAATACGTTACTTATTCATACTTTTTCTCCTTCTAAATCGAGAAACTTGAATAAACTTTTTTGCACTGCGACCTATATTTGTTAATTTACGTTTTTTCATGGTTAAATGAGCAAAACTCTACTTCATGATAATTCGACGCTGTTTTTCGAAAGTACGTGGATGTTGGAAAGTCAAGTCAACAAATTTTATTGCGTTGTATCGGGCCACGTAGCGTCAGTATAGTTTACAAATTACGCCATTTCCCGAAAGACCCCTCAAGGAGTTGACTTTAAGTCTTTCGCTCTTATCCTCACATACTCCAAGTGACGGACCACAGAATCTTTGCCTGCATGTAACTAAACTTCTCACGCACATTGCTTTGGAAAGTCTCCGACGTCCATCTCCTCTACCTACCGAGTGCATAAAAATATGCCCCTGCGCGTGATCTACTACGCGCGTTCATGGGGAAAGTCGACGACCTCAGTGGTGAACATTCCTATAAATACCGGCGAATGTTCTCCCTTCCAGGCATAACAAGTTTTACAACTGTTCTCTATCTGAGAGAAAAAAAACCATGGGAAATCTCAAGGTAGTGGCGGTCATCTTTGCTGCCATGCTCTGTTTGGGCATGTCCTCGGCTGCTAGGGTTTTGACGAGTGGTGGTGGCGGGGGAGGACAGGGAGGGGGAGGAGGCGGGGGAACCGGGAACGGCTCCGGAAGCGGCTATGGTTCCGGATCTGGCTACGGTTCTGGTGGTGGAAGGTATGGATCTGGCGGAGGTGGGGGGGTGGTGGTGGAGGGGGCGGCGGTGGAGGTGGCCAAGGAGGTGGTAGCGGGTCCGGTTATGGATCTGGTAGCGGATCTGGATACGGGGGTGGCAATGGAGGTCACGGGGGTGGCGGAGGTGGTGGTGGCGGCGGCGGCGGTGGAGGAGGAGGAGGTAACGGGAGCGGCTCGGGATACGGGTCCGGCTCCGGTTATGGCTCTGGTTCTGGTAACGGAGGTTCTGGGGGCGGTGGCGGTGGGGGCGGTGGTGGCGGAGGAGGTGGTGGAGGGGGAAGCGGGTCCGGGTCTGGCTACGGATCAGGTTATGGGTCAGGATCTGGCGGCGGAGGCGGGCGACACCATTGAGGAAAGTCGCTGGGGTGCAGCCACTATCCTCAGCTCTTCGCGTTGTGTTGTCGAATAAGTGTCGGAAAGAGACACCCGTAAAAGCAAAATGTCGTCCGCAGTGCAGTAAAACTAAGTTTCAGTTGATCTGGGGGTAGCCCTTCCATTATCCCACGATCCGATAAAAGTCAGGTGAATCGATCGGGCGTGGTGGTTTAATGAATCGTCCTTTTCCTATCGAAAGAGGTTAGTACAATTCGGGAACACGTGAAAATCTTGTCAGCAATATTACTTATGCAACCATTTTTCATTTTATGTTGACACAGATATTTTCTTTATATATATGCAAAATGGTATATTTCCTACTGAAGAGAGTTCAAAATTATGTGATTTCTTCCTTCTCTCTGGATCAAAGTTTGGTTTCAAGCATTCAATGGATGCGGAAGTGCATCAAGAACACCATGAAACAAACGGCACATGAAATGACAAAGTAAACAAGTCGAATTTGATGAAAATCCACGGGCCGTTCTCTCCGTCGCGAAGAACTGCTTTTAAATAACGATATATTGGGCGCAGCTGTTGGATGAGGAGATCCCGATGTCAGCGATCGGACGCTCATGACACGATCCCGATGATTTGTCCGATGGACTCGTGATCGCGACCGTCGATCGCTGATGAAGGGTCGAGATGATCCCTTTGGTTTTAATTTGAAACGACGCATCATTGATCCTCCATTGGATTTTAATCTAATGATCGTGACGTTTCGATAGGTCCACTGATCACGCACGATCTCAGCCGTTATAACTGGTGAGATCGACGGCTGATATGATTTCACCTAAATCGGATTTGAAGCACGTGCTCCAATTGAGGTGGATCTCGCGTCCACCGCATCGACGAGCGTGATTCATCGAAAATTCCATCCGACGCTCCTAAGTACGCCACGCGTCCTGCACTCAACGAAAACAAGGGAAATAGTCCCACACCGAAGAAATCAAAGAGAACTATTGGGTATATAACGTGCACTGAAATAGAGGGGTAATAAATTGTCTTCCGATAATCGGAAGACCTATGCGTATTATAATACACTATATATGATAAATATAAATATGCGTCTACGTGTCACCTCCGCGCCACGCAGGCGCTCGCGCGCGTCCACATGGCAGAGCCACGTGGCCTTGAGCGCCACCTCGCATCCCACGTGGGCTCGCGCGATAATTACCCCTTTTTTGCACTTATTTTAATTGTTTTTAATTAAATAAAAATCGAAAATAAATCTAAATAAATTCAGAAAAATTCCAGAAAATTCTATAAAATTGCAAAAATCATAACTTTCAAAATATAACTCCAAATTAAGTCAAATTTGTTTTGTTGGATGAAAAATTGAATAATATATCATTATCAAAAGTCAAATTATTAAAATAATATCAGAATAAATTTTAATTAATTTAATACATTTATGTATCTTATAAAATAACTTTATAAAAAATACATAAATGTAAATAAAGATCTTTTCTCTTATATTTTCATTCTCAAAACATGATTATTATCTCAATTATAATTAGGATTAAAGATTATAATATTTAATTATGTATAATAGTCCATAAATTGATATATTTTAAGATCATAACATGAAATAATACAAAATGATAGAAATATGCTTAAAATATGATAACATGCATATATTTGGAATAATTAATACCTTTAATTGCATTAATAATCGTGAAAATTAATGTAAAAATAGCATGTTATCACTATGCCATGCTACTTAAGAAATAGTGCAAAAGGTCCAAACATTTGTCCATTTTCAGTGTATCTTTCCATAACATTATCCACCTCTATCAGCCTTGATTATCTTGATAGGTTTTCCTAATTGTTTCTCTACCTCAGTCTTAAAATCCTTAAAATTATTCAAAGATTCAGACTTCTCATGAATAAGATAGAGATACATATATCTTGAGTAGTCATCAATAAAGGTGATAAAATACCTTTGGCCAGTAAATCATTAATCAAAAGGTCCACATATATCTGTATGAATCAATTCTAAGATAGTTTGGGCTTTTACGGCTCTCTTCCTGAAATGTGTTGGTCGTCTTTGCTTTTATGCAATCAACACAAGTGGATAAATTAGTGAAATCCAAAGATCCCAAAAGATCTTCTCTCACTAGTCTTTCCACCCTCTTTTGGGATATATGTCCCAATCTCTTATGCCATAAAATCCCTGAGTTAGTGCTGACTCTATTCCTTTTACTTGAATAAACATTTCATGAAACATGCTCATTTTGAAGAATATGTATTTAACCTAAATAATCCATCAAGTATGGCAGTGCCAACGATAACTCTTCCATGCAACAAAGACATTCCAGATGCATTGAACACAACACTATAATTGTCTTTAACCAAACATGGAATAGAAATTAAATTTCTCTGAAATGACGGAATAAAAACAACAGTTCTTCAAAATGAGCTCTTCCAATTCCAAAGCGATCCTTAAGTTCCCGACTACCTTCACAAGTGAACGTTGCCGGTTGCCGGAGACAACATAACGTTCACTCTCAATCGAAAGCTACCTTGCTAGAAAGCCATGCAAAGTGGTTGAAATGTGCACGGTGGCACCTGAGTCAATCCACTAGCTAGTATTAGGAACTGAAGCTAAATGTGATTCATTACAAATGACTAATGCTGATATACCTTTCTTGACAAACCATTCCTTGCGTTTCACGCAGTCTTTCTTAAAATGCCCAGTTTTCTTGTAGAAAAAGCATTTGAAAAATAAGAGAGAAAAATGCACAGATACATTCAATAAGAGAGAAAAATAAGAAAAGAGGAAAGCTTCTCTCAAACACACTTAGAACCCTCTAGAAAAGAAAGGGAATACTCAGATGGTACTTAGGATGCTCCAAAGACGTTTGTTTATATGCTTACAAGGCATAAACTCGGAGAAACCCACTTCACATTCAGTGTGTACATGTCTCGCCATAGGCGTGCCATGTTGAGTGAAAATCAGCCCTCGCTATGTGCCACGCTGCACACATGGCATTAAGCTCAGCCGTTATTGTAGCACTCCACCCAATGTCACGCCACATGCGTGATAGTCTCTAGAAACTTGCGCCATGTGCACCACCTATAGGCGCACTGGGCACTCTCTTGCATGTGCTACAAGCTCAAGCCATGCCCAAATGGGAAAAATTACCCCCAACATTTTAAGCTTTGACACAAAAATTATGGCTCAGCATTGTAAGCTCTTAATTACATGAAAAGTCCCCAACATCAATTCAAGATTAAATGGCAATTCATTTTCTCATATTATATGGCATGAGAAAAACCAAGAACAAATGTTCTAAAGATCATTTCTAAATACTAAATATTTCACAAAAATATTCACCGGTAAAGTCTTCAATGCCTCTTATATAAATATATTTCCATAGAACTTGTCAATCATGCATTGAAGAACTGAAAGATTAAAGAAATCATTGGATCAATTTCACCTTTAAAATAATAGATTGTTTGCTTTAGAGTTTCATTAGAGTGTGATAATTATCTGAAAATATTATATCCAAATAATCTCTCTTAGAGGGTGAAAAAATGTACATTAGTAATGGGCTGCAAAGTTGACTTTTAGAACTTCTAAATGCATTAGATGATTAAATGCTTGGAAAAGATGAGACCTTAATCAATGCGGCTTTCTTGTTATAATCAACAACTATTAATATGAATTTCACTCAAAGCATCAGAAAGAACGCTAATCCTAAAACATAATTTTCTAAAGTGATTTCACAATTTTAATATTCAAAATAATGATTAAAAAAATAATCTGTAGATGATTGCAGAAGAGGTTATTCCATCAATTATTACACATGACAATCCTAGACATTTTCTCCTACTAAGTGATGCATGAAAATTCATTGCCAATGATTTATGTCATCCTAAATGCATGAAAGTTAAATGGCATGCGTAAAAATGCATGGCCATTTCCCGTATGCGTAAAATTTTTGCACATGGAGGACACAAAAAAGACTTGATGTGCTTCAATGAAAAAATGAACCATCCAATCTTTTGAGAGTGTGATCCAAGCCATCAGATCTTCATCCAACAATGTTTTCATTCTAAGCAAAGGAACATAATCATGGCCGTCCATGAGATCACATTATAACGATGGAGTAGAAGACAAGGGAGATGAATAGGAGCTGCAGCAGTTATTTCCATTTTCTAGACTTTCTTTTCTCTTTTAAAGGGGTGCACGAGTTGTTTTCAGTGGACAATCATGGGTAAATTTTAAGTCTTGCATTTCTTGAGTCAATCATTCAATTGTATGAGTGTTTCCTGCATCAAGGCAGTTGGTTCCTTGAGAGCTTGGTGCATAAAAGTGGTATCAAAGCATTTATGATTCCAAGAATATGTCACAATGCCAAGAAGGGGAGAATCATTGATGCAAGGAGAAAAATCCATGGCCGATGAATCAGTCAAGAAGATCGAGGTTGTGGTGCCGATGTTGCTGACGCAACTTTCAGTGATGAACTATTGACATTGGGCAATGAGAATGGATGTGCATCTTGACACTCAAGGATTGTGAGCAGTGGTTGTCGGAATGGAAAAATATTGGCAAAAGGACATGTTAGCCCTATTTACTATGCTAGCTGTAATTCCACAGATTTTTTTTCTTTCCTATTTGACATCAAGAAGTCAGCAAAGGTAAATTGGGAGATCATCCGATCATTCCATGTGGGAATAGATCGCTTCATCCAATCAAGAGCTCAAAGTCTCTGAAAGAGAATTCAAAAATCTTGTAATGAAGAAGTATGAGAAAGTTAGTGATTTCACTTACAAGTATTTCAAGAATTGTTTTCAAACTAAGGCAACTTAGTGAAAGAATCGAAGACAAAGAATTGGTCAATGAATTTTTACAATCAATGCCTCTGAGATATGATTCTTTGACTTTATCTCTTGAGCAATTTGGTGACCTAGATGGCATGCAGTTGGTGGATGCTTTGGGATCACTAAATGTTAATAAGAGGAGATTATCCGAGAGAAATGTAAGAGAAGAGGACCAAGCATTGTTAACTCGAACTATGAGTAAACTGAGCTATGAGACCACTAAGAGAGTGAGCAAGCTTAAATAAAAAAGCAATGATAAGATTTTCATCAGATCTGAGTTGGGCACTAAAGCGTATAGGTGCCTTGGTCCTTACACTTTCAAGGTATCTATCATTAGAGATGTGGTTTTTGAGGAATATCACTGTTGGGTCTTCAATCAACAAGGTGGTCAATGTGTTGATTTCACCTTTACTTCGTCCATTGACTTGGTAAACTCATCTGAAGTCTCAATAGTCAATCAAGACTCGAATTCAGCATCAAACGTACCCCCATATGAAAGTGTTGACCAAGCTCAACTCTTTGATGTAGAAGAGAGACCCAAGAGACCTAGGTCGATTCAATAGATCTATGTGGAGACACAAGAAATAGAGGATAATGAGGTTTTTTTATTTCAAGTGAAGAGCCCTCGTCTTATGAATCAGCAGCTATGAAGTATGAGGGACAAGCTATGAGAGGAGAAATTGAAACGATTGAAAAAAAAAAGACTTGGGAGCTAGTAAAGCCATCTGAGAAGCGCAAGCCAACCAGTGTAAAGTGGGTTTATAGAATAAAGAGGAATTCCAAGGGTGAGGTTACAATATTTAAAGCACATTTTGTAGCAAAATGTTACATTCAAAAGAAGGGAGTTGACTATAATGAGGTTTTTTCACCCGTAGCAAGAGTGGAATCTATCCAAATTCTCTTGGCATTAACAACACAATTTAAGTGGAATTTGCATCACCTTGATGTAAAATCATCAGTCGTAAATGGTGAAATTAAGGAGGAGGTTTATGTGGCTCAATTGAAGGCTTTGTCAAGAAGGGAAAGGGGAATCATGTCCTCATGTTAAAAAAGGCCCTTTATGGGCTTAAGCAAGCTCCAAGGGCATGTAATTGTAAATTAGATGAAGCATTTTTTTGATGTGGGACAAAATAGGAGAATCAAAATGTATCAAATAGAAGTGTAAGGGATGGTGTTTTGACAGAGGGATGTTGTGAATTTTAAGATTTCTGACCTTGAACTCCCTAGGGTTAATCCCACAATTGGAGAGGAGAGAGATCGTTTTTAATAACCTTGAAGTGGAGTTTCTATTCAATAAATTAGACCAAATTTGACAACCAATGTGAATGAATACCCAAATATATAAATAGAGGCTATCATAGGGTTCACACAAATCCTAAGAGCAAGAGATTTTTGGGGAAAGATGATCTATCACACAAAAGGAGAGGAATGAGAGTACCTTAATGATGATTTAGTGATGATAATTATGAATTATCCTACAAATGTGTGTGGACCTATGAATGATATCACTATGAAATGAATTTATAAATCAGTGAGAATACATTGAAGAATAATTCAGAAGTATGAAGATAAGAGTTTAGATGAAAAGATAATACGTATATTTATATATTACTAATGAATAAGATTAACTCTTATGGTAATTATTTAGTGTGGAGAGGAAAATAATAATGTTACTAAGAATATTTAGATATATATATATATTAGAGAATAGATGTAGGAAGAAATAGATGAATAGAGGAATAGGATAACGATTGGGTTATCTATTATGGAGTGATCTCGGGCAGTAGTAATAGGAAAGAGAAAAGATAGGAAGTGGAGAAATGTTGAAAGCGGGGAAACGAGAATAAAGGAGTGGAGAGATTATATAGAAGATAAGAGGATGTTGAAGACGATGAGACGGTAATGGATAATGAAGGGGAGAGTTAGTTCAAGCCTCAGATAATGGTCACGCGAAAGATAATTAGGTAGAGAACAAGATTGGTCAACGTTGGACTTAGATACGAGATAAGAACTATTTCACGATAAAATGGAGGAGGATGTTACCTGTGAGCATCGTGAAGTTGATGCTTGCGATCGTCTCACGAAAAAGATATACTTCCTCTGTTTGCTTCTTACTGAGAGATTGGTGAAAGAGGACAGAATGGGAGGGAGAAAAAGAAGAGGGATAGAACTCTGAATGAGATGCGGGAGAGGCACAAGGGAAGAACACGAAACACAGAGGTGAAAATCACCGAAAGAACCAGATTTCATTTCAATAACAACTATCGTTTATGTATGCCCTTTCGCGTTTTATAAAAATAGCTAGAAAGGCAGTTATTGAAGACGTCGCATCGCGGTAACTTCCTTTCGTGAATGACAGTTGCTTAATTCTTGAGTAATTTGTATTTAGACCTTGAAACTGTCCGTGATGACCATTGATTCAGAGATTAGTCATTTAGTTGGTGGTGACATCGATGGTTGTGGATCCATAGTGGAACATGCGTGAATTGTGACAGGTCAAAGGTCTTCCTAGAGTAATTTATTCTCCCATGCGTCCGTGTTGTAGCCGTAGGCGATATCTGACGATGTTGTTTGCTATTACGGATCGAATGAGTGAGTCGCTTCCTGTCTTTGACGTTTTCTGCGGTTATTTCTTTTAGAGGACGGTCTTGCATGTCATCTGTTGTCAGGGTAGTCTTCCTTTGACGTTGACAAATTCTTGGTAAGATTTAGGGAACGAGCGGAGATTCCGTGGCGACGATGTTGCGAACAGTCGTAGGAGGTTTCTTTCCTCGTGTGCACTCTCCTTCTTCATCTTGTCCAGCTCTTCTCGTCGTTCTTGTTTCTCAGTAGAAGTTTTCTCTCCCCTTTCTTTTCGGATTTGACCATTGATCAACGGGGAGCTCTCGATGTAATTCCTGTCATGCTTGGTGATACCATGAGCGTCGTGGGAATTTCGTGTCACGCATGGTAATAACCGCGACGGCTATTCTCGCGAGGGTTCTTATAGGTCGATGGCGAGGTTGACGCTCTCTTTAATCGCATCATATTCATCATTGCCGCTTCCTTATTTTCAAAGCGGGAGAAGTGAAGAAGAAAATTTTCCTTCTTATGATGCTCCTCGACGATGAACGGTCGATATCTTCAATCTCTGTGCTATTTTGCTCAGGTTGCACCCCATATTCTTGACTCAATCATTGTCCATAGCTTGTTACTGGTTTCACATGACAAGGTGTTGATCCAAGCTGAAATTTCTTTAACTTCTTCTTCAATCGTACTGCCCATCTTCTATTCATATATCAGTTTAGATCTTCTTAAATTTTGAGAAACCCGTGAAACTCTTCTTGATGTATTTGCTTTTCTATTTTGTTGAGTGCATCGTGGCTTGACTTTTCATTTGTGAGGCTTCTTTGATTGAATAGGAGATTACCTCCTGCTGATTATCTTCATAAAGGCTTGTCATGAACTTTGAAATCGTGGAGCTAGGAAGACAGTCTTGAAGATTGAGTTTAATTATTCTCTTTGCTCTCATAATGGCAGAAGGATAAGATATGTAGACTTGTTGGCCTTGAAATTTTCTTGGAGGTCTTGGATAATTTAGAGAATGATTCTTGTGGGTAGCTTTCTTCAAGTTTAGATTTCCTTCATACTGAATTGGCTTCATGCTGATTACCATCATGCCAGCTAATTTTATAATTTCATGGTTTACACATGCAAAGAATCTTGTCTTGAGGTAACTTCCAAGATCATAATAACAATTAGATCTCTCCTATAATTCTAACTATAGGTGGTGTTCAAAGAGAGATGGAATGGGATAACAAGGATGTTCCTATTGATATTTCTTGAGATCAATGTTTATAACTATACAAGGTACCTATGATATAGTGGATATGGTTTGGAAAATAAGGAACCTATGTCAAGTTAGAAGGTGTTTGACTTGGTCCATTCAAGGAATTCTAATTATCTAAGGATAATGGTTTAATTTCTTTTGACCAAGTCAATCTTTAGATCAGTGTATAATTGGAGGAGGACGGGAAGATAATTCCCTTAGAATCTATGCTCTCTTTCAATCATTTACAGAGGTCTTCTTCATCCATTTAATAAATGGATAATTTCTCAAGTTGATGGATATGGAGGAGGAGGAGGAGGATAGGTTCACTTGGAACCCTTGTGTTCATGTTTTGAAATAATTCTCCATCAACCACTAAGAGAGTGAGCAAGCTTGAAGAAAGAAGCAATGTGAGGATTTTCATCAGCTATGAGTTGGGCACTAAAGCATATAGGTACCTTGATCCTTACACTTTCAAGGTATCTATCAGTAGAGATGTGGTTTTTGACGAATATTAGTGTTGGGTCTTCAATCAACAAGGCGGTCAATGTGTTGATTTCACCTTTACTTCAACCATTGACTTGGTAAACTCATCTGAAGTCTCAACAGTCAATCAAGACTCGAATTCAGCATGAGACGTTCCCCCATATGAAAGTGTTGACCAAGCTCAACTCTTTGATGTAGAAGAGAGACCCAAGAGACCTAGGTCGATTCAATAGATCTATGTGGAGACACAAGAAATAGATGATAATGAGGTTTTTTTATTTCAAGTGAAGAGCCCTCGTCTTATGAATCAGCAGCTATGAAGTATGGGGACAAGCTATGAGAGAAGAAATTGAAACGATTGAACAAAAATTTGACTTGGGAGCTAGTCAAGCCATCTGAGAAGCACAAGCCAATCAGTGTAAAGTGAGTTTATAGAATAAAGAGGAATTCCATGGGTAAAGGTTACAATATTTAAAGCACCTCTAGTATCAAAATGTTACATTTAAAAGAAGGGAGTTGACTATAATGAGGTTTTTTCACCTGTAGCAAGAGTGGAATCTATCCAAATTCTCATGGAATTAGCAGCAAAAATTTAATTGGAACTTGCATCACCTTGATGTAAAATCAGCAATCGTAAATGGTGAGATTAAAGAGGAGGTTTATGTGGCTCAAACCAAAGGCTTAGTGATGTGGGACAAAGGAGGAGAATCAAAATTTATCAAATAGAAGTATAAGGGATGGTGTTTTGATAGAGGGATGTTGTGAATTTTTAAGATTGGTGACCTTGAACTCCCTAGGGTTAATCCCACAATTGGAGAGGAGAGAGATCGTTTTAAATAACCTTGAAGTAAAGTTTTTATTCAATGAATCAGACCAAATTTGACAACCAATGTGCATGAATACCCAAATATATGAATAGAGGCTATCATAGGATTCACAAAAATCCTAAGAGAAAGAGATTTTTGGGGAAAGATGATCTATCACATAAAAGGAGAGG
Organism: Lemna minuta; assembly: GCA_024174645.1. Taxonomy (NCBI): domain Eukaryota; kingdom Viridiplantae; phylum Streptophyta; class Magnoliopsida; order Alismatales; family Araceae; genus Lemna; species Lemna minuta. The sequence continues at coordinate 3,934,160 of CM044103.1, read as the reverse complement.
AATGAGAGTACCTTGATGGAGATTCTTGATTGATGTCACGTTGTTGGGGCAAAATTCAAAATCTCCTTCTTGATTAATCCTTGCTTTGAGAGAAAAGAGAGAAGGGAATGAAGAGAAATGATGGAAAGAGGGAAGAAGGAGAATAATGAGAATGGGGGAATGAGAAATGAAGGGTGTGTGTTGTGGAGAGGAAGAAGAAGAGGGATGGAGAGGGAAAAGTTGTGGATTGGTGTGTGGATGAGAGAAAATGAGAGAGAGGGGGGGAAATTCATGGAGGATGAGAGAGAAAGAGTGGGGGAACAATAAAACTTCAAACACTTTCAAATTTCAAATTATGAGAGAGAGTTTCACAAGATCCACATAAATAGGGGAGGAGAGAGAATTGTTCAACTCTTGAAGGGGTGTGTCTCTTCAAGGGGTGCCACCTTTTGAGGAGAAATTTCGACCCTCTTGAAAGGATGCCTTAAAAATCCACTTGTCAAGATGTGAGGGTGCCACTTGGAGGGTTTTAATTGGTGGAAATTTTAGGGGTAATTTGGGTATAGTAATCTGCCCTAAAATCATGGGTTCAGGTTGACTTGGTCAAAGAAGGATCGATGATGCAAATAACTTGACATTTGGGAATCAAAAATTGCTTCCTATAACTTAGGGAGATGATTTGACTTGGTCAAAGGGGTTCCTAAGTTGTAGGAAAGTGGCTTGACTTAGTCAACGGCTCAAAATTAAAGATTTTAGGTCAAGAGTAGGGTTTGGCCAAGTCAAGGGAAGCATTTTAAGGATTCTAAAGATTAAGGGATGGCACCCCCATCTTCATGGGCTTGCTCCTCTTCATGACTTTAAAGTCTTTTGATATAGAAATGTCTTCTAATGATAGAGTCTTGAACTTGTTCGTTAGGATTAGCATGTTATTTACTTCATATGGATGACACCGAATCCTTGCATTTCTCTTTAGGTTGTAATGCTTTGTTGCCTCCTTGGGTGCTTCTCTTGTTATTATGGTGTCCCCACCAATTTTATTCTATAAGATTTAAAAGAAGTGCAAGTGATCAGGCAGTGTACATTTCAAGCATTAAAGAACACAGATTGCTAGTGGGAGTGTATGTGGATGATCTCATCATTAGAGGGTCAAGTGCTGAGGAAATTGAGAATTTATAAAGCTCCCCTATGAAGACCCCATTTGACATGACTGACTTTTGGTCTTCTAATTTCATATTTGGGCATTGAAGTGATACAAGGAAATTCTGAGATCAGACTATGTCAAAAACTCTATGCATTGAAGGTACTTAATGAGTTTATTATGCTATAATGCAATTCCTCCAAATCACCAATGGAACGTAGTCTAAAATTGAGTAGAGAAGGTGAAGGAGTTAAAGTGGATCCCACTCACTTTACAAAATTAATCGGCTGTCTGAGGTATCTTACTCTCACTCAATCTGATTAGTTTTTTTTTAGTTATTTGAGCCACTTTATGAGTAAACTGAGCTCGGATCATATGGCTTATGTTAAAAGGATATTAAGGTATGTGAAGAGAACTCTTGGATATGGGCTTGTGTATGGATCAGAAAAAGAATGTCACTTGTTTGGGTACTGCGAGAGTGATTATGCAGGAGATCTAGATAACAGAAATAGCACATCAGAGCTCATTTTCTTCTATGGGTCTAAGCCAATTGCGTGGAAACTGCTGCAAACGAAAGGTGATTGCTCTGTAGTCTTTGTGAAGCAAAGTATATAGCCTCTACATTGGCAGCGTGTCAAGGGATATGGATACGCAGATTTATATGTGAGCTACTTGGAATTCACTACAGGCTTTTTGATTTGTGTATTGACAACAAGTCTGCTATTGAAATAAGCAGAAATCCGGTTCATCATGGGCGTTAGGTACGACTTTATCCGAAATCGCGTAGAAGAGAAGAAGGTGGAGTTGAGATATGTATGCACGGATGACCATCTCGCCAATTAATTCACTAAATCACTGGGAGTTTCAAGATTCATTGAATTTGGCCAGAAAATTGGACCCGTCCAAGTGAAACAAGGCTCGGATCAAGGAGGAGTTTGAGAGTATGATCCAATCCGTCAGATCTTCATCCAACGGCATTTTTATTCTGACCGAAGGAACATAATCGTGGCCGTCCATGAGATCGTTTTATAACAGTGGATATGAACAATGGTGCGCGAGTTGTTTTCAGTGGACAATCTTTTGTGAATTTGAAGTGTTCCATTCCTCGAGTTGATCATTCAATTGTGTGAGAGTTTCCTGCATCAAGGCAGTTTGTTCCTTGAGAGCTTGTTGCTTGCATCTTGTCTTTCTATGCGTAAAACACACGATAAAGGGGAGGAAAAATTAGAAAAAAAGAAAAACCAAAATAATCATCCATGGTCCTCCGAAGCGCGCAATTTGAATGGCACTCCATCAATCGCTGATGTTTATTTTACCGACGTCATAAATGCTTGTTGGGAGTCTGAAGAGCTACTTTTTTTACCGACGCAGTTTTCACAGTGATTGAATTATAGTAGGACATAACCCCCTTTTAGTTAGCTCATTGGACTATAGTAGGACATAACCCCCTATAGTAGGACATAACCCCCTTTAGTTAGCTCATTGGAAACTTGGCCGACGGCCACCTTAGTCGTTGACTTTATTGGCAGCTAAACCGTCGGCTGCCCCGTTGACTTCTTCTGGAAAAGGTTGTAAAGCGTTAATATTCCCAAATTTGAACCTTTCTCAATCGAACTTGCGTTTCTTCACCAATCCAAGTTCGGTACCTGTCCAGCGCTACCAGGTTTCGATGAACGGAAAATGTCTAATGAACCCCGTGTACCGTAAACTTAGAAGTTCAGGGTAGGGTTCGGTAGCTTACCACAATGGTTTTCAAGTTTTCACGGAAATCAATACGGGCTTGACCCACCGCCAGGGCTGACCGATCGTGACAATTCAGATGAACGACACTTCGTTGACTAATAGCACATTGTCGGCACAAACAGATGAACCACGATGAAAAAAGAGGAATCTTTTGACCATTACCGTCAACTCTGCGTTATCTTCAGCCGTTATCCACCTCGAAATGTAGAAAATAAGAGAAAAATGATCACGCGTCAACGATCTGTCTGACGTTCCACCTGCCCGGCACTCATTTCGAGATTAGAAAATTAAACTCCGAAAGGATAACGATAGAATTGCCCCTCTGTCGTCGTTTGAGGTATGGCCCTTCGGTTCACTATTCGTCAAGCATTTCGTTTAATCGATGAGGTCTTCGGTCAAATTCCCCGTTCTAGGCTCACTACTCTGTGAAAATATGCGGACAGGTGGGGATAGTGATTGGAAGTTCTTATATGGGGACGACCTAACTTTGATGAAACTTTATGCTCACGTCGTTCTCCTGCCTGATGTAGACCGTAGGATATTGGAAAGGATGTCACTGCGCGACTGTACGCGTTCACATTTCCGCTGGGGTGCTAAGAATCTTGTAGAAGTGAAAAGTACAGTACTTTTATACCTTCATCGAATATTTGTAGAAACTTTAATCATCTTTAACGCTTCAGAATTAAAACTGATTCTGAAAAGGGTGTTTTTCCAGTAGATTCCAATTTACGCGGGGAAAATATATATAACTTTCGATCCTAGCATTATGTTAAATCTAGCGCATAAAACCTACAGGAGAATGATAGTTCAAACGGGCTATTTGGAAAGTATGCGATTGTTCAAAACTCTCGTGGGGTTCTACGGTGTGTTCTCGCACAGCATAGCATCCCAAGAGTTTTCAGATTATGCCATTTTTCAAAAAGCCATTCAGATCATTTGAGTTCAAGAGCTTCACTGTATCTCGCGGACTCCGCTAGGAAAAATAAATCAGCCATGGCTGAGACAGAATGAATGGCTGGCAGGGGAAACATCCACAGGCGAGACATCCAGACAGTGTGAATGCGTGAACAGAGAGATGCACACACCTCCGGTGATGGACAGTAGAGTGGTATGCCAGGTTGTCACTGAACAGCTAAAGCCCCTTGTTTTTGAAAGTATCCGTGTCCAACTCATCTATCTACCGCCAGAATAAAAATATTCCTCTGCGCGTCATCTATTACGAGTCAACGACGAGTACAGTGGCTAACATCCCTATAAATACCTGCGGGAGTTCTCCCTTCCAGGTACAGCAAGTCGCACTGAAAAGAAGAAAGACCATGGGTAATCTCAAGGTAGTGGCGGTGATCTTGGCGGTCATGCTATGCTTGGGCATGTCCTCAGCCGCTAGGGTTTTGACGAGTGGAGGCGGTGGTGGAGGACAGGGAGGGGGAGGAGGCGGGGGAACCGGGAACGGCTCCGGAAGCGGCTATGGTTCCGGGTCGGGCTACGGTTCTGGTGGTGGAAGGTATGGGTCTGGCGGAGGTGGGGGTGGGGGTGGTGGTGGAGGTGGCGGTGGTGGAGGCGGACAAGGAGGTGGTAGCGGGTCCGGTTATGGATCTGGTAGCGGATCTGGGGGTGGCAATGGTGGCAGCGGAGGCGGTGGTGGCGGCGGTGGCGGCGGTGGCGGCGGAGGTGGGAGTGGGTCGGGATACGGATCCGGTTCGGGCTCGGGTTATGGCTCCGGTTCCGGGAACGGAGGTTCTGGAGGAGGTGGTGGAGGCGGCGGAGGGGGAGGAGGTGGAGGAGGTGGAAACGGGTCGGGATCTGGTTACGGATCTGGTTCTGGGTCTGGATCTGGCGGCGGTGGTGGCCAACACCCTTGAAGGAAGTCGTATCCCAAGGTGTCTGCTACTCGGCTTGGTGTCATCAAAAGCTTCGCATAAGTCTTCTTATACTTAGTCATGTTCTTCATATAAGTGTCGGTATAACACGTGTGTAAAAGTGAAAGGAGTTATGCAGTGCAATAAAGTCTTGTTCGGTTGATATGACGGGAAGCTCTTCTTCCAGGCCAAGATTAGATGAAAGTACGGTCAATAATTACGAGCATTCTAAGGATCAATATTCCTTCTACAGTACTTAAATGGACTTTGAATGGTGAAGATATCCTTAGAAAGAGGAGGCACAGTAATGTGAATTTGAATTTTCATTTGCATGAAACTGTCGGTAGTTTTAAATACCCTAGATCTGCCTTTCAGCCTCCTCTTATATATACTTTATATAAATATAATCGATCGATAATGCCATAATTCAACTTAAGTATTAAACGATTCGGCTTCCAAAGTTTCCTTCATTGTCGTGAATTATTGGGGAAATACGATGTGTCCTCTTTCTGTTTGGACTTAGACAGGTTGGCTGGTTTGCAAAGGAAACAACAATGTACGTCTATGAAAACAGAACGCAAATAAATCACGAAAAGAGTACAAAGTCTCAAATATAATAGATCTCTTCTGCTGAATCAAATGGATGAAGCCAAGATAAGTGACCAGGTTCATACTGATAAATGTACTCTTTTACAAAAATTCTGGCTCCTCAAACCACATCATTGACAAACTTTTTCAGTGATTGAAAACATATTGTTTCAGTAAATCATAAAAGATTATAACGATACCTATCCTGGATGTATCCGGAAAATTTTTTATGAAATTGAAAGTACATCGTTCACATGGATTGCAGAGTTTCACTTGGCTGCTACCTCTTTGTGCTTTTATCTTTTGATCTGTTCCTCATCTTTTTTGAGCTTAGGTACCAGACAGTCAAATACTAGAAGAAGGGGGAATTCCAAGAGAATGTATGACATCTCTCCGAATATACCCAACAATTGTACCAGTTCAATGTGATGATATGTCGTTATAATTTCAGGAAAAAAGTTGTATTTTTATCAAATTTAACTATAAATTGGGGACAAGTATAGTCAATCAAGTTCATCGACAAAATTAAGTTTCAAACTTGATGTTTACTCCTCTAAGAAATCCATAGATTTTTCCTCGAAAGAAAGACTCACTTTTCATAATTGGTTATCGTTTAAGCAGAGCTTGATGAACGAGAAATACTTGAAGAATAGCAGGTCTGCTCCGTTGACCCAAAAGTTGAATGTATTTTTCGGCAGCCTAACATAAACCAGTTGAATAGACAGCTGAGACGTGTCGCGGCGTCGAATGGGTTTCAAGCTCTCGCGGAAGTCGATACACGCTTGGCCCACCAGAAGTCATTAATGGAAGACAACCCAGACGAACGAAAAGTCTTTGACTTAGAACACACGGTTAACACAAAAGGACGAACAGGAAGAGATAAAGTAAATATTTTATTTGCTAAATTCCCAGACCATTCACTCTGCATTACTCTCAATCGCTATCCATTTCGGGAGGTGCCAAAATGATTGGAAAACGCCTGAAGTTCCAATCTAGACCGTGAGACTTTTATTCCTGATCTAAGAAGATTATGTTATATCAGGAGAAGGATTCTACTGAAAGATATTCGGTCATATTCGAGGTACTGGTTTGTTTTTCCACGAAAAAATATATGAAATACACACAATTGCGAACAGTTGGAGATAGTGAATGAATGCTCTTTGACGGACACGTAACTTCTGATGGAATTTTACGTTTACGTCGTTTTCCAGCCGAGTACAGAGCGTAGGATATTGAGGGAGAGTAGGGCCCAAGTGTGCGATTCACATTTCCCGTGCGATGCTAGAACTCTATTCTGCAGCAAAATACGTTACTTATTCATACTTTTTTGCACTGCGACCAATATTTGTTAATTTACGCTTTTTTCATGGTTAAATGAGCAAAACTCTACTTCATGATAATTCGACCCTTTTTTTCGAAATTACGTGGATGTTGGAACGTCAAGTCAACAAATATTATTGCGTTGTATCGGGCCACGTAGCGTCAGTATAGTTTACAAGTTACGCCATTTCCCGAAAGACCCGTCAAGCAGTTGACTTTAAGTGTTTCTCTCTTATCCTCACATACTCGAAGTGACGGAGCACAGAGTCTTGGCTAGCATGTCACTAAACTTCTCACGCACACTGCTTTGGAAAGTCTCCGACGTCCATCTCCTCTACCTACCGAGTGCATAAAAATATGCCCCTGCGCGTGATCTACTACTCGCGTTCATGGGGAAAGTCGACGAGCTGAGTGGTGAACATTCCTATAAATACCGGCGAATGTTCTCCCTTCCAGGCATAACAAGTTTTACAACTGTTCTCTATCTGAGAGAAAAAAAACCATGGGAAATCTCAAGGTAGTGGCGGTCATCTTTGCTGCCATGCTCTGTTTGGGCATGTCCTCAGCTGCTAGGGTTTTGACGAGTGGTGGGGGTGGGGGAGGACAGGGAGGGGGAGGAGGCGGGGGAACCGGGAACGGCTCCGGAAGCGGCTACGGTTCCGGATCTGGCTACGGTTCTGGTGGTGGGAGGTATGGATCTGGTGGAGGTGGGGGTGGTGGTGGAGGGGGCGGCGGTGGAGGTGGCCAAGGAGGTGGTAGCGGGTCCGGTTATGGATCTGGTAGCGGATCTGGATACGGGGGTGGCAATGGAGGTCACGGGGGTGGCGGAGGTGGTGGTGGCGGCGGCGGCGGTGGAGGAGGAGGAGGTAACGGGAGCGGCTCGGGATACGGGTCCGGCTCCGGTTATGGCTCTGGTTCTGGTAACGGAGGTTCTGGGGGCGGTGGCGGTGGGGGCGGTGGTGGCGGAGGAGGTGGTGGAGGGGGAAGCGGGTCCGGGTCTGGCTACGGATCAGGTTATGGGTCAGGATCTGGCGGCGGAGGCGGGCGACACCATTGAGGAAATTCGCTGGGGTGCAGCCACTATCCTCAGCTCTTCGCGTTGTGTTGTCGAATAAGTGTCGGAAAGTCACATCTGTAAAAGTAAAATGTCGTCCGCAGTGCAGTAAAAGTATGTTTCAGTTGATCAGAGGGGTAGCCCTTCCATTATCCCACGATCCGATAAAAGTCAGGTGAATCGATTCGGGAACACGTGAAAATCTTGTCAGCAATATTACTTATGCAACCATTTTTCATTTAATGTTGACACAGATATTTTCTTTATATATATGCAAAATTGTATATTTCCTATTGAAGACAGTTCATGAATGTGAAGTTAGAATTCATGTCGAGCTGCATAGATCGATATTTGAATATGATGTCCTTTCATCGACATCGATGTAAAGAATGTTGTTCTTGTTCATGAAAGTAACTGTCCTCTATGGCTCTACCTTAACGATAGAAACTGTTCCACTGCAAACAGAAAATAATTTCTATATCTGTCCCAGTCCGATTGAGTTCACTCCTGATTCTTGTGGCTCCTTTCCTTCCTGATTTTATCACTTTTGCAGACATTCGACTTGATCTTCATCCTCATGTGCTGACTCGTGAGTTGAGTCAAAGAACCTTCCGACCCTTGGAAGTAAACCTACAGAAAAATGGAAATCACCCCCAAACGACCAGGCCTTGGTACATAAAAATAACTACTTGGCTGTCAAGCTTGCAAGGCTGTCACCGGTAAGATGGCTAACTGGGCAATTCACTTAGGCGTTCAACGGGCATAGTCAGCGATATGATATCATATCGCCGCGTGTAAACGTGTTAGTTTTACTGTATCAACATTAAAGAAGACATAGGGGCGAATAGAGAAGGAAAGAGATGATCTTCAGCTAGTTCTTTCCAGTGAGAGAGGCTTATTAATTTTCTGCAATAATCTTTCTTTAACGTGTGTGCTAGATTTTGCGTTACAATAAAACTAACACTTTTGCATGCGGCAATATGATATCATATGCTGACTAGGCCCGTTGACTGCCTAAGTGAATTGACAATTTACCCTGCTTACCTACCCTCTTGCAATCTTGACCGCTAAATAGTTACTTTTTATATACATTGATGAAGAGACATCTTACATAGGAAGGTGTGGTCGTTTGGGGGTGATTTCCATTTTTTTTCCTACGTTTGCTTCCAAAGGACGGAAGGCCTTTGACTCAGCTCACCTTCCAGCACATGCGGATCAAGATCAACTCGAAAGAGGAAAATCTTTCGTCTTGAAGATTTTGCATCCTTCTTTCTTTAGCTTGGGTTGCTGGCTTCTTTTCAAACGCTGCCGGCATGGATTTCTGAAAAAGTACAAGAATCAGGAAGGAAATGAGCCACATTCGTGTGTACTCTCGTACTTAGTTGGTGACCTCAATCGGATATATGAATTATTTATGTTTATAGCAGAACAGTTTCTATAGTTATAGTTACTTTCATGCACAAGAACAACATTCTCCACATTGATGTCGATTAAAGGATATCAGATTCAAATACAAATGTATGGAGCTCGACATAAATTCTAACTTCACATTCATGAACTGTCTGTAGTAGGAAATATACCATTTTGCATATATAAATAAAACTTTGTGTCGATATAAAATGAAAAATGGTTGCACAAAATACTACTGCTGACAATGTTTTCATGTGTTCCCGATTGGAAAATAAGAGATTTTTGACCGTGGAATCCTATCTGATGCTTCACAAATTGTATCAACTTCTCGCTCTAGGAAAAGGAAAATTCGTCAGACCACCGCGTCCGATCGATTCACCTGACTTTTATTCGATCGTGGGATACAAGAAAGGCTACCCCTCAGATCAACTGAAAGATAGTTTTATTGCACTGCGGACGACATTTTACTTTTACAGATGTGTCTATCCGACACTTATGCAAACACGAGATAGAGGATAAAAACGCGTGCGAAGCATTTGAGAACACAACGCGAGATAGAGGATAGTGGCTGCACCCCAGCGACTTTCCTCAATGGTGTCGCCCGCCTCCGCCGCCAGATCCTGACCCATAACCTGATCCGTAGCCAGACCCGGACCCGCTTCCCCCTCCACCACCTCCTCCGCCACCACCGCCCCCACCGCCACCGCCCCCAGAACCTCCGTTACCAGAACCAGAGCCATAACCGGAGCCGGACCCGTATCCCGAGCCGCTCCCGTTACCTCCTCCTCCTCCACCGCCGCCGCCGCCACCACCACCTCCGCCACCCCCGTGACCTCCATTGCCACGCCCGTATCCAGATCCGCTACCAGATCCATAACCGGACCCGCTACCACCTCCTTGGCCACCTCCACCGCCGCCACCTCCACCACCACCCCCAACTCCACCAGATCCATACCTTCCACCACCAGAACCGTAGCCAGATCCGGAACCATAGCCGCTTCCGGAGCCGTTCCCGGTTCCCCCGCCTCCTCCCCCTCCCTGTCCTCCCCCTCCACCACCACTCGTCAAAACCCTAGCAGCCGAGGACATGCCCAAACAGAGCATGGCAGCAAAGATGACCGCCACTACCTTGAGATTTCCCATGGTCTTTTTTTCTCTCAGAGAGAGGACAGCAGTAAAACTTGTTATGCCTGGAAGGGAGAACATTCGCCGGTATTTATAGGAATGTTCAACACCGAACTCGTCGACTTTCCCCATGAAAGCACGTAGTAGATCACGCGCAGGGGGAATATTTTTATGCACTAGGTAGGTAGGGGAGATGGACATCGGAGACTTTCCAAAGCAACCTGCCTCATTCTGAGGTCCGTCACTGGGAAGTGTGTGCCTCTCTCTGGTCACACATTCAAACTTGCAGGTTGCTTCTACTGCAAAACATTTAAACAATCATACTCCAAGGGAAATGTGAGGATAAGACAGAAACACCTACAGTCAGCTGGTTTCACGGGTACGAGGCCAGATACACCGCCAAGAAATTTGTTGACTTGAGTTTCAAATAATCATGTACTTTCGAAAAATAGCGTCGCATTATCGTGGAGTAGAGTTCTGCTCATTTAACCATAAAGAAACATAAATAAATGAATATTGATCGCTGTGCATAAAAGTTTATTCAATTTTCTCGATTTAGATGGCGAAAAATTATGAACAAGTCATATATTTTGCTGCAGAACAGAGTTCTAGCATCGCACTGGAAGTGTGAACGTACACACTTGGGCATTACTCTCCCTCAATACCCTACGCTCTTTACTTGGCAGGAAAACGACGTAAACGGAAAATTCCATCAGAAGAAGGGTCCCCGTCAAAGAGCATTGAATCGCTATCTCCAACTGCCTGCATTTCTCTGTATTTTTATATGTTTTTGTTGGAACAACAAGCCAGTACCTAGAATATGACTGCCAATGTCGCCCATCCCTCGAGCGATAACCGAGTGTCAGTAGAATCCTTATCCTTTTATAACATCATTTTCTAATGTCAGGAATAAAGATCTTACTGTCTTAGTTGGAACCTCATGCATTTTCCTATTCTTTTGGCTCCTTCCTAAATGGATAACGATTGACTGTAATGCACAGTGGATGGTCACGCGGCAAGTCGTCCTGGAATTTAGCAAATAAAATATTTACTTTATATCTTCGTCTTCACCCTTTTGTATTGACCGTGTGTTCTACGTCAAAGACTTCTTGTTCGTCTGGGTTGTCTTCCATTAATGACTTCTGGTGGGTCAAGCGTGTATTGACTTCCCCGAGAGCTTGAAAACCATTGAACGCGGGTTAATATCATAAAAAAGTCTGAACTTTATGAAATGTACCAGATACGAGTCTGAACTTTTTTTTTGTCAGATATGAGTCCCAACTTTTCAAAGTGTCCAGATATGAGTCTGAACTTTTTTTTATTCCAGAAAATAGTCCCGCTGCTGACGTGGACAATGCGGAGAGTCCACGTGGGCTAAGAGTGGAACGATGTGGCAGCCACGTCGTTCCATCCACATTTCGTCCACCTCTCTCTCTCTCTCTCTCCCGCCCTCCCTCCCTCCCCTCCCTCCCTCCCCCGCCTATCTCGCCCGCCCTCCCTCCCCCTTTCTCCCTCCCTCCCTCCCCCGCCTCACTCTCCCGCCCTCCCTACCCTCCCTCCCTCCCCCACTGTCTCGTCCGCCCTCCCTCCCCGCCCTCACTCTCTCGCCCTCCCTCCCCTCCCCCGCTGTCTCGCCCCGCTGTCTCACCTCCTCTCTCTCTCCGCCCGCCCTCCCTCTCCCTCCCTCCCCGCCTCTCTCGCTCGCTCTCCCTCCCTCCCCTTCCTCCCCCGTCTGCTCGCCCGCCCTCCCTCCCTCCCTCCCCCGCCTCTCTCGCCGCCCTCCCTCCCCCGCCTATCTCTCCTGCCCTCCCTCTCTCTCTCTTTCAACCCCGCCTGAAGACGGGTTGAAAGAGAATGCATGCCGTCGTCTTCAACGGATGCAACGGTAGAGATCAGGAGACGGACCATATCGTCCGTCCATTTCATGCGCTACCAGAGAAGACTCTTCTTGGGCTTCCCCAGGAGATCCTCGGCGCTGTTGTTTTCGTTGGTGAGGTTGTGCTCTTCTTCCTCGTCGCTACCGTTGTGGTAGAGATGGGTTTGTGGTAGAGAGGAGACGCCTTTCGCTTTCCGCGTGCGTGTGCTGAGGTAGAAAGGAGGGAGGGGAGGGAGGGCAGGCGAGAGAGGCGTGGGAGGGAGGGAGGGAGGGAGGGCGGGCAGGAGAGAGAGGGAGGGCGAGACAGCGAGGCGAGACAGGTGGGGGAGGGAGGGAGGGCGGGAGAGTGAGGCGGGGAGGGAGGGCGGGCGAGACAGTGGGGAGGGAAGGGAGGGAGGGCGGAGAGATAGGCGGGGAGGGAGGGCGGGCAAGACAGGCGGGGAGGGAGGGGAGGGAGGGCGGGCGAGACAAGCGGGGAAGGAAGGGGAGGGAGGGCAGGGCGTGAGAGGCGGGGAGGGAGGGGAGGGAGGGCGGGGCGGGAGAGAGAGGGAAGGTGAGACAGCGGGCGAGACAGCGGGGAGGGGGAGGGAGGGCGGGAGAGTGAGGCGGGGGAGGGAGGGCGGGCGAGAGGCGGGGAGGGAGGGCGGGCGAGACAGAGCGGGGAGGGAGGGGAGGGAGGGCGGGGCGAGACAGCGGGGGAGGGAGGGGAGGGAGGGCGGCCGGAGAGAGAGGGAGGGTGAGACAGGCGGGCGAGACGAGGCGAGGGAGGGGGAGGGAGGGCGGGAGAGTGAGGCGGGGGGAGGGAGGGCGGGCGAGACGGGTGGGGGAGGGAGGGGCGGGCGAGAGAGGCGGGGGAGGGATCAGCGTCGCCCTTTCGGGTGAAGTTGTAGAGCCTATTGCTGAATGCACTGCAGTGTGACGCGCCAATCGTATGAGCTCCTGCAAGTAAGAAAACCATATACGATGAAACCGCCATGCAGTGACTAGTTTTTACCCAAAAAACACCAACCTGAGAGGATTACGAGGTCCGCAGAGTTGAGGCCTTTTCTCGCGAAGTTCACTTTCAGCGCGCCGATCTCCATGGCGGGAAGTGGCGAGGTTGAGGAGACTCGACGCCTTCGATATGCGCCCGTCCTTCCGCCCCGTCTCTACTGCCCAACTTGGTCCATTGTTCTGAATGGGTGAACCAAGAAGCCAGAGAATTAATAAGTACTCCAGATTAAATAATTGTCTCTCTCACACTCACACTCACACTCACACTCTTTTTCTCTCCCCTACCAGGACGACACTGTCCCTTGCGGCAAGAGCAACAATGTCTCCTTTCTACCACACGCGCGCACGCGGAAAGCAGATAGGCGTCTCCTTTCTACCACAAACCCATCTCTACCACAACGGTAGCGACGAGGAAGAAGAGCGCAGCCTCACCAATGAAGACAACAGCGCCGAGGATCTCCTGGGGAAGCCCAAGAAGAGTCTTCTCTGGCAGCGCATGAAATGGAAGGACGATATGGTCCGTCTCCTGATCTCTACCGTTGCATCCGTTGAAGACGACGACATGCATTCTCTTTCAACCCGTCTTCCTCCATCCATTTCTCAATCAAACTAATTGGTTTCCAATCCATCAGATGGACATCAACCCGTCTTCTCTCCGAGCCTTTCCCTAGCCCTCCTACCTTTAACAATGTCTCCGCTCCAATGGTAGACTCGTCTCTCCATCTGTCCTTTTTGCTTCTTTGCAGTTTTCACGATGGTTTAATCGGACGTTTGACCTTTTGCTTGCCCTTTACCGCAATGGCCAAAACAAACCGGAATTCTTACAACAATTACTCCATCATAGTCTCCAAAAATATATGCACTAAAAATTTTCATGTCACATTGATATTAAAATGAAGCATATTGTAATTATCATTTCTTTCAAAAAGTTCTTAGTCTCTTCTTTCCCTCAGGTTTTAACCAGGGCGCAGTGCCTCCTGATCTCTCCCTTCTTTCTTGTGAGGACTCCTATTCTTCCCATCTTGATCATGGCGACGCCAAACTCGTGGAAAAACTCGGGGGGTGCTCCGTATGAAACGTTGGACTTGGTTTTCTGTCATTCCGTCATGCAGCAGGGCTTGATCGGATACGAAGAGACCCTTCCTGGAAACTACTCCTCGATAGTAGCTGTTATCAAACTTGACGGCGCTGCCAGGGTCCATTTCGACAACAGTGTTCACGTCCCCTGGCTTGCACGCCTTCTTCAGAGTACGCTGGTAGGCCCGATCGAGAGACGGATCAGCATCGCCCTTTCCGGTGAAGTTGTAGAGCCTATTGCTGAATGCACTGCAGTGTGACGCGCCAATCGTATGAGCTCCTGCAAATAAGAAAACCATAGACGATGAAACCGCCATGCAGTGACTAGTTTTTACCCAAAAACCAACTCGAGAGGATTACGAGGTCCGCAGAGTTGAGGCCTTTTCTCGCGAAGTTCACTTTCAGCGCGCCGATCTCCATGGCGGGAAGTGGCAGGTTGAGGGGAGACTCTGACGCCTTCGATATGCGCCCGTCCTTCCGCCCCGTCTCTACTGCCCAACTTGGTCCATTGTTCTGAATGGGTGAACCAAGAAGCCAGAGAATTAATAAGTACTCCAGATTAAATAATTGTCTCTCTCACACTCACACTCACACTCACACTCTTTTTCTCTCCCCTACCAGGACGACACCGTCCCTTGCGGCAAGAGCAACAATGTCTCCTTTCTACCACACGCGCGCACGCGGAAAGCAGATAGGCGTCTCCTTTCTACCACAAACCCATCTCTACCACAACGGTAGCGACGAGGAAGAAGAGCGCAGCCTCACCAACGAAGACAACATCGCCGAGGATCTCCTGGGGAAGCCCAAGAAGAGTCTTCTCTGGCAGCGCATGAAATGGACGGACGATATGGTCCGTCTCTTGATCTCTACCGTTGCATCCGTTGAAGACGACGGCATGCATTCTCTTTCAACCCGTCTTCAGGCGGGGTTGAAAGAGAGAGAGAGGGAGGGCAGGGAGAGATAGGCGAGGGAGGGAGGGCGGGCGAGAGAGGCGGGGAGGGAGGGAGGGAGGGCGGGCGAGACGGGAGCGGGGAGGAAGGGGAGGGAGGGCGGGCGAGAGAGGCGGGGAGGGAGGGGAGGGAGGCGGGCGGGAGAGAGAGAGGGAGGGTGAGACGAGGGCGGGCGAGACAGGGGCGGGGGAGGGAGGGAGGGCGGGAGAGTGAGGCGGGGGGAGGGAGGGCGGACGAGACAGGTGGGGGAGGGAGGGAGGGAGGGAGGGAGGGGAGGGAGGGCGGGAGAGTGAGGCGGGGGAGGGAGGGAGGGAGGGAGAAAGGGGAGGGATGGCAGGCGAGAGAGGCGGGGGAGGGAGGGAGGGGAGGGAGGGAGGGCAAGAGAGAGAGAGAGAGAGGTGGACGAAATGTGGATGGAACGACGTGGCTGCCACATCGTTCGACTCTTAGCCCACGTGGACTCTCCGCATTGTCCACGTCAGCAGCGGGACTATTTTCTGGAAAAAAAAAAGTTCAGACTCATATTTGGACACTTTGAAAAGTTGGGACTCATATCTGACAAAAAAAAGTTCAGACTCGTATCTGGTACATTTCATAAAGTTCAGACTTTTTTATGATATTAACCCCATTGAACGCCGCAGCACGTCTCAGCTGTCTCGTCAACTGGTTTGTGGTAGGCTGCCGAACAATCAATTAAACTTTCTAGTCAACGGAACATACCTGCTATTCTTCAAGCATTTCCCGTTCATCAAACTCTACGCGTATTGGACAAAGAATCGAACTTAGACAGGCAAATAAACGCAAGCACGATGAAGAGAGGTTAACGAAATGGTGTATTCACTTCTTTCCCCTGCAAACAAAGGCGGACGCATAGAGAGAAATCTGCGTTCGGAGATTGTGCTTCATTTCGGAAACTTTCATTTTAAATATCTAAGGTGAAGAAGAGAGTCAGGAAAGATATGCATTAAAAGCAAGTATTAGGAAAATATTGGAATCCCTAATCTGCTCAGATCTTTCCACAACCTAGCAGAATCTTCGTTGTTTTTCAGCTCTAGTAACGATGTTCTAGATAGGCAAAGCAGAAATTCCCTGTCTTTTTTCAGCGAACTATTCGTTTATTCTTTTTTCCGCTCTGAATAGAACAAGGCTTATGCACACTGAAGACAGTAAGAACGATTACATGGGAAAAACAGATTGAAATAAACAAATAAACGGATGTTAAAGGCTAAGTCAATGCCACGGGGGAGGAACATAAATCGCTCTTTTCGTGACTTTCATGTGTTGGCGATAGAACGAACTTGAGATCAGAATTGGGAGGAGGTTTAGACACTCACTAATCGGAACAAACAAAACACAATTGTTTTCAAGAAAACACACACTCACAAGTATTCGTAATACCGCTTTCTCTACTTTGGCATTACATCAAACACCTATTTATAAGAAAAAAATAAGAAACCGCCGTAACGGTTTTGTCCACGTGGCGTGCGCATCACCGTCATAACTCCTCAGTGTAAACGGCTCAGATTAAGTCTCCTTAGATGTAACTGAAGATAACGTTTCCACCATGGATGTAGAGATGAACACCTAGATTAATTTCTCTCAAACTCTTGCTTGATCCACGCCTAGTTCATCATCGCGACACCCAATTTCTCCGGAATCTCTTCAAATTTGATGCGTCCCAGCGATTTTGTAAAGGAATCTACCACCTGCGATTCCGTACTCACATACTCAATGTCCACATACCCTTTTTCCACGCAATCACGGATGAAGTGGAACTCCATCTCAATGTGTTTGCTTCGTCCGTGCTGACTTGAGTTCTTGCTCAATGCAATAGCCGATTTGTTGTTGACGAATAACTTAAATAGTCTCACTTTAATATTGAGTAATTCTTCAATGAATCGGATGATCCACATGCCTTGGCAAGAAGCAGCCGAGGCTGCAATGTATTCAGCATCACATGACGATAGCGCCACCACGTTTTGCTTCACTGTGTTCCATGTTATAGCAGAATTTCCGATGAAAAACACTTGACCAGTTGTACTCTTCCGATCATCACTATCTCCAGCGAGATCACTCTCGCTAAAACCCTTTATAGAGTAATTTTTCTTCCCTCTCTCATATCTCAATCCGAACGAAGATGTTCCTCGGATATACCTCAAAATTCTCTTTGTTGCACTCATATGTTTTGAGCTTGGTTTGTTCATATACCTGCTCAGGTAATTGACACTATATGTTCTATCAGGTCGTGTATTTATCAAGTACCTGAGACTGCCAATAAGACTTCTGACTTGTGACGAATTTTCTTCATCTTCTTTTCCGTCTTTCACAAGTTTCAACCGAGCTTCCATCAGAGTTCTTGCTGAATTGCATTCGCTCATTTTGAATGCATGAAGGATAGTTTGGATATAGGACTTCTGATTAAGCCAAGTGCACTTTGCTTCATGCTTGATTTCAATTCCTAAATAGGAACTGAGTATACCCAAATCCATAATTTCGAAAACCTGTTACATGTTTTCTTTGAATTCTACTATTTTGTAGGAACTCGACCCTGTGATGATCATATCATCAACATATACTCCGACTATGATTCTTTCTTGCACTTCTGCCGTATAATATACAGCATAATCACTCTTGCTTCTCAAAAAGCCTTTTTGAAGTAGAGCTTCATTTAACTTTGAATTCCAAGCTCTGGGGCTTTGTTTCAAACCATACAACGCCTTTTGCAATTTCAGTATGTGATCCTCCTTCCATTTAACTTCAAAGCCTTCAGGTTGTGTTATGTATATGTCTTCCATGATCTCTCCATTCAAGAAGGCAGTTTTAACATCTAGATGATGTAATTCCCATCTTTCTTGTGCAGCAATGGCGATTAGGATTCGGAGGGATTCCATTCTTGTAACAGGGGAGAATACTTCACCATAGTCTATTCCCTCCTTTTGAGCATATCCTTTCACAACCAACCTTGCTTTGTACCTCATAATTTTTCCCTCCTTTTCCTTCTTCACCCGAAACACCCACTTTACCCCAATTGGTTTGATATCTCCTTGTGGTTTAACCACAATCCACGTCTTGTTCTTTAGAATTGCTGAGATTTCTTCCTTCATTGCATCTCTCCACACTTCTTGTTTTGCAGCTAAGGAATAAGAAGATAGTTTGATGTAGGATATTTCAAAATAAGGATGATTATTATAGTATGAATATGAATGAAATGATTATGTGAGGAATAGATGAGGTAATTAATAGATGAATATTTACTGTTATGAATTAGATGATAATCCTACATATGAGGGAGGATCTATGAGAGGATATCAGTGGGAATTAGGGTTATACTAGGCGAAGAGTAGAAGGGAGAGAATGGTTATGATAAGTAGAGAGGAGATTTGAATAATAAAGTGTATGTAGTAAGTAAGAAATAGAGAAAGGAGATAATAGATATATTGTGGGGTAATAGATCACGACCGGGGTTATATGATAGTGGATAACCTCAGTTAGGAGAAAATGCAGAGGGATGAGAGAGGTTACGAAGAGAGGATAGTGTTAAGATAGGTGGGAGGCGATAGAAAATGAATTGACGGAGAAATAATGGAAGAAAATAGTGTATGTTATATTATAGAGAATAGGGGAAGAGGGCGAAAGGCGAGAGGAGATTGGGGATGGATGAGAGGGCGTCGGAAAATTATAGGATGACGTGGGAGGGTAGGGCAGATAGAGAATCTAATGCTGGTCTTTAGATTTTGGAACGGAATGCTATTGCTGTGTTAAAAGTGAGGATGAGTACCTGAGTCGGCGAAGAAGCGACGCTCCTAGAATCGTCAACTAATACGGATTTCCTCAGCGAATCTCTAACGACAGTGACTGAAAGAAGACTGAACAGGAGGGAGAAAGGGAAAGGAAGATAGCAACTCGGAGAGGAGATTTACGGGAGAAGCACATGAACACACGAACGCATAAGTTTCAAAGAAACAATTTTTCATCATAAACAACTACGTTTTCCTCTCTTACATTCGCCTCTTTGTAGAGTAGGGAAGATAGAAAGATGCGGATGAAAGGATGCCTCGAGAAAGAGAGGTAGTTTGCGGTGGTTGCAGCGTTCTCTCGTGGATGAATTTCGTGCTTCTTCCTCGGCGTGGTCGTCATGTGGGGGTTGACGTGGAATGTCAATTATTTCTCAGTGATAATGATTTGTCGAGTCTTTAGACTCGTCCGGAGTCGTTGTGGTAAGAGAGTCGACTGAGTTGATTCGATTTTCGTCTGGGGATTCCTTTAGTCGTGAAGTTCCGGGCGAGAAGATTGTTTTTCAGCTGACGCACGTAAGAGTAACTATCGCTGGTGATGATGACGATTCTAGGATCATCACAATGATACTTGGATTTGGAGAGAGCTCCATCTTCAAAGTCTTTTGTCGGACGGGTAGATGTTGTGGAGAGTCTTTCATTGGAGATGTCCATTTTTTGCGGTTAGTCGCATCTGAAATGTTCCGTCGGTTACTTGACGTCAAGGCAAGGCGACGGAAGAAATTCCAGGGATTCTTGATTAGTGAATATGCACGCCAAATGACGCGCCTTCATGGGTGATACGGAGTCAACAGTCTTTGACTTCATTCTTCATCTTCCTGTGAATCACCATGGTAGGCTGAGAGAAGGCAGAGACGGCGATTCTCATCTGCTACGTGAGCGCTTTCAATGATATAGTCTTCACGTGGAGCGGATTACATAGAGTCTATCTTGATTCCGTGGGACTTCATAAATCTTCACTGCACAAGCTTTCTTAGTTTTCCTTCGCTGTAGAAGTGTATATCACGTGGGAGGAGGTCCTCCTTATTGGCGCTTGTAGGAGTGGCTTCCTTAGACTTCAACAGCCATGGATGGTTGTGCTCCTTAAGGGTTAGTGAGGATGATTGTCGTAATCTTCTTCTTGATATCAGTTGTCTTCATAGTATTAGGTAATTAGGAGATTGGTCCTTGATGACTGTCTCCTTTTTAATGACAGATTCTTCCTTTTGAGTATAAACTTATAATTGCATGGTGTACACATGCAAGAATCTTGTCTTGAAGTAAAATCCGTAGATATTCCTTCTATAGATGATAAGATATAGATCTCTTCTAAAATTTCTAACTAGAGGTAGTATTTAAAGAAGGAAGGAAATGGAATAACAAGGGTGTTCCTATTTTCTTTTCTTTTGAGATCATTTATTCACACAAGGTACCTATGGCATATTAGGAAAATTAGGGTGGTTTGGAAAATTAGGAACCTATATCAAAGGAAAAAAGGGTGGTTGACTTGGTCCATTCAAAGAAGTCTAAGTGTCTAAGGATAAAAGTTAATTTCTTTTGACCAAGTCAATCTTTAGATCAGTCTAGAAATGGAAGAGGAGGGAAGATAATTCCCTTTGGATCTACACTCTCTTTCAATGAACTAGAGAGGTCTTCTTTACTCACTTCATGGATGGTGAGTTTCTCAAATTTATGGATAAGGAGAAGAATAGTATGTTGTTGTAATTGAGGGTGAGTTCTCTTCCTTAGTGTATACCTTGAATCACTAGGAACCCTTGTGTTCATGTTTTGAGAATATTCTCCATCATGGTTCCTTGGCGAAGAGAAGACAAGATTCACTGCACAAAAGATTAGTTTCATCATAGATTGACCTTATGGATCTATACCTCACTGTCTCTTCTTCTTCTGAGTCTTCTGATTGATTGAGCTCCCTCCCTCTTGACTCACTGATCACAGACTCTTCTCTTTGTTCTTCTAATGAATCTCTTTTACCTTCTTCTAATCCTATGACTTGAAGAATATTTGAAGAACATAATGAAAGTTTTCTTACTTTGTCTTGTTCACTGAATTTGAAGGACTTTTTTCTCATCAAATATCACATCTCTACTGATATGAATTTTGAAAGTAGCAGGGTCTAAGCATCTATAGGCCTTTGATCCAGCTTCATATCCCATAAACAACATGCACTTACTTCGATCTTCAAGCTTTGAGACTCTTCCAGTGGTTTTGACAAATACCATTGAACCGAATATCTTTAGATGACTCACATTCGGTTTTCTCCCATTTCACTTCTCATAAGTTGTTTGTCCTTTCACCCCTTTTGTTGAAGATCTATTAAGCAAATATACACACGTATTGACTGCCTCTCCCCATAATTCTAGAGGAAGATTTTTATCTTTTAGCATACTCCTCACTAAACCCATGATGGTTCTATTTTTTCTCTCAACCACACCATTCTGTTGTGGGGTGTAAGGGGCAGTAAGTTGTTTCTTAATTCCACTCTTATCACACAAGCTTTTGAATTCACTAGAGGTAAATTCCCTCCCCTCTATCACTTCTTACACACTTTATTTTCACTTCTTTCTCAGCCTCCGCCATAGATTTAAATCTTTTAAATTGTTCCAAGGCTTCAGATTTTTTCCTTAAGCGAGCTACCCACATACACCTTGAATAATCATCTACAATTAGGTAGAAATATCTCTTTCCACCTAGTGTCTATGGACTTACGGGTCCACAAATATCCATATGCATCAATTCAAGGATACTCAACGCTTTATATGCTGAAGATGAAAAAGGAGCTCTTGAGTGTTTACCTGAGATGCAGTAAGCACATACCTCACCAGGATTTCGGAATTGAGGTAAGACTTTCACTAGAGTTCCTTTGATCATGTCTTGTAGAGTGTGAAAACTCTGATGATAGAATCTCTTATGCCACAACCAAGCTTCACTTGCTTCTTCCTCAATCAAATTGCAACTCTCATTGATGTTGATCTTCATTTTGTACATATTTCCAGATGTTTTCTTTGTCTTGGTAAGCAATCTGCCAAACTTATCATGAACTGTGAGGAAGCCACTACTCAAGATGGTTTTGCAACCTTGATCATCCAATTTCCCGAGACTGAGGATATTGGTTTTTAAGTCAGGTAAGTAAAGGGCATTCGGTATTATCAAAACTTCACCAGTTTTGAGGGTAACAGAGATATTACCCTTGCCTTCATATGGAATCGTTGATCCATCATCGAATTTGACTCTTTCTCTCTGATTTTCATCAATGTTTTGAAAGAATGCCATCTTACCTGTCATATGATTGCTGAATCCTGTATCAAGATACCACATATTGTTGTCATGTGAGTCATTTGTTCCCTATAGAAGTAATTCTCCAAACTCATCTGACACTACCAACATTAGAGCCGATTCTTCTTTGGTTTCCTCTGCGACATTAGCCTTCTCCTCTTTCCCTTTCTTCTTTGTGTCTAAATAACACTCGTCGACAAAATGACCCATCTTTTGGCAATTGTAGCACTTAATCTTTGACTTGTCAAAAGGCTTCTCTCTTCTTCATCTCTTTTGTTTTTGGAGAATCTTCCGCGTCCGTGACCTCTTCCTCTTCCTCTTGGGGATGATCCACGATCGCCTGTCTTGGACTGATTAAAGGCTTGAGCAAATAGAACATGCTCTTCTTCCCTCGAATCTCTTTCTTGAAGTCTTTGTCTATGCACTCTCAAAGACCCGATCACTTCATCAACACTTAAACCCCTCATGTTTCCAAATTGTTCAAGAAAAAAGGTTAGAGAGTCGTACTTCACTGGCATTGATCGGAGGAGCTTCGCCCCCGCTTCTTTCTCCTCTAATTGCTCTCCCAAGTCTCTCAATTCATAAATGATCATGGTGAAACATGAAGAGAAGTCACTTACCTTCTCATCTTTTTTCATCACAAGAGTCTCGAATTCCCGTTGCAATGATTGAATCTTCGATTGAACGAAGTGATTTACCCCCACATGGAGTATTCAAATTGTCTCCCAATTTTCTTTTGCGGTTATCTTGACATACAATTGAAAGCTTACAGATTCTGAGACAGAGTTTAGGATCGCCGAGAGAGCTTGCCTATCTTTCTTTCGGTTTGTCTCATTTCCAGTTATTGCTTCCCATAAACCATGAGCTTCCAGGTACACTTCCATCCTCATCGCCCACAGATGATAATTAGTGGATGTCAGGGAGAAAATCGAAGCCATCACTACTTCAACTCTTAGCATGATTTCTTGAATTGCGTTGTTTGAGTCATGCGCTGATGAGCCTCCTCTCTTCGGCATCTCCATGATTCAGATTGAGGCTTTGATACCACTTGTTGGCGACAAAACAAACTTGAGATTGGAATTGGGAAGAGGTTTAGACACTCACAAATCGGAACAAACAAAACACAATTGTATTCAAGAACACACACACTCACAAGTATTTGTAATACTGCTTTCTCTACTTTGGCATTACATCAAACACCTATTTAGAAGAAAAAACAAGAAACCACTGTAACAGTTTTCTCCACGTGGCGCGCGCATCACCATCATAACTCCTCTGTGTAAACGAGTGAGATTAAGTCTCCTTAGATCTAATTGAAGATAGCGCTTCCACTGTGGATGTAGAGATGAATGGCTGGATTAATTTCTCTCATCATATTTTTGCATATTTGTTCGGAACTGCTCTCGTGAAATTATTGGAACCGGGAAAGATTATTTATTTCTTTTAGGTAGTAATCGATTATAAAAATATGGGAATCAAATAGACTCGTAGGTCGTTCTTGTATCCATTACACTGAATAAATTTGCGAGAAATATTTACGAAACAATACGCTAAAATTCAAAATTTTCCAAAAATATTAAATTAGTTAGTCTCTAAATTAGAGACAACGAAATATAAAATTATATTTGTATTAAGATTACATTTATAGATATTTGATAACATGCAATCTTAACATGATAATATATGATTATTAATGCAAAATAAGGCCTAAAACATTCTATTTGTATGCATGTTATCATACTTTGAGTGCATTTCCATTATTTCACGCAATTTTAAGTTATAATCGAAAAATGCTTCAATTTAGAGTTAGTTATGATGAATTAAAGATAAATGATTTTATAACCTATCTTTAGTTGAGATTGTAAGTGGTTTTGAAGGTTAAATAATGAGAAAATTCATTTTTATAAACTTTCATTTAATTTTCTAAAGTTAATATCTTAAAGAAATGAATGTATTTTTGAAATAGAAATTAAACATCTTTTTATTTAAATATTTTGACTTTTTATAATGATAGATAATTGAATTTCAGATCCAATGAAAAAAATTTAGACTAATTTGGAGTTGTATTTTGAAAGTTATGAAATTTCTAATTTTTAGGGATTTTTTTGAAATTTTTCTGAATTTTTTTGACTTTTTTATGAATTTCTAAGGATTTTCCGGAATTAAAAATTGATTTTTCTAATTTAAAATCGATTTTTCAGATTATTTTTAGTGCGGAGATGACGTGGCGCGATCAGAGCCGTCTGATTAGATCTTCACTTACTCGATGGGAACACGTGGCGAAATCAAGGTTCACCGGATCAACTTAATCTTGACCGTTGATCGCAAGAGTTATAACGGTCGAGTTTAAAACGCTCGAAAACGCATCTGAGGCGTCCGATCGCGATCCAAGGGATGCATTTCAAAGCGTTTTATAACGCGCGATCTCGTGGCGTCATCTGAACGCTCCATCTGTGATCCAACGGATGGGACTTAACGGTAACGATTCGCATTAATGGGATCAATCAGAGCCGTTGATCGCTAATGAAACGCCCGATCGGACGGTTACGCCCAAATACACTTAAAAGTGAGATGTTCTTCAACATTTTGATGTATTCTTGGATGATTTCACTAAATTTTTTTATCTACACCCTTCAATCCTTGAATCTCTCACTTCTAATCTGTTCTAGACTCGTTTCCGCATTCACGGAGTGATTAAAAGTGAGGTTTCGTCGATCGATTAAGGAGAATTCGTCTCTTGAACACCGATGATCATTTTAGAAATCGCGGAATGAAAAGCCTAGAATCCGGAAATTAATTGGATCATTTAGATCGCTATCTTAGGTTAGAATACATGTTTTCTCTCTAATCTCTCGTCATGTATCATCAATTTGTAATTTAGGATCCTAGTTTAGTATAATTTTATCTTTAATTTTGGTTTTTCATTCATCCGATTTTTGAAAATTTCTCTCCACTTTGCTCTTTGATTTCTCCGCGAATACTAATCCAAATCAAGTGATTTTTTATTCTGTGGATTCGTGATGTAGGATATTCTAGAAGAGGTATCTAAATCCTACAATATGGGGAGGATCTATGAATGATATCACTTGGGATGAATGACAAATGAGAAGAGATAACTTATAGGGTAATGTGGAAATAAGAAGATAGAAAATAATAAGAATGAAGAGGTTAAGGTGAATGCGAAGAAAAGAAGAAAGGAGGATTTAGTAGATAATATAAATAGTGACTAGGGAAGAGATATTATAAAATAGAGATGATATAGATTAGAGGAAGTAAGAATAGAGGAAATAGGAATAGAAGAGATATAAGGGGAGTGAATAATGATAAGGATGGTAAGACAGTGGAGAAGACAGAGGAGATGTACGAATTAGAGGATGACGTATATGGATAATGGGAGAGAATTTAAGAGAGGATAAGCACGGAGAGAAGAGAATAGGTAAGATATGTGTCTAACGTGGACTTACGATCTCTGGGTATGAACTATCAATCACGAAATTAGTATAGGATGATACCTTCCGTTGCGTGAAGTGAATGCTCATGGAATTATCAAGAGGATCCGAGATTTCCGTCGTTTGCGTTTGACGTAGGATGAGTGAAAGGCGACAGAAATGGAGGGAGAACAGAGGGGGAGGATAGAACGCGGAAATGAAGAGGTTGCGGGAGAATGGTGGAGGCACGGGGAAGAACACGAACACAGGGATAAAAAGTAACCAAGAACTAATTTTCATCAATAAAAACTACCTTTTCGTCTCTTACATTCGTCTCTTTATAGATGAGAGAAGATAGAGAGTTCAGACGAAAAGATGCCTCGTCAGAGGGGAAAATGGTGGCGGTTACATCGCCCTTAAGCCCGCGCGGTTTCACGGCAACTTTGGCAGTTACATATCATCGTGCGGAAGTCTCATGCATCTCAATAACGTCGTTGACACGTTCGTGGAATATGATGGAATGCTCTTACGGTTTATGTGACGTAATCCTCGATTTTGCGGAGCCGCTGTTGTAAGTATGCTCTGAAGCTTCTCTAGTAGAGGCGTTAGCGCAAATTTACCGTAATCTTTGCGTGTATTCTCTGACAGTCACGCTCGCGATCTTATGAAATCTCATTGCCCATTGTCGTTTTTGCCTTCTTCTTTTGCAGGATAGTTGGTGAAAGAATTCAGTTGCAGGAGAAGGAAGAGTTCTCGACGATCGGGAAGATGAAGGAAATACTCCCGCCTGTATCTCGTCTTCGTAAGTTATCGACGTCGAATCTTCCTTGGACATTGCCGGTTCGTCGCAGACGGAAATGTAGTTTTGCACCTCGACTTTTCGCTTCCTGTAGCTTTCGTTATCATCGGATTTGTCGCTTGGCTGTTGCGGTTCTTCGGCAGGGTAGGTAGAGATCGATACATTCTTTATTCCTCGAATAACCAGTGTTGTTACCTTCATTATTTCGTGATGATGAAAGATGAGAGGATAGCCCGTCGATCGTGGATGTTGCATCGCCGAGGATAACGACGAGAGTCGCTTATTGAGAATTTCCACTTTTGTCTTTTAGTGAGACCGCGATGGGCCATCAGTTGATTGTTGCACGGTGACGGGGTGTTTGGCGTTCTTTCGTTAAACTCATCTTCAGTTTCTTTTATAGTCGCTTTCTCCATCGTTTCAGAATCTTCTTTATCAGCTTCTCCTTTCTCTTCATCTTCAGGTGTTTCTGTGGAGGTTTCCTCGTCAGTTTCATCGGATGGGATTTCAACTTGCTCCACGTCACCGCGGATCGGCCTCCTGGACATCGATTCAGCCTCCCTCGTGACGACTTCGGAATCAGTCGACAAACCACCGGGAACAGCGCCGAACTTTTCCTCGACCTTCGGCGGATCGGTTAACTCGTCCGATCCATTGCTTTCCTCGGCATGTGCATGCGATTTAAGACCTTTGATCTGGGATCGTTGCAAGGAGAAGCGCGAGCAGAGGAATGGAAATCCTTCAGACTGAAGAAGACCATTCATTTGGCGAGATAAGTCTCCGAGATAAGTCTCATTTGGCGGAGACTTAGGCAAACGCTATAAATGCTGCTTCATCCAAGTTTGATGATGATTCAGATGTAGGCAGAAGTTTTGAGGTGTCATGATCCTTCTCATATATTTCATTCCCGATTGAGTTCTTCCAAACCATGAGTACGACCAGCTTCAACAGGTTTCACAACTTCAGATTCATGCTTTAGCTTTTGTCATAATTCCATGGTTGTAGACATCTCATCTTCAATTAGAAGTGGTCATGGCTTAATCTTTGAAGAGGTCTTGATGACTATTTTCATTATTGATAGCTTTGACTGGAATTGTCACCAAAGATAGTTTCTTCCATAATTAATAATATTTAGATCTCTTCTAGAATTCTTTCTACGGGAGGTTTTCAAAGAAAGAAGAGATGAGAACTCAAGGATGTTCCTACTATTGTTTCTTGAGATCATTTATCCACACAAGGTACCTATGATATGGTGGTATGGTTTGGATAATTAGGAACCTATGTCAAAGGTAAAAGGGTGGCTGACTTGGTCCACTCAAGGAATTCTAGGTTTCTAAAGATAAGGATTAAATGTTTTGACCAAGTCAATCTTTAGATCAGCATAAAAGTAGGGGAAGGAGGGAAGATAATTCCCTTAAGATCTACACTCTCTTTCAAGTATTTAGATAGGCCTTCTTCATCAATTTAATAAATGGATAAGTTATCAAGTTGGTGGATAAGGAGGAGGAGGATAGGTTCCCTTAGAACCCTTGTGTTCATGTTTCAAAATAACTCTCCATCAATTCGTCTTTGAGTTATCTTTCTAATTCTACCATTTTCCCTAATTTCTATCACCAATTCATTGTCCGGTTTGATCAAATTCCAAAAGATCTCTCAAAAATCCCTTATTTCTCCGTGGATTTGACCCTTATTTACCATTATACCCCTCAATTCGTAATTAAATCATTAAAGTGGTAAATTTGGCTTTATTGTTGACACGAATCGGTGTGCAATTTATGACTGCATCGATTCATTCCGTCAATATTAGCGCAATCTTTTTCATTATTGCTGTAAATTGAAGTTCCCTAACTTAATGAGGAAATAATTAAGAGGACGAGTGAAATTAGTTTCTTTTGCAAGTTTATGTTATCTAATGACTTTCATGAATTCATTGATTATCACTCAATTTCTCACGTCATTCATGCTAGATTTTTATACTAGATGTGGTGTTCAAACACCCCTATGCTATTTTGCAAGAGGAGATACTCCACTTAGAGTCACCCCTTACCTTATTAGTCCCTAATATTAATTACTAACTTCTAGTGTTAGTCAAATCAAGGTCCACATTCACGTGAAGATTTTCCGCTCATCCCTTGTATTAATTAATATCCATTCAGGACTTCATCCCTCTGGTAGGCTTTGAAACATCTTCACTCATCTCGAGTCCCACATGCCAACTCTTAGAGATCCACTCACCGCTTGCTGCTCCTCATCATGCTAGCTCACCTCCTCGTCACTTCCACTCAAACTCACCAACAGTGCATCCCCTGCCCTCATGGGTAAATATGACTCACCCAGAATCCAGCTCATGCTAAGGAATGGTTTCCAACTATCTCTTATTCTAATAAATCGCACAATATAAAGATAAATTAAAATTATTTGACTTAATTTCAAATAAAAAAGTGTAAATGTGATAATTATAAATAGAAACAAAATGGGAGGAGTAAAGTAAATTCTCCCTAGTGCGTTCACTTTGACGTTTTTTGTTATTGACTTTGACTTTTCTGAAGTTGACTTGGTCTTTTGTGGTTCACTTCAACATTTGGTGTAAATGCAAATGCCAAAATGTACCTTTGATGATCCTTAGTATGTCTAAATGATTATCGTAATATGCATTAGATGATGTATGACTATTGATATGAGTTACCTTAAACTCCTACTCAATGTCATTCTTAATCAAAACTATAGAGGTTAAGTCTCCATAGAGGTGATAAATAATCACAAACTGATCTATCACGCAAGCTTCACTAAATTATTGAATTCACTCAACTTTCAACTTTAAGATCACACAAAACCCAACCTGCTATTAACGTTTATACCAAAATGGATTTTATCTTTATATTAAATTGGACTTGGAATTCATCTTAAAATGGATCTCAATTCCACCACTAAAATACTCATAAATCAATCTCATATGATTCACCTACCTTTGAGTTTAGTTTGCCCTTTAAATTAAATAGAGAAATAACGTTCGACAATTATTTGTTTTCAATCTAGTTTTGAATAAGGTCCCATGTAAATGGCAAAGAATCTAGTTTAGCGCACTTACCAACTACCTAGAACAAAACAAGATTGTTTTAAGTCTTAAAATAATGTAAAGACTTCTCATCATGAAATCATCATTAAATAAAATTTTATAACTTTTGTCATGTCCTCATGCATGAAATAAAATAACACAACGATGGTGGAAAATCAAATAGTTTAAGTTGTATGGATGTATTTGAAAATCAACAGAACTCTCTATGCGCCTTGTCTCACTTGAACGACAAAGTTATTATTTATTTGTGAGAATGCACTTGGAATAATAAGGTTCCCAAATCACATATAGCTGAAGGAGATAATTAGTTTTGCATTTATCTTAGAAAATCATCACTCACTCATGTGGATGCCATCAATCGATTACATTGTGCATCATGAAAGGAAGCATAAGGTCATCTAGTAGTGATCTCCCAAGAGGACTAGAAATAAAAAAATATTTTTATTATGGATTGTAGGTTTCTTGAAAGTAATGAACTTGTCTCCTAAACATGCAAACAAGATGGAACTCAACCCATTGGGTATGGTTCAAGCATACCAAAAGAGGGACATGTTTGATAGAACATGAGGTAGATTTGCACTTCAATACAATGTTGAAACCCTTTAGAGAGGCCAAGGTTATTGTAAACTTGAAATTTGGGTATTTTTAAAAATTGTCATGTATAGAATTTAGAAAATAAAATCTTAAGCAAGTAATTAATGGTTGAATCTTAGCATAATCTTTGAATCTCATGTTTCAATCCTCCTATAGACTCAATTCCATGTCTAGGGAGTGTTTGTAATCAATATTTTATTGAGGAAGGAGGAAGAATTTGCTGCTTGAACTCTAAATTTTTGTTTTTTGAAATGCGGATGAAAAGCCTTGATCCCACGATTTATTAGATCATTTCAAGCACAATTTTGGGTTAGATTATGAGTTTCTACATAATCCTTTATCCTATAATATCAGATTTGATTTTTATTTGTACATTAGTTGAATTTTGCGCTATTTCATCATTTTCTCTCCCTTCACGATTGATTTTTCTCTCCTTACTTTGTTCTTTGATTTCTCCGCGGATATAAGCCAAAATTGAGTGATTTTAGATTTCGTGTATTTGTCTTTGAGAGTTCTTTCTTAAAATATATTTTCCCTAATTTTTCACCTCAAGTAATTGTCTAATTTGATTGGATTTGAAGATATCAAAAAATTTCCCCCTATTATTTGTGGATTTAACCTGCACTCACCATAAATGCTAATTAATTCTTAATTAAAACCTTAATTGAGTGACTTTGGAACTTTTTTTGACGCGTGACATGTGTTTTCAATGACCACATGATCACGCCTTGTCAAAGCTCACAAAATAAAAAAAGAGTCACAAAAAAGTAAAAAAGAAAGAGTATGATAACATTGGGTTGCGCCCATAAGTGCTATGTTTAATGTCTTGAGCTAGGCGAAGTTGAGGAAAACTTACAAGGAATGATGTGATGGAGGCGATGTCAATGTCAACTCCTTAGGCATCTACTTGGGAACATGTAGATCGATAGTATGCATAGTTGTGAGTGGTTTTGATGTCAATTCAAGTTTAAGAAGATGGCTATTAACCTTGAAGCACTTTCCAGATTTGGTGTCAGAAATAATAACAGATCCCTTTTCAAACATATTCTATAACTACGTACAAAACATCTTATCATGAGCTTAACTGTCCAAAGAAGAGCTAAAGGCCAGAGTTATATAGCTTGACCTTGTGATTGACTTGAAAATTTTTCCCTTAAATGTTCTTGACATGAAAGGCCATATTTTTTCCCTTAGAAATTGTAGCATTGATGTAATCATCATGCCTTAGCTCTTCTAGTTTCCATTGCAGGAGATGTCTATATTTCCTTCTGTTGTCCAAAAATAATTTGAGCTCTTTAATGGCCCCATATGTCTTGTGGTTGAGCTTGTGAGGAAGATGGCATGTCTTTTCCTAAATGAGATACAAAGGTGGCATTCTAATGGGTGTCTTATATGTAGTCTGATACGTCCATAATGCATCAATAATCCTAGTCACCCAATCCTTACCATGACATCAAATTATCTTCATAAAAATAATTTTGAATTCTCTACTCTGCACTTAAGCAGTCCATATCTCTTCAATAGTGCTTAGAATTGTGTACCATTGAAGTCCAACCCTCCATCAATGATTATTACCCTTGGACTGCCATGTTAAAAGAAGAGGTGCTGGATCTCAAACCCTAAGCACCTCTTGATGGCCTCTAGTCCTAGTGTTAGTGAGGATAGCCTCTACCCACTTAGGTATGTAATAAAATTTTCCTTCAAAAGCCAAGAAGGTCCCATAAAATCAGTATCCCATAAGTAAAATATCACTACTTTAAGGATTGGCTAACGCGCCTTCTTGTTCAAAGATATTTAAGTTGATTAGAAGTTAAAGCATTCTATATAGTAAAGGTGGACTTCCTTGAAGATGGTGACTAATAAAAATTTCTCTAGAGAACCTTATCTCCAATCATCATTGCGACAAAGTGCCCTCAAAACACATGAGTGAGACATCTTCTTGCTCCCCTTCTATTACAAATCGGTGAATGATATGCTTGTCGCCGAGATAGAATAAGTGTGATTTCCCAAAAATAATACTTGAGATCATGACAGAATCTTGGATTGATCTAATCTATATAAAATTGATGATGTGTGGAACCATTGAGTCTTGGTAGGTTTAGCAAGAAGATGTTTATTAGAGAATGCATCGGTTGGCTTTTTTTCCTCTAATTTGGAGACATAGAAGGTGATCTGCCACTAAGTTCTCATTGTGCTTCTTATCCTTGATCTCAAAGCTGAATTTCTTGAAAAAGCATCACCAATTGCATCACCAATGCCTCGTTTAAAGAAACCAACATGTCATAAAAAACATTAGACTAGGTGCACACACTTTATTGCATCTTGTACCAAAAGGTGTGATTTCTCCTAACTTGAAACTAAATGTTTCATATAGGATTTTTTTTTTAGGTGAGTCAAACAGTCATCAAAGTCATCCTGAAAAAGTGAAAAATCATTTAATAATTCCTCTCGATTGTTGCCTAGAAAATTAGAAAATATAAATGGCATGCACCTCACAAAGTGGCAAAGGCATTACATCAACTAAATGACATTCGTCTGAAAGAAAATGTGATAAAAGAACATGTAAAACATTTTGTTTTCCTATAATTTTTTCAAGGCAAATGTAAACAATTTTGTAAACATTTTGTTCAAGGCAAATGGGAATTTGACTGTCATCCGAGAATTTGTCTAAAAGTAGAAGCTTGACTTCCTAATCTATCTAAGATTTGGTCAATGAATGGTAAATGAAAGTGATCCTTCTTTGGGTTTGAATTTAGCTTTTGAAAGTCAATGCACACTTGCTACTTGTTTTATAAATGTTTTGGATATCCTCACCTTTATCATTAGTAGTCAATATAACTCTTGCCTTCTTGGGAAGTAAATGCCCTAAGCTAACCCACTAGCTATGAGGTATGAGGAATATGATCTTCACGTTAAGCCAAGAATCTCCTTTTTGACTTCTTCCCATGATCTTAGTTTTAAGCCACTTAATAATCTATTTTTTAACTTCTTCCCATGATCTTGACATTAGGCAACTTAAGAATATATTTTTTAACTATTTCCCATACCTTAGGATTTAGCCCCTTATAAACTTCCTTGATGGGTCTTAATCTTCTATGAGGAATATCCCTTATTATGTGGACTAAATGCCAAGTCATATTTTTTTATCTCTCTTTGATATTCATTAAAATGAAATTTATGCATTTTTATTCTTATGCAATGTTTATTTTGATGTCCACAGCATATATAATGATGGAGTGAATTATGATGAGATCATAACATACCAATCACTAGTTATGAAACATAATTTTTTTAACATTCCTATTCAAGGAATATTATAGAAGGATATTGAATTATCTAAAAAGAGTAACATTATCTTTTTACATTCATATGTTGGGTACAGCTGGTGACTATTTGATGTAGGATATTTTAAAATAATGCTATGTATGTAGGATATTTTAATATGTATGTGAATATGTGAGGGAGAAATTGGTGAAATAGATATGAATATATACTGATTTTCATTATGAAATAATCCTACAATTTTATGGAGGACCTAAGAATGATATCAGTGAAGAATTAGTTTATAGTTCAGAGAGGATATGGTAGAGAAGAATTCAAAAAATAAGAGGAAAGAAGATAATAATAGTAAAGAGGTTGAGGTGAATGTGAAGAGAAGAGGTTTGATGAGTAGATATTTTATAATATTTAATGGATAGGATTTATTCTTACGATAATTATGTAGTGTGGAGAGGAAATAATATTGATAATATGAAATATTAGAGTTATATTTCAGTGAATATATAGAGGAATGATAAATCGGATAGGTGAGTGAATGACTGATGAAATGTGGTAGATGCGATGAAAGGAGTTATTGGATGAACGGGTGATATGGTTTACTTAATAATAGGAGAAGGATGTGGAGAGTAATTAGAGTGGAGAGAACTATGATGGGGGATCATCTTAAGATGATTTTGGATAGTAGTGATACGAGTTAGAGAATAGATAGAATGATAGAGTCAACGTTGGACTTATGGATCTAAAATAAGAACTATCATTCACGGTTTAAAGAAGAGAGGATGGTACCTTATTCCGATGTGAAGTTGATGCTCTAAGATCACTCCACGATCAAAGATATTTCCTCTGTTTGCTTCTTGCTTTGAAATGGATGAAAGATGAGAGGACGGGAGGAAGAAAAGGATAGGAAGATAGAACTCGGAGTAAGTGGTTGTGGGAGAGACACGGGAAAACACAAGAACACAGAAAACTTCCATCGAAGGAAAGAATTTGATTCAAAAAAACAATATTTTCTTTTTTTCTTACATCCATCTCTTTTATAGAGTCAAAGGTTTGAAGAAAGAGAAGAATAGGAGGAGGCGCTTCACCACAAAGAGAGATGAGGCAGGTACAGACGGATATAGCGTCCTTTCGTGATCGCCTTCATGCCTCTTCTCTATTCCACGTCAGAGAGCTTTAGATTGCGTGGCATATTCTGGAATTGATGTCGATTCTTGGCAGTTGTAACATCGTGACGGTAGTTTTTTTCTCAAGTAGTAAGGATCCGGTTGAGCCTGCAGAGTCGTCAGAGGTCGTGGAAGCTCTGCTCACGTGGTAGGTTGCCGCTGATGCTGCATGCTCCATGACAACTTTGATTGCTAAGCGTTAGCCCGACTTCCACGTCTCTTCAGTTCACGTATTTTATGCTTTTCGTAATCCCCTGCGGGCTCATGGCAGTTATGGCAATCTTAGAGGTGGTGGCTCGTGGATGTCAACAATCGTGGACTTATAAGACCGTCGCCATCTAAATCGTAGATCCGGAAGGCCTCGTTTACTAACCGCTCGTTTGCAGACTCTTTTGACTGTCGTATTTCACATGTGAAAATGCTGCAGATGCCATGGACCAATATGTTTTCGAGGATCGATGACGTGCTCGAGCAATCATCTGAAAACCTGCCTAGAACAGTCTATAAATATCGAAGGAACATAAGTTTGCCACATAGTCGAAATCAGATCAGGCGAAGAATGGCAGAAGGTGGTAAGTTTTTGTTTCCCCACATCAAACGGTTACTGAACACATTTCTTCTGCATGTTCTCTGCATTTTCTAGCCCTTCAAAAATCATCAATGTACATAGAATTCCTGTCTCTTAATCCTTATGAAAGTAATAGTAGTGTCAGCAAACCCTGCATGATTATATCGAATATTCTAAATAGATATATCTGTAGGAGCTATGATCTAAAGTATTTCCCTCCGAGTCTGTAGGAGCGAAACCGAATTCTCGGTTTTATGCCAAATCACGATTCTTATGTGAATGAAATGATAAAAGTAGTCCATAGGAGCCAATATTCTTTACAATCCATATGATATTTTGACGGTATCTACTTTTCCTTATCAATAAATGACATGGAATCCCTCGATAATAAATCAAATGGCTTTTACTGGGTACCCGTCGTTAATAATCATCGTATTTCTTGACTTTCTTCTCCAGGGAAAAGCTCGTGGTATAGTCGTCAGCGCCATGGAGGGCGGTGAACTCTTGAGATCGACAAATCCATCGCCGTTGACGTCCATTTCTGCCATCATCCGCTCGATATCCGAGTCAGACGTGGCTTGAGAGCCGGAGAGCGCGCGCACGACTTCTGCCAGCTCGGACAACGAGATCTTCCCGTCTCCGTTGGCGTTGAACTTCCGGATAACCTTCTCTTCCTCTGTCGCCGCGATCTCGATTTAAGCGGTCTGCTTTCAATATAATTTCTTTGTGTTTTGTGATGATATTGGTAGTTGTGAAGATAGTTATTTGGTTGGTCATTAGTAATCAGATCAAGGATTGCTCCACCGTGGAGACTGTCTAGATGTTGTTGTCGTGGATGAGAGTACTTATGGTGAAAGTTTTCTTTAAGCTTTTACAGCTGGTTATGTATTCGGTGGAAGGACATCAGATCAGGTCTTAAAGTTTTTCAAGGCTGTGGGACTATCTCTTGATGCAGCTATTAATATTTTTCACCTTTGAAGAAATCGTGCCTTTGGTGTTCTCCACTTATGAGCTGTGACTTCAGGTGGATCCACTGTCTTTTCTTCGTGGACGGTGACATGTGTCTTCAATACTCTCCTGAGGGATAAGAGGAGATGTATAATCCTGTTGGTACTGAGATAGTCTTGGAGGTCTTGATCAGTTAGGAGGAAAATTCTTGGACAGATATAAGCTTAAGTGTTATCTTCACCCTTCAGCATGAAGGTATTATTCAAATGGGATATGGTGAGGACTTCTCCTTGTGACTGTCTTCTTTCACATTGGTTTTCTTCTTGCTGATTATCTTCATAAAGGCTTTGATCTCAGAAGATATTCCGCTTTCATAATGAATAGATCTCCTCTACACTACTAACTATAGGTGGTTGATCAAAAGAAGGGAAATTAAACAAGGATGTTCCTACTGATTTTCTTTCTTGAGATTAGTATTCATACAAGGTGCCTATGATATAGCAGATATGGTTTGGATAATTAGGAATCTATATTAAGGTAAGAGATGGTTGACTTGGTCCATTCAAAGAATTTCTAAGTATCTAAGGATGAGGATTCATTTTCTTTTGACGAAGTCAATCTTTGGATAAGTATATAATTGGAGGAGGAGGGAAGGTAATTCCCTTTGCATATACACTCTCTTTCAATGATTTTAGAGAGGCTCCCTTCATTCATTTCATGAATGGATAATTTCTCAAATTTTTTAATAAGGAGGAGTATGCCATTTTGTTGTTGTTGAGAATGATTTCTCTTCCTTAAGTCATATCTAGGTTCACTTAGAACCCTTGTGTTCATGTGATGAGATAATTCTCCATCACCATTGGTATAGAGACATCAAAGCTAGATATCAAGTGCTTTTTGGAGAAGAACTCATTAAATTTCATCTGTATGAACCCCAAATGGTATTATACCTACATGTCAAATAGGTTTATTCACGTCAAATTTCTGTTCATGATCCTTTGACCTAAAACACGAAAGATATCTTTGGATAAATGATCATGTTTTGATAATGACTTATATAGATTACTAGCCATGAGATTTCCAAAATTTTCATAGATGAGATGTAACATGAAGTCATGGAAGCTAGGATTATCCACCCTTGGTATAAATTCTAATTTATATCAAAGTGCACAGAGAGAAATACTAATTGGATGTGGCAAGAATGTCCATTTCTAATCCACACTTTAAAGCATATGAGTCCCAATTTCCATGGGCTGTAAAGTGTTTTATTCAAACTAATATTCTCCTTACCATGTGGCACATAGGCACCATTTGGGTGTCACATGGCAGCCTTAGTCATTGTAGCATGTCTCCAAGTAAGCGTGTGCTGCCATGTCTATTGTAGCATGGCCTCATTTTCAGCTATTTTTGCATAAATACATTTAAAATAAATTAAGAATGGTTCTAAAAATCCCTAAAAACTTAAAAAATTCAAGAAACTCCTTTTTATTAATATTTTATTAACTAAATAAAAATTGAATAATCCAATATTCTTTGCCATTTAATTCCTGTATTACGAGAGAATAAAATTATTATGCTTGAAGTTCAGCAATGTTACTTAGACAAGTCACACTAGATCAGTTTCAAAGGTGATTTTAAATGAATCTCTCCCTTCTATGAATTGTTCATAGTTATATTCATATCAAAATTTAAGACTCAAAATCTCATGAAATGAAGTCAAAATAGAAAGAATTTTGATATTGAATACAATTTCATAAAAGTGTCCTTAAATTATGCATATGAAGTTTTCATGATAAATGGCTTAGAATTCTTGTCTTTCTATAATGTGATATTGAAAAAAAGACATAACACCACACAAAAGGAAAATCCACACAATAACCCTTTTGCTTGCAAAAATACCCAACAAAGACTTCTCTAAGTGCTTCAAGAGCAAGTTCTGAATGAGAGACAAGTAGTGATCTTTCAACTTAAAACATAGGGCAATAGGGCAATGAGGTCGGCATCAAGGAAAAGGCATTGAAGAGGGATCACACAACCCAAAGAAGAGGAGGGTAGGAGATTATGGATGTAGGTGGGTGTGAGAATATCAGCAGACCACATGTCGCAAGGAATATGCATCTCATAAAATAATATGTGAGTGATGTCAAGAAGGATGGAGTGTTTGCGTTGCTCTACCATTTTTGTGGGGAGTTAGAAGGATAGGCGGTTTGGTAGATAATGTCCTAATTTGAAAAAATAATTTGATGAGGCACCTGGACAAGTTGGAGGGCATTATTCATTTGTAGAATGTTAGTGTTTGTGGGATGTTTGGTGATAATTTTCTCACGGAACTTAGTGGTTGATGTTGAGAACTTGACCACAATGGTGAAGACTGTATGTCAAACTAATCCAAGTGTAGTCATCAGCCAATGTAATAGATCAATGATCAAGCAGGAGATCATTTTATGGAGAGGGAACATGAGAAGGACACCATGCATTCTAGTGGACTAGATCAATGGTGCATGATGAAGGAGTTACATCACAAAACAAGCAAGAGAAGCGAGTGATGTTTCTCCATTTAACGTGACTTGCACAAACTGATGGAGAATTATCCCAAAACATGAACACAAGGGTTCCAAGTGAACCTAGATATAACTTAAGAAAGAGATCTCAGTCTCAACAACAACAAGACACTATCCTCCCCTTATTCATCAATTCGAGAGATTATCCATTCATTAGATGAATGAAGAAAGCCTCTCTAATAATTGAAAGAGAGTGTAGATCTTAAGGGAATTATCTTCCCTCCTCCGCCTATTATACAGTGATCCAAAGATTGACTTGGTCAAAAGAAATTTAATCCTTATCCTTAGATACTTAGAATTTCTAGAATGGACCAAGTCAACCACCTCTTACCATGATATAGGTTCCTAATTATCCAAAACCCTAACCACTATATCATAGGTACCTTGTATAAATCAATGATCTCAAAATTCAGTAGGAATCATCTTGTTTTAAACTCTCTTATTCCTTGAAAACCACCCTTAGTTAGAAACATAGGAGAGATCTATATCTTAATTACCTATGGAAGAAATTATCTTTTGTTCTACTTCAAGACAAAGTGATGTACGATATTTCTAGAATTGATAATATTCCTACAAATTAGGGAGGATCTATGAATGATATCACTATGAATGTTTAATTATATGGGTTAATGAATATATGAGAAGGATGATGAATATAGAATATATTTAGGATAGATATTATGATGATTAGAATATTAGGTAATTGATGAGATGAGGAGGAAGAACAATGAGGATAGTGAAGATAAAATATAGAAT
Organism: Lemna minuta; assembly: GCA_024174645.1. Lineage (NCBI taxonomy): Eukaryota > Viridiplantae > Streptophyta > Magnoliopsida > Alismatales > Araceae > Lemna > Lemna minuta. The sequence goes on along the minus strand of CM044103.1, from coordinate 3,894,812 downwards.
ATAGGAAGGAGGAGAAGAGAATAATATGTTAAAGAATAACAAGAGTGTGACGCGGGGAGAGATAAGAGATATACGTGATATAGAGATAATAATAACTTTATGAGAGAAGAGACGTAAGATATAGAGGTAATAATATAGAGATTAGAATGAGCAGGAGGATGAAGATTATGACGAGAGGTTTGATCGCGGAGAGAAGTGAAGTGAATATAATAGTATTTATGGAGGTTAAGTAAAGAAGAGAATGAGGGTTTAGAAGCCACGCGGTGGAAAGGGAGAGTATGATAGGGATGGACGGAGCGGAAGGAGAGAGAATGACGTGTTGGACTTATGACTTTGGAAATGAACTATCAACACGGCAGGAGCGAGGATATTACCTGCAGGACTCGGAAAGTTGATGCTTCGGATTTGCTCTTCACGGTAAATAATTCCTCGGTTTTGCTGTGACAGGAGATGGGTGAAAGCGACAGAATGGAGGGAGGAGAGAAAGTGAGATAGAACTCGGAAGAGAAGAAGATGCGGTACTACCGAACACATGGGTAAAAAGCGGTAGGAGTGATGGAGATACGGGGGAAGAACACGAACACATGGGTAAAAAGCGGTAGGAGTGATGGAGATACGGGGGAAGAACACGAACACATGGGTAAAAAGCGGAACCAATAGTAACCAAGTTTATCAAATTCAACATCTTTTTTTTTTCGCGTACAGATTTTGTTTTATTGAAATGAAAAGAGGGAAGTTCGTGGCGAAGCGTCGCGTCGGATAGGCATCTCCTCGTGGATTATTTTCGTTCGCTCATTCTCCGATTTTGTAGGAGGGTTGACCCGGTTGTAGAATTGGCGGAGTCGTCTGGGCTTCCTCTTGATGTCAATCAGAATGGCGGTTATTCTTCGGTAGTAATGATCCGCCGAGTTTTAGAACTGTCAGGAGTCGTTGTAGTAAATAGAGTCAACAGGGTTGACTCGATTTTCTTCTGTGGAATCTTGTCGGGATGACGTGCCGTCCGTGAACAACTAGCGGGTTCGCCGGGCGCTCGTGCTGTTCTTCTCATCGAGCAAATTCTGTTGTGTTGACGATTACTCAATCCGCGACGGAAGCTTGTACCGTAGAAGATCAAGATCAACCTGTGAATCTGATATGCATTCATCACAGCAAGTTGGAGGAGATCGTAGGTGTCAGCAGCAGCACCCAAGCACGGGTCGTTTCTCATTTGACGACGCGCATTGTGAGCTTGGCCCGCTACAGTCTCGGGGAGAGAATTTATCGTGTAGAGTTGATAAGGCGATAATCTCGCGCGGCGGGGCAATGCTTACAGACGATAAATCTTTTGCGTAATCAAGGCGACGTCAGCTCCAAGTGATTTATCTTCACGCTTCATCATTTTGTCCTTCATTTGTTGGTCCGACGACTTCGATACCCGCTCTGCTTTTCTCTGACGTTTAGCTGCCGTAGACTCTTTCCCGTTTTCTCCATCAGACTGAGTCACGTAACTGTCCGAATCTCTTTTACGGTCGGCGCGTCTTCTCATCGTTGAAGCTATCGATTGATCAATATGCAATGAGCGGTTTCGTTGAGCGTTGACTTTAGGTGGCAGCTTCAGAGGGCTCCAATAATCCATGCATGAGGCGTTAACGTGGATGAGTCACCGATCTTTTGTGTCTCCGCTGAGGTATTCGGGGCGGTTTGAGACTTCTTCAACAGATGCTCTTTTGCGCGTGGGAATGCGTCAAGATTTCTCAATGCTTGTAACCTCATTTCTCCTTGATCTTCAAACTTTAATGAAAATAAAATCTGAGTTCTTCCGAGATCGGTCCAGTCTGAGAACTTGAAAGCAACAAATCCAGATAATGCAGTTTGAGAATCTCTGCTTCAAGGAGACCACAAGTTCTATTGCGAATTCTGGAAGGCTTTACAGATGCAAGAGGGTAGAGAGGGAGAAGTAATCATGTCTTGAGCTCCCTTAAAGTTCTTCATAAACTTTAGAAGTGTGGATCCTTTTGGTATAATTATCTTCATTTCCACTTGAGTGAAACATGGACTTGAAGCATAGCAAGAAGGTAGTTTTCTTTTATAGGTAATTAGTATGTAGATCTCTTCTAACATTCTAACTAAGGGAGGTTGTTCAAAGAGATAAGAAGTTGGAAATCAAAGATGTTCCTATTGATGTTTCTTGAGATCATTAATTATAAATATACAAGGTTCCTATGATATAGTGGATAAGGTTTGAAAATTAGGATCCTATATCAAGGTAGAAGGTGGTTGACTTGGTCCACTCAAGGAATTCTAAGTTTCTAAAGATAAGGATTAAATTCTTTGACCAAGTCAATCTTTAGATCAGTGTAAAATAGAGGAAGGAGGGAAGATAATTCCCTTAAGATCTACACTCTCTTTCAATTATTTAGAGAGGTCTTCTTTATCCATTTAATGAATGAATAATTTTTCGAATTGGTAGATAAGGGGGAGGAGGAGGAGGAGGAGGAGGAGGATAGGTTCACTTAGAACCCTTGTGTTCATGTATAGAAATAATTCTCCATCACAAAGCCTTTTGCATGAATAAACCCATGCAAGTATGAAGATAGATCAACATGAAGAGTATTTAAATGTTGACAAAAGTATGAAGGGAGCTGTCAATCATGAAGACAGTCATGAAGACCTTTTCAAAGTCAAGCCATAACCACTTCTACTTGAAGATGAGGTATCTACAGCCATGAAATTATGACAAAAGTTAAAGCATGAATGAAGTTGGTGTGAAGCATGAGCAACATAAATGAAGAAGATCATAGTCACGATCTCCTCAAAGAAGGAATTTGAACCAACTCTGAAGAATTATCTCCCATCTAATCGAGGTCTTTGCGACTGATAAATAAGGAGAAGGCATAGTCTGATATCGTCCAACAAGTTATCAGGATAGCTGCTTAAAATGGTCCTCACGACCTCTACAGGACATGAAGGCCTCCAAGAACATACTAGGAATAATGAAGACACCTAAGGCCTGCTACGAAACTGAAGACAATGAGCCCGCGTGGGATTACACCGTATAAGTAACGAACATTACTATCATTATCTTCTATACCGAAGGATCGCAACAGGAAGGCAAAATCAAAGATTGAAGTAAATGCAAAAGGAGCTACTCTGATGGGGACCATCCGCGACAGACGACACGCTCACAGCCTGTTCGGCAAGCTCGAGCCAAGGCGCGGGATCCATCCTTCGTCTACACGCCGTGGTCAACGCGGCGCCAGTAAAGGTTGACTCTATCCTCTCCCTTTTGCATTTTAAATTCCCAAGAGGATATATCTTCGAACCCATTTTTGGCCCTTAGGACCCATTTTAGGCCCTTTTAGGGCTTCTTCTTGGGTTAGCCCTCTTTCCACCTATAAATAGGAGGAGAGGGATGGCGCCACTTTTTTTTAAGCAAGTTTTTATAAAAAAAAAAAGTCTCCTCCCCGAAGAAGCAGCAGAAGTGACGGAGCCCCTTCCTTCTCCTCCTCCTCCGTTTTTTTTCCCCCCCTTAGGGCATGGCCTAGCCTCACCATGATCGTCTCCCTCTCCCCTTGAATCATCCCCACCATCTTGGGTTTCCCCTTCCCCAAATCAAAACCCCAAGGTCATTTACATTTAGCATCCAGGCCAGTCCTGAAATCGCCGCCCCTCCCACTGCCTGCCACTGTCGCGTCCTCTGTGCGCCGCCGCCGCCGCCGGCTCCATCCGCCACTATTGTGCGTCCCGCGCGCTGCCATCGCAGGACCGCCCGCTGCCGCCTACCTGCCAGCTCGCCGGTCCCAACTCTCCATCCCACGCCAGAGGGCCGACGGGCCCCTTCTCTGCATTTGCCTGCATCCAGCACCGAGTTCAACCTTGCGGTCCCGGCCCAGCCCGGACTAGCTTCCTCGGGCAGACTCGCCACCGGACTTCCCGCTGCCAATCGCCACAGCCGACCGGGCCTCGGCCCTGCAGGTGCGTTCGCAGTCACCCCTTTCGAGATTCTTTTTTTTAGTTCCTTCAGTGCCTCCCGAGCGGGTATCCACCGCCGGGGCTAGGGAATAGCCGAAGCATTGGTGTGGGTGGGTTTAGACAGGTTTCTGCATGTCGGTGCCAGGTTGGGCAGATTGAGGGTGGGCGCACGGTACCCCGGATCCGCCGCTTACCGTACCAGTACCCACTGAACCTAGTTATTGGAAGGGCTCAACTTACCCGAGTCCCCCACGCTGTGATTCCGGGCGATCACGGCCGTCGTCGGAACGTTTAGACCCTCTCGTATCTTTTCTTGACTCATAAGCATGCATTTCATTTCCCTGCTAGGACTACGGCCTAAGTGGTGACTACGGCCAGTAGGCACTCGACAAGAAATTAAGACAGCTCGAGACCATGTACGAGGAAAAGAGAAATCTATTCAGCTGTACAAACGCTCCAGAGAGAAGTTACCGCGGGCGTTGACTTACAGAGAAAAAAAATGGCGGAAAAGGCCAACGATTTTGATATCTAGCTGGACCACGACTATTTCTGCGAGGTGACACAGATATCTCAAAGCCTACCTTCCGGCGGCAATCCAAGGGTTGAAGTTGGCTTTGACCACACCCTTCCGGGAAGCCTCGGCGCGGGAAAGAGCAGGGAGCGTCCGTGAGCCGATGTCGTCGGCGAGACACGGGGCGTGACACCGGTGCGGACAAGCGATAGGGATGCTCTGACGCAGGCTGGACGAGCGAGCCGCAGGTACTCCGGGAAGAGGACGTGCACTGGACGCGCGTAATGAGCTTATTGGAATGCGGGGCTCGCATAGTGGATCATGGACCGGAATGGCTAGCTCCTGGCGGGCGGGGCGTGACCGGGCACCTGCAGGTGGAACCGACCACGGGCGCGAGGAGTCAATCGTCAAAGCGTGAGCGAGCTCTATGTTGGCCCGGAGCAGTCAACGGCCGGCGTGACCGTTTTCAAAGGCGGGCGCAGGCCTCACGGGCGCGGACTCCGCAGGACGCACGGAATTTCCGCAGTGGGGGGGGGCACGTGGGCGCCCAGCGACGGGGTGGTATTTGCTTCCACGGAACAGTGGCTGGAATTCCGGAGGGTCGAAGGATGGAATTTATTCAGAGCGACTGAATTCCGCGGGGCGAAGAAGAGTAGTCCGCAAGGGCGTTGGAAGAATTTGTCTGGGACGGGGTGAGGGATGGGCGGCTGGAATCGTAGAGGGAAGAGCGGAAAGTTGGGGGACGGTAGGTGGGAAGCCGACCTGAATTTGGCGAGATTGGGGGTGGAGGACGACTAGGCGATGGGTGAACTTCAGCGGGGCACAGACAATTGGAACACCCGGGAGTAGGCGGGGAAAATGTCGGCAGGTCGTGAGGGCAGGCGTGAAGAGCAAAGGAGATGAATTGCGTGGGATGTGGATGATTGAACGTTTGCGGGGCAGGCAGTTTCGTTGATGCGGTGAGAGGGCGGCACCCGGCAGCGTGGGGAAGGGAAATCCGGTGAAGCGGAGTTCGGGCGACGGGGAATTCGTCGACGGGAGGGAGAATGCAGTTGGTGGGTGGCGTTGGGTACGGGCTTGGTAGCGATTTCAGGAATTTAGGGAGGTAGGGTGGAGGATTCGGGAAGTGCTGGAGGACTAGAAGATGGACTTCGGGAGGGGAAAGAGGATGGACGACGGATGAGTGATGATGAATTCGGGACGGGAGTGGATGCGCGACGGGGATTTTTATCAGGCGTGGGCCTGAATTTCCGCAGTGGGGGGAATGAGTGGATTTGCAAGGGCGTCGCGGGAGTTTAGCTGGGCGAGAAGGGAATTCTGTGGGGAATAGCGAGAATTCTCGGTGGTGCAAAGGTGACGATCGGGTGTCGGGGGGGAGGTTGACGACGAGGTTGCGGGTTGGTGGAGAGGGAGTCGGTGATGTAGCTGGGAAGAAAAATTCCCCGAGCGTTTGGAGGGAAGGTGAATTCGTGGGGAATTCAGGGCAGTCAGGACTTGTGGGGGTGATGGAAATTTGTGCAAGGGGGCGGCGGACAGAATTCGGACAAGTGTGGATTTAGGGGACTGCGAGCGAAAGAGGGGAATTCAGCAGGGGGACGGGAGGCGGATGGCTGGGGGCATTGGGTAAGGGAATGGATGACGGAATTCGGGCGAGAATGAGTGATACAACGGGATTTCGGATGGATGAGGATGGCGACAGGATCCGGGAGAGGTGAGGATGGGCGACGGAACTTAGGTAAGGGAGGAGGCTGGATGATGGGAGATTGTGCACAAATTCAGATCGGGGAGAGGAAGAGCGACGGGAAATTCAGTCGGTGTGGACCTGAATTTCCGCAAGGGAATGGAGAAAATGAAGTCACGCCTCCGCAGAGAGAGAGAGAGATGGGTGTGACTTTCAGGAATCGGGATTGCATAGGAGGTAGAGGGGCGCGCGAGGGGCTTGGCGAAGCGGTCGGAAATGGAGAGGGAGATGGGTGTTGGAAACCAATCTTGAAGACCGGCAATGGTGGAATTACCGGAGGCGTTTCCATTTTTATTTCTTTCTATTATTTCTCTGTTGCTAAAATATGACACTGTCGTTCTGTTATAAGTATGCACCTTGTGCATCGTCTGTGATGTATCGAGTGCTTATAGTATTGGAATATAAGTTGTTTCTCTCCTTCTCTACTCTGTCTCTATCTTCAGAGTGTTATTCTCTTGAGAATACGAGGTTCGTTTCTTTTTCTTTCAATTGGTATCAGAGCCTTCCATTCTGATCCTGCCGGTCGACGACAATGCCACGGCGAGGAGAAAATTCTCTGGAACTCACCCTGACAGCAGCTCCGAAAGGACTGCATGAACCCACACAAATAGGTACGTTTCCTATTTTGAACAAGTCAAACTATCAAGTTTGGGCAATGCAGATGCGCTTGCACCTCGAAGGTCTTGAATTGTGGGATGTCATCGAATCCGAACCTGCTCCAAGAAAGAAGGATCGACAGGCAATGTCGATTATGTTTAGCACCATCTCGGAAGAACTTACCCGAGAGCTAGATGCTGACAAAACTGCCAAGCAAACATGGGAAAGCCTGAAGACCAAGAATGGTGGCGTATCCCGACTACGCAAGGCAAGATTTCAATCACTAAAAAGAGATTACGAAAATCTCTTTTTGGAAGATAACGAGATGATTTTGGATTATTTCGGTAAGCTTTCACGGATTGTGGTTGAAATGAGAGGATTAGGAGAGAAGATTGCAGACAGTGAGGTTGCAGCGAAACTCCTCCGATCAGTTGCAGGAAAATTTGACTCAATCACGAGTTCAATAGAGCAATTCCAAGACGTCGACAACCTTACCCTTGATGAGGTACTCGGATCACTGAAGATCCATGAAGACAAGCTGAAGGATAGGTCTATGAAGAGAGAAGAAAAGGCTCTTCTCGCTCAGGCACTAGGAAAGCTGAAAAAGAAGGAAGATGTGTCCTCCCGCGGCAGAGGAAGAGGGAGAGGAAGAGGTAGAGGAAGAGGACGTGGTCAATCTTCACACTCCAAGGATGACTCTTCAGAGGAAGATGAGCAGAAGCCTCAAGACAAATCAAAGATAACAGGCTACAACTGCCAGAAGCTTGGACACTACTCAAATGAATGCAAATTCCCTAAGAAGAACAAACCAAAGAAGGATAAAGAGAAAGCAAATCTGATAGAAGAAGACGAGGTTGAAACAACTCTTCTCATGGCAATAGAAGAGACTGATAACGACATTCTCCTGCAAGGTATTGTCCAAAGTGAACTTGAAGAAGGTCTTTGGTATCTTGACACAGGTGCTACCAGCCACATGACTGGTAAGAAGAACTTATTTTATGATTTAGATGAAACTTATAAAGGTAATGTGAGATTCGGGGATGACTCTAGAATCAGAATAGAAGGAAGAGGGAAGATCCTACTGAATTCAAAAGGAGATACCCAAATCACACTCATGAATGTGCTCTACACACCCAAAATGAAGGCCAACATAATGAGTCTTGGCTGTTTGGATGAGCAAGGCTGCCAAATTTCACTTGGAAACGGTATTCTAACAATCAGAGATGAGAATGGAAGGCTTTTGACCAGAATTAAGAGAAGCTCAGGCCGGCTATACCTACTGAAACTCTATACCTTGGAGAATTGTCTTCAAGTCAGTGAAGATGCAACTTGGAAATGGCATAAGAGGTATGGACATCTTAACTTTGATTATCTGATATCATTATCATCCAAAAATATGGTAAGAGGCTTACCATTGATGCATAAGGTTGATAAGTTATGTCATGACTGTGTTCACTCCAAGCAAATCAGATCATCCTTTCCTTCTCAGTCATGCTATAGGGCAGAAAAGCCTTTAGAATTGATCCATGCTGACTTATGTGGACTGATAACATGCATTTATAACCTGAATTCTTACCCTAATTAACTCATATTCATGCTTATTTTATGTGAATATGATGCATGTTATCATACTTTTTAGGAATTTTCTACATTGGCATGTCATTTCACTAAAGTTGATATTCATGCATAAATTAGAGATAATTTCATCCTTAAGAGATGATTAATCTTTTGTTTAAAGTAATAGAAGTTAATCTCTGTTATAGATGCATTTTGACTTTAGTAAATGTTTAGAAGGATGATTTTAGGATGAATTTATGATTTGGAATGTTTAATGAGAAATGATTTAAGTAAATTATAAGTCATCTTGATTTCTTCTCTCTAAATATATTTTAAATGACATAATATTAAAAAAAGGAAGAAATTTATGATCCAATGGAGAAAATTTCAATTAAAAAAAGGAGTTGTATATTTTAAATTATGAATTTCAGAAGTTTTAAGCCTTTTTCTGAATTTTATTTGATTTTAAAATCTAATTTTTCTATTAAAAAAATCGAAAAAAAAGGGGTAGGCTTACCGCGGAGCTGACGTGGCGCGCACCGGCTGACGTGGCGAGTACGCCCAGGCGGGGTTGACGTGGCGCGCGGGTCCTACGCGCCGTTACGACGTGGCGCTGAGGCCACGTGGCAGGACGTGTGTGGCCCACGCAGGAGGCGCGCCAAGTGGCAGGGAGACCACGTGGGCGCCCGTGTAGGGCGCCACGTGTAATGGACATAGAGGACAATAAGGACAGTTAATAGGGGAAGTCACTCCCCTATTTAACCGCGTCCTCTCCCTCCATTTAATCCGTGTGGGACTATGTTCCCGCACGATTTTTTTACCTTGCAGGTGACGTGGCGGTTTGGTGAGCGTCGGATCGGATCAGAGCGTCGGAGATCGGATCAGAGCGGCGGAGATCGATGCGTGACACGTGGCAGAGCGGGGGAGCTTGGATCGCGATCGGATGGCCTCAAATTTTTGCGATCGGGCGAACGATCGCGATCACCCGATCGTCATCGGACGGCTGACGTTGAGCGCGCCTCACGATCAAAGCCCAATGGGATCGTGCAATCGTGACCGTTCCCTTACCTGAAGAGCATCGGGCGGCTACGACGCATCGTGGAAGAACCCCACGATCGCGGCGCGATCGAGCCGCAATCACACGAATTTTGTTGGGGAGTCGTTTCCAGACGATCAGCATGTGATCGATGAAGGTTCAGGACCACGATCGTGGCCCGATTGCGGCCCGATCGTGGCGCGATCGTGGCCTGATCGTGGCGGAAATTACGGCGATGTGGAAGCAAAATTGAAGCCTTGGTCATCACCAATCCGTCGCGACATTGAAGGCACAATCCCTGCCCACGGAATCGCACTCACGAAGCCGCAACCGACGCTCCACGATCGCCTCCATCATCCACGATTTCGGGCCTAATTTCTCTTTAAAAACTCATGTAGTTCTTCATTGTTTCTTTAACTTTTGATCGACTCGTGAAGAAATTAAGCGAGTTTCGAGGAAGGTCTTAAGTTCTCGTGATCCTCTGCTTCCAAGAGTGTAGAGACGCAGCCATTGAAGCATGATAATCACGATTTCATCTCTTGATTTCATCGAATTTTCCCCTTGAATTCCGAACGTCCACGAGGAAGAATCCGAGCAAATTCGCTTCAATCCACGAGAATTGAGGCCCCATTCTTGCGGCAATCGGGTTAGTAGTGAGGTTCGATCGATTATCAAGAGGTAATTTGTATTTTTATTAGGTTTAGATCTTTAATTTTGCAAATTATTTCATAGTGTTCTTCATTTTCCCCAATTTTAGGTCCGAAAAGTCGCTGATTTGAAAATAGGATATCTCTTTGATTATAATTCCAAATGACTTGATTTTGGTTTCATTGGATTCCTCTTTTCATCAGCTTTCCGTGGATAGCAAATTCATCAAATTCCGAGTTCATTTGACCCTTCAATTTAACGTTTGACCACGGACTATTCATCTTTCATCAGAAGTCAAACGTTGACTTTCGGGGTCAATTACTTTTTATTGATAACTCAGAATTTGATAATTTCGGTCTTTTTGGATTTCTCTGGTTCTTAGCTTTCCATTGACATATAAATTGCAAGATTTGGATTTCATTTGGGCATTCAATTTGAAGATTTCCTCTGAGGTGTCAATTTCGGGGATTTTCTGATCATTAATTTTCAATAATTCATAATAAATCCATTTCTTATCCAAAAATTACGAAATATATATCAATAAATTCCATTTTCTCTCTAGTTTCTAAATACTTTTCGTAATCTTCTGACTCTGTTTGATTCTCCGATTTTGCAGAACACCTACTGCTGGTCAAAGTCAATGCTTTGACTTTGACTTTTGACTTTTCTCTGTCAAATCCGAGATTTCAAATCTTAAAACTTCTTATTTACCTTATTTATATCATTTTCATATCTTATATCTTATATTCTCTTATTTAAAACTCCTTTTAAACCTAAGTTTGACCAAGTCATCTCTGCGATTAAAGTCAACCCTGCTCTCTGTGGATCGACCTGATACTTACCCAGTACTTGATTATTATATCTTGTCTTTGTGAGTTCGGTTTTATAAATTTTGTTTGACCATCGTCTTTGTGTTTAACGACGCACGAAAACGAGACGTCATGGACCAATTGAACCGGAGACCTTGGGAGGAAGTAAGTACTTTCTTCTCATTGTTGATGACTGCACAAGGATGATGTGGACTTCAATGCTAAGACAAAAGTCTGATGCACTTGAAGCTTTCCAAAGATTTCAAGTTGCTGCCGAATCAGAAAGTTCCCTGAAGATCAAGACATTGAGGACTGATCATGGAGGTGAGTTTAATTCAAATGATTTCTCTGATTTTTTCCTACAGAGTGGAATTAAAAGACAAATATCAGCCCCCTATTCACCTCAGCAGAATGGGGTAGTTGAAAGGAGAAATAGAATCATACTTAATATGGTTCGAAGCATGCTTAAAGAAAAACACTTACCTCGAGTTTTTTGGGGAGAAGCAGTAAACACATCAATCTACTTGCTGAATAGAAGCCCGACAAAGAGTTTAGATGATAAAACTCCTTATGAAGCTTGGACTGGTATCAAACCTAAGGTTGATCACCTAAGAGTGTTCGGGTGTCTTGCACATGTGAAGACTGTCTCAGGTAATCTGAAGAAGCTTGAAGACAGAAGCAAACTAATGGTATTCATTGGTTATGAAAAAGGAATTGGTTATGGTATCCACAGTAAGAGACATGTTATATTTGAAGAAAGTGTTGGATGGAATTGGGAGAATACTGTGGAAATACAGAAGAATGCCTCTTACTGCTCACCTTTCTTCTTTGATCATGCAGAAAGCTCAACAAATTCTGAGGAATCTCAAATACAAAGTCACCCCGAAGCTAATGTAGCTGATGGTTCATCCACTTCTACTACTTCCACTGAAGCAAGCAGACCAAGTAAGTTCAAAGACCTTTCACAAATTTATGCTGAGACTCGACAAGAAGATAACTCCGCAAGTGAATCATGTCATCTTGCTGAAGACGAACCTATCTATGTCAAAGATGCATTAAAAAATCCAGAGTGGAAGAGTGCAATGGATGATGAAATGAAGTCTATCATGAAGAATGAGACATGGAAACTTGTCTCACCACCCAAAGACTGCAAACCCATTGGACTGAAATGGGTTTTCAAAATCAAGAGGGATCAAAATAATCAAGTTCTGAAACACAAGGCTCGTCTGGTGGTAAAGGGCTATGCACAGAGACAAGGGAAAGATTATGATGAAATCTTTGCCCCAGTAGCTAGAATAGAGACCATTCGAATTATTCTAGCAATCTCTGTCCAATTTGGATGGTTGGTCTACCATCTAGATGTGAAGACTGCTTTCTTGAATGGAGAGATCTCAGAAGACATCTATGTTCATCAACCTGAAGGCTATGAGGACTCAAAGAGGAGGAATGATGTTTATAAACTTCACAAAGCTCTCTATGGTCTTAAACAAGCACCTAGAGCATGGTATTTTAAGCTTGATAAAAGCTTAACTACACTTGGACTTAAGAAAAGTGAATATGAACCAGCAGTCTACTACAAAAATTCTAATGAAACAAGCATGATAGTTGGTGTATATGTTGATGATCTACTGTTGACTGGGTCAAATGAAGAAAACTTATGGAAGTTCAAGTTGGAATTGATGAAATTATTTGAGATGACAGATCTCGGGATCATCTCAACCTATCTTGGCATACATGTAATCCAAGGAGAAGGGGAAATTTCTTTGAATCAAAGTGCATTTGCAAAACGTTTGCTTGAAGATCAACAAATGATGGATAGTAATCCATCGAATTCTCCTCTTGAACAGAAGATCAATCTCTGTACAACAGAAAACTCAGAGAAAATATCTACAACAGTATACAGAAGTATACTGGGAAAACTGCGCTATCTCACACACACTCAACCCGATTTGATGTTCAGCATTGGTTTTCTCAGTCGTTTCATGGAGAATCCTTCTATAGAGCATCTCAAAACTGCTAAACGGGTCATGAGGTACGTTAAAGGTACATTGAATTATGGGCTCAAGTACAAGAGAAGCAATGTCTTTGAATTAATCGGATACTCCGATAGTGATTATGCGGGGGATCATATGGACCGGAAAAGCACATCTGGATCTGTATTCTTCTTAGGCGATAACTTAATTACATGGTCATCTCAGAAACAGAAGATTGTCGCTTTATCTTCCTGTGAAGCTGAGTATATCGCCTTGAATGCAACGTGCTATCAAGCAATTTGGTTGGCAGGATTGATCACTGAACTGACCAATAAGAGTATGATGCCAGTGGAATTGCGAGTTGACAATTCCTCTGCAGTTGAATTGGCTAAGAATCCTGCATTTCATAGCAGAACAAAGCACATTGATGTGCGATATCACTATATTAGAATGGCAATAGAGAAGAAGTGGATAAAGCTCAAGCATGTCACCTCGGAAGAACAGCTTGCTGACATAATGACTAAAGCGCTTGGGCGGATCAAGTTCGTCTATCAACGATCTGAAATAAAGATTGAGGATGTCGGAAAACCATCTTCAAGCTTGAGGGAGTGACTGTTGGAAACCAATCTTGAAGACCGGCAATGTTGGAGTTACCGGAGGCGTTTCCGTTTTTGTTTCTTTCTATTATTTCTCTATTGCTAAAATATGACATTGTCGTTCTGTTATAAATATGCACCTTGTGCATCGTCTGTGATGTATCGAGTGCTTATAGTATTGGAATATAAGTTGTTTCTCTCCTTCTCTACTCTGTCTCTATCTTGTGAGTGTTATTCTCTTGAGAATACGAGGTTCGTTTCTTTTTCTTTCAATGGGAAGCTGTGATTGCGATGGGGGAAGGCCGGAGAGGAAAGGGAGATGGTGCTGAGGGGAACTGGAGAAAGATTCGTGGGGTGATGGAGCGAGGTAGAGGCGCGAGCAGGGGATGCCGGAGATGGTCGGCCGGGTTAAGGAATTGGAGGGGGAAAACGGGGAGATGAATCTCGGAAATGGGAGGGAGATGATCGGAGGTTGAACGGAGATGGGGAAGATGGTGGCCCGACGGTCCGGTGGCAGCAGCGGCAGTGGCGCACGGGCGGCGGCGGCTTGAGGACGGCGGCGACAACAGTGAAGTACTCGTGGCCGGGGCAAGGAGTGGCGGCAGCGGCGGCGGCGATGACGGCGGTTGGACTCCTTTCTCAGCCTTCCGTGAGCAGCCACTCGAGATGGAGGAGACTCCTTTCTTTTCTCAAATGACGGCCCGGGTTTGTGGGGGGGTCCCTTCCCCTCTTATAGAGCCCAAAATGGGCCGAGAGGGGAAAGGGCCCACTTGAGGCCTACAACCCAAAACCTAAAATACTCATAGAAAATAAGGTTCACAAAGAGGAAGGGCTTCACGAATAGGATCCATAAAAGGAAAGAACCCACCTAGAAGCCTAAAAGGGAGAGGGAAATAAGCGAGGACCCGCTTAAACACGTGCGGGTCAAAAGTTCATAATAAAGAAATAAAGATAAGCAGATAGATCGGCGCGCGTGAACGGGCTCCTCCGGCGTCGTGATATCGTGTCTTGGTGGCGATGGGGGTCGTACGCCACCAGCTTGTCATGAACTTTGAAATCGTGGAGCTACGAAGACAGTCTTCATGACTGAGTTTAATTATTCTCTTTGCTCTCATAATGGCAGAAGGATAAGATATGCATACTTGTTGGCCTTGAACTTTTCTTGGAGGCCTTGGTTAATTTAGAGGATGATTCTTGGGCAGCTTTTCTTCAAACTCATTATCAACCTTTAGAATTCTTCTTTCTGATTGAGCTCCATAGATGCATGGGTTTATTCATGCAAGGACTTTGTCTTTGAGTAGAATAAGAAGATAGTGTCTTCCATTGATAATTAATAACTAGATCTCTCTTAAAATTCTAACTAAGGGTGGTTTCAAAGAGAGAAGGAATGGGATAACAAGGAATGTTCCTATTGATATTTCTTGAGATCAGTATTTATAACTATACAAGGTACCTATGATATAGGGGATATGGTTTGGAAAATAAGGAACCTATATCAAGGTAGAAGGTGGTTGACTTGGTCCATTCAAGGGCTCCTAATTATCTAAGGATAAGGGTTAGATTTCTTTTGACCAAATCAATCTTTAGATCAGTGTAAAATAGGAGGAGGAGGGAAGATAATTCCCTTCAGATCTACACTCTCTTTAAATGTTTTAGAGAGGTCTTCTTCATTCACTTAATGGATGGTGTGTTTCTCAAACTCATGAGTGAGGAGGAGTATAGTATTTTGTTGGAATTGAGGATGGTTTCTCTTCCTTAGTGTATATCTAGGCTCACTTGGAACCCTTGTGTTCATGTTTTAATATAATTCTCCATCAGACCTTAATCAATGTGGCTTTCTTGTTATAATCAATGACTGCTAATATGAATTTCACTCAACACATCCCAAAGAACGATAATCCTAAAACATAATTTTCTAAAGCAATTTAAAAATTTTAATATTCAAAATAATGAGTAAAAAAATAATTTGTAGATGATTGTTGAAGAGGTTATCTCATCAATTATTACACATGACAATCCTAGACGTTTTCTCCCACTAAGTGATGCGTGAAAATTCATCGCCAATGATTTATGTCTCTCCTAAATGTAGGAAAGTTATATGGCACCTGTAAAAATGCATTGCCATTTCCCATATGCGTGAAATTTTTGCACATGGAGGACAAAAAAGACTTGCGGTGCTTCAATGAAAAAATGAACCATCCAATCTTTTGAGAGTGTGATCCAAGTCATCAGATCTTCATCCAACAACGTTTTCATTCTGAGCAAAGGAACATAACTGTGGCCGTCCATGAGATCTCATTATAATGATGGAGATGAAGACAAGGGAGATGAGGAGCTGCAATAGTTATTTCTAGTTTCTAGACTTTCTTTTCTCTTTAAAAGGGGCGCGCAAGTTGTTTTCAGTGGACAATCTTGGGTGAATTTTAAGTGTTGCATTTCTTGAGTCGATCATTCAATTGTGTGATTGTTTCCTGCATCAAGGCAGTTTGTTCCTGGAGAGCATGGTGCATAAAAGTGGTATCAAAGCATTTTGATTCCAAGGATATGTCGTGATGCCAAGAAGGGGAGAATCATTGACGTAAGGAGAAAAATGCATGGCTGATGAATCAGGCAAGAAGATCGAGGTTGTGGTGCAGATGTTGCTGACGCAACTTTCAGTGATGAACTGTTGACATTGGGCGATGAGAATGGAGGTACATCTAGACACTCAAGGATTGTGGGAAGTGGTTGTCGGAATGGAGACATATCAACAAAAGGACATTTTAGCCCTATCTACTATGCTAGCTATAATATCGGAGACTTTTGCTGTCCTATTTGACATCAAGAAGTCAGCGAAGGTAAATTGGGAGATCATCCGATCATTCCATGTGGGAATAGATTGCTTCGTCCAATCAAGAGTTCAAGGTCTTCGAAGAGAATTCAAAAATCTCGTAATGAAGAAGTATGAGAAAGTGAGTGATATCACTTACAAGTTTTCAATAATTGTTTTCAAGCTAAGGCAACTTGGTGAAAGAATCAAAGACAAATAATTGTTCAAGAAATTGTTTTAATCAATGCCTCTGAGATATGATTCTTTGACTTTATCTCTTGAGCAATTGGTGACCTGGATGCCATGCAATTGTTGGAGGCTTTGGGATCACTAAAGGTTCATGAGATGAGATTATCCAAGAGAAATGTAAGAGAAGAGGACCAAGCACTGTTAACTCGAGCTATGAGTAAACTGAGCTATGAGACAACTAAGAGAGTGAGCAAGCTTGAAGACAGAAGCAATGAAAATATTTTCACCAGCTATGAGTTGGGCACTAAAGCATATTGGTGCCTTGGTCCTCACACTTTCAAGGTATCTATCAGTAGAGATGTGGTTTTTGAGGAATATCAGCGTTGAGTCTTCAATCAACAAGGTGGTCAATGTGTTGATTTCACCTTTACTTCGGCCATTGAATTGGTAAACTCATCTGAAGTTTCAACAGTCAATCAAGACTCGAATTCAGCAACAGACATGCCCCCATATGAAATTTTTGACCAAGCTCAACTCTTTGATGTAGAAGAGAGACCCAAGAGACCTAGGTCGATTCAATAGATATATATGGAGACACAAGAAATAGAGGATGATGAGGTTTTTTATTTCAAGTGAAGAGCCCTAGTCTTAGGAATCAGCAGCTATGAAGTATGGCGACAAGCTATGAGAGAAGAAATTCAAACGATTGAACAAAAATTCGACTTGGGATCTAGTCAAGCCATCTGAGAAGCGCAAGCCAACCGGTGTAAAGTGGGTTTATAGAATGAAGAGGAATTCCACGGGTGAGGTTACAAGATTAAAAACACATATTGTAGCAAGATGTTACATTCAAAAGAATGGAGTTGACTATAATGAGGTTTTTTCACCTGTTGCAAGAGTGGAATCTATCCAAATTCTCATGGCATTAGCAGCACAATTTAAGTGGAATTTGCATCACCTTGATGTAAAATCAGCAGTCATAAATGGTGAGATTAAGGAGGAGATTTATGTGGCTCAACCGAAGGCTTTGTCAAGAAAGGAAAGGGGAATCATGTGCTCATTATAAAAAAGGCCCTTTATGGGCTTAAGCAAGCTCCAAGGGCATGGAATTGTAAATTAGATGAAGAATTTTATTCTATAAGATTTAAAAGAAGTGCAAGTGATCAGGCAGTGTACATTTCAAGCATTAAAGAACACATATTGCTAGTGGGAGTGTAAGTGGATGATCTCATCATCACAGGGTCAAGTGCTGAGAAAATTGAGAATTTTAAACTCCCTATGAAGACCCCATTTGACATGACTGATTTCTGTCTTATAAATTCATATTTGGGCGTTGAAGTGATACAAGGAAATTTTGAGATCAGACTATGTCAAAAACTCTATGCATTGAAGGTACTTTATGAGTTTAATATGATAGAATGCAATTCATCCAAATCACCAATGGAATGTAGTATAAAATTGAGTAGAGAAGGTGAAGGATCTAAAGTGGATCCCACTCACTTTAGAAAATTAATGGGGTGTCTGAGGTATCTTACACTAACTAGATCTGATTTAGTTTTTTTTTATAGTTTTTTTAGCCACTTTATGAGTAAACTGAGCTCAGATCGTATGGCTTATGCTAAAAGGATATTAAGGTATGTGAAGAGAACTCTTGGATATGGGCTTCTGTTTGGATCAGAAAAAGAATGTCACTTGTTTGGGTACTGCGACAGTGATTATGCAGGAGATTTAGATAACAGAAAGAGCACATCAGAACTCATTTTCTTCTATGGGTCTAAGCCAATTGCGTGGAACTGCTGCAAACGAAAGGTGATTGCTCTGTCGTCTTGTGAAGCCAAGTATATAGCCTCTACATTGACAGCGTGTCAAGGGATATGGACAAGCAGATTTATATGTGAGCTACTTGGAATTGACTACAGGCTTTTTGATTTGTGTATTGACAACAAGTCTGCTATTGAAATTAGCAGAAATCCGGTTCATCATGGGCTAACCAAACACATCGATCGGTACGATTTTATCCGAAATTGCGTGGAAGAGAAGAAGGTGGAGTTGAGATATGTATGCACGGATGACCAGCTCGCCAATTAATTCACTAAATCACTGGGAGTTTCAAGATTCATTGAATATGGCCAGAAAATTGGACTCGTCCAAGTGAAACAAGGCTCGGATCAAGGAGGAGTTTGAGAGTGTGATCCAATCCGCCAGATCTTCATCGAACGGCGTTTTTATTCTGACCGAAGGAACATAATCGTGGCCGTCCATGAGATCGCGTTATAACAGTGGAGATGAACAATGGTGCGCGAGTTGTTTTCAGTGGACAATCTTTTGTGAATTTGAAGTGTTCCATTCCTTGAGTTGATCATTCAATTGTGTTAGAGTTTCCTGCATCAAGGCAGTTTGTTCCTTGAGAGCTTGTTGCTTACATCTTGTCTTTCTATGCGTAAAACCCACGATAAAGGGAAAAAATGGAAAATTAGAAATAGAAAAAACCAAAATAATCATCCATGGTCCTCCGAAGCGCGCAATTTGAATGGCACTCCATCAATCGCTGATGTTTATTTTGATAACATCTGGATTGCGAAAATAGAGAAAAGGGCCATTTCTCTCAAGACAGCGGGACAGATTAGAAATGGGATGGGCCACAAAAGGGTTTATGGGGCATAGAGAACTTCATAAATGCTTGTTGGGAGTCTGAAGAGCTACTTTTTATCTACGCAGTTTTCACTGTAATTGAACTATAGTAGGACATAACCCCCTTTAGTTAGCTCTGTGGAAACTTGGCCGACGGCCACCTTAGTCGTTGACTTCATTGGCAGCTAAACCGTCGGCTGCCCCGTTGACTTCTTCTGGAAAAGGTTGTAAAGCGTGAATATTCCAAAATTTCAACCTTTCTCAATCGAACTTGCGTTCCTTCACCAATCCAAGTTCGGTACCTGTCCAGCGCTACCAGTTTTCGATGAACGGGAAATGTCTAATGAACCCCGTGTATGCACCGTAAACTTAGAAGTTTAGGGTAGGGTTCGGTAGCTTACCACAATGGTTTTCAAGTTTTCACGGAAATCAATACGCGCTTGACCCACCGCCAGGGCTGACCGATCGTGACAATTCAGATGAACGACACTTCGTTGACTAATAGCACATTGTCGGCACAAACAGATGAACCACGATGAAAAAAGAGGAATCTTTTCACCATTTCCGTCAACTCTGCGTTATCTTCAGGCGGTATCCACCTTGAAATGTAGAAAATAAGAGAAAAATGATATCGCGTCAAGGATCTGTCTGACGTTCCACCTGCCTGGCAGTCATTTCAACATTAGAAAATTAAACTCCGAAAGGATAACGATAGAATTGCCCCTCTGTCATCGTTTGAGGTATGGCCCTTCGGTTCACTATTCGTCAAGCACTTCGTTTAATCGATGGTCTTTGGTCAAATTCCCCCTCTGTGAAAATATGCGGACAGGAGGGGATAGTGATTTAAAGTTCTTTTATGGGACCGACGACCTAACTTTGATGAAATTTTAGGCTCACGTCGTTCTCCTGCCTGATGTAGATCGTAGGATATTGGAAAGGATGCCAGTGCGCGGGTTTACGCGTTCACATTTCCGCTGGGGTGCTAAGAATCTTGTAGAAGTGAAAAATACAGTGAAAAATACCTTGATCGAATATTTGTAGAAACTTGAATCATCTTTAACGCTTCAAAATTAAAACTGATTTTGAAAAGGGTGTTTTTCAAGTAGATTCCAATTTACGCGGGGAAAATATATATAACTTTCGATCCTAGCATTATGTTAAATCTAGCGCATAAAACCTACAGGAGAATGATAGTTCAAACGGGCTATTTGGCAAGTATGCGACTGTTCAAAACTCTCGTGAGGTTCTACGGTGTTTTCTCGCGCAGCATCGCATCCCAAGAGTTTTCAAGTTATGCCATTTTTCAAAAAGCCATTCAGATCATTTGAGTTCAAGAGTTTCACTATAACTCGAGGACTCCCCTAGGAAAAATAAATCAGCCCTGGCTGAGACAGAATGAATGGCTGGCAGGGGAAACATCCACAGGCGAGACATCCAGACAGTGTGAATGCGTGAACAGAGAGATGCACACACCTCCGGTGATGGACAGTAGAGTGGTATGCCAGCTTGTCACTGAACAGCTAAAGCCCCTTGTTTTTGAAAGTATCCGTGTCCAACTCATCTATCTACCGCCAGAATAAAAATATTCCTCTGCGCGTCATCTATTACGAGTCAACGACGAGTACAGTGGCTAACATCCCTATAAATACCTGCGGGAGTTCTCCCTTCCAGGTACAGCAAGTCGCACTGAAAAGAAGAAAGACCATGGGTAATCTCAAGGTGGTGGCGGTGATCTTGGCGGTCATGCTATGCTTGGGCATGTCCTCAGCCGCTAGGGTTTTGACGAGTGGAGGCGGTGGTGGAGGACAGGGAGGGGGAGGAGGCGGGGGAACCGGGAACGGCTCCGGAAGCGGCTATGGTTCCGGGTCGGGCTACGGTTCTGGTGGTGGAAGGTATGGGTCTGGCGGAGGCGGGGGTGGGGGTGGTGGTGGAGGTGGCGGTGGTGGAGGTGGTCAAGGAGGTGGTAGCGGGTCCGGTTATGGATCTGGTAGCGGATCTGGGGGTGGCAATGGTGGCAGCGGAGGCGGTGGTGGCGGCGGTGGCGGCGGTGGCGGCGGAGGTGGGAGTGGGTCGGGATACGGATCCGGTTCGGGCTCGGGTTATGGCTCCGGTTCTGGGAACGGAGGTTCTGGAGGAGGTGGTGGAGGCGGCGGCGGGGGAGGAGGTGGAGGAGGGGGAAACGGGTCGGGATCTGGTTACGGATCTGGTTCTGGGTCTGGATCTGGCGGCGGTGGTGGCCGACACCCTTGAAGGAGGTCGTATCCCGAGGTGTCTGCTACTCGGCTTGGTGTCATCAAAAGCTTCGCATAAGTCTTCTTATACTCAATCATGTTCTTCATAGAAGTGTGGGTATAACGCGTGTGTAAAAGTGAAAGGAGTTTTGCAGTGCAATAAAGTCTTGTTCGGTTGATATGACGGGAAGCTCTTCTTCCAGGCCAAGATTAGATGAAAGTACGGTCAATAATTACGAGCATTCTAAGGATCAATATTCCTTCTACAGTACTTAAATGGACTTTGAATGGTGAAGATATCCTTAAAAAGAGGAGGCACAGTAATGTGAATTTGAATTTTCATTTGCATGAAACTGTCGGTAGTTTTAAATACCTTAGATATATTGATATCGAGTATGCCATGATTCAAATTAAGCATTAAACGATTCGGCTTCCAAAGTTTCCTTAATTGTCGTGAATTATTGGGGAAATACGATGTGTCGCTCTTTCTGTTTGGACTTAGACTGGTTGGCTGGTTTGCAAAGGAAACAACAATGTACGTCTATAAAAACAGGACACGAATAAATCAGGAAAAGAGTACAAAGTTTCAAATATAATGGATCTCTTCTGCTGAATCAAATGGATGAAGCCAAAATAAGTGACCAGGTTCATACTGATAAATGTACTCTTTTACAAAAATTCTGGCTCCTCAAACCACATCATTGACAAGCTTTTTCAGTGATTGAAAACATATTGTTTTCATTGATACACGCTTGGCCCACCAGAAGTCATTAATGGAAGACAACCCAGACGAACGAAAAGTCTTTGACTTAGAACACACGGTTAACACAAAAGGACGAACAGAATGAGATAAAGTAAATATTTTATTTGCTAAATTCGCAGACCATTCACTCTGTATTACTCTCAATTGCTATCCATTTCGGAAGGTGACAAAATGATTGGAAAATGCCTGAGGTTCCAATCTAGACCATGAAACTTTTATTCTTGATCTAAGAAGATTATGTTATAACAGGATAAGGATTCTACTGAAAGATATTCGGTCATATTCGGGGTACTGGTTTGTTTTTCCACGAAAAAATATATGAAATACGCACAATTGCGGACAGTTGGAGATAGTGATTGAATGCTCTTTGACGGACACGTAACTTCTGATGGAATTTTACGTTTACGTCGTTTTCCAGCCGAGTACAGAGCGTAGGATATTGAGGGAGAGTAGGGCCCAAGTGTGCGATTCACATTTCCCGTGCGATGCTAGAACTCTATTCTGCAGCAAAATATGTTACTTATTCATACTTTTTTGCACAGCGACCAATATTTGTTAATTTACCCTTTTTCATGATAATTCGACGCTGTTTTTCGAAATTACGTGGATGTTGGAACGTCAAGTCAACAAATATTATTGCGTTGTATCGGGCCACGTAGCGTCAGTATAGTTTACAAGTTACGCCATTTCCCGAAAGACCCGTCAAGCAGTTGACTTTAAGTGTTTCGCTCTTATCCTCACATACTCGAAGTGACGGAGCACAGAGTCTTGGCCAGCATGTCACTAAACTTCTCACGCACACTGGTTTGGAAAGTCTCCGACGTCCATCTCCTCTACCTACCGAGTGCATAAAAATATGCCCCTGCGCGTGATCTACTACGCGCGTTCATGGGGAAAGTCGACGACCTCAGTGGTGAACATTCCTATAAATACCGGCGAATGTTCTCCCTTCCAGGCATAACAAGTTTTACAACTGTTCTCTATCCGAGAGAAAAAAAACCATGGGAAATCTCAAGGTAGTGGCGGTGATCTTTGCTGCCATGCTCTGTTTGGGCATGTCCTCAGCTGCTAGGGTTTTGACGAGTGGTGGGGGTGGGGGAGGACAGGGAGGGGGAGGAGGCGGGGGAACCGGGAACGGCTCCGGAAGCGGCTATGGTTCCGGATCTGGCTACGGTTCTGGTGGTGGAAGGTATGGATCTGGCGGAGGTGGGGGTGGTGGTGGAGGGGGCGGCGGTGGAGGTGGCCAAGGAGGTGGTAGCGGGTCCGGTTATGGATCTGGTAGCGGATCTGGATACGGGGGTGGCAATGGAGGTCACGGGGGTGGCGGAGGTGGTGGTGGCGGCGGCGGCGGTGGAGGAGGAGGAGGTAACGGGAGCGGCTCGGGATACGGGTCCGGCTCCGGTTATGGCTCTGGTTCTGGTAACGGAGGTTCTGGGGGCGGTGGCGGTGGGGGCGGTGGTGGCGGAGGAGGTGGTGGAGGGGGAAGCGGGTCCGGGTCTGGCTACGGATCTGGTTATGGGTCCGGATCTGGCGGCGGAGGCGGTCGACACCATTGAGGAAAGTCGCTGGGGTGCAGCCACTATCCTCAGCTCTTCGCGTTGTGTTGTCGAATAAGTGTCCGAAAGTCACATCTGTAAAAATAAAATGTCGTCCGCAGTGCAATAAAACTATGTTTCAGTTGATCTGGGAATAGCCCTTCCATTATCCCACGATCCGATAAAAGTCAGGTGAATCGATCGGGAGTCGTGGTTTGATGAATCGTCCTTTTCCTATCGAAAGAGCTTAGTACAATTCGGGAACACGTAAAAACCTTGTCAGCAATATTACTTATGCAACCATTTTCCATTTTATAATGACGCGGAAATTTTTGTTTATATATGCAAAATGGTATATTTCCTACTGAAGACAGTGCACGAATGTGAAGTTAGAATTCATATCGAGCTGCATAGATCGATATTTGAATCTGATGTCCTTTAATCGACATCGATGTAAAGAATGTTGTTCTTTTGCATGAAAGTAACTGTCCTCTATGGCTCTACCTTAACGATAGAAACTGTTCCACTGCAAACAGAAATAATTTCTATATCTGTCCCAACCCGATTGAGTTCACTCCTGATTCTTGTGGCTCATTTCCTTCCTGATTTTCGCACTTTTGCTGACATTCGACTTGATCTTCATCCTCATGTGCTGACTCGTAGAGTTGAGTCAAAGAACCTTCCGACCCTTGGAAGTAAACCTACAAAAAAATGGAAATCACCCCCAAACGACCAGGCCTTGGTACATATAAATAACTACTTCGCTGTCAAGCTTGCAAGG
Organism: Lemna minuta; assembly: GCA_024174645.1. Taxonomy (NCBI): domain Eukaryota; kingdom Viridiplantae; phylum Streptophyta; class Magnoliopsida; order Alismatales; family Araceae; genus Lemna; species Lemna minuta. The sequence continues at coordinate 3,870,454 of CM044103.1, read as the reverse complement.
CTGTCACCAGTAAGACGGCTAAATTGGCAATTCACTTGGGCGTTCAAGGGGCATAGTCAGCGATATGATATCATATCGCCTCGTGTACACGTGTTAGTTTTACTGTACCAACATTAAAGAAGACATAGGGGCGAATAGAGAAGGAAAGAGATGATCTTCAGCTAGTTCTTTCTAGAGAGAGAGGCTTATTAATTTTCTGCAATAATCTTTCTTTAACGTGGGTGCTAGATTTTGCGGTACAATAAAACTAACACTTTTACATGCGGCAATATGCTGACTAGGCCCGTTGACTGCCTAAGTGAATTGATAATTTACCCAGCTTACCTACCCTCTTGCAATCTTGACCGCTAAATAGTTACTTTTTATATACATTGATGAAGAGACATCTTACATTCGAAGGTCTGGTCGTTTGGGGGTGATTTCCACTTTTGTTCCTACGTTTACGTCCAAAGGACGGAAGGCCTTTGACTCAGCTCACCTGCCAGCACATGCGGATCAAGACCAACTCGAAAGAGGAAAATCTCTCGTCTTAAAGATTTTTCATCCTTCTTTCTTTAGCTTGGGTTGATGGCTTCTTTTCAAACGCTGCCGGCATGGATTTCTGAACAAGTACAAGAATCAGGAAGGAAATGAGCCGCATTCGTGTGTACTCTCGTACTTAGTGGGTGACCTCAATCGGATCGAGACGGATAAATAAATTATCTATGTTTACAGCAGAACAGTTTCTATAGTCAAGGTAGAGCATAGAGGAAAGTTACTTTCATGCACAAGAACAACATTCTCCACATTGCTGACAATGCTTTCCCGTGTTCCCGATTGCAAAATAAGAGATTTTTAACCCTGGAATCCAGTCTTATGCTTCACAAATTGTACCAACTTCTCTCTCTAGGAAAAGGAAAATTCGTCAGACCACCGCGATCGTGGGATACAAGAAGGGCTACCCCTCAGATCAACTGAAACATAGTTTTATTGCACTGCGGACGACATTTTACTTTTACAGATGTGTCTCACCGACACTTATGCAAGCACGAGAGAGGATTAAAACGCGTGCAAACGACCGAGGGCCATCCCTCGAGCGATGACCGAGTGTCAGTAGAATCCTTATCCTTTTATTATATCATTTTCTAAAATCAGGAATAACGATCTTACGGTCTGGGTTGGAACCTCATGCATTTTCCTATTCTTTTGGCTCCTTCCTAAATGGATTACATCATCTTACTGTAATGCAGAGTGGATGGTCACGCGGCAAGTCGTCCTGAAATTTAGCAAATAAAATATTTACTTTATATCTTCGTCTTCATCCGTTTGTATTGACCGTGTGTTCTACGTCAAAGACTTCTTGTTCGTCTGGGTTGTCTTTCATTAATGACTTCTGGTGGGTCAAGCGTGTATTGACTTCCGCGAGAGCTTGAAAACCATTGAACGCCGCAGCACGTCTCAGCTGTCTCGTCAACTGGTTTGTGGTAGGCTGCCGAACAATTTATTAAACTTTCTAGTCAACGGAGCAGACCAGCTATTCGTCAAGCATTTCCCGTTCATCAAACTCTACTCGTATTGGACAAAGAATCGAACTTCGGCAGGCAAATAAACGCAAGCACGATGAACAGAGGTTAAAGAAATGGTGTATTCACTCCTTTCTCCTAACAAACAAAGGTGGACACATAGAGAGAAATCTGTGTTCGGAGATGGTGCTTCATTTCGGAAACTTTCATTTTAAATATCTAAGGTGAAGAAGAGAGTCAGGCAAGATATGCATTAAAAGCAAGTATTAGGAAAATATTAGAATCCCTAATCTGCTCAGATCTTTCCACAACCTAGCAGAATCTTTGTTGTTTTTCAGCTTTAGCAACGATGTTCTAGATAGGCAAAGCTGAAATTCCGTCTTTTTTCAGCGAGTTATTCGTCTATTCTTTAACCCGCTCTGAATAGAACAAGGCTTACGCACACTGAAGACAGTAAGAACGATTACATGGGAAAGACAGATTGAAATAAACAAATAGACGGAGGTTAAAGGCTAAGTCAATGCCACGGGGGAGGAACATAAATCGCCATTTTCATGACTTTCATGTTTTGCATATTTGTTCCGGAACTGCTCTCGGGAATTGATTGGAACCGGGAAAGACTATCTATTTCTTTTAGCCAGTAATCGATTATAAAATATGGGAATCGAATAGGGTCATAGGTCGTTCTTGTATCCATTACACTGAATAAATTCGCGAAAAACATTATCATTTTCATACAAATATTTACGAAAAAATGCGCTAAAATTCGAAATTTTCCAAAAATATAAAATTAGTTTAGGCTCTAAATTAGAGAAAACGAAATATAAAGTTATCTTTGTATTAAGATTACATTTACGGATATTAGCGCAATCTTTTTCATTCTTGCTGTAAATTGAAGTTCCCTAACTTAATGAAGAAATAGTTCAGAGGATGAGTGAATTAGTTTCTTTTGCAAGTTTATGTTATCTAATTACTCTCATGAATTCATTGACTATCACTCAATTTCTCACGTCATTCATGCTAGATTTTTTTATACTAGATGTGGTATTCAAACCCCCTATGCTATTAGCAAGAGGAGATATTTCCCTTAGAGTCACCCCTTACCTTATTAGTCACTAGTATTAATTACTAACTTCTATTGTTAGTCAAATCAAAGTACACATTCACCTGACGATTTGCCGCTCATCCCTAGTATTAATTAATCTCCATTAATGACCTCATCCCTCTGGCATGCTTTGAAACATCTTCACTCATCTTGCATCCCACAGGCCAACTCTTAGAGATCCGCTCACCGCTTGCTGCTCCTCATCAGGCTAGCTCACCTCCTCGTCACTTCCACTCAAACTCACCAACAGTGCACCCCTTACCCTCATGGGTAAGTATGACTCACCCAGAATCCACCTCATGCTAAGGAATGGTTCCAACTATCTCTTGTTCTAATGAATGACACAATATAAAGATAAATTAAAATTATTTGACTTAATTTAAGATAAAATAAGTGTAAATATGATAATTATAAATAGAAAAAAAATGGGAGGAGTAAAGTAAATTCTCCCTAGTGCGTTCACTATGACATTTTTGTTATTGACTTTGATTTTCTGAAGTTGACTTGGTCTTTAGTGGTTCACTTCAACATTTGGTGTAAATGTGATGTCTGATAATTCGAAAGGATGATGAATGTAAGAAGATGAATATGAGTAAGATGAATACGATAGAAAGGAGAGTGAATTATATGAAGCTTGGATACATATTTTGGTTTCTAATTAAATCCTACAATATAATAGAGGACCTATGAATAATATCACGAAAGGATAGATATATAACTTAGTGAAGAAATGATGTATGATAATTTGAAAGGGAAAAGAAAAGTGTAATGATGAATAGTATGAATGCGTTGAGTAAGAAAGATGATGGAGAGGATGATACGATTTATTTAATGAAGAGGATTAAATCTAATATAATTCTAGAATGTGGAGAAGATATAGAAATGATAATATGAAGGATGGAAGTGTAAATCAGTGAAGATATGGTGAAGGATAGTTGGAAAGATGTCCAAAAAATAACGATAATGAATATGATTGTGAAGAGAAGAAATCTGGGTGAGATGATACTTAGGTTTATTTAATGGAGAGTATGAATGACATGGGAGGAGAGTTAGTAATGATATTACTAGGATTGGGAATTATCTTGATATTATTATTTTCCGATAATAGTTATATGATTGAGAATAGATAGGAGGAATGAGTCGATGTTGAAATTATCGGATATGATGAACTGAACTTTTATTCACGATAAAAGAAGAGAGGATGTGATGCAGGACCAGGGTGGTAGACCCTGGTCGCGCACTAAAATGTTGTGGGTGAGCCTAGGGAAGTGGGAGCCTAGGGTGAACTATTATGATCTAATGACCTACTATTACCAACAAGCAAATACTTTCCCGCACGTCATCTTCGAAGCACCTGGAGTGCGCCAAGTAGTGTCGATCTGGGAGACCTCCAGCCCCACGTCCATGCCGGCGGGGAGCCTCGGGTCGTCGATTGGGGAGCTCGACAATCAACCCCACGGATTTGGACCACAGTCTCAATCTGCTCGAAATTGTCTAATCACTCAACCTAAAACTATGTTCCGACTGCGATAGAAATAGGCACTGGAAATGCTGGAATAAATAAAAGGGCTCCAATTTAAGGGGAGGGGATGCGAGCCTAACCTACGGGGCGCGTGCTCGGTTGGTCGTGACGATGGCGGTCGTTCGTACGCCGCACGGACAGTCGGCAGGAGTGGGCCGAATCGGCGACGCAGAGTCTCGGTGGGGTCCTTGACGCGGAAGAGGCTGTCTTGGGAGAGAACAGTGACCAAGAGAAGGTGCATAGCTAGGACTGGCGCGAAACGGGCCGAGGCGGCCAATTCTCGTGGGAGGAGGGCGTGGGCGCTGATTGTGGACACAGGAGTGGACCGAGCGGGCTGGTCTGTCTGCAGCCCGAGCACAGTCTCAAGCATTGGCACGAATGGTAAGTGCAACAGGGGAGCGTGATGCAGGTGGGCCGCGAAGGCAAGTCAGCAATGTTGGTTTCTCACACTCGATTTGCACTCTCTCACTATCGGATTCAAGAAGAAGAAAGAAAGAAAGTAAGATAAATGATGAATTCACTTGCACACACACCCAAAGTTCACCGCATACACACCTAAAATAGGCAAAGATAGTAAAAAAGCAAAAACGAAAGAAAAGCATCATAACGAAACATAACGGCTTAGGCGGTGATGTGGCATCTCAATAGCCGTTATAACACCCTTGATCCAACGGTCTTTATTTCCCTCTCTCCACTTAATATCTCAGTTGCCATCGTAGCCTTTTAATCGAGATCGGACGGTTCAGATTATCCTTCAAACTCCCCTTTAATCTGTAGCATTCCTAACAATCGCAACTCCAATCTTTGCACGAAATTCACTAAAATTTAACTCTTCCAAGTGATTTTTCGTGAATTGATCCGCTAATTGATCTTATGTCCTCATGTATTCAAGCTTAATAAGCCCTTCTTCAATACAATCTCTAATAAAATGGTGTCTTGTATCTATATGCTTGCTGCGGCTATGATGAACCGGATTTCTTGTTAGTTCCAAGGCCGATTTGTTACCAACCAATATCTTCACTAAATTCTCTTTCATTGACACTAATTCTTTGATTAATCATAATATCCAAAGACTTTGACAAGTTTCTGAAGAGATAGCTATATGCTCTGCTTCGCATGTCGATAGAGCAACCACTCTTTGCTTCACTGAATTCCAGGTAATTAGTAGTCCTCCCATGAAAAATATTTGACCTGAAGTGCTTTTCTTGTCGTTTATATCTCCAGCAAAGTCACTATCACTGTATCTAGTGATAGTTAAGTCTCTGTCTCCTCTGTTGTACATAAGACCAAAGTTCACAGTACCTTTTAAGTATCTCATAATCCTCTTTGTTGCTACGAGATGCTCTAAGCTTGGTTTGTCCATAAACCTGCTCAAATAGGTGACACTAAATGTTAGATCAGGTCTTGTGTTCATCAGATACCGAAGTCTCCCAATCAAGCTCCTAAAATTTGTCGAATTCACTTGTTTACCTTCAGCCTTTTTCTGTAGTTTTAGATGCACTTCCATTGGCATTTTTATAGCATTTACAATAACTCATCGTAAACGTTTTTAGAATATGATTTGAGTATGCCCTTTGACTCAAAAATATACTTGCTGATGATTTGCTTAATTTCCATTCCAAGATATGAGTTCAACAGACCTAAGTCTGTCATTTCAAATTTTTCTTTCATTTCTTCTTTAAACTTGCTGATTTTGCTCACCACTTGGACCAGTGATTACTAGGTCATCCACATAAATTCCAACAAGAAATTTTTCTTTTTTTACTTCCTTTATGATATAGAGCAGTATCCAATCTGCTTCTTTCAAAACCAAGATAACTCATGGTTTTATTTAGCTTTGAATTCCATACCCGAGGTGCTTGCTTCAGCCCCCATACAATGTCTTGGTGAGTTTTAGAACATAGGATTCCTTTCCCTTTCTTCACATAACCTTCAGGTTGCATGACATATATGTCTTCCTTAATCATTCCATTTAAGAATGCAGATTTAACACCTAGGTGATGTAAATTCCAATTTAATTTGTTAATTTGTTTCTGCTATTGCAATCAGTATTCTCATGGAATCAAATCTAGCTACATGAGCATATATTTCTTCATAATCAATCCCAAATTTTTGAGAATATCCCTTTGCCACTAACCGAGCTTTATGCTTCACTATAGCCCCTGTTTGGTCCTTCTTCATTCTATATACCCATTTGACTCCTATGGGTTTGATTCAGGGTGGAGCTTTTACTAATGTCCACGTTTTATTCCTTTCAATGGCTGATAATTCTTCTGCCATTGCACTTCTCCACACTTCTTCTTTCACTGCTTCAGCATAAGATTAGGGTTATCATAAATTAAGTTTCGTTTTCCTCATAGACATCTTGAATTGATCTATATCTCAGAGGTTCCTCATCAATTAAATTTCCATCCCGAATTGAATCACTCTGAGGCAATTCGGTTGGTTCTTCAATTACTTCTTCAGTAGATTGGAAAATATCAAGATTGAACTCCTCATAAGAGATAGAATTACCTCGATTGTCCACTGAGAAGCTTAAAGACTTTGACTCCTCAAATATCACATCCCTGCTTATACTTAGCTTACGGGTTGCAAGATCTATGCATCTGTATGCTTTAGATCCTTGCTCATAGCCTAAAAAAATCATTTCTTCACTTCTGTCTTCAAGTTTTCCCACATTTTCCGTCAATTATACATGCACTAGTGAACCAAATGTTCTGAGATGGCTTACACTTGGTTTTCTTCCATACCAACACTCATATGGAGTCCTTCAGATTTTTTGTAGAAGATCTGTTCAAGACATGGATGCATGTTATCACTGCTTCTCCCCATAGCTCTAATGGTAATTTCTTCCATTTAAGCATGCTTCTTACAAGTCCCATAACAGTTCGATTTCTTCTCTCTACCACTCCATTTTTTTGTGGAGTGTACGTGATGCAGGACGTGGTTGTGAAAACCCTCGTGCCTGATCAATGAATCTGAGGATGACTAAGGATAGCCGATCAAATCTAACCTACGGGTAGGCGAGTCCTACACCCTAAATACAATATCTAGCCTAGACCTAAGTGCATGCAGGCGTGCTGATCAGCGAAGTCGACTCCAGGTAACCCAGGGAAATTCGCGATGATGGGTAGGATGAGGTCCTCTCGATCCACGTCCGAAGGCGTGGAGTGGCTCGTCATGGAGTAGCCGATGCTGCAGCTCACGCCCAGTGTCGGACTTGACGTACGCATCAGAAGTCTCGAACCTATACTCGTACTACCCTATCTACGTCGTCCAACGACGGTGGAGACGAGTAAAGGAAATGCTTTGAAAAGTAATCGAAATTTAAAATGAGGGGTTGAAGCTAACCTGCGAGGCGCATGCTCGGTGGGTCGTGGCGTCGTGGGGAGTCGGCTCGGCAGTGTCAACCGGAGAGGGCAAGGTGACAGTCTCGAGCACAAGGGGGCGATGGAGTGGATGGCGCGACGGGATCGCATCGGGAGAGACAGGTCCGGGCAGACTGGGTCAACACGGAGTCGACCAGGGGCTAGACGGGCGAACCCGGTTGCAGGGGACAAGCCAATCCTATGGGGACCAACGGGATCAAGCAGACCACCCGAGCGGTGAAGGCATATCGGGTCGGCGCGGAATAGTCTGTGGAGACACCGGTAAATCGCAGCTGCCAGGGATGGCGCAGTAAGGTCAAAGTAGCACTGGCAGCCCTAGGAGGCGCGACCAGCGGAGAGTCAAAGGGGGGATGCGGTCAGACCAGGTGGCACTGGTGGGCCAGAGTAGTGCGGATGAGGCTCGGGCAGTGCAGTCAGCTCGAGGGGTGTTGGGTCAACCCAGGAGGGGTTGGGGTCAACCCGAAAGGGGGGAGCGCGCGGTCAACCAAAAAGGAGGGAGGGCGCAGTCAACCTTGGCATTGACGTGGGATACGTCAGGAGGAGATGCGATTGGCAGTTCGCGGCACACCCAGACAAAAATAATTCCTTCTTCTATTACAACTTGAATTTGAGCAGGGCGCGAGATTGGGACTTTGGTCGCGCGGGGAGGAAGCAGTCGCGCGGTCAGGAGATTCGCAGCTGATGGAGTCTACGACCGCCTGAATTCCATGAAGGACTCAATTTCTGCGGTCGAAAAGTTGCACGGAAATGAGAATATGGGAGAGGAGAAGTTCGGGAGTGAGGGCGAGTGTGTGGGGAGTCCGAGGGTGGGTGACGGAAGATGGGCAGACGTTGGTAGAAGATTCTGTGAAAGGGGAGGCGGGCGACAAAATTATTCCCGCCGAGAATTCTGCAGGGGGTGCGAATAAAGGGGACGGTTGGGTGGGCAAAGGTGAGAGGAAGCGCTAGCCGAGAATTGGTGGAGCTAGTCCGTTTTTCGTGGGAAGACTAGGGAGCGGAAGGGGAATAGGAAGGGTCTGATGGGGATACTCCATCTCAGTAGTGGTCACGGGAACGTCGACGACCTCCCATTGTTTTAACAAACACCTTCTTCGAATTTCTGTTTCAAGTGGTTATGCTCTAATTAGGAGCGTCGGATGAGGAGAGTTAACACGATCCAGATGAGGCCACGTCACGCGCGACGGAGGCGACCTGCAGTGGTCGTTGAAACGACTTACCCTCTCTCTCCTCTTCCTATTGGACGGGGTGCTTTATAAAACACCTCGAACTGTTCGACTAAATGTACTGAGCGAAAGCGGTTTTTCTCCGCAACTACATTTCCTTTGATTGTTAGTTTAATCCCTTCCATTGTGTTCTCTCACCTATTCGATCACGTGATCATCTTCCGCAACGCGTTTACACAAGTTTTATCGGGTTATTCCCCCTTCAATTGGTATCAGAGCTTGTGTTTGATCTTCTGAAGAATATCAATGGCGAAGAAGTCCATCGATGGTGAAATGGCAGCCGTGACGCCATCTCTCAAGCTCTCCAAGATGAGCTATCGAGTGTGGTCCATGACGATGGAGGTTTATCATGACTCTCACAATCTATGGCAAACAATCGTTGGCAAGAATCCAACGAAGAAGAAGGATTGCCTGGCACTTTTCGCGATCATGAGTGGCGTTCCAAAAGAGCTCCTCGGCATTCTCGACGTGAAGATGATGTAGAACACTTTTAAGAAGGTATGTTATGTATGAATATGAAGTTTTGAAGAGAGATGTGATGAGAGAGATATGCCCAAGTTGAGCGGAAATTCAGGCAGAATTTGACTGAGTCGGATTCTTTCCGTCTTATACTCTCTTTGTGCGCTCGGGCCGCGATTGTAGTCAATATGCAGTACTGCCTGTGCTTTAGGGAGTTGACTCGTTTCTTTTCATATTTTGTATAGTCCTCAGCTGGCAATAAGCAGACAGGCGGTAGGAGCAGGTAGACGAGGACGAGAAGTTGATAAGGATGAGGAGCGCGCCCTATCGGAAGTCAATGCAGTTGCAGATGAGGTGGCGGTCGTTAGTCGATGGCGAAGTATCTTGTCTTGTTGGAAATTTTCCTTGGAGTCGGCTTCGTTGTACTAACTTCAACAGAGCGGTTGATCTTTGACTCTCGGTAAAGGTCAGGTTGGAAGATCTTCTGACATGCAGGCCACGGAAGGTCTCGTTGACCACAAAGAAACAGCGAAATGCTCTCACGAACTCTTCTCGAGCAGGTACGTGTCTTTAACAGTAGCTATTTGCCGCTCCGTCGTCGGGAACCAAAAGTCTTTCCTCTTCGGGATTATTCACAACCTTTGACGCCGTAATAAATGGATTGCACCCGAATAATCAAGCGTATTCCCTTGTCGTCTCTCCGCTGTCTTCAAATTCCCGTGAGGTTGTCGGGTTCCTCTGATGTCAGTGGCTTCTCGTTGGAATCTTTGATAAACTCTGTGTATGCCCTCTCGCTGTTATGCTCTGCCGATGGTTGACTGTGATATCTTGGCTTCAAGGGGGACCTTTGACCAGTGTTATAAACGGTAAGGATATTCTCCTTATCTTCCTCTTCATTAGCAGTGGATGCCTCATGTAGATGGGAGATGATTTTCTTTTGTAAGGCACCAGTAGTCTTCAACAATCTTAGTGAGGTTGCTTCATGTGGACAGATGCATGATAATATTCATGCAAAGGCTTGTCTTGAAATAAACTAAGAAGGTGAGTTCCTCCTTTAGATCTCTCCTAAATTTTCTATCTATAGGTAGGTTTTCAATGAAAGAAGGAATATTTCACAATAGTGTTCCTATTGATGTTTCTTGAGATCATTATTCATAACTATACAAGGTACCTATGATACGGTGGTTGTGGTTGAGACAAAAAGGGAGCCTATATCAAAGGTAAAAGGGTGGTTGACTTGGTCCATTCAAGGGATTCTAAGTTTCTAAGGATCAAGGTTATATTTCTGTTGACCAAATCAATCTTTAGATTAGTGTAAAATAGAGGAAAGAGGGAAGATAATTCCCTTAAGATCTACACTCTCTTTATTTATTTAGAGAGGTCTTATTCACCCATTTAAGGAATGGATAATTTCTCAAATTGGTAGATAAGAAGGAGGAGAAGAAGGAGGAGGAGGAGGAGAAGGAGGAGGATAGGTTCACTTAGAACCCTTGTGTTCACGTTTCTAAAATAATTCTCCATCAGAAGAAGACCGCGAAGGAGAATTGGGAGATTCTCCGTCAGCAGAATCTCGAGGTGGATCGTGTAATTCAATCTCGCATCCAGGGACTACGTCACGATCTTGAGGCACTCACCATGGGCAAGGCAGAGACAATCGTGGATTTCGCGATGAAATTCATGCACATTGTCTCCGACTTACGAAATCTTGGAGAAACGATGGAGGAGAAGGAAGTCGTGCGAAGATTTCTCCAAGCAACCCCGGCTAAATTCGATGCAGTCATCGTGTCATTGGAGTAGTATGGCGAGCTCGAGAAGGTGAGTCTCGATGAAGTCATTGGATCTCTTACCGTTGACGAGTTGCGGCTCAAAGAACAGGAAACTTGTGAAGAGGAGCAGGTCCAATTGACTAAGGCAATGGGTAAGTCTAAGATAGCTAATGAGGAGGAATTCTCATCGAGAGGCAGAGGTCGACATCGCGGCAGAGGCGGAGATCGAGGCCAGGGCCGAGGCCGAGGTCGAGGACGAAATCAAAGCGGAGAAGAAGAAAAGGATAAGAAGACGTTCAATAAATCAGTGATCTAGTGCTATCATTGTCAACGTTACGGACATTTTGCCTATGAGTGCAGAAACCCAAAGAAGCCCCGCGAAGATAGAGCTTATGTGGCGGAAGCTACTCCGGCAGCCGCAGCTTCGGCGAGCTCATCCAACACGGTGGTGGTGACGTCATCTCTTCTTATGGCGATCGTTGAAGAGTGACGAGACTAAATCATATGGTCGTTGAATGCACACGATTTAGTGTCAAAAAAAGTCCTAATCTTACCAAAGTAATTAATTAGTATAATGGTAATTAAGGGTCGAATCCATGGAGAATTAGGGAAATTTGAGAGATATCTTTGAAATTCCGTCAAATCGGACGACGAATTGAGATTTGAAATTGGGCGTTTTAGTATATTAAGAAAGACAACTCAATTTCGAATCCACGGAATCAAAAAATCAGATGATTGATAACATGCTATTTATGCATGTAATTACATAGTTATTAATGCAAATTAATGCATTAATCATTAAAAATCTTTTAAGCATATTTCTATCATTTTGTTGAAATCCATGTTATGATCTTAAAATACATCAATTTATGGGTTATTATGCATAATTAGACATTCTAATCTTTCATCTTAATTATATTTATGATCATAATCATGTTTTTAAGAATGAAAATATAAGAGAAAAGACTTTTATTTACATTTATGTGTATTTATGAATTTATTTCATATAATACATAAATGTATAAAATTAATATAAATTAATTCTCTTATTATTTTAATAATTTGAATTTTTAAAATGATATATTATTCAATTTTGAATCCAACAAAACAAATTTGAATTAATTTGGAGTTATATTTTGAAAGTTATGAATTTTACAATTTTTAGGAATTTTTCTGGAATTTTTCTGAATTTATTTGATTTTTAATCATTTAAATTAAATAAAAAATTTCAAAAAGTGGTTAATTTGCGCACGGGCCCACGTGGATGTGACGTGGCATACAAGTCCACGTGGCTCTGCCACGTGGACGCGCGCACTAGCCTGCGTGGCAAGGATGTGACGTGGACGCATATTTTATTTAATATATATATAGGTCTCCCGTGTATAAGGAGACAAGTAATCAGTACCGCTAAAGTCGAGTACATCATATACGCGTCATTTTCCACAGTATATTCCGTGTGGGACTAAAATCCCATTGAATCAATCTGTGCAGGACGCGTGGCGCGACGAGAGGCGTTGGATTGCATGAGCGACGAATCGCGTGCGTCAACGCGATGAACACAAGGTCCACGTGATCTCTGATCAAAGCACGTGGGTAAAAGAGGCTTTAAGTGAAAACATCATTGCTGTCGATCGTGATAATTATAATGGTCGATATTCAACGAGCCTCAGATTAATCACAATTGCTTGATTAAAATCCAACGGATGGTCACAAAACAACGCATCCTTTTACTTAAAGACGTGGACGAATCCCTACCTTCCATCAACGATCGGACGAACGACGTTTGAAGGCAACGATTCGTGAGCAACGGATCATCACGATCGTCGATCGCGATGAACTCCTGAATCCGACGGTTGAAGATCATTTTTGTTTATTTAAAAACGGTTCTTCGCGACAAAGAAGAGGCCCGCAATCGTTTGCAAAATTCTCCTTGTTTAGAGAATCTTTTCGCGTGTCGTTTGTTCCTGTATGATCTTAACTCATTTCCGCTCCATTTAAGTGCATTAATTTAGATTTCAATCGAGAGAGGAGGGAGAAATCAAGTCTTGTACATCAATATTCATCTTCAAAATTTTGGAATGAAAAGCCATGAATCCGGCGATTAATTGGATCATTTCGAAGGTTAATTTGGGTTAGATTGGTTGATCTCCTCTTAATCTTTCATTATTTAAAGTAAATTTTCATTTTAGAATCGTAGATTTAGTTTAGTTTAGTTTAATTTTTGGTTTTGTTAGAGAGAGGAACACGAGAGAGAGGAAAAATAAAGAGTAGGGTATTTTCTTGATTAGACAGATACATGCACGCATAGTTATATAGAGGAGAGAGATAGAGAGGAGAGAGAAAGTAGCCTTCAAGGCCCAATAGGAGAGAGATATGATGGGCTTTAACATTCCCCCTCAAGCTGGAGCGTGGAGGTCAAACATGCCCAGCTTGGATCCGATGGTCTTATATGCAGGGCCTAGTAGGGCCTTAGTAAAGATGTCTGCCAACTGATGTGAGGAGGCGACGTGTGGGGTACAGATGGTACCGTTAACAGCGTACTATCGTATGAAGTGGCAGTCGATCTCAATATGCTTCGTCCTCATATGGAACATCGCATTACTGGCGATAAAGGTAGCAGCCATGTTATCGCAGTACATCTGCATAGGCCCTTCTGGCGGGAAGCCAAGCTCAGTGAGAAGAGAGCGTAGCCACATCATTTCTGTCGTGGTATCTGCCATGGCTCGATACTCGGCTTCGGCACTAGAGCGGGACATGATAGACTACTTCTAAGAGCGCCATGTGACCAGGTTACCTCCAACATAGGTGGCATATCCACCATGTGACTTCCAATCCTCCTTGTCACCAGCGAACCCAGAGTCAGAGTAGGCCTCAATGTGTAGATGACCTTGTCGCCGATACAAGAGGCCCTTCCCCGGAGTTCTCTTAAGGTACGCCAGAACCCGATAGACACCCTCCAGATGGATAGTGCGAGGAGCCTACATAAACTGACTCAAGACACTAACTGCATAGGAGATGTCCGGGCGAGTCACGGTGAGGAAGATCAATTTCCCCACAAGTCGGCGGTAGATGCTGCATCCTCAAGAAGTGCGGTAGCATTGTCCCACCAGTCCACATTCTTCTCCATAGGTGAGGAGGCCGGCTTGCACCCCAGCGTCCCAGTCTCCTCCAGTAGATCAAGCGTGTACTTCCGCTGACAAATGGACATCTGCCCCTGACGGTAAGCGATCTCAAGTCCAAGAAAGTACCTGGGGGGAGACAAATCTCATGTCACGAAGTGCTGAGGGAGATAAGCCTTGGTCGCAGCCACCTCGGCGTCATCACTACCAGTGATGATGATGTCATCCACATACACAGCCAAGATAACACATCCATGCGGGGTGCGTTTCCGCATGACAACTGGATCGGATACAATAGAGACGAGGCCATATGAGAAGAGCAGCTGCGAGAACTTGTGGAACCACGCACGCGGGCTTTGCTTCAGCCCATAGATAGCCTTCTTGAGGAGACACACCTCAAAAGACTCCCCTTGAGCAACGTAGCTAGACGGTTGCTCCATGAATACCTTCTTATCGAGGTCTCCGTAAAGGAAGGCGTTGGACACGTCCAGCTGATGAAGCAGCCAGGACTGATCCAGAGCGATGGAGAAGAGGACACGGATGGAGCTGAGGCGCGCCACAGGCGAGAATGTCTCATGATAGTCAAGACCATAGGCTTGAGAAAAGCCACAGGCCACGAGACGCGCCTTGTAGCGAGCAATGGAGCCATCAGGATTGTACTTGAGGGAGTACACCCACTTGCAGGAGACAACATTGGCATCAATAGGTCGAAGAACCAGCGTCCAGGTCTCCTGTTGGATGAAGGCCGCATACTCCACATCCATCGCCTCTTTCCATGCTGGTACCTGCAACGCCTCAATATACGACTTGGGAATTGACTCAGTTAGAATGGCAAGGGCAAAGGACTGATAGGAAGGAGAAAGGCGGGCAGGAGAGACATGATGGGCGATAGGGTATTACGTGCACTGGCGAGTGCCCTTGCAAAGGGCAATGGGAAGGTCAAGGTCAAATACAGGAGGCGGTGGGGAAGATGGTGGTGGCAATGTAGCCGGAACAGTGGATAACGGCGAGGAGGGAGGTTCCAGCTCAGAGGATGGATCAGACTGGAGGGATGCCGAAGAGGGTGACGCCTCAGGCAAGGGAATCGGGACAGTCATAGGGAGGTCGGTAACAGTGGTAGCAGATATCGAAGGAAGGAGGGATGGGGAGGAGAGATCCTCGCCAGACTGAGTAGAGGTAAAGTAGGGAACATCCTCATGGAAGGTCACATCTGCTGAAGTAACGTACTGGCGCCAATCTGGGAAGTACACACGGTAGCCCTTCTGAGTCCGAGAGTAACCGACGAACACACCCTTTTGTGCAAGAGGAGCCAGCTTGGAGAGGCCGGGGGTGTGATCCTGAATGATGTAGGATATTCTAGAAGATATGTTTAAATCCTACAGTAAGGGAAGGATCTATGAATTGATATCAGTGAGATTAATATTTATAGAGAATGCTTATAGAGTGGAGATAGATGATAGGATATTAGAGAAGATAATATAGAGAAATAGAAATCGTGAGAAGAGAATTTTGAAGTTACGCGTTAGGTAGAAATTACGAGGAAAAGAGGGATTCAGAAATAGAAAAGAATTGGAGACGGTAGAGAGAATGTTGGACTTATAGTATATATATTAAGAACTGTTCGTGATAGAGAGGAGAGAAAAAATAGTTTGTAATGATATGATGTGATGCCCCCATGCAATGGGGGCTTAATATAGGAGAGAAGAGAATAGTGGGCCAAGCCCACTAGAGAGAGAGAGAGAGAGAGAGAGAGGGAAGAGACTAGTGGGCCATGCCCATTAACACTCCCCCTCAAGCTGGAGCGTGGAGGTCGAACATGCCCAGCTTGGACCCCATAGTATCATAGGTCGGGCCTGGTAGTGCCTTAGTGAAAATGTCTGCCAGCTGATGTGCTGAAGCGACGTGTGGAGTGCAGATGGTACCGCTCACCACGTACTGTCGAATAAAGCGGCAGTCAATCTCAATGTTCTTCGTCCTCATATGGAACGTAGCATTACTGGCAATGAAGGTAGCAGCCAGGTTGTCACAATGCATCTGCATAGGCTCTCCAGGGGGGAATCCCAACTCGGTAAGAAGAGAACGCAGCCACAACATCTCTGCTGTGGTATCCGCCATGGCTCGATACTTGGCTTCAGCGCTGGACCGAGATACAATGGACTGCTTCTGAGAGCGCCATGTGACAAGATTGCCTCCAACATAGGTGGCATATCCACCATGTGACTTTCGGTCCTCCTTGTCGCCGGCAAATCCAGAGTCAGAGTAGGCCTCAATGCGCAGATGGCCATGGCGTCGATACAGGAGACCCCTCCCCGGAGCTCTCTTTATGTACGCCAGAACACGGTAGACCCCCTCCAGATGGATAGTACGCGGAGCCTGCATAAACTGACTCAAGATACTAACCGCATAAGAGATATCTGGGCGAGTCACAGTGAGGAAAATCAATTTCCCCACGAGTCGTCGGTAAAGGCCTGCATCCTCCACCAGTGCAGTAGCATGGTCCCACCAGTCCACATTCTGCTCCATAGGTGAAGCGACCGGCTTGCACCCCAACATCCCTGTCTCCTCCAGGAGATCAAGTGCGTACTTCCGCTGACAAATAGACATCTGCCCCTGACGATAAGCAATCTCAAGTCCAAGGAAGTACCTTGGGGGAGACAGGTCTCGGGTCACGAAGTGCTGAGCCAGATACGCCTTGGTCGCAGCAACCTCAGCGTCGTCACTACCGGTGATGATGATGTCATCGACATACACAGCCAGGATGACACAGCCGAGTGAGGTGCGTTTCCGCAGGACAGTCGGATCAGAGACGGTAGAGACGAAGCCATATGAGAGTAGAAGCTGGGAGAACTTGTGGAACCACGCACGCGGGCTTTGCTTCAGCCCATAGATAGCCTTCTTGAGGAGACACACCGCAGAAGACTCCCCCTGAGCAACGTACCCAGGCGGTTGCTCCATGAATACCTGCTCCGCGAGGTCTCCGTAAAGGAAGGCATTGGAGACGTCCAGTTGATGAAGCGGCCAGCACTGCTCCAAGGCGATGGAGAAGATAACACGAATGGAGCTGAGGCGCGCCACAGGAGAGAATGTCTCATGATAGTCAAGACCATAGGCTTGAGAAAAGCCACGGGCCACAAGACGCACCTTATAGCGAGCAACGGAGCCATCAGGATGGTACTTAAGGGAGTACACCCACTTGCAAGAGACGACGTTGGCATCAGGCGGTCGAGGGACCAACGTCCAGGTCTCCCGCTGGAGAAAGGCCGCATACTCCACATCCATCGCCGCTTTCCACTCCGGTACCTGCAACGCCTCAAGATACGACTTGGGAATTGACTCGGTGAGAACGGCAAGAGCAAAGGACTGATAGGACGGAGAAAGGCGGGCAGGAGAAACATAATGAGCGATAGGATGTTGCGTGCACTGACGAGTGCCCTTGCGAAGGGCAATGGGAAGGTCGAGGTCAGAGGCAGGAGGTGGTGGAGAGGGTAGGGGTGACGAGGTAGCCAGAACAGGGGGGGTGGAGAGGAGGGAGGGTCCACCTCAGACAGGCTAGGGACGGAGGCGGAAGAGGGTGACACATTAGGCAAGGAAGAGGATGACATCAGCACAGGAAGGTCGGAAACAGGGGTGGCAGAGACGGAAGGAGGTGGGGATGATGAGGAGAGATCATCGGCAGACTGGGTAGATGAAAAATAGGGAACATCCTCATGGAAGGTCACATCTGCCGAAGTAACATACTGGTGCTGATCAGGAAAGTATATACGATAACCCTTCTGAGTCCGAGAGTAACCTACGAACACACCCTTGCGTGCACGAGGAGCTAGCTTGGACAGACCGGGAGTGTAATCCTGAACAAAGGCAGTGCAGCCAAACACTCGTGGAGGGAGGGAGAAGATATCAGCCATAGGAGTCAATCGCTGAAGAGGAACCGCACCGCCAAGAGCAACAGAAGGGAGATGGTTCACCAGATATGTAGCAGTCAAGACAGCGTCACACCAGAGATACTGAGGTACTCGCATAGCAAGCAGCAGTGTGCGTACCATGTCCAAAAGGTGTCGATGCTTCCTCTCGGCCACGCCATTCTGCTGCGAGGTATAGGGACAAGTAGTCTGATGGACTATCCCATGAGCCAGACATAGGTCCTCAATTGCCTTCTGAGTGAACTCAAGTGCATTGTCCGTACGCAGGACTTTTACCTTAGTCATGTACTGGGTACTGATCTCAAGGAGAAAATGCTGAACACGAGTAAGTACTTCCTTGCGACTCTTCAGAATATACGTCCAACTCGCCCGAGTGTAATCATCAACAAACACCATGTAGTATTTTCCTCCGGTAGGAGATGAATGCGGGCAGACCCCGCACGTCGCAAAGGGACCAAGTCAAACGGACTATGAGTTGGTGGACCAGTGCGCGATGGATAGGATGATCGATGATGCTTCCCTAGTTCACAAGACTCACAATGAAACTCAGATAAGTTTAACCAAGGAAGAGTTTCCTTAAGTTTGACAAGACTAGGATGCCCCAATCGGGAGTGCCATAAAAAGGAGTCATGAAGAGAACTAGAGGAAGCAGAGAGTGCAAAAAGGGCTCTGAGTCCCGTAGAGGGAGAGTCGCCACCAGCTCGTAGATCCCACGTCCGTTCTCACAGCCTCAGCCCAATCCTCCGGCCCGTATCGAGATCCCGGGAAGATGCAAAGTGATGAGGAAAGAAGAACACACCACAGTGAAGGGCTTTAGTGATCGCACTGATGGACAACAGATTGGCAGGAAAACCGGGAATGTACAGGACGTTCTGTAAAGGAAGGGAAGATGTGGCACGAGATTGGCCGGTACCGAGGACAGGACAGGAACGACCGTCAGCTATACGGACGTCAGGAATGGAGGTGTCAGGCCGGTAAGAGGTCAAAATAGTGGGAGAACCGGTCATGTGAGAAGAGGCCCCCGAGTCAATAACCCAAGAAGTAATATGAGGAGTTGAAATAGACGGCGTACCTGGAGAGGAGCCGCGTCCTCCCGCATAGGACGCCAAGCTGCTGGTCAGTGCCGCAAGACTAGCGGATGGTGCCGCAGGCGGGCAAAGTGATGAGGCGCGTGATGCCTGAATGTAGGCCAGCTCCGAGGGTGAGAGGGAGAGGCTGACCATCTCGCCTGCGGAAGGGGCAGTAGAGGAGGAACCTTCGGCAGGCGTGGAGGACGCCTTGCCTCCGGAGGCAGCCATGGCCCAGGCGGGCTTCCCGAACTCCTTCCAACACTTCTCTGCTGGGTGTGATGTCTTCCCACAATACTTGCAGGGTGGATAGGAGGTCCGGTTCTTTCCGGAGGATGCGCCCTTCCCAGATGCCCGGTGAGCCCCGGCTGATGCTATGAGAGCAGATGTCTCGGTGGACTGCACGGTCTGAGATGAGGGCAGGTTGTCCTGCACTCTAAGTGCAGCTGCGAAGATCTCCTCAGTGGGTAGCACCCGCGATCCCCCAAGTACCTGACCCCTGATCATATCGGCCAGCTCTGGACGTAATCCACTGAGGAAAGCTCCAGCTCGGAGCTCATCACGATACCGTCGAAGCGTGTCAAGGTCCAAAACGAGGGGCTGATAGACCTCGAGGTTGGTGAAAATAGCGTCGACCGCTCCATAGTAGTTCTGCAGTGTCCGGGTACCCTGGCGATAGGCGAACAACTCCTCGTAGAGGCGAACTGTCCGACTCACATTGCTCTTGTTGGCGTACATAGTCTCCAACTTGAGCCACGAGGCGCAGCAGACGTGTCATGCGCTGAGCGCTCCATGATCCGAGTCGCGGCGGGATATAAGCCGACAACAAACTCGCGACTCGGTCCGCTCCACTCGAAGTAACCCTGGATCCGATTCCTTAAGAGGAGGTTCTGCTAGATGGTGCCGAAGACCGTGAGCGTTCGAGAACTCCAGGAAGGCGCCTCGCCAGGGCCCATAATTGGAGCCATCGAACGTGTATGCCGGCTTGGCGAGGGCACTCACAATCGAATGCTTCCCGGACTGCAGAGCGGGCCCCATCGGCTGAGGAGGCTGAGGCAGGGTCGGAGGGGATGAGATACTTGACTCGGCCATGTGCAACGTGGCGGTCAAGTAATGGCAGCAGTAGCAGCTTCAGGCAGAGCAGATGAGGCACAACGGCAGGGCGGCGTGCAGGTGAGGCACGACGCTAGCAGATAGGGCGGATAAGGGCAGATAGGGCGGGTAAGGGCAGTGCGCAGCAAGGTAAATGCAGGAGCAGATAGGGCTCGACGGCAGGTAGAAGCGATAAGGCGCGATAGTGCAGGAATAGCGCGGTTAAGGGAGGGCACGCAGGCAGATAGGGCGGCGCGACGGTGCTTAATAGGCAAGCGTGACGATAGGCAAGCGTGACGATATGTCGGCGCAAATAATTTCCGCGCGACGATAGGCGCGCGACGATAGACGACGATAGGCGTGCAAATAATTTCCGTGCAAATAATTTCCGCGGCGGCGTGCAAATAATTTCCCCAACGATAGGGGCAGCTCGGCGGCGTGACGGTAGGGCGGCGCGCAGACCAGGCAGGCGCGCAAGGCAGGACGGCGCGCAGGGGCAGCTCGACGGCTGAGAAGTGCTCGACGGCAGGTAGGGCGGCGCACAGACCAGGCAGGCGCGCAAGGCAGCTCGACGGTAGGGGCAGCTCGACGGCAGCTCCCAGACGGCAGCTCGACGGCAGGGAGGCGCGCAAGGCGGGGCGGCGTGCAGGGCAGGGGCAGCGCGCAGGGCAGAGGCGGCGAGCAAGGCAGGTGCGCAGGGCAGGGGCGGCGTAAACCCTAATTTTTTTTCCGCTTTGATACCATGTTCGTGATAGAGAGGAGAGAAAAAATAGTTTGTAATGATATGATGTGATGCCCCCATGCAATGGGGGCTTAATATAGGAGAGAAGAGAATAGTGGGCCAAGCCCACTAGAGAGAGAGAGAGAGAGAGAGAGAGGGAGAGAGACTAGTGGGCCATGCCCATTAACAAGAACTATTATTACCAAAGAAGATAGAGGAATGAATACTGTCAAGATGGAAAGACGATGCTCTAGGAGTTAATTCCGACGATAGATAGTATCCTCGTTGACTCTGGTAGAATGTTGGGAAAGCGATAGAATGGAGGGAGAACAGGTGGGAAGGATAGAACTCGTGATGAAGATGAGGCGGGACGGAATTGATGGAGATGCGGGATGAGCGTGAACACACGGGTAACCAATAGTAACCAAGAACAACTTTCATTCATCAAAAACTATCTTTGTTTCTTACATTTCTCTCTTTTATAGAGTAAGAGAGTTGAGAAGAGAGAGGATAAGGATCGAAAAGACTCGTATTCGAGGGAAGGGCTGATTCTGGTCATTATTGCGATCGTCGGGACGCCTTCGGATTATTGCGATTCCACATTGAGAAGGGTCAACGCGCGCGGTCATTTTCTGGTTAATTTTGAACTGTGGAATGATGCGGATACCATGAATGTATTGGCAGTGACGGTTGTGTGTCGTGACGATAAATGAGTCTTCGGATTGTTGATAGGGGTCGTCGCGGACAGGTGCATGCATCTGGGACTCGTCATCATCTTTTACGATACTCCTGGATAAATGATAGACTCTGATGACCTTTTCTTCGGCCGTATTTATGACGAACATTTTGGTGAGGTCTTCGTGCTTCTGTAGTGATGAGAATCGTTGATGTGGATGTCTGCTAAATGATGGGGCTTCTTCTTGGGAATTCCAGTGTTATGAAGAGGTGGTTACGTGGTTTATTTGCGCGGGTAAACAGGGTGGCACTACTGCGGATGGCACGTGAATATCCAGCTCTTGTTCGGGAGCACTGCTGCGGTTGGGATGCTCGGGAGAGAAGTAGAGATGGATATAGGGATGTAAATGCCGATAGGAGCTTCTCTGTCTATAACCGCAGGTAGGGGACGCGGAAGTGGCATAAGCTAGACTTTACTGAAGCTTGCAGTCGTGAAGGTAATTCCTTGGAGAGTTAGTTGCGGTCATATTCTCCTTTGTGCTTGTGATATAATTGTCTTCCTTGTGTTTTCACTGTTCTTGAAAAGTTTTGGTGACGCTGTGGTGGTGTACAACCCCCCTCGCCACCAAGGCATGACACTACGGCACCAGAGGCGCCAACAGCCGCGCGCATCCAGCCCCCTCGACAAGCGAAGACGAAGGATGCCGAGTTTCACTACACCAAGTGAGGACCTCATCTCGCCACGACACATTTCACAGGGATTGCGTGTGCGTGGAGTTATCTTTCCCGTCTTTTCTTTTATTATGAACTTTATTAGCCCGCACGTGTTTAAGCGGGCCTTTGCATCTCTTCTTCCTTCTCTTTTAGGCCGTTAGGTGGGTTCTCTCCTTTTCGGGATCCCATTCGTGAGGCCATTTTCCTTTGTGAGCCTTTAAATTTCTATGAGTATATTTTAGGCGTGGGTTGTGGGCCTCAAGTGGGCCCTTTCCTCTCTCGGCCCACTATGGGCTCTATAAGAGGGGAAGGGACCCCCCCACAAACCC
Organism: Lemna minuta; assembly: GCA_024174645.1. Taxonomy (NCBI): domain Eukaryota; kingdom Viridiplantae; phylum Streptophyta; class Magnoliopsida; order Alismatales; family Araceae; genus Lemna; species Lemna minuta. Next base: position 3,847,851 of record CM044103.1, on the reverse strand, counting down.
TAGCCGTCATTTGAAAAAAAGTAAAGCAGCAATCTCCATCTCAAGTGGCTGCTCAAGGAAGATCGAGGAAGGAGACCAACCGCCGCCTCCGCCGCCGCCACCACCGCCGCACCACCACGTGCCGCCGTCGTGCCCGCCGTCGAGACCGCCGCCTCCCCTGGCCTTGATCGTGTATCATCTGCGTACAACCTTCTCGCCCCCGTCGCCGCCGCCGCTGCCGGATCGCTGTGCTGCTGTCTTCCCCCTCCACGGACCCATTTCCACTTCCCATCCCTCTCATCTTTCCACCGCCGTCATCTCCCCCCTTCACGGTTTCCGCTACACCGGCCTTCCCCCCCCCCCCCCTGCATTCCCCCTGATCCCGATTTTCCCACCCCTTTTCCCACGATCGCCTATCACTGTACGAGATCTCCCTTCCCACACTTCCTCGTGAACACAGAGGTACTCCCTCCCCTCCATCGCCCTACCCCGATTACCCACACCACCACCAAATTCTCCCATCCAAATTCTCATCACCCTCATTCTACCCATCCCTGCGTAATTCCCGATCACATCCCACAACATTTTCCGAGCACCACACTTCATCTACCCTCCCCATTTCCTTCCTGCTCCACCTAGAGACAACGACCCTTCCCCTTCCTGAATTCCTGATTCGGACGGATCCATCGCGTCGCCGTCTCCGCTCGCCTGCCAGCCCCACTCGTCCCGCACGTCCTCCCCTCTTCTCTCTCTTCCGAAAATTCCGTTCGTTTGAATTTCGCCCATTAATTTCGGTTCAGGAAAAGATTTTGCACCCACGCCCAACACCTTTCCAGCCGAACTACTCCGTTGACGAAATTCCTCTTCTGCTGATTTTCGGAACTTCCCGAATTCGAGAATCCCTAAGGTCGAACCAATTCCCGTGATACCGCGTGAATCCGCCCATTGAACCCCAACGACATATGCTTTTCCCCGCATCACGCCGATTTCCTTCTATTCCCCCCCTCTGGCTACAACCTCCCTCCTATCCTTTGTGCAACTTGATCCCTCACCCGTCCGCTCAACACGCGTTTGCAAACGCGACTCAGGCTGTCGGCTCGTGGCTTTTTCCCTCCCCTCCTAGTCAATTGAGCCCGTAGCTGCGAATTGGAGCACCTCCCCTCACTTTTCTGCTCCTCTCTCTCTCTCTCTCTCTCTCTCTCTCTCTCTCTAACGCCGCACCTGTCCTTGTCGTGTTGATCGTGACAATACCTCATCTGCTCCTGCCGTGGAAGCCTCGTGACTCACTGTGGACTTCATAAGGTGCTCACGGCGCCTGAACACTAACTCCTCCCTACCGAGTCGTGAGATCTCCAGTCCTCCCATCAACTGGATCGCCCTGCAGTTCTTGTCGATATTCGCTCAGCGTACCTCTGCTGATCGACCGTGTTGCGTACGGGAAATCTCCGACATCACGGCCGACCCGGGCTCGCGCCCGTAGGTTAGGCACCACTCCCCTTTATTTTACGTCAAGTATATATCTCCTACAGTATTTCCCGCACCGTCTCCGCCGCCTTCGGGATTTAGTATCGGCGAGCCGCTTAGACGACTTGATAGGGTCTTGCCGTGGTCCAACCCCTCGGGTTGATGGTCGAGCTCCTCTCGACGACTCACGGCCCATCGTCCTCAAGTACGTGGATCGGAAGGCCTCCCGGGCGAACTCTACTCGGCACACCCCAGGGACTACGGAGGCGACGCCCGAGACGATATTCTGCTTGGTTGCTTCATTAGTATATTTCATCATATTAGATTCCCCTAGTCCATCCCTAGTATCGTGGTGTTATACCGGTTTCACACCCGGTCCTACATCACGCTGCTTCATGTGGATGATTGCATGACAATATTCATATGAAAGCTTTGCCTTGAAGTAAACTAAGAAGGTAAATTTCTCCTTTAGATCTCTCCTATCATTTCTATCTATAGGTGGCTCTTCAATGAAAGAAGGGATATTTCACAAAAGTGTTCCTATTGATGTTTCTTGAGATCCTTATTCACAACTATACAAGGTACCTATGATATGGTGGTTGTGGTTTAGACAATAGGGAACCTATATCAAAAGTAGATAGGTGGTTGACTTGGTCCTTCAAAGAGTTCTAAGTATCTAGGGATAAAAGTTAATTCCTGTTGACCAAGTCAATCTTTATATCAGTTGATAAATGGAAGAGGAGGGAAATTAATCCCCATTGGGTCTTCACTCTCTTTTAAAGGTTTAGAGAGGTCTTCTTTACTCACTTCATGGATAGTGAGTTTTTCAAATTGTTGGGTAAGGAAAAGGATGGCTTGCTGATGTAGTTGAGGATGGGTTCTCTTTCTCAACGCATACCTTAGTTCTATTGGAATTCTTGTGTTCAGTTCATGGGAGAATTCTCCATCACTGGACAAAGGCAGTGCAGCCGAACACTCGAGGTGGTAGAGAGAAGATATTAGCAGCAGGAGTCAATCGCTAAAGGGGAATAGCACCTCCAAGAGCGGCAGATGGAAGACGGTTCACCAGGTATGTAGCAGTCAGAACAGCTTCACACGAGAGATACTGAGGTACCCTCATAGCAAGTAGCAGTGTACGTACCATATCCAGGAGGTGTCGATGCTTCCGCTCTGCCACCCCGTTCTGCTGCGAGGTATATGGGCAGGTAGTCTGATGAACTATGCCATGAGCCAGACAGAGTTCCTCAATCGCCTTATGAGTGAACTCAAGTGCATTGTCCATGAGGAGGACTTTGACCATCGTCTCGAACTGGGTAATAATCTCAAGTAGAAAGTGCTGAACGCGAGAAAGTACCTCCTTTCGACTCTTCAGGATATATGTCCAACTCGCCCGGGTGTAGTCATCGATGAACACCATGTAGTACTTTCCTCCTGTAGGAGATGGATGAGGGGCCGGACCCCAAACGTCACAGTGAACCAAGTCAAACGGGCGATGGGTAGGTGGACCAGTGCGCGATGGATACGACGATCTATGGTGTTTCCCTAGTTCACAAGACTCACAATGAAACTCAAATAAGTTTAACCAAGGTAGAGTTTCTTTAAGTTTGAAAAACTAGGGTGCCCCCAATCGATGATGCCACAAAAGAGAGTCATGAAGGGAACTAGAGGAAGCAGAGAGTGCAAAAAGGGCTTGAAGGCCCGTAGATGGAGAGTCAACCACTAGCTCGTAGATGCCTCGTCCGTTCTCACGGCCCAGTCCAATCCTCCGGCCCGTGTCAAGATCCTAGAAGACGCAGTGATGAGGAAAGAAAAACACACCACAGTGAAGGGCTTTAGTGATCACACTGATGGACAGCGGATTGGCAGGGAATCCAGGAATATACAAGACATGTTGTAGAGGAAGGGAAGAGGTGGCACGAGACTGGCCAGAGCCAAGGACAAGACAGGAACGACCGTTAGCAATACGGACATCAGGAATGGAGGTTTCAGGCCGATAAGAAGTGAGGACAGAGGGAAAACCAGTCATATGGGAAGATGCCCCCGAGTCAATAACTCAAGAAGTCATATGAGGAGTTGAGATAGATGGCATACCTGGAGAAGATCCCCGTCCTCCCGCATATGACACCAAGCTGCTCGTCAGTGCCGCAAGACTGGCTGATGGTGCCGCAGTCGGACAAAGAGAGGAGGCCTATGATGCCTGAATGTAGGCCAGCTCCGAGGGAGATAGTGCGAGGCTGACCGTTCACGCAGCCGAGGGAGTAGTCGAGGATGATCTGTCCGCCGTGGACGTAGTCGAGGATGCCTTGCCTCCAGAGGGAGCCAGGGCCCAAGCAGGCTTCCTGAAATCCTTCCAGCACTTCTCTTACAGGTGAGTCGGTTTCCCGCAGTCCTTGCAGGGTGGATAGGAGGTCCGGGTCTTCCCGGAAGGTGTGCTCTTCCCAGACGCCCCACTCGAGTGGCAGCTGCAAAGATCTCCTCAGTGGGTAATACCTGGGATCCCCCAAGCACCTGTCCTCGGATCATGTCAGCCAACTCAGGACGTAACCCGCTAAGAAATGCTCCCGCTCAGGGCTCGTCACGGTACCGTCTAAGTATATCAAGATCCAAGACCAGTGGTTGATAGAGCTCGAGGTTAGTGAAGTATGCATCGACCGATCCATAGTAGCTCTGGAGAGTCCTGGTTCCCTGACGACATGCAAATAGCTCCTCATATAGGCGAACTGTCCGGCTTACGTTGCTCTTGTTGGCGTACATCGTCTCTAACTTGAGCCACAGGGCGCGGGCAGGATGGGTCATGCTGAGCGGCTCCATGATCTGTGTCGCTACACTGGAGATAAGCTCGGAACATCCCGCGAACTCTAGTCTGCTCCACTCCAAGTACTCCGGGTCCGATTCCTTCGGCGAGGAATCAGTCAGATGATGCCAAAGGCCATGGGCGTTGAGGAACTCCAGGAAAGCGCCCCTCCAGGGCCCATAATTGGACCCGTCGAACACGTATGCCGGCTTGACCAGGGCACTCAAGATAGAGTGCTTCCTGGATTGTCGGGACAACCTCGTCGGCTGAGAGGGCTGAGTGACCTCAGAGGATGATGACACAGTGGTATTCTCGGCCATGTGGAGATCAGCAGCTGTGAAGATGAACCGGCGGCTATGGCATATGAGTCGATGCGCGAGGCGGAGTCGGCGGTGGCAGAGGCGAGCGTGTGGCGGCAAGCAAATGGGCGGCAACGAGCGAGGGTAGAGGCTGTGATGAAAGGCGAGGCGCGAAGCGTCAGTGCAGCAGCGCTTGATGGCAGAGCGGGAGCCGCGCAGAGCGACGGCAGTGAGGGCGTGACGGAAGGGCGCCCAGCCGGGAGTGAGCGACAAAAGGGCAACGGCAGGCGGCGCGCGAGCAGACGAGCGGTAGAGAGGCGCGGCTAGCAGCGGGCGCGGCAACAGCGAGCGCGGCAACAGCAGGGCGACGACGCGCAGGTGCTTGATAGCGAGGGCGATGGCCGAGCAGGCGGCAGCGAGGCGGCGTCTCAGGGCGAGAAGACGGCGAGCGCGTCCAGGCGAGGCATGCAGCGGGCGGCGTCGCAGGGCGAGGCGACGGCGGGCGCTTGATAGCAGGGTGGTGGTTGGGCTGGGCGACGAGAGGGCAGGGCGATGGCAGCAGGGCGCGGCAGCAGCAGAGCGACTGCGGCTGATGGCAGTGGCGTCGCAGGACAAGGCGGCGACGCTTGAGGGCGGCGGCGTCTTAGGGCAAACCCTAAATTTTTCCTAACCTCGCTCCGATACCATGTTAGAGAGAGGAACACGAGAGAGAGAGGAAAAATAGAGAGTAGGGTATTTTCTTGATTAGACAGATACATGCACGCATAGTTATATAGAGGAGAGAGATAGAGAGGAGAGAGAAAGTAGCCTTCAAGGCCCAATAGGAGAGAGATATGATGGGCTTTAACAGGTTTTAAATCCATTTTCGAAACCAATTTTTCTTCTCTCTTCAAACTTCGATTTCTCTTCGAATTCTTATCCAAATCATCTGATTTTTGATTCCGTGGATTCGATTTTGAAATATCTTTCTTAATATTCTAAAATACCCAATTTCTAAACTCATTTCATCGTCCGATTTGACCGAATTTCAAAGATATCTCTCAAATTTCCCTAATTTTCCGTGGATTCGACCCTTAATTACCATTATACTAATTAATTACTTTGATTAATGATAAATTGGTAAGTTTAGGACTTTATTTTGACACTAAATTGTGTGTAATCAATGACCATACGATTTAGTCTCGTCAATGATTTGGATAAGAATTCGAAGAGTAATTGAAGTTTGAAGTTAGATGAAATTTTTGTTTCAAAAAATGATTAAAAACTGAAATTTAAACTAAAATTAAACTAATCTACGATGCAAAAAGTAAAATTAACACTAAATGATGAAAGATTAAGATGAAATCACACAACCTAACCCAAAGTAGCCTTCGAAATGATCCAATTAATCGCCGGATGCAAGGCTTTTCATTCCGAGTTTCCTAAAAGACAAAAGTGGAGTTCAAGATGTGATTTCTTCCTTCTCCTTCGATCAAAGTTTCATTTCAAGCATTCAATTGAAGCAAAAATGAGTCAAGAACACTCTCGAACAAACATCACTCGATTTGGTGAAGTATATACTTCGAATTTGGAGAATGATCATGAACGGTTTCTCTCGACGCAAAGAACAGATTTAATAAAAGCGATTTTTGATTTGGGCCATCTGATGAAGCTTCATCTCGATGGACGATTGCGATTAAATGTCCTTTAAGATGAATCAGTGTCTCTCTTCGATCATTCGATTTAAATCGTGCGATTGTGATTTGATCGGAGATAAGATGTGGTGGATGGCTCTGATGCGTTCACTTACTCCTCTTTATTGCGCACGTGCTTGATTGTTGATGCGGTGGATCTCGCGTCCACCGCATCAACTTCATCGCGTTGATCGAGATTAAATCCAACGTATGATAGGCTGCCACGCGTCCTGAAATTATAGAAAACAAGGGATTTTAGTCCCACTTGGAGAAAATAGACAGAAATTTTCAGTATATAAAATACGACAGATATGTGGGTTTAATAATCTCGTCTTCCGATAATCGGAAGACTTATATGGTATGTAAGTAATATATTTGATATATATAAAATATGCGATCCACGTCACATCAGCGCCACACGTCACCTTCGTGCCACGTAGGCGCTCGCGCCTATCCACGTGGTGATGCCACGTGTGCACGGGCGGTAAGACCCACATTTTTTTGCATTTGTTTAATTTAAATAAATACTTAAAAATCGAAATAAAAATCAAATAAATTCCTAAAAATTCCTAAAAATTGTTAAATTCATAACTTTCAAAATATAACTCCAAATTAATTCAAATTTGTTTTGTTGGATTCAGAATTGAATAATCTATCATAATAAAAAGTCAAATTATTAAAATAATAAGAGAATAAAATTATATTAATTTTATACATTTACGTATTATATAAAATAAATTTATATAAACACATAAATGTAAATAAAAGTATTTTCTCTTATATTTTCATTCTTAAACATGATTATAATCATAAATATAATTAGGATTAAAGATTGAAATGTTTAATTATGCATAATAACCCATAAATTGATGTATTTTAAGATCATAACATGAATTTACACAAAATGATAGAAATAGGCTTAAAAGATGATAACATGCTGATGTAGGATATTTTAGAAGATGTCTCTAAATCCTACAATAGGAGAGGATCTATGAATGATATCAAGAGGAATATGTAAATTAACTCAGAGATGATGTAGTAGAGAATAATTCAGGAATAGAAAGATATATATTGATTTAATAAGGATGATAAAATAATTGATAAGAGAAGAGAATTATATTATGACTGTGAATAGAGGAGAGGATAGTGATATTTTCGGAATAGTGATAAGGATTATAGTTATGACAGAGGGCAGAATAATAAATGGGAAAGAAGTAGAGAAGGGGGTGTAGATGAGAGGGACTTTGGAAATGGATGAGAAGGTGTCTCAAGATAATATGGTGACTGGGGAAATATTAGAGAAGACGAGAGTCAAACGTTGGACTTAAGAATGATCTTTAGGAGAACTATTAATCACGCGTGAGAGAGAGGACGTTACTCGAAGGGGGGAGAAGAAGCTGACGCCTTGTTTTTGCTCCTCACGATAGTTATTTTTCCTCGAAAAATCTCTGACGGAATATGGAAGAAAGACGGACAGAAAGGAGGGAGAAATGGAGAGGGAGATAGAATCTGAGAGAAGAGGTTACGGAAGAGGTGATGGAGATACGGAGGAAGAACACCATGAAACACAGGGTAAAAACGAACCGGTAACCAAACTTTTCATTAAAAAAAACAACATCTTTTTCTTCTATTACAATCGTCTCTTTTATAGGAAGAAAGAGCGGTTTCGAAAAGAGAGAATTTAGTCAACGATTGTTTACGTAACTTCGCGGACCGTCTCGCGCCTCTTCGGGTTTCCGGGTTTTTGCAGGATTGACGATCGCGGAATCGTTTGAATCGTGTGTTGACGCGTGGTAAGTGGCGGTTCTCCTGTTGAAAGAAGGTCTCGAACGAGGTGAGTTAATATCGCCGGTGCTTTGTCTTCCGTGGAGGAGAGGTACGTATAGTCCTTTGCGGATAATTCCTTTTGGTAGGAAGCGTTCGCCCAAGGCAATGTGGAATCTCCATTTGTAGGTATTGACCTGCGGTTGGCTCTCGCGACGGGGTAGAGGGGGCGCACGATGTCTCGTGCGTAGTCAAGATGACATCTTCTCCAGGTGATTCATCTTCACAATTCATCAGATACGACCGACGGTCGACGGGGATGGATGAAGTCTCTTTGCATGTTTTCATGTGCCGACGATGGACGGTGGTTGAAAGGTGAAACTTCAGCTTCCTCTTTCTTATGATGACTATACAAGGGAAGGCTCTCCATTCATCAACGCTTCACCGTAAGGAGCTCAAAAGACTCCTTCCTTTAGAGATGCATTACTTGTTTCCCAGATAGTTTGCCACAGAGGCTGGGCCAAACGTGGTTATTCTTGGCTGATGATATCGGGAAAGATCTGGTTGATCATGCTTTCCGGAAGTTCAAGCCTGCTGCCTTCATAATCGGTGAGAAGTTATCATGCATGATGTAGTCTTCTATGTTGGAGGTTTTCGAAGCTCTTCGTGGGCATTTCTTCACTGATGCATTCTTTACCTGGACTCCACTAACATACCAATTTGAAGAGGTCTTCATGATTATCTTCTCCATTGATAAATGCATGATCTTATTCATGCAAAGGCTTTGTCTTGATGATGTTCTTCATAAGGTATCCTCAAGCTGAGTTACTTTCATAATGGCTTTGATCTTTGAAGATGTTGTATTTCATAAGAAATAGATCTCTCCTATCATTCTAACTAAGGGTGGTCTTCAAAGACAAGGAATTGGAAATCAAGGATGTTCCTATTGACTTTTGAGATCATTACTTTATAAATATACAAGGTTACCTATGATATAGTGGATAATGTTTGGAAATTAGGATCCTATATCAAAGGAAAAAGGGTGGTTGACTTGGTCCATTCAAGGAATTCTAAGTATCTAAGGATAAGGCTAATTCTTTTGACCAAGTCAATCATTAGATCAGTGTAAAATAGAGGAAGGAGGGAAAATAAATCCCTTAATATCTACTCTCTCTTTAATGATTTAGAGAGGTCTTCTTCATCCATTAAATGAATGGATAATTTTTTAAAACTCATGAGTGGGGAGGAGGAGGAGGAGGAGGATAGGTTCACTTTGAACCCTTGTGTTCATGTTTGAAAATAATTCTCCATCACATGCATATATTTGTAATGATTTATGCATTAATTTGCATTAATAAGTACGTAATTACATGCATAAATAGCATGTTATCAAAGAGGTAAGTGATCTCCTTCTTCATGGATCTGAGGGAGCAACCTCTGATCCTGCTCTTTGGTATTTGGATACCGGAGCTACCAATCATATGACCGGAAGGCAGGAATTCTTCAACAAGTTGGATGAATCCATCACCGGATCCGTGAAATTTGGCGATAATTCATGGATCCAAATAAAAGGTAGAGGAGAAATTGAAGTGAATCAGAAGGATGGGAGCATCCTTTGCCTCGGTAATGTCCTATTTGTTCCCAAATTGGAGGCCAATATTCTCAGCTTTGGTCGATTGGACGAGGAAGGTTATCAGATGATCATGGGAGAAGGTTAGCTTACCACCTTCAATCCTAATGGGCATTTATTTGCAGAGGTTTATAGATCAAAGGGGCGACTCTATTTACTAAAATTGAGCATCGTTGATCAATGCTTGATCGCAAGTGAAGACACCACCGAAGACTGGCTGTGGCATTCACGCTTTGTCCACCTCAATTTTCACACTCTGAAGGAGATGTCAAGGAAAAGGTTCGTTGAAGGATTGCCTCCCATCAACACGCCGAGTAAGTTATGCTGAAATTGCTTTTCTGGGAAACATCACAAGACACCCTTCCCAAAATTATCTCTATTCCGAGCTTCTGAGCCATTGGAACTCATTCATGCAGATATATGCGGTCCTATCACACCACCCACTTTAGGAGGAAGCCGCTATTTCCTTCGAATTATTGATGATTACTCTCGACTAACCTGGGTGTCAATGCTGCAGTGCAAGTCCGATGGATTTGATGCTTTCAAGCTCTTCAAAAATCTGGCAGAGACAGAGAAGGGGCTGAGAATCAAAACTCTCAGATCAGACAGAGGAGGAGAATTCACTTCGGATAAATTCTCAAAGTATTGCAGAGACCATGGTATCAAGAGACAACTAATTGCCCCCTTCTCACCTCAGCAAAATGGGGTTGTAGAAAGGAAAAACAGGACAGTAGTGTCCATGGTTCGAGCAATGTTGAAAGCTAAGGATCTCCTAAGAGAATTGTGGGGAGAAGTTGTAAGTACCTATGTTTACATACTAAATCGATCTTCTATTAAAGCCTTGTAGGGTCAAAATCCTCATGAGAAGTGGACTGGGAGAAAGCCCTCAATAGATCATTTGAGGACATTTGGATGTATTGTTGATGTGAAGGACAGGAGGAGGCATCTAAGTAAGCTTGAAGATAGAAGTAAGCCCATGATATTTATCGGATATGAGCTTGGTTCAAAGGCATATAAATGCCTTGACCCGGTCAACTTCAAAGTGGTCATCAGCCGAGACGTCATCTTTGAAGAAGCAAAGAAGTGGACTTGGTCAACGCAAGGTGAAAACTCTACTCCACTCACCTTCCTACCTAATTTCCTCTCTGATCAGAGATTTGAAGACCAAATTGAATCCTCGGATGAAGAAGAGGAGGCCTCAACCGAAACGACCTCCTCATCCAATGCCTCAAGAGAAATGGATTCTCCAAGATACATGTCGTTAACTGATCTGTACTCTAAGACCTCCCCGATCACCCAAGATGAGGAAGCCCATCTCCTCTGAGGTGAAGAACCGCTCTCCTATATAGAGGCAGCTTGTGAAGAGGTATGGATGAGGGCTATGAGAGAGGAGATGTTAGAAATTGATAGAAATGATACCTGGGATATGGTATCTCCCCCGACCAATTGTAGACCAATTGGATTGAAATGGATCTTCAAATTGAAGAAGAATCCACAAGGAGATGTCATCAAGCACAAGGCCCGGTTAGTAGTAAAAGGTTATTCTCAAAGAAAGGGGATAGATTATGAATAGGTTTATGCTCCTATTGTCCGATTTGAAACAAATAGATTACTAATTGCCTTGGCAGCTTTGAAGAAATGGCAGATTCACCATTTGGATGTCAAGTCCGCATTTCTCAATGGAGAGATCAGAGAAGTAATTTATGTAAAGCAATCGAAAGGCTTCTTGGTCAAAGGGAAGGAAAAGCATGTCCTTCGACTCAAGAAGGCCCTGTATGGCTTGAAGCAAGGCCCGAGAGCTTGGTATTTCAAGCTTCACTCATGCTTAATCTCTCTTTGCTTTATTAAAAGAAATCATGAACCATCGCTCTATCTCAAACAATCGGACTCAAACACAATTATTGTTGGTGTATATGTTGATGACCTGATTGTCATAGGTTCAAGCTCTGCAGGGATAGAGAAGTTCAAGGAGGAGATGACTCGGGAATTTGACATGAGTGATTTGGGTTTCCTAAGTTCCTATCTCGGCATAGAGGTCAAACAAGGTAATCAGTACATATTTTTGTCTCAGATTTCCTATGCACGAAAGCTCTTGGAACATGCAAATCTTGGAGAGTGCAATGTCGTAGCAACTCCCCTCGAAGCCACAGTAAAATCACAAATGAAGAGGGAGAATCAAGGGTGAATTCTACACTATATCGGAGTCTAATTGGCAGTCTGCGGTATTTGACACATACCCGGCCGGATCTTCTATTTTCTGTGGGTTTACTTAGCCGATTTATGGAAAAACCCACTCAAGAGCAGTACAATGGGATAAAACGCATACTGAGATATGTGAAGGGGACTGAAGACTATGGTTTGTTCTATAAGAAGGGAGACATGAAGGGAGAACTAATTGGTTTTAGTGACAGTGATTTTGCAGGTGACTGTCACAATCGAAAGAGCACCTCCAGCTACATATTCCTTTTTGGTCGTATAGCTGTCAAATGGTCATCTCAGAAGCAGAGCATAGTCGCTCTGTCTTCTTGTGAAGCCGAGTACATAGCAGCAACTTCATCCACTTGTCAAGTCGTATGGATGATCCGGCTGATCGGAGAATTGACGAGCAACGACGAGTCAATGGTAAAGCTGTTGGTGGACAACCAATCAGCAATTACTTTGAGCAAGAACACGCGTGATAACATGCATTTATAACTTGAATTCTTATCATAATTAACTCATATTCATGCTTATTTTATGTGAATATGATGCATGTTATCATACTATTTAGGAATTTTCTCCATTGGCATGTCATTTCACTAAAGTTGATATTTATGCATAAATTAGGAATAATTTCATGCTTAATAGATGATTAATCTTTTGTTTAAATTAATAGAAGTTAATCTCTATTATTAAATGATTTTTGACTTTAGTAAATGTTTAGAAAGATAATTTCAAGATGAATTTATGATTTAAAGTGTTTAATGAAAAATGATTTAAGTAAATATTAATTCATCTTGATTTCTTCTTTCTAAATATGTTTTAAATGGCATAATATTAAAAAGGAAAGAATTTATGATCCAATGGAGAAAATTTCAATTAAAAAGGAGTTGTATTTTGAGAAATATTAATTTATGAAGTTTTAGATTTTTATTTGAATTTTAAAGTGATTTTTAGATGAATTTCCTTATTAAAATCGCAAAAAAGGGGGGTATTTTTGTCCACAGGCCCCCGACCGGCTGACGTGGCGACCAGCTGACGTGGCAAGGCGGTGATGTGGCGCGCGGGACCACCGCGCCGTTACGACGTGGCACTGAGGCCACGTGGCAGGACGCGTTTGGCCCACGCGTGACGGAAGCGTGACGTGGCCAATATATACTCTATATAATATTAATATAAGCTTATTCATTAGAACTGGCTGATTATGCTAATGCGTTGCCCTATTTAACCGCAACATTTCCCTTTATTTGCTCCGTGTGGGACTATGTTCCACACGGTCTTACCTTTTGCAAGTGACGCGGCGGCTTGACGGGCGTCGGATCGGATCAGTGCGGCGGAGATTGCGTGGACCCGAGTCCACGCAATCACTGATTACAACACGTGCTAAAAGAAAAGAGTAAGTGGATTAAGATCGATGGCCTACCTGTTGCCACGTGGAGCCTCTCCAGAGCGTCCGATCGTCATTGAGGGTTCATCGGATTCAAGTCATCGGACGGTTGCGATTTTTCGCGATCGGGAGCACTGCACGATCATTTGATGTTCATCAGGCGGCTGCGATCCTTCGGGATTTGGGCGACGCGTGGAGCCTCTTGATGCGTCCGATCTCCATCGTGCGGATGGCAACGTATCGCGCGGAGCACGGCGATTGTGCGGATCACAATCACTTGGATCTCAATCCGACGGCGCAGACCCATCGTGGAAGAACTCCACGATCGCGGTCCGATCGAACCGCGATCGTGGCGCGATCGAGCCGCGATCGGAAGGTTTACGTGGGGGAATCGCTACCAGTTGATCAGACGGCGATCGACGGGCGGCATGGACCACGATCACGGCCCGATCGCGGCGCAATCGTGGCCCGATCGTGGCCGAAATGATGGCGATTCGGAGCAAATTCGAAGCAGAATTTACGGCGAACATGGGAGTTTCTAGTTTGCCCCAAGGAAGCGCTCTCACGACCATGCAAAACCGCTCCCATGACCGCCTCTACCACCAACAATTCCGGGCCAATTTCTCTCTTTAAAAGCATGTCTTTCCCTCTCTTGTTCTTCAACTTTTGATCGATTCGTGAAGGAATTAAGCGAATTTCGAGGAATATCTTTAGTTCATCAAGATCCCCCCGCGCTTAGGCTCGATTCCAAAGGGATTGGAGCGGGATTGATCACGAATTCCTCCTTGATTTCATCGAATTTTTCCCCTTAAATTCGAAAGTCCGTGAGAAAGGATCCGAGCAAATTCACTCCAATTCGCCCAAATTGGAGCTTAATTCTCGTGGCAATCGGGTTAGTAGTGAGATTCGATCGATTATCAAAAGGTAATTTGAGTTTTTATTAGATTTAGAAGTTTAATTTTGCAAATTAGTTCATAGTGTTCTTCATTTTTCCCAAATTTCAGTCTGAAATTTTGCTGATGTTGAAAATAGGATATCTCTCTGATTATAATTCCAAATCACTTGATTTTGGTTTCATTGAATTCCTCTTTTCATCAGCTTTCTGTAGATGCAAATTCATCAAATTCCGAGTTCATTTGACCCATCAATTTAACGTTTGACCACGGACTGTTCATCTTTCATCAGAAGTCAAACGTTGACGTTTGGGGTCAATTACTTTTTATTGAAAAATCAGAATTTAATAATTATGGTATTTTTGGATTCCTCTGGTTCTTAGCTTTCCATTGACATATAAATTTCAAGATTTGGATTTCCTTTGGGCATTCAATTGGAAGCTTTTCTCTGAGGTGTTAATTTCGGGGTTTTTATAATCATTGATTTTCAATAATTCATAATAAATCCATTTCTTATCTAAAAAGTACGAATTATATATCAATAAATTCCCTTTTCTCTCTAGTTTACAAATATATAATTTTTGGAATCTTCTGACTCTGTTTGATTCTCTGATTTAGCAGAACACCTACTGTTGGTCAAAGTCAACACTTTGACTTTGACTTTTGACTTTTCTCTGTCAAATCCGAGATTTCAATTCTTAAAACTTCTTATTTAACTTATTTATATCATTTCCATATCTTATATCTTATTTTCTCTTATTTAAAACTCCTTTTAAATCTAAGTTTGACCAAGTCAACTCTGCGATTAAAGTCAACCTTGCTATCTGTGGATCGACCCGATACTTACCCAATACTTGATTATTATATCTTGTCTTTGTGAGTTCGGTTTTATAAATTTTGTTTGACCATCGTCTTTGTGTTTTAACGACGCACAAAAACGACACGTCAACGGGCTAGCATAATCGCACAAAACACATCGACACTCGCTACCATTTCATCCGTGAGTGTGTGGAAGACAAACGGATTGAAATTGTTTTCATTTGAACGGAAGATCAGCTGGCGGATATTTTAACAAAAGCACTCAAAAAGACGAAGTTTCAAGAGATGCGTGATCGGATCGGCATCCGTAGCACTCCTATGGAGGAGCTAGAGCATGGAGGAGACTGATGGGGATGCTCCAGCTCAACAGCGGTTACGGGACGTCGATGACCTCCCGTCGTTTGAACAAACACCTTCTTCAAAT
Source organism: Lemna minuta (assembly GCA_024174645.1). Taxonomy (NCBI): domain Eukaryota; kingdom Viridiplantae; phylum Streptophyta; class Magnoliopsida; order Alismatales; family Araceae; genus Lemna; species Lemna minuta. Next base: position 3,832,526 of record CM044103.1, on the reverse strand, counting down.
TTCTGTTTCAGGTGGTTATGTTGTAATCAGGAGCGTCGGATGAGGAGAGTTAACACAGTCCAGATGAGGCCATGTCACGCACGACGAAGGCGACCTGCGGTGGTCGTTGAAACGACTTACCCTCTCTCTCCTCTTCCTATTGGACGGGGTGTTTTATAAAACACCCCGAACTGTTCGACGAAATGTACTGAACGAAAACAGTTTTTCCTCTGCAAATACATTTCCTCTGATTGTTAGTTTAATCCCTTCCATTGTGTTCTCTCACCTATTCGATCACACGATCATCTTTCGCGACGTGTTTACACGAGTTTTATCGGGTTCTTCCCCCTTCAGGGTCGTCGGGCTTTTACGGGGTGAGCTAAGAGGGGGAAATTGGGAAGAAGGAGGGGGGGCGCCTCGATGGTAGACGCGGAGTGGGAACGGGAATTCAGAAGGATTCTAGTAAAAGAACTGGGGTTCAAGAGGGTAACGGGGCTGCTTGCGGAAGGAGGACGTCCGGAGTTGAGCGAGACCTTCGAACGGGTTTGGATTAAATGAAATCACTTTCCAACCGGAAAGAGAGTGGAGGAAAATCGGCTTGAGGAAGGAATAGTGCGGGAGGTGGAGGAGCACGCGAGAATTCAGGGGGAGAGAAATAGCAGGACGAGAAATTGGTGGAAGAGTCGCCGAGCGGTGGTTGGATCGGGGAAGGAGGCTCGTGGGAGGAGGAATCGCCGGGGAAGCGGGCTAGGGTTGAAGTCAGGGAAGGGGATAGGAATATTGATCGGGAATGGGAGACAAGAGGGAGGGCATTGGTGAGCTGTTGTGGGAGAGGAGAGAGGAGGGGAGTGGAGCCTCTGCGGGAATTTGGATAGGGGAATCGGGAAGTTGCAAGCTGTTGACAGAAGCAGGGCGTGGGGAGGAAGAGGGAGATTACGATGCTGCGGGGGTGACGGAAATTCCCGGAGAGAGAGGGAGGGGAATCAGGGAGAAGAGGAGGTTTACCGGAGTTTTCCAGAGAGGGAGACGATAGAGGAATCGCGAAGGCGTGCAGGAAGGGGGAGGTTCGTGGGTGAGGTGGAGCGTGAGGGGAAGCTTGAGGGAAGTTGGAGGAGGATGAGCTCTAGGTGGAAGAAGGGAAGAACTGCAAACCAGCGGCACAGAGGCGTGCGGTGGCGGCAGCAGCAGCACGGAGGCGTGTGGTGGCGACAAGGAGTGGCGGCGATTGTCGCAGCGGCGGCAGCAACGGCACAGAGGCGTGCGGCGGTGGTGGCGGCAACGGCGGTTGGACTCCTTCCTTGGTCTTCCTTGAGCAGCCACTTGAGAGGGAGAGCACTCCTTTCTTTCTTCAAATAATAGCTAGGGTTTGTGGGGGGGTCCCTTCCCCTCTCATAGAGCCCATAATTGGCCAAGAGGGGAAAGGGCCCACTTGAGGCCCAGAACCCACACCTAACATGCTCATCGAAAGAAATAAGGTTCTCAAAGAAGGATGGGCTTCATGAATGGGATCAAGAAAGGGAAAGAACCCACCCAGAAGCCTAAAAGGGAGAGAAGAAATAAACGAGGACCCGCTTAAACACATGCCGGTCAAAAGTTCATAATGAATAAATAAAGATAAGCGGATAGATCCGCGCGAGCAAAAGGGCTCCTTCGGCGCCATGGTATTGTGTCTTGGTGGTGACGGTGGTCGTACGCCACCAATCCTCCCGGGGTCGGAAGAACTCTATTCCGTCGAGTTGGCAAGAGAAGACTGTAGGGGACTCCAAAGATCTGATCGTAGTCGCCCTAGGTCCACCTCCAAGATGTATACTTCGTCCTCCGGCGGTCGGCCTGGCCAGTGCACTAGGAATCTCCACGAAACTCGTCCCTTGAGAAGTCAATTACCTCCCAAAAAAATCTCCTCAACTCGCTCGTGCCGATCGGGTGCTAACGTTGGGAAAGTGGACTTCCAGGCAAACTCTCTCTCAAAGAATGGGCCGATAGGTGAAGGCTTAACGTCACATGAAAGAGGTAGAGCTGGGTGCGACGTCAGATCCATCACATGAAACGTGGAGCTAATCCCCCACGATGGAGGGATGTCGACGACATAGGCGATCCCGCCTATCTAGGAAACGACTCGAGAGGGGCAGATGCTATGACCAGTGCTAGGAGCATAATGCTCAGGCCTCAGCCTAACCATAACCTGGTCTCCCACCTGGAAGACCCGGGGTCGACAATGCAAATCGGTAGCCTGCTTGTACGATGCATCCTGACTCAATACTCTATCATGAATGTCTTAATGCAACTGACTAACATGCTGAGCAAATGTGACTCTGACCCTAGAAACTCTAACATGAGGGTCAAGGGGAACTATGTCTAAAGGCTTGCGGGGTGCTAAGCTATGTGCAATCACGATGGGGCTCACGCCAGAGGTTTGGTTGGAAGAGGGGTGGTAGGTGCACTTGGCGCGTGGTAGGATCATGTCCCAAATGATCAAGCTCGCGCGGGCCGATGACCAAAGTCGTTTCCTCACGCTACGATTGACTGTCACTCTGAGGATGATACCTGCTAGAAAATGTGATCTTAGTCCCAAGTAAGCTCATAATAGTCCTCCATAAGTGACTAGCAAACCGCATGTCGCGGTTTGAGATAATGGACGTGGATAGTCCATGTAGGTGCATTGGTGATGGCACGCCTACCGAAGATGCATCGTTGGGCAAATGATGGCTGCCGGTACTCAGCCCTAGTAGATGCAAGACTGACTCTAATGCGGCGTGGTCACACCCACTGATATCCACAATCACCTGGCACACATAACTATTGATCTTCTCGTGAGGGTAGAAGATCGACTTGAAGAGGGGACTGTCCATGGGAGGCATCGATGTCAAAGTGCTAGGCCGTGGAACTAGTAGGACCTCTGCAGAGGTCACGACGGGCAACAGGGGTGGTAGGATCACATCCACTAGTGATCTCAGAATAGCAACACTGATCATGTCCCTCATCGGTGTGCTCGTCAGGGTGTTAGCTGGAGCGGGGCCTCGACGGCTACGGGAGCGGCTGGCCTGATCGGGATGTGATCAATCATCTCGGGAGTGTCATCGCACTCGTCTGCTAGGGCCTCATCAGCGGGATAAACATCGTCTTCTGAGGGAAGGTCATCCTCATGGGAGCCACGGTCGAGTCTCTTGACCTCGAGAAGGAGGTTCCACAAAGGACACCGGCTCGTCCAATGTCCCTTGCCTAGACACTTGAAACAAGTGGTGTGGACTTGGGACAAGGCTGTCGTATGGTGAGGTGCGTCTGTAGGGGTGATCACCAGGATGGTGCTGACGCTACTAAAATCTCGGGTTTAGTCCGTCCATTCCCGATGCGAGATCGTATCGGTGAAGCCGAGGTGGTCTAACTAGATCGCATAGGAGCGACCCTCGTAAGAGGCTAAGATGGAGAAAAATGGATGTCATCGGTGGGTCGCAGCATATGCTCCATGTGTTCCCGAACAGGCATCGTGCCCTGTCTAGGGAATGATGTAGACTCATACTCTGGAGGAACATACTTGTTCTTGAAGCGTTGAGCCATATTTGTCCATGAAGTGATGGGCTGTCCTCGTCGATAAGCTGCATGACGCTCATCCTTCCAAAAGATCTTGGCGTGTCCGCCAAGTCTTGTCCCGGCATACTCAACGCAGAGGTCGTCATCCATGTGATAGTATCAAAAGTAGGAGTTCATACTGGACTCCCAATCGATATAGTCTATGGGCCCTCAAGAGCCACAAAAGACTAGATCATCGGTGCACATACCTTTCAGTATGCGGGCACTATGATCGTTGTGTCGTCTATCCCGGTCGTCGTATCGGTCGGCACGGTAGTCATCACCAATGTCGTGGTGGGGAGGACTCTGGTAATGCCTATGATCAGGATAACGCTCATGATCGTGATAACGATCGTAACGGGCGTCCTCGGGTGCGCGAGGGTAGTCTTGTGCACGCGGATAGTCGCGACGATAAGCATCGCGATCCTGCGTTTGACGGTCAACTCGCCGATCTAGATCGTCTTGTCGAGGAGGGTCATCTCTATATCTATAGTAGTCTCGCTGATCCTGACCCTGGTCACGATCGTGGTGTCGATGATTGTCATCACGCAGTCGCGGCGGTGGCGGATGGGGTGGGTCGTCTGAATGAGCTCGATAGGCCTGTCCACGTCGGTCATATATATCATGGGGCTGACGACTATCCAATCGGTCGCGTCCATCGTCGGGGCGTGGGGCACCTCGACGACTAGGCTCATCTTGATAATAGTAGTAGTCAAGGTAGCGGCGATCGTAACGATCACTACTGGGGTTCACGGGCCGCCGGGGCTCGTGAAACTCTAGAGGTGTGGTGAGCCGAGCGGCTAGTGGTGGCAGCGACGAAAGGAATCGATCATCCAAATGAGCTGGGTAGGCCTATTTGTGGCGACCATAAGCATCCGAAGGCCAGCGATGGTTTACTCGGTCGCGACCATCGTCGTGACGTGGGGCGTCTCGACGACTAGGATCATCCCGAAAATCATAGTAATCGAGATAGTGGTGATTGTAATGATCACTATATGGGTCCACGGGTCACTAAGGCTCGTGAAACCGCGAGGGAGCTGGCTCTAGGGATCGCGCAAGTGCGATGAAAATGGGGATCCTCCTCTAGCTATGGCGGAGCGTGTCTTGAATGTCATGATGATAACCTAGGGGTGCCTATATGATGCAATGACCTAGGTATGATATCCTAAATACGCTATGGAGGCTCAAGTGAGCGTCCTCAAGGACCGCGGTTGGGCGAGAACCCAACGACCGCTCTTATACCAATTTGATGCAGAACGCGGTTGTGAAAACCCTCGTGCTTGATCACTGAATCTGAGGATGACTAAGGATAGCCGGTCAAATCTAACCTACGGGTAGGTGAGTCCTACACCCTAAATACAATATCTAGTCTAGACCTAAGTGCAGGCAGGCGTGCCGAGCAGCGAAGTCGACTCCGGGTAACCCGGGGAAACTCGCGATGATGGGTAGGGTGAGGTCCTCTCGATCCATGTCCGGAGGCATGGAGTGGCTCGTCGTGGAGTAGCCGAAGCTGCAGCTCACACCCAGTGTCGGACCTCACGTACGCATCAGAAGTCTCAGACCTATACTCGTACTACCCTATCTACGTTGTCCGACGGCGGTGGAGATGAGTAAAGGAAACGCTTCGAAAAGTAATCAAACTTTAAAATGAGGGGTTGAAGCTAACCTGCAGGGTGCGTGCCCGGTGGGTTGTGGCATCGTGGGGAGTCGGCTCGGAAGTGTCAACAGGAGAGGGCAAGGTGACAGTCTCGAGCACAAGGGGGTGATGGAGTTGATGGCGCGACGGGATCGCATTGGGAGAGACGGGCCCAGGCAGATTTGGTCAACACGGAGTCGACCAGGGCTAGACGGGCGAACCCGGGTGGCACGGGACAAGCCAATCCTGCTGGGACCAGCGGGATCAAGCAGACCACCCGAGTGGTGAAGGCAGATTGGGTTGGTGCGGAATAGTCTGTGGAGACACCGGTAAATCGCAGCTGCTAGGGATGGCGCAGTAAGGTCAGGGCGGCACTGGCAGCCCTAGGAGGCGCGATCAGCGGAGCGTCGAGGGGGGGGATGTGGTCGGACCGGGTGGCACTAGTGGGCCAGAGCAGCGCAGATGAGGCTCGAGCAGTGCAGTCAGCCCGAGGGGTGTTGCGGTCAACCCAGAAGGGGTTGCGGTCAACCCGAAAGGGGGGAGTGCGCGGTCGACCAAAAAGGGGGGAGGGCGCAGTCAACGTTGGCGTTGACGTGGGATACGCCAGGAGGAGATGCGATTGGCAGTTCGCGGCACACCCAGACAAAACGAATTCTTTCTTCTATCACAACTTGAATTCGAGCAGGGCGCGACAGCGAGACTTTGGCCGCGCGGGGAGGGAGCAATCGCGCGGTCAGGAGATTCGCAGCAGATGGAGTCTGCGAGCGCCTGAATTCCATGAAGGACTCAATTTCTGCGGTCAGAAAGTGGCACGGAATAGAGAATATGGTAGAGGAGAAGTTTGGGAGTAAGGGTGAGTGTGTGGGGAGTCCGAGGGTGGGTGACGGAAGATGGGCAGACTTTGGTAGAAGATTCTGCGGAAGGGGAGGCGAGCGACGGAATTATTCCCGCTGAGAATTCTGCAGGGGCTGCGGATAAAGGGGACGGTTGGGCGGGCGAAGGTGAGAGGAAGCGCTGAGAGACCTTCGGACGGGTGTGGATGAAATGAAATCACGTTCCAACCAAAAAGAGAGTGGAGGAGAATCGGTTTGAGGAAGGAATAGTGCGGTAGGTGGAGGAGCACGCGAGAATTCAGGGGGAGAGAAATAGCGGGACGAGAAATTGGTGGAAGAGTCGCTGTGCGGTGGTTGGATCCGGGAAGGAGGCTCGTGGGAGGAGGAATGGCCGTGGAAGCGAGCTGGGGTTGAAGTCAAGGAAGGGGGTAGGAATATTGATCGGGAATGGGAGACAAGAGGGAGGACATTGGTGCGTTGTTGCGGGATAGGAGAGAGGAGGGGAGTGGGGCCTCTACAGGAATTTGGAAAGGGGAATCGGGAAGTTGCAGGCTGTTGACAGAAGCGGGCGCGGGGAGGAAGAGGGGAATTTCGGGGACGGGGAAGAGGAATTTTTCGCGGGGGGGAGGTTACGATGGTGCGAGGGTGACAGAAATTCCCGGAGAGAGAGGGAGGGGAATCGGGGAGAAGAGGAGGCGCACGGGAGTTTTCCGGAGAGGGAGACGATGGAGGAATCGCGAAGGCGCGCAGGAAGGGGGAGGTTCGTGGGTGAGGTGGAGCATGAGGGGAAGCTCGAGGGAAGTTGGAGGAGGATGAGCTCTTGGAGGAAGAAGAGGAGAATGGCAAACCAGCGGGGAGATCGCCAGAGAAGGGAAGGGATCTTGGCTGTGGAGCGTGGAGGGGGTGACGGCGGATGGATGAGGAGCTGGAGGAGGGGATGGCGGCACGGCAGACTGGAGGCGGCGGCGGCGGCGGCTTGAGTACGGCGGTGTGGCGATAACAGCGGAGATGAATTCGTGGCCGGGGCAAGGAGTGGCGGCAGCGGCACGGAGGCGTGCGGCGGCAGCGGTGGCGGTTGGACTCCTTCCCCGGCCTTCCTTGAGCAGCCACTTTAGAGGGAGAGCACTCATTTCTTTCTTCAAATGATGGCTAGGGTTTGTGGGGTGTCCCTTCCCCTCTTATAGAGCCCATAATGGGCCGAGAAGGGAAAGGGCCCACTTGAGGCCTAGAACCCACACCTAACGTGTTCATAGAATGAAATAAGGTTTGCAAAGAAGGATGGGCTTCACGAATGGGATCTCAGAAGGGGAAGAACCCACCCGGAAGCATAAAAGGGAGAGAAGAAATTAACGAGGACTCGCTTAAACACGTGCAGGTGAAAAGTTCCTAATAAAGAAATAGAGATAAGGGGATAGATCCACGCGCGCAAAAGGGCTCCTTCGGCGCCGTGGTATCGTGTCTTGGTGGCGACGGGGGTCGTACGCCACCA